>OZ024866.1:39390850-39405850 GCA_964017155.1 Oasisia sp. SBJ-2009 | reverse complement strand
GAAGTCCGGGGTGATACCGTGTGACACCGTGGCTACATCGGGGTGACCCGGGGTTCAAAACGTGGTGACACCATGGCGACACCGGCAATACCACTGTATATATGACACTGAAATAATTATAAAATGAGCCAAATCTTTACGGATCACTCCGGAACACCTGGAATTCTTGCCGAGATACACCGTGGCCAGAACCGGGACAGTGGGACTTAGGCTTTAGGCTCACCTCATATCCCACTGCATTTGATTTTTATTACTCGCTGTAGTTTTAAGTTGTTCGTAGTTTGTTTTACAGGGTATGGGTATGCTATAAATGGTACTTGCTCCAGTTATGAAGAACAAAACCGTAAAAACTTCCTCCAAGAACCACTATTATTCGTTAATTTAGGTAGTATGTTTAGCAAATTAATCAAAATCATTATGTTAGACATAACATAATGAAATAACACAAATACTTAATTTGCAACAATTTAAGAAAAGACTCACGCCATTGTTCCTATCTTCGTACTTGTGAATAGTTATTGCAATGTTAAAAAATAATTACTGTTACTTTGTACTGTGTCTTATAAAGCTTATTACGGTTACTAGATAGCCTATGTGTTTCTATTTGAATAGTAGCATGACGTCTGCTATGTCCATTCAAGAAAGGAACAACTCACAAACCGTGAAATTGTAATATCCTAAAGCAATACTATATATATATATATATATATATATATATATATATATATAGAATTGCTTTAGGATAATATATATATATATATATATATATATATATATCTGTAATTCAATCATTCAAACACTACCATTCATTCCATTCTAGACATAACATTTTGGAATACAGAGCAGATATTCACCCAAGTCAGCTATATTTAAGAAGAAAACTTGCATTGATGAATGTGTGTGTCCTAAAAGAAATGATATACTTATAAATGTCTAGTAATTGTAGCATATTTTTACATGTGCTTGTGGGTTACGGGTTTGAGAGGGAACATTATTTATGAAACTTGGAGATAGATTTGTTCCACGGATTCATTGATTGACTAGTACACCAGATCATCACAAAGGGGAGTATATACATAATGTATACAAATGTACATGATTATATGTACGATCTTTATTTAAAATGCTGTTTAACAATAATATATGAACCCCATTTTCATATATGTGTGTATGTATCAGTACGTGCAAGTTCTGTTGAGTCTACAATAAATGTATTTATTTGAAGTGAACTGAATGTTATTATTTTATCATGTAGATATGTTAATGGTTCACAAAATTGTAAATAAAAGAGAAGGTATTTCTATTTTACTTTTTATCCAGGTTTACCTATAAAATACCGCATTAATGTAAAATACTTGAAATATAATGCTAGAAAAGAGGTGAACATTGCAAGTTTTTCTTGTCAAACAGACGCTTTGCATATTGAGTGAGTGGACTGTATCAAAGCTAAGAAGGACAAGTCTCTGTACAGTGGCTTGTAGTGAGGCACCTGTTACCTGTTCCTGAGGTAGCTGCTAATTACAGCAAAAAGACATCATCCCGTTAACAAACTGTCAGTGTAAACCTTATAATGATATGCTGACTCTCCACCATTTTAAAGCTGCACACGAAATATCCTTAAAACAGACATCGGTGATGTGAGCAGTGAGCAACGTTAATCCATTTAGGGGCATGCTGGCTACAACAGTCATTGTGAAGTAACAAGTACGGTTATTTTGTGTGTAGCGTACAACTGTACCAACCGAGAGAAAACAGGATCCGGAGTCTCTTTCCACTGGTTATATAATACATAGCTTAGGTTATAGTCTGCGAACATATTTATGTTCCATTGCCATTAATATAGGAAATTAATAGTTTTAAAACATTACAGTCATATGCAAATTGACCAACACTAATACATGAAATTACCAAACTAATTCTGTTTAGGGGGACATGAAAGGGAAACTGTGGTCATTTTAAGGAAACCTGTTAAATTACTATGACGCTCCTGCTATTTTGTTGTAGTTTGCCTAATTTTATTTATTTATTGTTATTACTATTGACACCATATAATTAGTTAGTTGACTATCTTAACATTACTACTTTTCTACCTTTTCTACTACTGTTGTTGTTGGTAATGATGGCAGCTCTGTTTTGTTGTTGTTTTCCCTATTATCTCACCCACTTTGCATGGTCTGTTTTTTAATCTGTGAAATTGGAGGATGGACTTCAGTTGGTTGATCTTTAAATGACCTTTTTTGTACAACACCACAAGAATTGTGGATCTGATAGAATAACAAGTTAAATAGTTCTAAGCTGTACTCACCCCTCACACAGTAAGACACTGTAAGCCTGTTGATTTGTTTCAGACAGACATATTAGTGAGGCAACTGTTTGAACACATTATACCCAAATAAACAACATGGCTAACTGATGTCAGTAAACAAATAGTGTGATAATTATGTAGAAAACTTGGTGCAGTCCGACGTATAAACAGGGACTACAGTTGTTTCTGCCTGGCATTAGCATGGCTGTCACCAGCCCATGGTGACTTCAAAGTATCATGTGTCAACTGATAGCAGCCAAGCAATCTTGTTCTACTGGGGTTTTCTATTTATATCTATGGTTAAATATAATCACGCCGGCTATTCGCTAATATTCGTATGGTAAGTGGTGTGAAAAGCTGCTTGCAATTTCGTTCACCGAATGGAAATGTCACGGTTGTTTAAAACACCATCACGGTTTATGGCGCACTGAAATCCTGTGTACTGCATTGGGGTTTCGAAAATATTTGGTTGCTTTGTAGACGTCCTTTTTCCAACAGTGTCCGATATATATATATATATATATATATATATATATATATATATATATATATATATATATATATATATATATATAAAATAAGAGATATATGTAATCATAATGACACTCAAACTAATATGAGGCACGAAAATGGACATAGCAGCATCCAGCAAAACACACAGCCTCCTCACTCCATGACCATGACAGTACGTACAATAATCGGCAATTTGACGGCATCATGTCAAAGATCCGCTACATCTACATTTCATTTCGTTGTGGTTGGAATGGTAAAGTGCTAAAACAACAATGGAAGATAAGCTGATAGACAGGTTTAGTCATATCATTTTCGATTTATATCATGTTCACGTTAATCACGCCACGGTCGGAGAACGAACGTACCACCGTCCTAGACCTAGCCTGGACGCTGCACTGACGTTAACTAAGCATTGCTAATCTATCCTTTCCTTTATAATTAAACTTCCCTAAACTTCCTACGAATGTTTCTCAACATGAAGCCGAACCGTCCAATATCACATCACATCCATGTGTGCCCTTATTAGTTATTACACATAAAGCATCTCCAATCCAAGCAGAACAACAAGGTGAAGGTCAAGGCATAACATTTTTAATACGTCATGTGGTTATCAGGTGCAGAGACCGAAATGGCGTCCAGGTTTTCAGTTGGCCAAACTCTATGTATCCAGGGCTCTGCCTTTTCCACCACCATCCCGCCATCTGTCGGCAGTGGCAGAAACTAACGAATTAGGTAGAAACCCGTCTAGCTACGCCGCAGTTTTCACATGATCGATATTGTTTTACATGAGAGTCGTCCAGAAATATGAATAAAAAGCGGTTTACATATGGAATAATCGTCATGTCTTTGGGAGCATTCGAAAGTTACCATGTCGCAATTCACGAATTAGTAAGTGTCTAAGCATGTTATATTTTCGTTTGACTAGAAACGTGATTTACAAATATGATTATTTAAATTGTCATGGCAATTTTTAGGAAGATGAATTATTATACTGTTCAGAAAAAATATGTTGAAACTAATCGATGATCATGTCGACATAAAAAGAGAGCACGAATGTTGCCATATTTGTTATGTGGCTTGATGTGGCCGGCCATTAATTAGCAGCAAACTGGTGAGGGGGCATCTGTTTTCACAGAGATGTCAGAGTTGACAGCTTATTTACTTGCGTGATACTCATCATTTGTTGTACCGTATTATGATGCAATCGTGTACAAACAAGGCCGGGCATCTAGATCTGGCTCCGTTTTAGTGTTTATTAATGTTAATTAAAATAAGAAGGGACTACAATGACATTATTTGCTATTATTAGTTATCATTTAATATGAGCAAAATACTCATACAATGTTCATTTGGCAAAACGTTTTCTCCACAAATTTGTTTATTCTGTCATTGATAATTTACTTATTCAATGCATTAATTTATATTTTCAGAATAAATGACCATAAGATGGATGTCAGAAAGCCACTGAAGAGGAATAAAAGTAAACAGAGTTGTTGTGTTCCGGACTGCAACACACCAGGATATGTGACAGACAATGGGAAAACTGTTACATTCCATGTTTTGACGAAAGATGCCAAACTGTTAAAAATATGGATTGTAAAAATTGGCAGAGGTGTTGGACCATTATTCCAAATCACATCTCACACAAAGATACGTTCTCGTCATTTTATTGACAGTGACTTCAGAATAACGTATCGTGGCCGAATATTTCTGAAAACAGACTCCATTCCATATCTATTTAACAGGAACAATAGTCGAGTGAAGGAGAGTGAGAAAACAACAGTTCAACAACTGCCACAGCAACTGTGACATCTAGCGATTCAACCAGTGTCATCACAACTACAGTCACTCCCAACTACCAAAGCTGTAGTCCTGAATCACCCCATGAAGATGTTGATGCCAACTCAATGGAATTACTCCATGAAGGCATCATATATGTGGAGACACAGCTAACAATCGAGAAAGCTCAATCGGAGATGCAGAAGAAAGAATGTGATCATGTTCGTGGTGTCCTCCGTGCAACAATGGTAACATTGAATAAGTAAAGAGAAGACAAGATTCTCAGTAGAACAATTCAAGGATAGTGACAGTGATGAATGTTATTACACTGGTTTCCCACCTTTTTGAATCCAGTAAAAAATATAATGTATATATGTCATGGTAAGAACATAATTCTGAAGACAAAATCAATATCGTACTTGGATCAATTGTTCATGATTTTAGTACGACCGCGATTGGGTCTGCTTGTGAAAGATCTTGCACAGAGATTCTCCATATCGACACATCAGTGAATCGCTATTTCACTGCTTGGATTAATTACATGTATCTCCGTTTTGGATCCATCAATATATAGCCCTCAAAAGATTACATCATCTCTACAATATCTAAGTCAATGAAAGAAAAATATTCCAATCATGAATTGATAATTGACGCGTTCGAGAGGCAAGTCCAGCGACCAGCATCACTGTTGCTGCAATCACAGTCATACTCGAACTACAAGAGGAGGAACACTGATAAAGTTTGGGTGGCATGCTTTCCATCTGGGCAGGTTGGATTTGTCTCCCAGTTGTACACTGGAAATATATCAGACAGAGAATTAACTGTGAGGCCCGGTTTCTTGAATATGCCCCACAACAAAGTGGTTGGTGGATAAGGGTTTCCAAATTGCGGACTTGTCCCAACCTCTTGGTGTTTCTGTCAACATGCCATGTTTTGTTAGTGACAGGAAGCAGATGACGGCAGAAGAGGTTTTCCACACACAATCTGTAGCTAGTGAAAGAATTCCCATTGAGCGATGTATAAACAAAATCAAGTCATTTCATTACTTCGACCGACCAATCCCACTGGCTACTCTTGGATCAGCTAACTAAGCATGGCTTGTTTGTTCAATGCTGACATTGTTCCAGAATCCCCTCATATCTGCTTGAGTTCTTTTCTGTTCAAAATATGGGAAGTGTACTATGTATAATTTAATGCCCATGTAACCAAGGTTGGGGCGATTATAGGACCAATGTAATCGATTACAATTGCAATTACTTGAGAATACTACGATTGCAAGTCAATGTTATATCTACTTGCCCAAAGGCAATTAAGTTGAATTTTTTTCTGGCCCTGGTGTAAATGCTCGTTTTTATTCTGATGTTTGTGGGTTTAGCCAACTTATGTCTGTGTGAACATGTATGGTGTTTATTAGTATCAAATGTGTTTGTACTCTGAATATGTGAAATAAGTCTGGTTGCACATTTTTGTGGCAACTTTATGATGAATAAAACATACAGTAATCCAGAATTTTTCTTTGTGATTAATATGGAGTGGTGCAAAATATATTCAACGCAAGATTTATGGACTATACACAACAAAACAGATAATGTATCTTCTATATTCATAGATTTATATAATCATACGGATGTAATAATAGCTTATCAATGATAACTTGCACAGCCTCTGTCGCTGTTACGTTAATTAAGGTAAGAAGATACGCATAATTCTACAATAAATAATTCTCTATGCAATATAATAAACTTCTCATATTATTTTCATATGAAAAAGATGCTAATGTTTGTTGATGTATAGTTCATGTACTCACCGCATCTGGATGTCGCGTAAGTGTTCAGTTTGATTCATTATATTATGAGTTAATATAGTTTATATGTTTGTTAAATCAACTTACAAATACAAAACATAAAACATCCATATAAACAATAAGCATATATATATATATATATAAACTGTTTATTTTGTCTGCAAAGAACAAATGTCGATGATTTTGTTTTAATATCATGCGACATTCCATATTGGTGTATCGTATGGGTTATGTTGCCGTGCTTCGAAATATATATATATATATATATATATATATATATATATATATATATATATATATATATATATATATATATGTATGTATATATATATATTGTTTGACAATACATTGCTGTTTCATATATTTTATATTGCCATGCTATTTTGTTAGGTAACTTCAAAATGTAACTTCAAAATGTTAACATACATGTTCACACAGACATTAAGTGCAAATAAATTTCAATCATTCATTTACATTTGATGACAGCTGGATTAGTTTATTGGTCCTAAGATCGACCAATGCTTTTGTAAGGATTTAACCGCTATAGAAGTTGCCCTATTATTAGTGTTATTATTATTATTAAATACCTCTGTAAATACGACACGTAGCGAAAGAAGATAACACCGGTGTTCTCTAAACATGTCATATATTCCCTACTCCCATTGATACCACGAACCCACGATCAGAAGCACCTTTTGTCAAACACAAACTAGGCGAATGGTATTGTAATATAACATTCCAAGGTCGTGCGGTTTCGTGCTGCATCCAATCATATTTCCTGCACATACGGTGCAAATTACAGACACATAACAGATTGCGGGTAAATATTTTATTACCTCTTTTACATGTTTCAATTAGTTCCCTTTAAAACACATCTATCAATGAAACAAAACAGAATTAAGTATAAAGAGAACACGTTTAGTAAAAGAGAAAGAAAAGTGTGTTTAAAGCCAAATCAACATAAAACACACAGGAAGCGCACATTGGTGATCACAGTAATAATATTCCCATTAAATACAGCATCGCTGACCTTATTAACCACATGAATCACATTTCATATATACGTGTATATATATATATATATATATATATATATATATATATATATATATATATATATATATATATATATATATATATATATATATATATATATATATATATATATATATATATATATATATATATATATATATATATATATATATATATATATATATATATACAAACATACACACAGAACGAACACACGTACCCACCCGAACGCACATTTATATATTATTTACTAAAAACAACACTGCAATGTATATTGTAGCCGCTGCCAACTAGCGCCTAGACATACAAAACCAACCCACACAAAGCATATATATTTTAAGCAACACAAATCCAACTGTAATCATCATGCAATAACGTCGTTTTGTTATAAATTCAAGATTTCCGTCTAAGCAAAATCGTAACATAAATATTTCTACTGAAATACAACAATGTTGACATTAGCGTCGACGTCTCATAGTTGTAGCGAAAATCGTAAGTAACGTTTCAGTCACTACAAACTATGAGTGTTATTACATTTGGCAATGTTTAAAGCGTAACACACATGTTATTACTATGATCCGTTCAATACCAGTATGCCCTACAAGCCGATAATATACTCGTTGTTTGCGATCCCTTTTGTCTTGTCAGTTTGTCGGTTTCCGAAGACTGTCCGTCCTGCCCTGCAAGAACAAAGTCATCGTATTTGTCAGGAGCCATGTTGGCATCGTTGTGCCGGGTCAAATTTGGTGTTACCGTAGTGTGTCACGTGTTGGTATAAATTATACAAAAGTGCACAGCTGTAATTTACACAATAGAAAGGCCTTGATTAGAAACCTACAAACAACTGCGCGCTGGCTTCGACACGACAAAGGACATAGATATGCTAGAACAAATAAAGGGATACGCGACTGTAGTGATTACATACCTCAATATTCCGAAATACGTACATGAGAATGAAGGTTTACAATACCATTAATAGTCTAGGAGCCAAATGCCATACAAGATACAAGATACAAGAAGCTTTATTTAACGTCGGTTACATGATAATTAGGCAACATTAGCTCATCTGAGCTATTTTCCGACAAAACGAGTATAAAGCAACGAGAAGACATAAAACCATAACAAGCATACAGAGTATTTAAAATAACAGCAATTATACATATAAAATAGGGTAATGAGTACAAAATAAATATAATAATAATACATGCATGTATAATATATATATATATATATATATATATATATATATATATATATATATATATATATATATATATATTTTGTTTTTTTTTTTTTGCTTCACAAAACATGCAAAGTATATTGGGTTAAAATAGATTGAAATAATATATGATTTAAGACATTAGCATAAATATAAATGTAGATATGTATATTGACTAAACTTATTAAAATAATAAATACTTTAAAACATAAAAATAAATGGATCTAAAGAATAAATTTAAGGATTAAAAATATTTTACACATATCCATATTGCATATATACAATGAAAGCTATATTCATAATATTGACATGGCGACAAACATGTTAGATGTTAGCTGTTTACCTGCATATAGAGCAATTGCATGATGGGCCATCCCAGTTCCGGATCAGTCTGCGAAACTCGCCGTAGTTAACTGTTTTTCGTATTTCAATCGGCAGGCTGTTCCAGATCCGGGGCCCATCATGGACAAATGACTTAAGTCCATATTTAGATGTGTTTGCCTTAGGGACAACTGCAGTGTTTTCCTTTCGCACTGAATACTGGGAACATTTTAGAGTGATGAGATTTTGAATAAAACAATATTATTTACAATTTTGAATACTTCGCATGCCATTTCTTTTATCCGTTTAACGTGGAGAATGTTCGGTGTTAGCGGTCTTTAAAAGATCATGATGCGTCGATGAAGAATCATTGTAAATAAAGCGAAGTGCTCTCTCCTGAATTTTTTCAAGTTTTGTTGGTGCTAGATTGGCTATAAAAGTGCCAGATCAAAGGACAGTAGTTGAAGTTTGATGTTATGAATGATTTAAAAATTGCAAGTTTCCCTTGACGAGTATGGAGATGACCGAGACGTTTTAAGACCGCTAACTGTCTAGCTGCCTTTTTGCAGATGTTCGCGATATGTGTGTTAAAAGTTAACGAATGATCAGTCTCAATGCCGAGAAGGACAACAGAGTTTTCGCAGTGAATGGTAGTGTTTTCAAAAGTAAAATTTGTTATGTCCCTTGTTCCCCTCTTGCCGAAGCTAATTGCTTGGAATTTGGATGGGTTAGCCTTCATCTGGTTGATATTGAACCATTGTAATGTAGAAGTACAGTCTTGTCCGAATTTGAATGAGCATAAGACAGGGTGTTATCATCAGCATAATTGTAGAGAGAGGGTTTATCAAAAAAGTTAAAAATATCATAAATAAAAACATTGAAAAGAAGAGGCCCAAGAATAGAGCCTTGGGGTACACCTCTGACGATGTCATCCCACTCACTGTAGTGAGGTCCTAATTTCACTTGCTGTTTCCTGTTGCTGAGATAATTACTAACTAAACTGCATGATTTATCAGAAAGGCCATAAGCACTGAGTTTAGCTAAGAGCAGGCTGTGAGGTAGGCAATCAAAGGCCATTTTTTCCATTAACCTTGCATTGTTGTATTAAGTTTTTTACTGTTTAATATGGTAGCCAAGGGTCTCTATTTTCAGAAACTGCTAGATGACATGTTGTCATCCTTGAGAAATTTGAGAAATTCAAGATGGCGTCCAAGATGGCCACCATTACCTATAAATGACCATAAATCCCTACCTATTCACACTAGGGAGGTGATTTTTGTCTCTATACCTAGGTTTTAGGGGTCAAGCTATTCATTAGAACTGAGTATTATGTTAATATCGTATTACATAATGGTAATTTCCAAGATGGCTGCCAAGATGGCCGCCGTAACACTGTAATATCTCCTTAACTATTTACTCCAAATTAGTCGTGAAGGTGTTTATCACTGGGTATTTTGGAGATACATCTATCTGTATCAGATCGAAGTTCATATACTGATGATGTCATCTAGAAATCCAAGATGGCGTCCAAGATGGCCGCCATTACCTATAAATGACCATAACTCCCTATGTATTCACCCTAGGAAGGTGATTTGTGTCTCTATACCTAGGTTTTAGGGGTCAAGCTATCCATTAGAACTAAGTATTATGTTAATATCTTACTACATAATGGTAATTTCCAAGATGCCTGCCAAGATGGCCGCCGTGACACACAAAAAACTGGCATATCTCCTTAACTATTTACTCCAAATTAGTCGTGAAGGTGTCTATCACGGGCTATTTTGGAGTCACATCTATCTGTATCAGATCAAAGTTCATATACTGATGATGTCATCTAGAAATCCAAGATGGCTGCCAGTTTACAAGCACTGGTATATCTTCTATGCTATTCAATCTTGGGGAAAATATTAATAGGTAAACGACCACAGGTGTTATATTATAACAAAAACGTTTCCCCAGAACGTCAGAGAATTACGAATGGTAGCTGATGAGGCATTTCGCGGAATCATTCAGGATAAACCACTACATTGCAGTGGTGACCTCATGCAAATTCTCGAAACCGAAGCCAGCAAGAGTCAAACTACCAAACTTTGGGTCGATGTCTTGATAAAACCTATCCTGCTCACCACGATGTTCGTACGGGCTAAGCGCGAAGGTGACTGGCCACTTCATCTGGCATCCTACAAGCAAATGCTACCATACTTCATTGCTGCGGAGTATGTGACCTATGCGAAATATGGGTTGTGCTACCTTCGTGAGATGGAACGGCTACCACAAGAAGTGTTGTCACACTTCACGAAGGGTGAGCATGTCATGCACCATTCTGCTGGCTTATGGAATAGCATCTGGAGCGATATGATGAGTGAGACGACCTACATGCGGTATGGGCATGTTCCGAGGGGGGGGGGGAGATAGTTGGCATCACGCTTAAGCCAGAAACGCTGAAGGTATGGGCCCTTAGTCTGCATGCATGCTGCTGGTTGAAATCTGATCTGGATGACATGACGGATGAGGACACTGAAAGCAAGGTGGTGACAACACACAATGAAGAGTCAAAAGCTAGATCGACACTTGCAGTAATCCTTTAGATTCTGCGGCACACCCCAGTGGTATAGTCAATGTAGTTAGCGGCCAGATTGGTTCAACTGAAGTCAATGTCCACAATGCTGTCACAATCGGGACTGAACAAACGACAGTTCTCGAAAGTCGGTTACCGCAGGGACTTTTTGAAACCATCACGCAGAGGGTTGTTACTATGGATCATGCAAGGAAGCATGTGAAGGTCGGAGCTGTGAAAATATTTGATACCAATTTGATTTACTCAAAGGTTATTGGCCTACAGGCTTGTGAGCGGGAAATTGACATTAAGCATTGTTTTTTATTTAAATTCAAAAAATCACAAATCAACACTGACCGCGGGATACGCGTATCTCGACTATAAAAGTGTCCATACTGACAAAACCAACGCACACACACAAATACTACGACTACCCTACAAATAGGTACAGCAGCCAAGCGACACGTCGTCGGCGACGCCGGGAAGCCGCGGTCGTTCTAATTCGGGCGTCCCGTATACGGCGCCGAAGGAAAATTGCAAGTATGCACTTTTCCCGCGTGACGTCGGGAAGCCGGGGTCGTTCTAATTCGGGCGTCACCGTATACGGCGCCGAAGGAAAATTGCAAGTATGCACTTTTCCCGCGTGACGTCGGGAAGCCGCGGTCGTTCTAAACAAGTGACGACATCGTGCCGACATCCTTATTAGGATAGGATATCGACCCGTTCACGAGAGGGCGCTCCTTTACTAACTTGCAGCGTATTCGATAGATGGTACTCGTGTCACTGCGCCGTGGGCGATAACTAGGACACTGACCTTTGCCCTGATTATTTGAACTTAACGTAATGACCAAAATGGCGGCTTCCGGTCACGTGGACCAATGAGAGCCGTCGAGAGAGCTGTGTGACCTAATTATGGACCAATCAGAGCCTTCGAGACAGCTGTGTGACCTGATTATTTATCTGAGGGCCGTCAGCCCCCATAGAACTACTCACGCCACATTGATAGAACTATCTTAGTAAAAGGCCATAATGTCCATATTTTTGAAGATATACATAATGTCACTATAAATTGTGTACAATCACATATACACTAGTAATAAATGCAAAGTAACAAATCATTTAATAATAATAGCAATTTTAATTAGTCAATATTTTGTGATTAGCATTCAACATTGACAGACTGACATGTAAGAAAACATCCTTATGTCCTTGATTGTGAGGACAGTCGTAGAATTTATACAAGCAGTAAACCACTGCTGCCATTGATACAACTCGCTGTGCGTCACCCAGCTGCAGTTGGGGCTGCTTCGAGTTGCCCCAGAATGTTCGGCCTAACTTGTGACATACCCCAGCTGGGTGTGTGTCATGCAACCACTCCTACTGGCTAGGTGTCACCTAGGTGTTATGTACCCTAAATTGGGTGTGATTTGGACTTGGGTGCGTGTCATGCACCTGGCCATAGAGGCCGAGAGCTACCCGACTCCCAATCGAACAGCCGAGATCACTCGAGCACGTGACCAGTTTTGACCTAGATTAGCAAGGTGAATCTTCAAGGCCGCTACTCGAGGCGATCGCGAGTTTTACAGGATTCACTCGAGTAACTGGCGTCATAGTGCGTGCAAAAGTCTCGCGCGCGAAGACGAGGCTGGGGGTAGTTGGGGGCAGGAAATCCATATTCTCCATGTTAACGTATAGGACGTCGTTTTGTTTTTGGTTGTAATAATCGAACTGTTCCAGTCTAACTATTTCAGTTATACTGTCCGAAGGATTATTACAAGCAGAAGCAGTGGAACACTTTGCCGGTGACAATGCTCACGGAAATCATAAATTGTAATCGATTATTATGGTGGTTGCCATGGCAACGCCGGCTTGTACTTGTATTTGGCGATCTTGACTAATAACGAAGAGTGCCATTTTTCGCGCAGTATAACTTGTTTGGGGCAAACGTATACATGTGTTATGATTATTTAGACAACTTATCAGATATAAGTGCTTATCGAAACCACAACGTACAGCTACGTAAATTACAAATCCAGTAAGACACATACGACCTAAAATTGTGGGGAGTTTTTATTATCTGCACTACATAAATCGCTATGTCTATGATTGTGTGGTAAATTCAATATTTAATCGGACATTTCAGATAAGAAAGGCATAACACAAGATATTTATATCCTGATTTTCCTAGCATTCTTCAGTTAGAAGTTACAACTGTCATCCATCGAATATTACTGTTATGACCGGTCCCCAAATCAGCTTCAACCCACTTACGGGCCCTATAGGACCCGTATGTGGGTCCCGATACATGGCGAGACTCCGAGCGACTGGAGCTGATTGGGGACTGGACATTAAGAATAATATTCGATGGATGACAGTTGTAACTTCCGACTGATGAATACTAGGAAAATCAGGTCATAAATATCTTTTGTTATACATTTTTTATCTTAAATGCCCGATTTAATATTGAGTTTACCCCCACTATCATAGACATATAGCGATTTGCGTAGTGCAGATAATAGATACTCCCCACAATTTTAGGCCGTGTGTGTGTTTTGAGGGATTTGCATTTTACATTGCTGTACGTTGTGGTTTCGATAAGCACTTATATCTGACAAGTTGTCTAAATGCACATAATCATAACACATGTATACCTTTGCCCCAAACAGGTTGTACTTCGCGAAAAATTGCACTTTTCATTATTAGTCAAGATCGCCAAACACAAGTACAAGCCGGCGATGCCATGGCAACCACCATAACAATCGATTAAAATTCATGATTTCCGTAAGCATTGTCACCGGCAAAGTCTTCTACGGCTTCTGCATGTAATAATCCTTCGGACAGCATAACTGAAATAGTTAGACTGGAACAGTTGGATTATTACAACCAAAAACAAAACGAAGTCCTACATGTTAACATGGAGAATATGGACTTCCTGCCCCCGATTGTCCCCAGCCTCGTTTTCGCGCGCGAGACTTACAGGCCCTATTAGCAGTAACAGCCAACAGGGAACGTAGGCCCCTACTGCATAAGGAATTAATTAAACATTACATGACACAATCATTAAATATGGATTAAAGTCACCACATTCTATGAATTCTAATTTAAAATCAAGAAGATGAACGTCACAATTTACACACTAGAAAACATATGACTTTAGTTTATTTATTTACATAAGGAATTTATGTACGTGATCACGATCGTCGGTGTTGAGTTGATGATTACACGCGTGGTACTGCGAGCGCAGTGTAAATTATCATAAACCGGATACCATGTTGGGGATACGCGAGTAACGCGAGTAGCTTAATCGAAGTCGGCTATAGGTGCAGACGCGCAAACGCTTACACGCCCAGTGATCGTCAAATTTGCCACGACCCACGTACGCGACGTGGTCATCTGTGCGAGACGCCGCTTACGGGAAAGCGGCGATGGACCGACGGTGTACGTCAACGAAAACATGACGGGCGGCG
>OZ024866.1:39375850-39388350 GCA_964017155.1 Oasisia sp. SBJ-2009 | reverse complement strand
GGGGACACGTAAATGACCAAAACATATTTTTCATAATTGCACTTAATTATAAAATGCACTTAAGACTGATGACCTTTTTCAGCATAATTTCTACAAAGACCTTCTGCTCCCCCATCCCCTTTCAGTTGAATCCTCTGCCACATTTTTCTGTGATGAGGGACTTCATTGTGCGCCGGGTTCTCTCTTTCGCTGAGCTACCGCCAACCATGCTCGGATTGGTGACTTGGATACCAGGTCCCAGTTTCATGAAGCCGTGTAACTTTATGCGCAATTACGCAGTCTACTTATCGCAGCTAACAGCGAATATTCAATAGGGCCTGTAAGTGGGTCACGATACATGGCGAGACTCCGCGCGACTGGAGCTGATTGGGGACAGGTCATATATATCTTGTGTTATACCCACAGAGTTAGATCATTAATCTTTACCCCATAGACTGGTTTCTACTTGTGTGTTCTATTTATATATATTGGTATACCTTTCTTTTCTTAAATGTCCGATTTAATATTGAGTTTACTACACTATCATAGACATATAGCGATTTACGTAGTGCCGATAATAGTCGACACAGTTTTAGGCCGTATGTGTCTTTTACGGGATTTGCATTTTACATTGCCGTACGCTGCGTTTTCGATAAGCACTTATATCCGACAAGTTGTCTAATACTAAATGCACATAATCATAACACATGTATACGTTTGCCCCAAGCAGGTTGTACTGCGCGAAAAATTGCACTCTTCATTATTAGTCAAGATCGCCAAACACAAGTACAAGCCGGCGATGCCATGGCAACCATCATAATAATCTAATAAAATTAATTATTTCCGTGAGCATTGTCACCGGCAAAGTGTTCCACTGCTTCTGCTTGTAATAATCCTTCGGACAATATAACTGAAATAGTTATACTGGAACAGTTCGATTATTACAACCAAAACCAAAACGAAGTCCTACATATTAACATGGAGAATATAGACTTTCTGCCCCCAACTGCCCCCAGCCTCGTTTTCGCGCGCGAGACTTGCACGCCCTATGCAGCTTACGGCTGGTTTCATGAGACCAATTTAGCATTGGCACAACTAAAACGAATTAGAATTCACCTAGTTAGGTCGCGGTGGGGTATCCCTGTATTTGTGCAGTGTCTGAACATCCTTTCTAGCTGCTGCCTTTGTCGTTCGTATAGCAAATGAGAAGCTATGGTGAATGTAAAGGATATCCAGTGTATACATTAAATATAATAATGTTGAGAGTGGGCGTGTCGGGAGCATAACGTACATAGTTCAACTTCGGGAGCATACGGTAAATATTTCAACCAGCGTACAGTTACGCCTACTAAATACATGGTGCAGTTAAGTGCAACTGTGGAGCAGACTCGTGAAACGCAACTAGTGTAACTTTACAATGTTTTAGGCTTACGACGTCTTAAGTACGCTCCATGAAACTGGGCCCTGGCAGCAGTAATAACTACGTTCCATTAGCAGTAATAGCAGTGACACAATATTATATACACGATGATGTTATAAAATTGCATATGTCTAGTGAACAAATTGTCTGTTGACACCTTACGGAGCCTGGGTAATCGAGGCAATAAATTACTGTGAAATTCTACTCTGGTGATAACATGATTAGAGCCAATGTGGATGTGCAAGGCGGATGTCAGCCAGGCTCACAAATCTGCTTTACCGGACCCGCACCGTTTCAAGTTTCTAACGCTCTCTTCGTTGAAATGACGATGAACCAAGGAATTATGTTTTGTTTTGATATTTTCAATAATGAACAGTAAGCACATTTTCAAACGTTGATCCAAGACAGACATACCTACAGACAGACAGACGTACAGAGATACAGACTGAGAGACATACAAAAACAAAAAGAGAGAAAAAGAGAGTGTGAGAGAGAGCGAGAGAGAATGAGAGAGAGAGAGAGAGAGAGAGGGATACGAGAAACGATAAACGCGCGCGCCCGCACACACACACACACACACACACACACACACACACACACACAAACACACACACACACACATATATATATATATATATATATATATATATATATATATATATATATATATATATATATATATATATATATATATATATATAATAATTATATATATATATATATATATATATATATATATATATATATATAAACAAACAAACAAACACACACACAACAAACACATACACAAACATACACACACTCATGCACGCACGCACGTACGCACGCTCGCACACATATACACAACATGTTTTTACAGTTTGAAAGCAAAAAGGATCCCAGAGAGCATGCAAACGTTACAGTAACATTAATGTTACGTGTGCAGAAACGTTTGATTAACCTTTAATGTAAACGTTAGTTTTGCACGTTTTCGTAACGTTAATGTACGTTTAATTTTTGACCGAAATGTAACGTTACACCAATGATCTTATAGCTATAGAATCCTTAGTTAGACTAAAGTTAATATAACCGTTACAGTAACGTTAGTTTAACCTGTAATGCAAACCTTAGTTTATCGTTATTTTGCTCATTTTTAATGTTAGTCTAACGTTAGAATAACATATTATGAAACTGTTACATAAAGGAATTATTGACGTTTAATGTAAACGTTAGTTTACGGTTATTTTGCTCGTTTTTGTAACGCTAATCTACGTTTGATTTTAACCGATATGTAACGTTAGACTAACGTTAATGTAACCGTTATAGTAACATTCGTTTACCCTGTAGTGCAAACGTCAGCTTATCGTTATTTTGCTCGTTTTTAATGTTAATCTAACGTTTACTTACTAACCAAAATGAAACCGTTTGTTAATCTTATCCTAAAGGTAATGTAACTGTTGCAGAAATGTTGAACCGTTTCCTGCAGCACATGTGCCTGCGCGTTTGAAATATACAGTGTATGTTTTCCTCTTTATAAACACAACGACTGAATGTTGTAAGCAGGCAGTTATATGACAATAAATTCAAAATGGACTCAATATTATGATTCTTGACTAATTTGGTTAATAAAGGCAGACAAGTAACCTTTATTTAGCAGCTTGTTCAAAAACCAACACTTATTTAACAGCGAACACAATAGAATACAGTGCAATGTAGCTTGTCACTGGCATTCACGGAATCGCATCTGCTTCGGATCACGTCCTCTCCCCTCTCTCTCCCTCCTGCTCACGTCCATCTCCGTAGCGATTTTCAACCATATCTTCATCTCCTGCTCCACCTCATTGTATGTTGTCTTGGCCGTCAGCGAGTTTTTTTCGCACAGCCCCTGTGTGTTTAAAGAATTATATTATCAAAGTAGCCTGTCTGCCTGTCTCTACCTGTCTACCTATCTACCTACCTATCTATATATCTATCTATCTATCTATCTATCTATATATGTATATATATATATATATATCTACCTACATATATATATATATATATATATATATATATATATATATATATATATATATATATATATATATATATATATATATATATATCTACCTACATATTTATATATATATATATATATATATATATATATATATCTCTCTACCTACATATCTATATATATATATATCTACCTACATATATATATATATATATATATATATATATATATATATATCTACCTACATATCTATATATATATGCATATATATATATATATATATATATATATATCTACCTACATATCTATATATACATACATATATATATATATATATATATATATATATATATATATATATATATATATATATATCTTCCCTCCCTCCTCCCATCGCTCTACCAATCTCTTCCCCACTGATTGTCTGTCCGCCCTCTCCTCTGGCACACTTGTCTGTGGTGAAGGACTTCATTATACGCCGGGGTGTATTCTTCCACTGAGCTACCGCCAGTCATGCTCATGACCTAGATGGATATGAACAGTAATAACAATGATACATTAGCAGTAATAGCAGTGAAACAACATATGCACGATGATGTTACGAAATTGCATATGTCAAGTGAACAATTGTTGCCACCTTACGGAGCCTGGTTAATCGCGGCAATAAATTGCTGTGAAACTCTACTCCGTTGCTATGTTTAGAGCCAATGTGGATGTGTAAGGCGGATGTAAGCCTGACTTACAAATCTGCGTTACCGGAACCGCAGCGTTTCAAGTTTCTAAGGCTCTCCCCTGAAATGACGATGGACCAAGGAATTCTGTTTTGTTTTCGTGTTTTCAATGATAAACAATGTGCACATTTTCAAAAGGTAATCAAAGACAGACACACAGACAGACAGACCGACAGACAGACAGAGGTAGACACACAGACAAACAGACCGACAGACAGACAGAGGTAGACACACAAAAACAGAAAGAGAGAAAAATAGAGTGAGGGAGAGAGAGATAGACGACAAACGCGCGCGCATACACACACACATACACACACAAACAAAAAACAAACACACATACATACATACATACATACACAAACACACACATACATACTCAGACATACACACATATACATACATACAAAAAAATTATGCACCAATGGGAAACAATATATTATGTAATACATTCAATTTATTCACACATTCTGCATCGCATTGGCATGCGGTCAATAGCGATATGCATGCCGTTTCACTTTATATGATAACACGCCCGCAACTATTTTGTATTTCAGCAAAGATTTCAAAAAGCGCACCAGCGCACTGTCTCTTAACGGTACACTACATGCACTCCCTTCGCTCGGCTGATGGGGGGCAGGAAGTGAGCAAAAACCGAGTTTGTCACTACCAATCACACCGTCTTTTCGGCCTCAAAAGTGTGATTATGTGTTAACCATACCTGCGATAAACTTGAGTTAGTTGACCTTGACTTTGATCCCGTATCCGAATAATAACTGCAGAAATGGACTCCCCATCCTGGAAAACCCTTAAAAAGAGGTATTACAGAGGTTGAAAATTGGCCGAAATTCAAGATGGCCGAAACCGCCATCTTGAATTCTGAGAACCGCTAAAGGTTGCAACCAAGCTAAGTTTGCTCTTCTAACTATATAAAATACAATTCCATAAAAAAGTTTACAGTAGTTAACATTGGAAGGTCATCATTATGGCAACTTGACTAATAATGTGATTTTACACAGAATGTCACATGATGTTGGAGTTGTAGAAATTGCACTACACTATTTGAAGTCCTATTTTAGCGACATAGTTCAATATGTCCACATTAATGGTTGTACGTCACCTGCTTGCCCTCTTACGTGTGGGGTCCCTCAAGTTTCTGTACTCGGTCAGCAGTTGTTCTGTATTTATCTTTATCGAAATTTATTCGGAACAATAACTTGATGTCACATATTTATGATGTTGACACGCAAATTTACATCACAGTGAAATCCCGTCAGAAGGACATTGATACGGCTGTTGAGTGCATTGAACGGGTTGTAACATAAATCAAGATATAGATGAAAACAAACTCCTTGAAGTTGATCGACTCAAAAACAGAAGTAATAGTATTCGTTTCAGCTCAACAGCTTAAGAAAATCAAGCTGCAAGCGTTGTGTGTGTGTGACTGTTTGGTCATAGTGTTTGTAATCATGGTGTCCAGTTTGATGCTGAGATGACGATGGAGTCCCACGTGACTGCTGTATGCAAGTCAGCAATATTCCACCTCCGCAACATCTCGAGGATCAGACGGTATTTGACAGCAGCAACATCAGAGCAAGTCATACATGCATTTGTTACAAGCACACTCGATGTTGGCAATGCGCTGCTATATCGACTGCCTCTGAAGCAAATACAACGGCTTCACAACGTGCAGAACTAAGCAGCCCGCTTGATCGACGGTGCCATGAAATATAGCCATGCTACACTTTTTTGTGTAGTTGCATTGGCTGCCGATAGCAGTGCGAGTTGAATTTAATATCCTGCTACTCACTCATCGAGCCCTGATTGGCCATGCACATGGATACATTGAACAATGTGTAACCCAACGCCAGCCGATTATGACCAGCGAACAATATATATTGTGTGTACAACGCACAAGGCGTCAATTTCAGCGTTGCAGTCCCATGTCTGTGGAATCCGCTACTACAGGATCTGAGATTAACTATGACCACTGCTGCTTTTAAAATTAAACTAAAAACCTATCTATGTTTAAGAACTTTCTGTACAGCGCTGTGAGCAACTGATGTTTGAAGAGCGCTGTACAAATTTCACGATTATGATTATTATCATTGATAGGTGACTGTGGAATAATAGTGTTATGCATAGACACCAGGGGTTAAGTTCCTTATAACACAACTATGATCCGCCAGGTAGCGCCACTGTTGGTACGGCCTTCATCGTATCTGCATCCAACCACAAGAAGTAGTATTGCTACTTTGTATTATTACATTAATGTTAGCTCATGGCGGTGTTCTGGGCATTGGTAATGCATTAACGATTACATGAACATGTTGATGATGTAAATATGAATGGTTATTATGGATATGAGCATTCAGATTAACGGACACAAATCTGGATATGTCGTATATGTGAGACATGCAAAACAGTCGTTTCTTACTTGACAAAGCAACTCCAGTTCTAGAGTGGATGACGTCAAACAGAAGTAGGTTATTTTGGGTAAACGGAGATTGATCGCGTAGTCGACATGTCGAATGGACGGTTTCATGCTTGCGTGTGTGTGTGTGTGTGTGTGCGTGTGCGTGTGCGTGTGCGTGTGCGTGTGCGTGTGCGTGTGCGTGTGCGTGTGCGTGTGCGTGTGCGTGTGCGTGTGCGTGTGCGTGTGCGTGTGCGTGTGCGTGTGCGCGTGCGCGTGCGCGTGCGCGTGCGCGTGCGCGTGCGCGTGCGCGTGCGCGTGCGCGTGCGCGTGCGCGTGCGCGTGCGCGTGTGGGCGTGTGCGCGTGTGCGCGTGTGCGCGTGTGCGTGTGCGTGTGCGTGTGCGTGTGCGTGTGCGTGTGCGTGTGCGTGTGCGTGTGCGTGTGCGTGTGCGTGTGCGTGTGCGTGTGCGTGTGCGTGTGCGTGTGCGTGTGCGTGTGCGTGTGCGTGTGCGTGTGCGTGTGCGTGTGCGTGTGCGTGTGCGTGTGCGTGTGCGTGTGCGTGTGCGTGTGCGTGTGCGTGTGCGTGTGCGTGTGCGTGTGCGTGTGCGTGTGCGTGTGCGTGTGCGTGTGCGTGTGCGTGTGCGTGTGCGTGTGCGTGTGCGTGTGCGTGTGCGTGTGCGTGTGCGTGTGCGTGTGCGTGTGCGTGTGCGTGTGCGTGTGCGTGTGCGTGTGCGTGTGCGTGTGCGTGTGCCTGTGCCTGTGCGTGTGCGTGTGTGCGGGAGTGCGGGAGTGCGGGAGTGCGGGAGTACGCGCGCTACGCACTACGCACTACGCACTACGCACTACGCACTACGCACTACGCACTACGCACTACGCACTACGCACTACGCACTACGCACTACGCACTACGCACTACGCACTACGCACTACGCACTACGCACTACGCACATGCTATGCACACACACAACACTTTGGCCTAAGGTTTTTCATATTCCTTTCTTCGCTAGTTTCTTTTTCGCCGTACGAAGGACACGTGGCCTTTTCTGAATTAATATGTCGTCAAATATGTCACTTTCCGTCAGGTAAGGCGTCATGCTCGTATAACCGGCGGTGTAGTCGAATCTCCCATATGCTTTCCATATCACCTTGAAATTGTGGAGCGCGCCAACTTTCTTATGTCCTGCTTGGTTTCCGTCCACTCCCGTTTGGTGGAACGCCAAAAGCGTTTTTGTCGCGTCGATGACGGACACGTTCTGTTTGATTGCAATAGCAACGAGGAAGTTGTCGTACGCAGGACGCCCGATAACAACATCCGGCACAACGTGCCACGGAAAGTCGCGCGTCACGAAGAAGTAATCCTCAGCGTAAGGACGCATGATGGTGCCCGTGCGGGCCTTGTCCGTGACGTCACTGAGTTGAAACAACGGGGTGACGACGGAGAGGTTCATTTTGACGTTGATCCTCCGGCCAGTGACCATTGTTGTGTTGAGCGCGTACAAACGTCGTTCCACCTCGCGCAGGGTCTTCACGATGCCGGAGTCGAAGAGGATGTCTCCGTTGCAGTAGCCGTAGAAAGGCGCGTCGTACGCGTCCATGGCGCTCTCGTAAATATCCTTCAAGTAGGGCGCGTTGAACTCGGTCACTTTGCGTGAGCGGAGGATGTGCCAGCCGAGCTGTTTGGCGAACTCGATCAACGGACCATCGTCGTAGGTGCTATACAGCACGGGCTGCACGACCGGACGCAACAAGGCCCAGTTGCGTAAGATGTTCGTCTGTATGTAGGCCTTGCCCTGGTCGCGGGTGAAAGTCGTCAGCAGCACAAGTAGCGGCCTCTGGGTGCCGACGAACCAGACGCGTTCCCGGTCCACCTCTGTCAGGGGCCGGGTGCCGCCGTTGTGGGCCAAATGCCACAGCGTGAAGTGGCCGACAAGGACGAGGGGAACCAGTACCACCCACAGACGCGGCACCTTCTTGGCAACCCTCACGACAGAGCATTCAATCACCGTCACTAGACGGTAGATCAACAGTGACGAGTCGTCGTCCATCTTCAACGGAACCAGCTGCAAAACAAACGTGGGTGATATTTTTGACTTTGCATCAATTGGTCCCAATCAGGGGTTAAAAACAAACAAAACATTCTTTCTTTTCCATTTGTGTGGACATGTCTTGACACCCACAAACATCAAACGGACCACGAATTGCTCCATTTTTAGTACAGTTACAGCCTTTCGTAAATTGGTACCTAAAACAAATCATCACGTACGAGTCGAGGTGCCTGCTGAAAAACGTTACATATTGTTGGTTTATTCAAATGGCTTACTGAATATGAAATCTGGATTATGTATGGTATATAACGTTTTCGACTTCTGCGAATTCAGAGTGTTGCTTCTATGTTTTTGCGATTTTCGTTTCATAAAATGTTTGTACTTTTTCTTGTACACATTACACCCTTACCTTCCAGTTGCATGTACGCATATATTAACAGCATCACAGATTTGCGTATTTTACTTTTTAAGTACCCACTTATATTTTCTTTTAATACCTGAACATATATTAGGACTCCATCAGTTTTTAACTGTTTACTATAATTAAAATGATAACACTGTTTTCATTCTGTACGTGACACGTTTTATAAAACAGTTTTTATTAATTTGTATTGTATCTTTTATTACATCTTTATATTTTATCTTTTTATTTACCACATTTCCAAATACTAAATACTCATTTTAGATGGGCATAGACTATGAAATGGCAGGATTATGTGTATATGTTGGGATAATAAACAATAGTGAGTTATCTGTGGTACAGTATCCCGCAGATACAATCCCTTTTGGTAACATCATAAAATTCCAATAATACTATTATTATCATTTCAAAGTCATAATATGCACTGCAATGTATTCACTAGTGGCACATGTTGTTTATTCGTTTAGTTTTGAACTTTGTGATAGTCCAAAAAACATCGTTCTGTATGTGACATATTCGTTTTGTATATGACTGGATTCATAACCCAAACACATCGAAATGAAAGTAACGTCTTAAAAACAATTAACGTGAATGTCGTGTTCCGTGTGAGTATACTTGCAGCAAGCACGTATGCTTAGGAGTTCATATGACCACCAGTCAAATATAACGCTTCAGGAAACGGTGGTGAGCAGCAACAATATTATCGTGAAAACGAGCGGCCAGGGTGTACTGAGCCCGCCTCCATCATCTGGTGGTGTACGACACAGTTACGTGAGGCATGAAGATATCCTCCAGTGCAGTGTCATAGACAACCTCGGGCACTGGCCCCTTGTCTCGTTTGTCATTACCTACCACTGGATGAAAGGAGTTCACTCGATGTATGCGAAACGAAAAGTATTGTTAAGAGTGTTAATTTATATATATTGCCTTATTTTAGTAGGACGGTCGGCACCAATACGTCAGTCGTTATGTATGTGATGCAAAAAACACTATTATGGTAACAACATAATAGCATTTGCAGTGATATTTATTTATTTATTTTTTATATTGAAAGACCATAATAACAGGATCAAAAAGACAAATAGAAGAAAAGTTATCCAGAGTAGTATTCTATTTTTATGGACAGCGCAATACTTAAAATACGAAGAACAAAAACACGTACATGTTATAATATTAAAAGCTTATAACATCACATATAATTAGACCTATTTCAAAACAGATGAAGTGTCATGTATGACCGTGATGCTGCATGTATCCCTGATCACGAAAAACGCTTTAAGGCCCCGGATTAATGAGTAGTGGAATGAATTTGTAGCCATCTTCCCCAATTGTTACAAAGTCAAAAATCTCACCTATTAGGGGTGGTGTTATTTATTTGCAAATTTCGTTTTTTATTAATGGAATACCTCTTAAAAATATGGACATGTTATGTTTATACAAAAATAAAAATATCTGACCGGTCGTCTGATCCTAAACCCTGTACATACACCCTGAAAGTCATGCCCCTAAACATGTTGTCGAAAATGGTTTAATAGTGTGCTGTTGCTCTAATTCAATAGAGTTTCAGGGTGTGTTTCACATTAAAGTTACTATCAAAGCAATACTGTTAATTATTTATAATATCCACATGAATTCCCTTTCAGAAACAACTTTCAGAAACAACAACTTTGTCAATATTATGTTTGATGTTGATTTTATAGGCTTTTTTAATCGAAACTGAATAAATGTTAAGTGATTTCTATGTGGGGTGATAACATTCACAAACAAATTATGCTAATATTCTTGAAATTGTAATTATCCCAGATTATGACAAAAACTGTTGGTAAGTGATAGCCAATCTGAACTGACCAATCAAATTACCTCACTCGTTGAGATAATTAACATAATTTACATGAGTCGCTTAGAAATTAAAGTATGTTACTTGGTATGGAAAATAACACACAATTATAGATTGTTATGACAAAGGTTGCACCAAAACGTTACGACTAGCCAGACATCATTAATGTGGACACTCAGTCTGAATCCAGCAGTATTAGACAAGCAGGGAATAGCATCAAAGCTCTGGCATTAAACAAGATTGTCAAGGATATCATTTTCTAAGTTATTATAATAATTGTTTGAGATAACTTTCCAGGCAAAATACCTTTTAGAGGGGCTTTAGTTTCAAGGGGTACATACGTGGGGGTTAACATCGACCAGATGACGAATTACGGTTATTTCCCCACTCAAAAAGACCACCTCCATCGTTTGGAGGTGTGATCTAAATATATTTGCTCTAACACCGTCGTGCACCCAAACCGTGTTAATGTTTCTGGTCCATTTAATTCAGCTATATGACAGAGATGTGGATAAACAAACACACACACTGATTTATAATAATAACATAGATGCATAACTGTCCTCGATTTACCTTTTTTGCCATGATCTAATCAGACTAAACAACATAACTAAATTTCAAGCGCTAACTACATGCCAGACTAAACGTGAACACAAAATTCAGCGGCATTTGCTTCAAACGTCATACCTGAATCTACACATATACGAATATTTAACCGCAGATCACTCAATGATAACATTCATACTTACACAGATGTATAACCAAGAACGTGGCCCTTGGTTCAAGGCAAATAGTCCGAGACCACTTCAGTCGTTCTTGGCGGAAGCCAGAGCGAACTGTTGACAGCAGCGTTACGTGTGCCAACGTGGTTCCGTTGCGGCCACAATTGCAATTACCTCTGGCGTTGCGTATTACAAAGGGATTAGTGCTAATTAAGCGGCTTGCCTTTGCGAGTTGCCGTTGCTGCTGGCCAAAACAGCGAGATACTCAGCGGCAACAAATGTGTTTGTGACTATAGCAACTGTGTCAATGCAGCGCCGAGCATTCTCTACAACAGTTTGTTCAGTCGGATGTTGAAACACCTGCAAGGTACGTAAGTTTTCAAAAATGATATTGGAAATTGCATATTTACCGTCTGTTTACTGTAATCGCGTAGACGATTATCTGCAGAATGTTGGTCGGCCGCAATTGTTTGTCCTTGTTGACTTGGGTTCATTAACTAGAAGTTATTGCATTCGCCATTAATGCTAACTTAATTACCGAAGGCGATACAAGATTACGTGCCAGGTAGAGGGAGTCCCGTCAAATGTCTTGGAGAAATCAGAAAAGACCGGAATGAAAATGCTGTATTTCAACAGAAGCCAGAACAAAAGCGCTTATTCTATAAAGCGTAGGCCGAACACGAGATTACATGAATGGCTCTTCCTAAAGTTTGACGAGTTATTTTACAAACGCAGTGAAGTTCAACATATGTAATGGTTCATTGGCAGCACTTGGTCTGTGCGGAGTTGACAGCTTCTCATCGACCCTAAGGGTTTGTTGATCTAGATTGAATAATTCAGTCTGTACGAGAAATAAAGTAAATCAGTCAATCAAATTATAATGATTTATGCCATTTGTCGTTAACATGCGGCCAATTAATGTCAACATTCAGGCATAGTGATATCATGTGCTAGTTCTA
>OZ024866.1:39353350-39370850 GCA_964017155.1 Oasisia sp. SBJ-2009 | reverse complement strand
TGAACGAGAGAGACGTCAACGACACGTGGATCGACAGCCTCATGACGGAGTTCGACGCGTCGAAAACCGAAAACCAGTATCCGAGCGTCGTCCTCTTCACGACTTTCAAAAACCAACCAGATCGGCTTTTCCTGCAGTACAACACAATACGCAATTGGGCTTCGCTACGACCGTTCGTCCAGCCTGTTCTGTTCACCACATCGCGGCGGGGCGACGGTACTGATCTGTTGGAGAAGATTGCTCGGGACTCGGGCTGGCATTTGTACCCGGCACCATCCATCAGCAGACACGGACTGCCTTTCATACGACCGATGTTCGAGATGATTGAGAGCACTTACAGGGGCGTCGTTTTCAGAGGTTACGCTAACGGCGACCTGCTGTTCGACGCCAGCCTTACGAAGAATATACTGGCCATCGCCACGCACGCATTCCACATGAAGCGGTCGGTGCTAGTCGGGAACTGCACGGCCTACGGGGGAAGCTTCATCAACGAAAATAACTCGCTAAACAAAGAGCAATTGAGAGCAAACATGGCGAAAACCGCTAGCAAGGCCAACGGCGCAAAAGGATATGTAATCATTGGAGGGTTTTATCCGTGGGAAAAATTCCCCGAGTTGGTGATTGGTAGACACGGTTTCATTGACGTTATTGTAAATTTAGCCGTGGCACACGATGCAAAAATCATAGACACAACGTCGTCATTGGTCGCAGTGCATCAGCCAGTCAAGAGTGGACCTGGGTCGCAATCGACCGGGAAAGACGCCGATTTTAATGTGAATGCCGTTGTAAATGCGTATGGATTAACAAAAATGAGCATGATTAATATGATGCCAGTGCACTATGAAACAACGGCGGATTTTTTAGGCGATATACATATAATCCGCACTCCACCGAAACCGGTCGTAAAAGTGAAAATCGCAGTGAAAAAGAAGGAAACAAAGAAATTGAAAGCGAAATCGGAAAAACATGATGCAACTGGACAGGGGAAGAAAAGAGAAGTTAAAAAGGAAACGAAAGGAGAAACTAAACAATCACAGGCTAAGAAAAACTTAATAAAACCGCCCGCTAAAGACCAGCATCAGGCAAACAAAAAACAACATCTCTTTGGATATAAAATTCGGGGTAAAGCTTAGACTCCGTACGAGCATTATGACTATTGCAGAACATCAATAAGACAATAATAATGTTAATTTGTTGTCGTACAGAAACAAGGGGGCTTAGCCTTCCGACCGACGCAAATTTACGTTGTTGTGTATATACGGTGATATTTCATGCAACACATCAAATACACACATGCTCTCGGGCACACGCGCATACATGCACATATGCCCGCACATACATGCACATATGCCCGCACATACATCCACGCACGCACGCATACACGAACGCACGAACACGCGCACACAAACAAACGCACGCACACGGGTTCCAGCCAGTTCCGTCTTTGAATTCCAACTCATCGAGAAAATCAATTACTGAATAATTTGTATTGACAACTTCACGGTCAAATATACCATCATATATGACTGACGTGTCTACGAATCGCATTATCCAAAGTTGTTTAAATTGTTACTTATATTGTAAGTCGAATTTGCTTCAATGTGTTAATTGTTTGTACAATTCCTAATCTTTTTATGGATTTATTTTAAATTATATATTTATTTAATATGGACATTGTTTGTCTGATATATATATATATATATATATATATATATATATATATATATATATATATATATATATATATATATATATATATGGATAAATCCAAGGGTTAGGCGACACCTTGTAAATCGCAAGGGTTGGGCGACAGTTTGAATATATTGAACTAAGCATAAAAATTACATAAAAATTTGTCTAGTATGTATAAACCATCTACTATAATACAGTGCCGAACATTTTTGTAAGCAATAGTTAAAATTAAAAGATATACTTTTGGTGTCGCCTAAATAGTGTCGCCCTAACGTAACCGTTCAAAATGTTCACGCAAAGTTACAAGCTTAATATTTATGTAATTTGTATGCTTAGTTGAATATATACAAACTGTCGCCCAACCTTTGCGATTTACAAGGTGTCGCCTAACCCTTGGATTTATCCATGTATATATATATATATATATATATATATATATATATATATATATATATATATATATATATATATATATATATATATATATATATATATATATATACATACATACATACATACATACATGCACGCGTATACGAACGCACAAGCACGCACACGCGCACACATACAAACTCACATACGCATATAACACTAAAACCTTGCGCGGGATGAGAATCTGAGCCCGCAGCCCGCCCCGCACATTACAATTCAGCCTGTAGCCCGCCCCGCAGTAACTTGGCCCACAACCAGCTCGCACCGCAAATGTTGACACATCCTGGCCCGCAGTTCGCCCCGCCCCTCAGTAACTTGGCCCGCCCCGCAGTAACTTAGCCGCAGTCCGCCCCTCAGTAACTTGGCCTGCAACTCGGCCCGCAGTAATTTGTCAAAAGTCAACCCGCAACCCATAATAACCCAGCTAACATGGAATAATTACAAAATAACTAATCCTTATTGATCTTACTTAATTTATTAACTAAATTTCATTATTTTACTGATTAAAATACTTATATTTGGGTATGAGAATTAATATATGGCTAGTTATATATTTATTTACCTGTCTTTTTTAGCTAGTTAACTACTTGTAATTCAAATAAACAAATTTTTCAGTCATATAGAAATAGTTATGCTGAAAGTCACTGCAGTCGTTCACCATGACAACATTGAGCACGCCAAATAAAGAGCAGACCGTATAGAAGTTTTTAAGATATTGAATGGATATGAAGATATTGAGAGCAACATTTTTTTCAAACTAAAAGAAGATAGTGTGACAAGGGGGCATAAGGCAGCCTTAGTCAAGCCATACTCTAGATTAGATAAAAGACAATTCTCCTTCTCCCAGAGAACAATAACTGATTGGAATAATTGATGATTGTGTAAATGCTAGCAGTGTAAATATGTTTAAAAATAAAATTTACAATTATCTGGCAAGGGCGGGCTATACCTAGGTTGAACACTTAAATGTTTTAGAAATTATTTTAATACTGATTAAATTATTTATTCATATAATTAATTTAATTTATTTATTATTATAACAAATGGTGTTATTGTAGGATATTTTATGTATTTATTTATTTTACTTGTATATTTTGTTAGAGACAACGTATACATTTTATTTTACTTATGTATTTTTAGAGACAACGTATTTTAATTAGCAGCATTTTATAATATTGTATATTTAAAAAATTTAAGTGAACACTCGATAAGCCACAGGCTTCCTTGTTCACATGCCGTATGGAGCTTGGTTCTGGATGGCAACTTGTTAAACCTTGTTAAACCTTGTTAAATAAACTAAAATCAACTACAAGGTAGTCAGTTTACACCTGTGTCCAAGGTGGTCCCAGCTGCAGTTAGCAGCAACAGGCCTCTTTTGCAGTGGCCTGCCTTTCATACCCCTCTTAGTTTTAATTGTGTTATTAAATACTTATTAATATATTAGAGCCAATGTTTTGTAACACTTATGATAAATAAATTGGTCATGGTTGTCATGAAATGAAACGTTTCTGATAAGAGTCAGCAATGCCAATTTTTGATCACTCAGGCCTTATTGAGTAATATCTACACAGATTAACACCTGCTGATACTCGGCAGTAAAGTTGGGAGCCACCAGCCTGCTTAATTCCCTTTGTGTGTTAGAGAAGGTTTTGCTCAGTTAAGCAAGCCCTTTGTCCCAGCCATGTATCCCAAATTAAGTAGGTCTCCTTGGAAGTTGTTCAAACATCACTCAGCCTAGCAAGACAGGGCAGCCTGGTGAATTGTGATACTGGTGTTAAAGGGAGAATCGAATTAAACTTGGCTGTCAGCTGCGTCTGTCAACATCGCCATGATTGTGTAAAAAGGGTAGTCTATGGCGATTTGAGCCACACTAACGTTATTTTGCTATCTTACTTCTGACTGTAGTGCGCTCACTTGTCAGCGATTCAAAAGTTTTACGATGCTTTTGTATGCAAGACCAAACCTTTATATTAACTACACATTGTCTGAATAGCATTATTTTGTTACCTTATTTCATGTTATCATAACATAGTCAAACGCACACACGCACGCATGCGCCATGCCTGCAGCCATGCACGACATCTGGTTGCATGCACACATACATGAACACATGCAGAGCATTAGACGCACACGTGCATCCGTGCACACAATACACAGTGTTATACACACAAACGGCTACCAGGTAATCCGCCAAATGACAGGCACAAACAATGTGCAAATTCTGAGAAAAACTGCGCGAGCTGCAAATCTGATCCTGCACCCGCCCCGCAACTATATCATTGGGCCCGCAGCCCGCCCCGCATCGCATATTTGGTCATATCCTAGCCCGCAGCCCAGCCCGCACCGCAACAAATAAAAACAACCAGCCCGCGGGCCCCCCTTTGGCTGCGGTTCAAAACACACACCGCACGGGGCCTTAATACACAATATTACACACACGCATACACACACTCACAAACTCGCACAAACACATGCACACAAACGCACACACACGCACATGCACGCACGCACGCACGCACGCACGCACGCGTACGCGCACGCACGCGTACGCGCACGCACGCACGCACGCACGCGCACGCGCACGCGCACGCGCACGCGCACGCGCACGCGCACGCGCACGCGCACGCGCACGCGCACGCGCACGCGCACGCGCACGCGCACGCGCACGCGCACGCGCACGCGCACGCGCACGCGCACGCGAATGCACACGCACACAGCACACAGCACACAGCACACAGCACACAGCACACAGCACACAGCACACAGCACACAGCACACAGCACACAGCACACAGCACACAGCACACAGCACACAGCACACAGCACACAGCACACAGCACACAGCACACAGCACACAGCACACAGCACACAGCACACAGCACACAGCACACAGCACACAGCACACAGCACACAGCACACAGCACACAGCACACAGCACACAGCACACAGCACACAGCACACAGCACACAGCACACAGCACACAGCACACAGCACACAGCACACAGCACACAGCACACAGCACACAGCACACAGCACACAGCACACACACACACACACGGACACGGACACACACATGCACACACACGCACACACACGCACGTATGCTCACACACGCATACACACAGGCACACGCGTAACCGCACGCGCACACACACATATACACATGCACGCACACACATACACACACAAACATACACACGCACACTCACATACACGCATACACACCGTTTTCCCATTTCGTGTAGTTGCTTTGCATAAATAAGGAGAGTGCACAAGTTCGCGAACTTAAAAACTGCAAATTTGTCAAGTTAGCGTCCAACCAACTCGGAATCATCCAAAATGGCTTTGTTAAGCACGCCGCAATCAACTGACATAACATGGCTGTCAATACGTTTCTCATGATTTTCCCAGGTTCTGTTGTTGGTAATAGTGTCAGTGTGCTTTAGTACTTATTAAACTCGTTAAGTGGCGTCATTGTGATACTTTAGACCCCCATAATATTATGTATTCCTCTAGATCGTGAAACTATGCGGTCACCCTATCCGTTATGACAACAACAGCTGTTACACAAAACACCAGTCTTTCGTCTATTGCTGACAACTACAAGTCAAACGTATCAGATGATGTTCTTCAAAAGATGTGATGACGTCATTAAACACTTCGAGCAAAGACTCATCACTCAAACCCTGCAGCCTGACCTTAGATGTAACTGAGTCTGTCATAGCACTGACAGCTATGTATACTGGTGGTAAAATCCGTAATTTGTTTAGTATGAATCACATTTGTAGAGTCACATAACATCAGCAAAGTCATTCGGATTTACGCACGTCACAAAACAAGTGTCACTATTATAATGCAGTCGCAGCAGCGCTTTTGTGTGACAATACTCTCGACAGTCCAGCTTTTCACAGATTTCATCACCCATTCAAGTCTATGGAAGACTTGTTTGTATACGGGGGCTAGAAATTTATGGAAGACTAGTTTGTATACGGGGGCGAGAAGTCTATGGAAGACTTATTTGTATAGAGGCTACTAGTACACAGTCATGACCGGCTGACTCAGTAGTTATACATAACGTTATAGACGCGTAGGCTGCAGGCTTTGAACCGCAGCAAGAATTAATTGTCTTGTTCATACGAGTTGGACATGAGACATATTGATGGAAGGTCTTCAAAGTCTGTCGATATGACAGTGGTGAAATGGAGTTCAGTTTGTTGATATGGCGAGAAATTGGTTCTGTAGACATTGCAATGTTACCACGTGGGTGGATGTAAACAAATATGAAGAGTAACGTCGCAATCCCTTGACAGGTAAAAAGGCTCACGTGAGACGGACGGGAGGTCTGAACCATCTCCAATTGGCGGAGAAACATGTTCTGTCCAGTGTCACGGCTGCTTCTGTTCAGTTGAATTGGTGTTGCTAACCCCATCGATTAATCACTGTCTTGCAATGATCATTAAGCCAAGTGTTGATGAATTACGTACACATGCCTGCCATGCTCGTATGCGTTGCAACTCGTTCACGTTTGTTAAAAGTGCGGGACGTTAAAAGGAGCACACTGGGAAGAGGTATGTTTATGCTTTTAAGTTGTTATATAATCACTCCATCTCTAATCTTTCTGTTTTTTACTGCAACGCTTGTTGTCTTTAGTATTTTGCTCAGTGGCTGAACGTAATAATTCAGATATATAGAAAGTCAATGTATATCGAATCAAGAGGTCCTACCGCGGTGCAGCCCGGCAGGATAAAACAGGTACTTACGGGTGGTAGTTTAATCCATGATCGCGATCTTGTGGTCCGGGCATTGACACGAGAAGACATGAAAATGGCAACAGTAATACTCTGTATCATTATACACCCAGGACCTACTTTATAACGCATATAATACACAATAAATATTCAAAATAGGGGCCCATCTTGCGCATTCTTGTGCAGCGCCCTCTTCTACCCATACTATAATAAGCATAAATGTTTAATTGGTCTGCAAAAATACCAGATGCCATTACAGTATTAAATAGACGTTGGTCATGCCAGTCAACATATCTGAGAACAATATAATATTCACTAGCATTATGCTACTTGAATTGTGGGATCTGCACGGAAAAGATTAACCGGGAAGAAATCAAGTCAAATTTTGTTAAGGCACAGATAGAAACCCCAAATTATCTGTCAGACGATGGAAGATGTATACTGAACGATTAAAATGCCGAACCATTAAAAAGTCATCTCTTAAAATTGGATGAATACACAGACTACCAATCCCCTGACGAGACAGTTTGGTAGTTAATACGTAATAGTTATGAAAATAATATCAACAACATTTTACAAACACAAACCGTTGTTACATATAAACCCCATAAATCGCTCGCTCAATTGTCGCCAACTAGGTCACGCACTGTAATTCGTTTTTAAGTTCAAAACGTCGACGTTCGGATACAGAGGGAGGTAGGGCGATAGCGTGCAGGGCGTCAACCGACAGACACACAGTGACAAATGACAAGTTACGATGCTGTGATGCAGTAGTGTCTTGCCTTCGTTGTCTAGCACAGGTAGATTGGTGATCTATTCAATCATCTTTTGAATGTGTCTGCAAGCCAACGTGTAGCGGGCGTCATGGTTACTGTGATGTGTCTTCTGAGACCAGTACAAAGCAGCGCTAGACTATCCAGACAGACTATGTATGCGACAGTATACATCTTCCGTCGTCTGAATAGTTTAGAAATACCAGTCAGCATGTGTTGCCAACATGACGGTACCCTGCAAGTCAGCGTTCGTTGTTAGCATGCCAGTACCAGCCAGTGTCTATTGCCAACGTGATAGTACCACCCACTGTATATACCCAGTGTTTGTTGACATGACAGTACCGGCCGGTGTCCATTGTAAACATGACAGTACCAGCCAGTGTATGTTGTCAATATGACATTACCAGTTAGTGTGTGTGTTGACAAGACAATACCGACCAGTGTCTGTTGCCAACACGACAGTATCAGTCAGTGCTTTTTGCCAACACGACAGTAACAGCTAGTGTATTTTGTCAACAAGACAGTACCAGCTAGTGTATTTTGCCAACACGACAGTACCAGCTAGTGTATTTTGTCAACAAGACAGTACCAGCTAGTAAATTTTGCCAACACGACAGTATCAGCTAGTGTATTTTGTCACCACGACAGTACCAGCTAGTGTATTTTGTCAACACGACAGTACCAGCTAGTGTATTTTGTCACCACGACAGTACCAGCTAGTGTATTTGGCATCACGACAGGACCAGCTAGTGTATGTTGCCAACACGATAGTACAAGCTAGTGTATTTTGTCACCACGATAGTACCAGCTAGTGTATTTTGTCACCACGATAGTACCAGCTAGTGTATATTCCCAACATGACAGTACCGACCAGTGTATGTTGCCAACATGAGAGTACCAGCTAGTGTCTGTTGCCAACTTGTCAGTGTCGGCCAGTGTCTCCTTGCAACATGATGACACCAGTCACTGTCTACCGTGACATTGTTGTTCTCCTCTTGTACCTGTCGTCAGGATTGAAGTTGGCCATGACTACTGTTGCCTTTTCTTCGTCTTTTCTTTCTTCATTTTGCTCTCACAACGTTCTCCATCACTAATCTCCCACTCATATCTCTTGCTGTTGTTCTCCATTCTCCTCCCACTCTTTCCAGATCACTCTTATCGCAGTCCCTCACTCGCATTCTCGGTCTTCCTCGCCGCCTTTTCCCTTCCACTTTCTAGGCATCTGATCGCTTTTTCGTCTCCCATTCTTTTCACATGACCGGCCCGTTTCATTTAACTTCTCACCAATTTCTTCTTAAAACACTATCAGCCCGGATATGCCATCACCGTGAGAGCAGCGGTATCACTCAGATATCAACATGACCGTATCGAGATCGCGAGAAATGTAGAAGCCATCACAATTACAGTCATCATTCAGTGTGACAGTCAGAGTATATGTTGTCTTAAATGAAAATGAACGTAAATAAAATGTAACATATTTACTGTAACGATAAATTATATTATAATTTTTTCTCTTCATGTGTATACGCGAACACACACACACACGCACGCACGCACGCACGCACACACGCACGCGCACGCACACACGCACACGCACACAAATTCACGCAAGCGCGGACACACATACTTTTATTTGAAAATATAAATCAAATATAACTATTTTCCTATCTAACATAAATGAAGCATAAATCATTCAACTGGAACGTCAGACCGAGTGGTCGAACGAATGACAATTGGTTGTAGACATTAGTCTGGTCATTCATATGCATGAAGGGGTGTGTCCTACAGTCGTAAAAACGGTCGTGATTCGAGTCACTAGCGCTCAGGTGACTGTCCTAGTTACGACCCCCTTAGTACTGCAGTAGGGCGTGGGCTTCAGCCTTAGGGACACACACGCAAAACGAAGATTGTACGTGCGTTACTCCCATCTTTGTTGACATGACGGACAACTATTTGCTCACTTCGCAGTCTGTAATGTTGCACTCGTTGGTCGATAGGTGCAAAAGGGGCGCCTTAGTCAAGTACGACACGAATGAGTAATGTCCTGCTCCTCGACCTAGATTTACCGGTACAACGTCTTGAAGCAGGTAAGTCCGTGTCTCATTGGTTCTTTGCTACAATATGGCTAATTTGTTGTAGAAAAGGACGTGTCATGTTATGGAATAAATTTAATTAACGCAGTAATATGTCGTATGATTGAACAAGATAAAGCTAGCACCGCGTGTGTGTGTTTGTAGTGAACCCGCACATGTCAATGTATGGCTTCTGCTGTCGCCGATTAGTGACAGTGACAGGTAGATCCAACCGTGGCTCGAAGCGCTGTGACATTGCACTGTAGAGGCGCCGTGCAGGTCCAATACACAAGTGTGTGTGTGTGTGTGTGTGTGTGTGTGTGTGTGTGTGTGTGTGTGTATGTGTGTGTGTGTGTGTGTGTGTGTGTGAGTGTGTGTGTGTGTGTGTTTGTGCGCGTGCGCGTGCGCGTGCGCGTGCACGTGCGCGTGTTTGTGCGCGTGCGCGTGCGCGTGTTTGTGCGCGTGCGCGTGTTTGTGCGCGTGCGCGTGCGCGTGCGCGTGCGCGTGTGCGTGTACGCGTGTGTGTGTGTCTTTCTCTTTCACGTTTGTTTAAATTCGGTCAGGCTTGTTTGACACATTTATTACATATTCTACATACGTCAAAATCAGCGTATTTTGATTTTTTTGTCAATATTCAAGATTTCATAAACAAACATTTGCCTAACAAACTATGCCTAAACGTGTACGAATACAGTGTTTATTATAAACCACCATTAATATTTTCTTTATGATATAATCGGAACTCAGAAATCATTGGACAATACGTGTGCCTGCATGCATGTGTGTGAGTGTATTTATATGTGTGCACGCGAGCGTGATTGTGGATGTGCATGATGCTTCAGACATTAGTTATTTCTATGTTATGTTAGCCCTATCGATTTTGCAGAACAGTATGATATGCACATTGTGTTGGGAATTGGAATTGATATGAGGTAATTATGCGGCATTGGTTCCCGGATATTGACAAGCGTATTGTCCATCAATGCAAAGCGCAGTGGCGTAGTGACTAGAGTATCGGATTTTGAGTAGGAGAGAAATGAGCCCTTCACTAGGTCGCGGCAAGTTCGAATTCCATGTAGACGCTTCGATCATTGGACAACGTAGAATTCGTTCTGTCTATGTTGCTTCACGTCACTTAGCTGTGTGGATGAGTACAGACCAATGAGAGTAGTGGGTATTTGTGTACGAATAGTTTGCTCATTAATTACAGTGTGGGTGAAGTGTTCCAAGACAAGTTGAGATGGTGTTTGATTAAACAGGTCTGACAGGGAATAAATGTATAGAGCTTTGAGATGCCCTGTGGATTGGGTACGCTGTATAAAACGTGCCTTTTAACAACAAACATGATTTGTTTGTTTTTTGTATAAATATCGTTTCTCAACAATGACCTATAGTTGGTAAAGTACATATATAGCGGAGTATCCAATCCTCAGGAACGTTCTAAACGCTTTACACTTTACTTCCCTGACAGACCTGTTCACTCATATACCATCTCGGCTACTCTGGGAAGCATCCAGTCATATCCTACACTTAATGCGCGAAGGCTGCTCGTACACATATCCACCATTGTCTATAGCCAGGTACTCATTTATACAGCTGAGTGAACTGGAGCAATGTAGAATGAAAAAAACTTGCTCGAGGTTTTAACACCGCAGCACAGGGTTCTCGTAGTCGAGAGTATGAAGCTCTACCCCTGAGCCATTCTTAAGAAGATACAGGTTTTCAATTTTGAAGCTAATAGCCATTGTTTATAAATGCAATATCCAACTTTAATAAGATATATAAATCGATGACGTCAATAGCATTCAATACAAAGTTCCCTTGCTGTTTCAGAATCAACACATGCCTACGTGAAACAGACGGACATGAGACGAAATCGTGGTCCCATCATATCTTTCACGGCGTTGATCATATGCGTTTACGTGGGCCTGAAGGTGACATTTCAGAACTTGGCCGACGGAGACGACAGTTTAACGTGGGACGATCTGTCGCCTCCCGAGTCTCGTCCAGCGAATGTTAGTGACAGTCCGAGCCTTGTACTCTTCACGACTTTCCGGAACCAGCCTGATCGTATGTTCCTGCAATACAACACGCTCCGGAACTGGGCCTCGTTACGCCCGTTCGTTCAGCCGGTTCTGTTCACGACGTCTCGACAAGGCGATGGCAGCGACATGCTGGAGCAAGTTGCTCGGGAGTCCGGCTGGCATCTGTACCAGGCGCCAGCTGTCAGCGCCGCTGGACTCCCGCTACTGCGACCGATGTTCGAGATGATTGACCGGAAGTACAGTGACGTCATGTTTCGCGGTTACTCCAATGGTGACGTGTTGTACGACGATAGTCTCGCGAGGACACTGTCGGTTTTACTGCAGCATATCGTCGATCTAAACAAGACGGTGCTTTTCGGAGATCGCACAGTATGCGAAGGGAATCCCGGTAATGTTAACGTGCGTGATAAAGACTTTCTGCGCAAATGGGCCGCAGTCAATAGCTCCGTGGATAGCAACGGCACGAAAGCGTACGTCATACTAAACGGCCCGTTTCCCTGGGAAAACGTCCCCGGTTTGGTCGTTGGGAGAAGGGGTTTCGACAACTTTCTTGTAAATCTGGCTAAAGCGCATGGTGCAACAGCCATTGACGCCACTCTGTCGTTGCTCGCGGTGCATCAAACGTCCACAGGTGGCGCTGTTACGACAGTTCCGAATGACCTAGATCATAACGAGAAAGTTGTAGCGAAAGAAGTTGGACTAGGGAAAGTGAATATGACCAACACCACGTCAGCACGTTACGAAACTCGGAATGATTTCCTAGGAAATGTTTACTTGGTCGATTGGGAGGCAAATGAACCTAAACCGGTCCCGCCCCAAACAACGAACAAAAAGCCAGCAGAAAAACCCATCATAAAAGACACAGCAGCAAATAGAAACACAAAAAATGTCAGTAAAAAGAAAGACGGTTCTAATGTAATAAAATCAGCAGACACGAAAGTGGGTAAAACAGTAGAGAATAAAGGCAAAAGTAAAATCGCAAATGCAAAGTCAGCGAAAGAGAAAGTCCAACATCCGGTACAACAAAAACTACCGATAAAACAAGACACAGGCAATAAAGCTGTTCAGAAACACGATATCAACAAAGACGTGGTCGCGAAACATTAGCATGCAATGTTGCCATGGTAACGTGTCTTCAATATGGACACGGTCGCTCAGCGAACGGAAGCGTGCTTGCCACCCTGTTACAGCGTGTGACAAATGGCAGTTTAATCAACGCTGCTGTGACAGTAACGTGATGCCCTGTACACTCTAGGTATTTATTTGTTTGCCAAATGTTGTCTCTACACGTTGTATTTACGTTACTGCGACGTATTAGTCAATACTCTATTGGATTGAGTATCACATTTAGAATAACAAACGGCGATACTGGGATTGGGAAACTGTGGGTTAAATGTGCTATTGATGCGTCATCACACATTCACACATCTAATTCTTTGTTGACGCAGGCATGTTATTAATCACGAGTTTAAATGAATACCAAATATTCAACAATTATTTACATATTCTGCTTTTGTGCTCAGCATGCACATTATATGACTATTTATTGACACTGTGTTAAATGTTTCGTCTCTGATTTCGAAGCATGCGTCATTAAAGCGAGGGAGGCAGTTCGTACGTTTTATTTTTTTTATTTAATATTGCGTTGTTATGGCCACAACATGTTTATGACCTGCCAATTTGTGTTTAGTTACTGTATTAAGCTCGGACCAATGTTGGCCATTTGAAATATTCCACGTGCAGCAGTTCAAACCGTAAACGAAACATACAGTTTCGAAACAAAATCGATTCGCAGTAATGCAGAGGCGAGCAGAATTAATCGCAATACCCTTTGCTATTTAACTTACTCATGTTCTATACAGAAGACTACTCGTTACAAATTACTGCTCGGTGAGTTTTGGGCAGAGAAGCTTTAAATAACACACAGGGCTATCTAGTACGTATCTATTTAATTTTTACATATATGATATATTTGATGTCAACTTTCATCATAAATGCGGGCACGTACACACACACACACACACACACACACACACACACACACACACACACACACACATACACACACACACACACACACACACACACACACACACACACACACACACACACACACACACACACACACACACACACACACACACACACACACATACATACATACATACATACATAAACACACACTTCTGACGGTAACTAGACAATTTGCTGTAAACGTCTAAGTCACATCTAACCTTGACATTTCTCTAACTTACCAAAAAAAATCGTTTTTAACCGCTGCATGTTAAGTTGGCGCTTCGTGAATTTAAAATGCAAATGAACACACACCACTGAAGAAAAGACCATAACACAAACAGCGGGACTGCCTAGGTTGTAGTCATATATTAAACACAGGTGTGGGCACACCGAATTGTTATTGTTGTCTGTTCAGTTGGTATGTTTGTCAACCGGGTTATTGGACGCCAACGTCTTCCGGCAGAAAGCCACCAACTCAATTAATCTTCTCTGTATGTGCACGTAGTTGAATATTTGCGTGTCGCGTAACTTACATAGGTCTACTACTGCTACTGCTACTGCTACTGCTACTGCTACTGCTACTGCTACTGCTACTGCTACTGCTACTGCTACTGCTACTGCTACTGCTACTGCTACTGCTACTGCTACTGCTACTGCTACTGCTACTGCTACTGCTACTGCTACTGCTACTGCTACTGCTACTGCTACTGCTACTGCTACTGCTACTGCTACTGCTACTGCTACTGCTACTGCTACTGCTACTGCTACTGCTACTGCTACTGCTACTGCTACTGCTACTGCTACTGCTACTGCTACTGCTACTGCTACTGCTACTGCTACTGCTACTGCTACTGCTACTGCTACTGCTACTGCTACTGCTACTGCTACTGCTACTGCTACTGCTACTGCTACTGCTACTGCTACTGCTACTGCTACTGCTACTGCTACTGCTACTGCTACTGCTACTGCTACTGCTACTGCTACTGCTACTGCTACTGCTACTGCTACTGCTACTGCTACTGCTACTGCTACTGCTACTGCTACTGCTACTGCTACTGCTACTGCTACTGCTACTGCTACTGCTACTGCTACTGCTACTGCTACTGCTACTGCTACTGCTACAACAACAATCACCAATACCACCACCACCACCACCACCACCACCACCACCACCACCACCACCACCACCACCACCACCATCACCACCACCACCACCACCACCACCACTACCTCTAATAATAATAATAAATGTAATATATTTACCATTTAGCGCCCCATCCAAATCATTGTTGTGGGGCGCAGTGCAACGGTCATACAATGATTTAAAGACCACATCGTGGGATAAAATGTACTGTCCTGCACAATAACAAATACTGGATCCACATTCCAATGGTGCTATTAAAATGTTTTTATGAATCGCATAAGAGCGTGCAACATAAACAAAACTTAAAAACATGTCACTTCACGGGACACATCACGGGACACTTCACGTGTGACGTCAGTCGTGGTTCCGGTGTGGTGGGTCCAGATTCGGCCGGTCCCAGATTTGGCTAAAAGCATACCTCGCATGCGCACGCAAGCGCAGTTCCGCTGTGACGTAGCGTTGGTGACATACATCTCGCCTGGGCCGAGTTTCCCTAAAACGCATACCGCGTATTTAAAACTTGGGAAAAACAATCGAATACGAATACGAATACGAATACATTTATTTCCGGTAAAAACCCATATACAATCGATACATACATTAGAACATCTAAGTAGCCTAATTAAAGAGCCAATATGTTAAAAAAAAAAATTATAGATAAAAAAACAATAAGGTTATGAGTTAGATAAATGTAAAATTGTAGAAAAACAGATAAAATAATGAGCAATATACAGGATGTGATTGTAAAATAAATATGCAATTAATTCATACAAATAAACACCTTTTGAAAAGTAAGTTATATAAACAACTTACTGACTTAAAAATATATATATATATATAATAAATACTAATAAAGTTATATATGCGAGAGATGGTGACTATCTTACATATTTACTGTATACAATGAATTGGCCCAGCTAATCCACATTGGGCCATTTACTATTTCAAAACAATTGCACATAGCCCTAATCAAGTCATTATCTATGTTACAAATGCGTCCTTTAAAACCATAAATGTTCTTAAGTAATAGGGCGTCAAATGTATCAATAGCATTATCAGCAAACATGCCACTCGCACTGTCCCGTCGGCTATATCCCAAAATCCGTCTATGCATATTGTTGTAGGCAACTTTAGCTTTCAAATATGAGCCCTTATTAAAGTTAACCCATAACTGGCAACAATAAGTTGTACAACAATACGCATGAAACAGACGTAGTTTAACACCCACGGAACAGTGGTTAAATTTTCTGATAATGCTATTTGACCTAGCATAAAAATTACGTAGATGTCTTAAAATATCTCCGTCATCTTTCAGGTCATTGCATACTATCACACCTAAATATTTTGCTTCTTTGACATATGCAAGCTTGTTTAGGTTCATATACATATCTGGACATTTCAGGTTAAAACCACGTGGTTTGAAGACCATACACAACGACTTGATAGGGTTATATTCAACATCATTTTCAAAGCCAAACTTTGCACATATGCTCAGCAAACCCTGAAGCCCACTAGGACTGGGAGCAATAACACATATGTCATCGGCATAGAACACATGGTTAGTACAGCAGTTGTGTATGTGACAACCTATACCAGCACTATTTAGCATATTGCTCAGATCATCAATGTATACGATAAATAAATATGGGGACAAAATCCCACCTTGTCGAACACCATTCGAAACATTAAAAAACTCTGATGTTGTTGAACCCCATTTGACACAGAATGTTTGGGTTCTGTACCAGTACAACAGAATACGTATAAGTACAACAGGCACACCTCGATTAAGCAATTTTCTAAAAAGCGTCCAATGGTTGACCCTGTCAAATGCTTTTGACGCGTCTAAAAAGTATGAATACACCGGACTATTGTTACTTTTATAGTATTGAATAACATTTTTTAAAGCAAATATACAGTGGTCAGTAGAGTGTCCCTTCTTAAACCCAAACTGATTGTCAGTTGTATTAAGATATGGTGTCAACATTTCTAGCAATATAATTTCAAATATCTTAGAGGCTACAGTGACAAGCGCTATTGGTCTGTAGTTATTTACGTTGCTCGTATCTCCAGACTTATTTTTTATCAGTGGAATTATAATAGTTTTCATAAAGTCATCAGGTAGATAACCATGGGAAATCACTCTATTATAAAAAATGGACAACAGTATAGTTATGCGCCTATCTGAATGAATAAAGTGTTCGGCAGATAGCCCATCGTTACCACATGCTTTTCCACATTTCAACTTATCGATAGCATTTTTACCATGCAAGGAGTTATGACTAAGTTATTTGCATAACACAAATATTCATGGTTATGTACACACTCTTTCACATTTTGCATATTAACATCTGTGGTTACATTGTTTAATAAGGATTCAAAATGTGTTTTCCACAAGGCGGATATGGCTTTAGGTTCATTAGCGCCATTGACATTTGTAGCATTTGGTATACCTTTTTTGTATGTTTTGGATACTTTTTTCCAAAAACTGACTGCATCTTTAGCTTGCATGGACTTAGCCATGGCATCTGCTCGCGCCATATCTTCGCGTTGTTGGCACTGTTTAATCATATTGGAATACT
>OZ024866.1:39300850-39348350 GCA_964017155.1 Oasisia sp. SBJ-2009 | reverse complement strand
TATATGAACTAATTATTAGTTCATTTAATGTTGTTCCTTCTTTTCATTATATACAAATAACATAAATTTTCTCACATGTTAATAAACACAATTAATAAGCTATCAACCACATCAAATTCACTTTCAGAATATTCTGTCATAATTATCACTAAATAATGTGAGAAATCGTCTACAGTCATATAAAATTAAACACAACAGTTGATATAAGCTTTTCCATGTGTTACGCTCCGGATCCGTCACATTCAAAATGATCAAAAGAACAAAATGTCTCGGGCAGAGCACATACGACATGACCTGAAGCTCACAACATACAACCTAATAAATTATGTTATCTCAGCTTTTGGAAAGAACTAGAAGAAACTAGGCCCTTTCCAGAATATGTTCGCAAACGTTCAATAGAACTAAATATTGTATACGTATATATATATATATATATATATATATATATATATATATATATATATATATATATATATATATATATATATATATATATATATATATATATATATATATATATATATATATATATATATATATATATATATATATATATATATATATATATATATATATATATATATATATATATATATATAATACCGTATATATATATATATTACACCGTATATATATATATATATATATATATATTACACCGTATATATATATATATATATATATATATATATATATATATCGAATACTCATTAAATTTAAAGATAACCCGATTTCGAATCATATGCTGCAGTCTCGAACTTAGGACAAGTTCGTTCATTCTACGCTGCTCACATGCACGCACCTGTATGAGTGGCTATAGATAGTGATGAATATTTGTGTGTGAATATGTTCGCGCATTATTTGCGGCGTGACTGAACGCTTCCTACGAGAATTGAGGTGGTGTTCGATTGAACAGGTCGCCAAGTGAGTAAAGGTAAAGCAGTTGGACTGGACTTAATAATCGGATGTTGCGAGATAAAAGAACATACCTTCACCTGTATTCCTTACGCACATACATATGCACTTTGTTGTGCCACTTGAAATTTGTATTCACATTGTTTTGGATATTTTTTTCAGCTAATGATGAACATTATCACCAAATCATATGCCGTGATTGAAAACAAACGAAGCGAACGCGGCGTACAAATCAGAAGTTATCATTAGGTGAAGGTAAGCGAGGTTTCCGTTTAGCGGTTTCAGCATGACTACCCTAATTCATAAACCTTCGAAGGGTTCCTCGGTGTGCCACTGCGCTGCGGGCGATCGGGTGCTTGGCGATCTGCGTGACTACGTGTGCGCCCACGCGTGACGGCGAATGGCGTGTCTGTGTCAATGGCGTGTGTGTGTCTATTAATCACTATCGCGACTACACCCCACGCTTTAGCTGTAGAACAGAAGTGTGAATTCGCTTGTCCTGGCAATAGGCCGGACGGTCAACATGAACTTGACAAATACTGTTCCAACTGACGCACATAAAAGAGGAAGTGGTTTAATAGATTTCCGAAAGCTAGATCAGAGGAAGTTCTGCTAAGTGTGTTTACTGGTCAGACAAAATAAACTTCCGGTATAGTCCGCATGACTATACAGGGCACGTGTCACCTATCATGATTTGTACGGCGAATACTGTAAATTCTTCTACTGTTTCGTTGATTGTGTGTTAATTTTGTATGGATTTTCGTACAAACAAAATAACTAAGCGAACGTACTACAGTCAATAACAAGGCATGGCTTCGTCGAACTACAAATATTCAAATTAGACTTATCCATATAGCCTGGCTTCAGTGATAATAATGTTTGTTCAGTAACACATATAATATAAACACAATGTGTCATTATTTTGGTTTAAAAATTGCCGAATTTTCTATTAAGAAAACAGCAAGAAAAAGTATGAATCTCAAAACATATGCACAGCAAATTATAGTGTGTCGTTAAACCCGGTATAATATGGTGAAAAACCGTGGGAAGATACACATACACCATATAATGCAACGGTTCGTAAATAAATACATCCGACGCTACCAACCAATTTCTTCTTGTGTGAACTACAATCGCAAACGCAAATCAAAACATACATTTTAATGATATACAGGCCCGTTCATACCTTTCCAAACAAATAACTGTAAGGGGCGCCACAAGTTCAGGTTGGGTTATGTTTTCTTACCATAAGGCAGAGAAGGGAGATGACGTCAGATGACGTCATAAAACAGTGGTTCGGTTTCTAACTGGGAGGATAATGACATGTGAAGGTGGAAAGTTGGTGGACCGTGACTTCATATATGAACATCAAATTAACATAACCAGCATGCTCACGACGAGTGTGATGCTTTGTCCGAATTGGGCGCCTCTGACTGATTGTATTTTGGTCAATTACCTGTGCAGGAAAGGTGACTTCATTTTGTTTGTTCTTGGACGTACTGAATGGTTAAATGGATGCAATGATCGTCATTCGAAACGAGTTTCTCCATTGACATTTCTCCATGTTCCTACCCCGTTTTTACAAATGACAGTGGGAATATATAAACAGAGGCATCTCACTCATTCACAGTTGACTGATAAACGACAACGACAACGACAACGACAACGACAACGACAACGACAACGACAACGACAACGACAACGACAACGACAACGACAACGACAACGACAACGACAACGACAACGACAACGACAACGACAACGACAACGACAACGACAACAACAACAACAACAACAACAGTACTTGTCATTATCATTCATATTATCTCAGCAACTCTGTTGTGTTCTCTACAAACCCCAATGGCAGACTGTCTATTATTGATATTCTTTGGGGTCCTGTGGATTTTTCCTTCTACATTTCTTGTTGTTGGTTTATGGTATGTCTCTTTGTTATTACAATAATAACCAATATGTCTTGCTTTTTAGTGATTTTTCTTTTAATTTGTCTGACCTCAGGGGCGACTTCGCTAGTTTTCTTTTCAGTCCATAGCTATAGTGACAATCTTCTTATTTTTGTACGCTCTGTGTTTCTGTGTTAAGATGTTCGTTAATGTTCAGGAATCTTGCACATGTAATAATAATTGGCTCCATGTAGCATTGCGGCGCATCTATTATGAATTTTTTTACGATCTTGCTATCTCGTCTGCTTAAATAATCAAGAATCAATCTATTATAGTAATCCTATAGATTACGTCAATATGCAAAATTTGAAACTGGTTTTTGTTCTAGCCCGCCCATGCGAAAAAAATATATGGTTTCTCATTATTCGTTGAGACCCAGAATCCTTGGTAAGGTCCACATTGGTTTGGTCGCAGGTGTGACAAACTTGTTGGTTTAGTCGCAGGCGTGACCAAGTTGTTAGCATTCACACCTATCGTTGTGGCCTGCTATGGTGGGTGATTAAAATCAACACTGAGGGTTCCGCATTGTATACATGTCAAGGCCATGTTATTTCGACCATTTATCTGGTTCCTTTTAGTGTGACATTTGCTTTTGTGCCTCTTTTTGTGGGCGACGAGTGAGAGTACAGCTGTATTGGGGTCAGGTTTCGCGATGTATCGCGGTGCCCTTTCAATACGTGATGACCAGACAGTCTGCTGTGTCTGAGTCTTCGACCTGTTACACGTCGGTCTCAACTCACTGTAGCTTTTGTGCAAACAGGATCCACGCTTCGCGACGGTTACGGCGCATTTTCTAGTGACAGATTACTCATCAATGTGTACGTACGAAGGAAGGTCAATCCCGTCATTGTGGAAGGTTCGTGCGTAGCACGCAATATCCATCACGTTTTGGTCGTTTCGTTGTCTACGAGCAAAACATATGTGCTGTGGGTGTATAATATATATATATATATATATATATATATATATATATATATATATATATATATATATATATATATATATATTTAGATATATATATATATATATATATATATATATATATATATATATATGTACATATACATATACATATATATATGTGCGTGTGTGTGTGTGTGCGCGTGCGCGTATGTATATATATATATACACATATATACACATATATATAATATATATATATATATATATAATATATATATATATATTATATACATATATATATATGTATATATATATATATATATATATAATATATATATATATATATAATATATATATATATATATATATATATATATATATATATATATATATATATATATATATATATATATATATATACATGCCTCTGGTAGATTTGTCCAAACATCACACACACTATTGTAGGGTAGCGAAACAGCGCAGCCGTTTCCCGTCAATTTGGTTGTCAGGCTGATTTCGTTGTGTTCACACAGTCGCTGGTATTATTCCACAAGTAATGCGCCGGTGGCTCTAACTGTGACAGCAGCGGAGGCAGCACCGTTGTCCAAAAACATGTCCTTGCATGCCCTCGTGTAACTGTCTGATAATGTCGATGGCAACCCAACTTGGTCATGATTTTCCAGAGCCGATCGCAACTCATCGTGCTAAAGACTGTGGTGAGATCGACACATTTTCAGATCGCAGCTCTGCATGTTTTATAGACTCGATTGTGCCTCTGCTTGTTCTGAATCCATTCTGGCCCTCTTGACGAAGATTACCTTGCTCCATGCAGGTGAATGATCAGGCGCCATAGGAGTAGGCAAATGGGTGTTTAGACAACCGGGTGATCTAATGCTGGTCGTCGCAGGCTGGATTATTGTCTTTCTCGTGGTCAAATACGTAATAGAGACTCTCTTGAAGAAGACGACCAGATGGATGATCTGACGCCTTAGGCATACGGTAGAAGGGTTTTCCCACCGATAAACATCCGGGAGATCGAACGTTGCTTTGCGCATGCTTGATGATTGTCCTCTCCCTTGTACAGACAGTCCACAATAGAGGTGTCCTTCAGCTCCTGGTGGGTCACTTCCGGGGACCACTTGGCAAGGAAGAGTGCAGTATACTGTTCATCAAGGCATGGATCAGTAATTTTATCAATCTATACTAGACTTGCAATCCCCCGAAGAATTTGCGAGTGAAGAGCATACTAAAAGGCAATAACAGTGTTGCCAACCTTGGAGAGTTTAATTTCCGGGAGGTATCCCGAGGGACATTAAATAGTGGCTTTTGGGGACACTTTAAACTTAAAATTGTGAATATTTGCTATTGTTTTTTGCAGGTTAAAATGTATTTACACCAAATTTAGACCCCCCAAAATACACCATCTTGTCAGAACTAATTTGCCTAATGGAAATGTCATAAATGTTCTAAGGAGGCAATGCTAGAGACCACAGAACGTTTTCGAATAATGAGACAAAACATTAAATAAATAGCTCGTGGCATTATGACATTTTTCATACCCAAACAAATCAAACAACATTTGAATACACTGCACTTTCTTTATTTACAAGGTCATATCAATCAGACTGATAACAACATGATTTGCCAGTATAGCCACACTGAATAGATCTATAGGTCATAATATGACATCATTACCAACTGCCATTACATGTGTCATTGTCACTCTCAGTTCATGCAGTTGCCTCTGCCTTTTTCGATACTTTTCCAGGGCCTTCATGGTTGCTGCTTTGGCACTCTTAATTAAGTCTCTCCCCACTTTCACCTCGTAGCAACACTACGTCAATTGTGATTGGATTTCCGCAAACTTCCGCCGATAACTCGACGAATCACAAATCAGTTAACATTGACAAGAAGGGAAAGAGAGCACCGGCTGCATATTTTCGTGTTTAAACCGTGTAAACTGCTGCAATCACATCCGCTGTCCTCGCGGAAAAGACTGCCAAGTAATATGACGGAAATAATGCTTTTTATTTTATGAAATTCCGTGAGGTTCTGGGAACGTCCCGGGAGTCGGGAGTTCAAGAAACATAAGATGTAAAATCCGTGAGACTCCTGGGAATTCCGGGAGGGTTGGCAACACTGCAATAACATAACAGCAGCTTTCCATGTTGATAAGAATAGCATCGGAGGTCAGAGTTAACATGAGCCATGTTTGTGTTACAGTTGAACGTCTGCAATGTCGGGCGCGGAAACTGCACCAAAGGCGACCTTCTGCGGAACGGTGGCGTCGTCCCCGAAGACAATAACAAGCTCAAGGATGCCGCGTCTGTGGGTAGTATTGGTTCCCCTCGTCCTTGTCGGCCACTTCACGCTGTGGCACTTGGCCCACAACGGCGGCTCTCGGCCGCTGACGGAGGTGGACCGGGAACGCGTCTGGTTCGTCGGCACCCAGAGGCCGCTACTTGTGCTGCTGACGACTTTCACCCGCGACCAGGGCAAGGCCTACATACAGACGAACATCTTACGCAACTGGGCCTTGTTGCGTCCGGTCGTGCAGCCCGTGCTATACAGTACCTACGACGATGGTCCTTTGATCGAGTTCGCCAAACAGCTCGGCTGGCACGTCCTACACGCGCACAACGTGACCGAGTTCAACGCGCCCTACTTGAAGGATATTTACGAGAGCGCCATGGACGCGTACGACGCGCCTTTCTACGGCTACTGCAACGGAGACATCCTCTTCGACTCCGGCATCGTGAAGACCCTGCGCGAGGTGGAACGACGTTTGTACGCGCTCAACACAACAATGGTCACTGGCCGGAGGATCAACGTCAAAATGAACCTCTCCGTCGTCACCCCGTTGTTTCAACTCAGTGACGTCACGGACAAGGCCCGCACGGGCACCATCATGCGTCCTTACGCTGAGGATTACTTCTTCGTGACGCGCGACTTTCCGTGGCACGTTGTGCCGGATGTTGTTATCGGGCGTCCTGCGTACGACAACTTCCTCGTTGCTATTGCAATCAAACAGAACGTGTCCGTCATCGACGCGACAAAAACGCTTTTGGCATTCCACCAAACGGGAGTGGACGGAAACAAGGCTGGACACCACAGAACCGGCGCTGACTATAACCTGAAGGTGATCAAGAAGGCTTACGGCACGTTCAGTTACAAACAGGGCTGGACGACACAGGCTCCTTACGAGATGGAGCGAGACATTTTTGGGAACGTATTTATACAGATACGAACGCCAAAGCCGGCTGTTGCGAAGCCAGCGCCAGTGTCGAAAAAGGTTGTGGCGAAGCTACAGGAAAAGACAGCGGCAAAGCGACCACAGACGGTTGTGTCTAAGACAAAAGGTCAAGTTGTAAACAAGACACCAGCAAACGTTGTGGCAATGGCAAAAGATAAAGTTGTCGCTAAGTCACCGGATAAGACGGTGGTTAAGGCTGCGGTTAAGATTGCGGGTGGTGAACCGGAAAGGTTTAAGCAAACACCTGTACCAAAATGAAAACACAGTATTTAAAGCTTTGCTTCGTCAGTGGCGCCGATGTCCTCGTGGGATATGGTAATCACACCAATCAGTGGTGTGTGTTTGTATGTGTGCGTGCGTGTGTGCTTGCGTGCGTGTGTAAGTGTATGTGTGTGTGTGTGTGTGTGTGTGTGTGTGCGTGTGCGTGTGCTTGTGCGTGTGCGTGTGCGTGTGCTTGTGCGTGTGCGTGTGCGTGTGCGTGTGCGTGTGCGTGTGCGTGTGCGTGTGCGTGTGCGTGTGCGTGTGCGTGTGTGTGTGTGCGTGTGCATGCGTGTGTGCGTGCGCGTGCACGCGTACTTGTGTATATAAGTGAGTGCACAGGTCTTCCTTATTCCGTGCACCATACTATCGACACCATTTGAACTATGCGTGCAAGTGATTTCATGTATTCATAAATTGGCGTGAGGCGATAACCAGCTAAATGAATATCATTTCTGCAGCGTCTGTTTGTTACTGCATCTTAACTAGCCGTGTCATACAGCGCTGTCAGAGGCTTAAACGATTTCTCACTTTTTCCGAAACGAAAAACACGTGAAAATGAATATCTTCACTTGTGTTTTTTAAGTCTTGAATCAATTGGTGGATCAGACGTTAAAAGGAATCTGTTCACGATTATGCACGTAATGAGGCGTGGGAGCCTCTAGAGTGGGTGTGTTTATATATAGAATGTGCGACTTTTAAATTGACGCGAAATTCTATGGCCAGGGTATTTGTGAAAACGAATTGCTGTGTAAGAGTCGTGAACAAAAACTACAATCAATATCGGCTGTGCTCACCGTTTAAGTTACACAGTCTTCATGCAAAACAGTTCCAAATAACGCAAACATACCCCTCGTGGCGCCGCGAAACTAGTGATAGATGACACTGTTTTGTAGTCACAACGTCAATAATAATAATCACGTCACCAGGTCGCTATAAAATAGGAGACTGCATAGCAGTGTCAACTTGTAACATCCGATACTCTCAGCATGAGCACCTGGTTGTAGACTGTGCTGAATAATTATGTGACCGAATAATTTTCGTGCATGGCTGAATACTTATCACATCAATGAGATCGTTTTCATATTTTAGCAGGTGTGTCAGTGAATAAAGTGTGAAACGCTTTGAGCAGTCGTTAGTAGAGGATAATGTACTATTACGAGAACGTTTGTTTCACTGTTGAAACCAATTTAACTAAATATGTTTGCTCATAAACGTCTGGACATTATAACACATATTGATTCTACTAAATAAACTTTATTTCATTCTGGAAACAAAACAGTTATCCAATCGCATAAACACTAAATGGCAATCAGGATAAATAAATATTAAATAACCACAAAACTGATCTATACATAACACTCCCGATGCCAAACGAGAGAAGAACAGGAATGTGTCCATAGTTGTGTTTTTGTTACCCGCCCACTGCGCTCCAAACAAATCACCACGGCACTCTTAATAAAGGTGAATAACGCAGATGAGTCCGATTTCAACATTTTGCCACACAAGACGCCAACGCTGTCACAATGTCTGCTGTATTCCGCGTCGCATCGATCACGCGCGGCCGCTCACAGGCGAGTGACGTCATTTTACGTCTTCACGCGTGGCCGCACACGTGTCAGAGGAGCCGGCTACAGAGACGTGATCGTGGTCTCGCCCGCGGAGCGTGGAGTGGACGTGGAGATAGTTGAGGTGCCAAGCGATGACTCCGGGTCGGCGGTGCTCGGGGTGTTAGGTGAGACGGATGGTCGTCTAGCCACCCGGGCGGCAAGGGTGACGATGACAGCGACCATGCAGGCGAACATCCCCGCCACGACACCGTAGAATAACGACAGGGGCCAAGCGGACGGAGCAGTCTCCGGGACGGGGGCGGCGGCGACGACACCTGATAACGAGATAGCGATAGCTGATATGCATGTGTGAGTGTGTGAAGGTATGCGTGCGTATGCCCGTGCGTGCGTGCGTGTACATCCATGCATAATATCTATATACCTGCATACGTACGCGTACGTACGCAGGCAGGCAGGCAGGCAGGCAGGCAGGCAGGCAGGCAGGCAGGCAGGCAGGCAGGCAGGCAGGCAGGCAGGCAGGCAGGCAGGCAGGCAGGCAGGCAGGCAGGCAGGCAGGCAGGCAGGCAGGCAGGCAGGCAGGCAGGCAGGCAGGCAGGCAGGCAGGCAGGCAGGCAGGCAGGCAGGCAGGCAGGCAGGCAGGCAGGCAGGCAGGCAGGCAGGCAGGCAGGCAGGCAGGCAGGCAGGCAGGCAGGCAGGCAGGCAGGCAGGCAGGCAGGCAGGCAGGCAGGCAGGCAGGCAGGCAGGCAGGCAGGCAGGCAGGCAGGCAGACAGACAGACAGACAGACAGACAGACAGACAGACACGCAGACAGGCAGACAGGCAGACAGGCAGACAGGCAGACAGGCAGACAGGCAGACAGGCAGACACGCAGACACGCAGACACGCAGACAGACACGCAGACAGACACGCAGACACACACGCAGACAGACACGCAGACAGACACGCAGACAGACACGCAGACAGACACGCAGACAGACACGCAGACAGACACGCAGACAGACACGCAGACAGACACGCAGACAGACACGCAGACAGACACGCAGACAGACACGCAGACAGACACGCAGACAGACACGCAGACAGACACGCAGACAGACACGCAGACAGACACGCAGACAGACACGCAGACAGACACGCAGACAGACACGCAGACAGACACGCAGACAGACACGCAGACAGACACGCAGACAGACACGCAGACAGACACGCAGACAGACACGCAGACAGACACGCAGACAGACACGCAGACACACAGACACACATACACACAGACACACATACACACGGACACACGGACACACGGACACACGGACACACGGACACACGGACACACGGACACACGGACACACGGACACACGGACACACGGACACACGGACACACGGACACACGGACACACGGACACACGGACACACGGACACACGGACACACGGACACACGGACACACGGACACACGGACACACGGACACACGGACACACGGACACACGGACACACGGACACACGGACACACGGACACACGGACACACGGACACACGGACACAAGGACACACGGACACACGGACACACGGACACACAGACACACAGACACACAGACACACAGACACACAGACACACAGACACACAGACACACAGACACACAGACACACAGACACACAGACACACAGACACACAGACACACAGACACACAGACACACAGACACACAGACACACAGACACACAGACACACAGACACACAGACACACAGACACACAGACACACAGACACACAGACACACAGACACACAGACACACAGACACACAGACACACAGACACACAGACACACAGACACACAGACACACAGACACACAGACACACAGACACACAGACACACAGACACACAGACAAACAGCTACAGAGAAAGAGACAGACAGAGAGAGATACATAGAAACAGGTAAGAGAGAGAGAGCTAGAGAGAGCTATAGAGACACGAGAGCAACGATAACGGTACCTCCAGCCTGTGGTAGTTCACTGTCCCCCTGGAATAAGCCGAGGTTGACGCCGAAGCAGTGATAGCCGCCGTACGTGTTGAGACAGAGCATGTCCGGCTTGCCGCTCCCGCACATTCCCAGGTCACACTCGTTGATGTCTGGACAAGACAAAGAGGAAATGGTAAAAGCACGCTTTCTATATTATTATTGTATTAGTATATTAATATTACATCATTTTATTATTATCATTTTATTATTTTTATTATTATCATCATCATTTTATTTTTACTATTAAATTATTATTATTATTATATTGCTAGGTAGTATATTATTAATATGTTACTACACGGCGCGGCGCGGCGCGGCGCGGCGCGGCGCGGCGCGGCGCGGCGCGGCGCGGCGCGGCGCGGCGCGGCGCGGCGCGGCGCGGCGCGGCGCGGCGCGGCGGCGCGCCGCGCCGCACGGCACGGCATCGTGCATTTACCTTTACACATTTTCATCTGTTGGTCATATTTGAAGCCGGGGTAGCAACTGCATCGAAAACCTCCATCGCTGTTTGTGCAGTTTTGTTCACACGGCGAATATTCTTTGCACTCGTCAACATCTGAAACACCATGGTCAAGACGATTGTAAACATGATTCAGTGTGCGTGTGCGTGTGCGTGTGCGTGTGCGTGTGCGTGTGCGTGTGCGTGTGCGTGTGCGTGTGCGTGTGCGTGTGCGTGTGCGTGTGCGTGTGCGTGTGCGTGTGCGTGTGCGTGTGCGTGTGCGTGTGCGTGTGCGTGTGCGTGTGCGTGTGCGTGTGCGTGTGCGTGTGCGTGTGCGTGTGCGTGTGCGTGTGCGTGTGCGTGTGCGTGTGCGTGTGCGTGTGCGTGTGCGTGTGCGTGTGCGTGTGCGTGTGCGTGTGCGTGTGCGTGTGCGTGTGCGTGTGCGTGTGCGTGTGCGTGTGCGTGTGCGTGTGCGTGTGCGTGTTCGTGTGCGTGTGCGTGTGCGTGTGCGTGTTCGTGTGCGTGTGCGTGTGCGTGTGCGTGTGCGTGTGCGTGTGCGTGTGCGTGTGCGTGTGCGTGTGCGTGTGCGTGTGCGTGTGCGTGTGCGTGTGCGTGTGCGTGTGCGTGTGCGTGTGCGTGTGCGTGTGCGTGTGCGTGTGCGTGTGCGTGTGCGTGTGCGTGTGCGTGTGCGTGTGCGTGTGCGTGTGCGTGTGCGTGTGCGTGTGCGTGTGCGTGTGCGTGTGCGTGTGCGTGTGCGTGTGCGTGTGCGTGTGCGTGTGCGTGTGCGTGTGCGTGTGCGTGTGCGTGTGCGTGTGCGTGTGCGTGTGCGTGTGCGTGTGCGTGTGCGTGTGCGTGTGCGTGTGCGTGTGCGTGTGCGTGTGCGTGTGCGTGTGCGTGTGCGTGTGCGTGTGCGTGTGCGTGTGCGTGTGCGTGTGCGTGTGCGTGTGCGTGTGCGTGTGCGTGTGCGTGTGCGTGTGCGTGTGCGTGTGCGTGTGCGTGTGCGTGTGCGTGTGCGTGTGCGTGTGCGTGTGCGTGTGCGTGTGCGTGTGCGTGTGCGTGTGCGTGTGCGTGTGCGTGTGCGTGTGCGTGTGCGTGTGCGTGTGCGTGTGCGTGTGCGTGTGCGTGTGCGTGTGCGTGCGCGTGCGCGTGCGCGTGCGCGTGCGCGTGCGCGTGCGCGTGCGCGTGCGCGTGCGCGGGTGGTGTGTGTATGTGTGTGTATCGTAATGGAGATAACTGCGAGGAGATTTTTATCGCAGATAAAAATTAACCTTGTCAACTAATTATTTATTTGTTATTATTAACATTAACGAAGACGGTAACTTGCCACACAAAATGAGTCGCAGCTTACCTATACAGTCGAAGCCGTTGTCATGGAGACGGTAACCATGGCGACAGCGGCATATGTAACTACCAAGCAGATTGAGGCACTCGTGACCACACTTGTTCTCGCCGGTGACGCATTCGTCGACGTCTGAAAGATAAATTGTTATAGATAAATCCTTAACTATTCCAATAGCTAACCCTTTATTCTTAGACAGTTATGTTCAAATGAACACCGCATTGACCTTTCTGGGAAGTATTCAGCCACGCTGCAGTTATTCATTCACATAGTTGAGTTACACGGAGGGACGTAGAGTATATGAACTTCGATCGCCAATCTACGACAAAACAGCACAGAGTTCTCTAGAGCGAGAGGTTTGATAGTCTAGCCAAAGCGCTATTTACTGCGCGCCACTAATTTAGAGCAGAAATAAAATGAGTGGCCCGGATGTGTGCGACAGTTTTACTCTCACGTCTCATCGGTAAATTATCGGGTTACCCAATTCAAAGCGTGATGGGCAGTGGAATTCCTGTCATCACTTTCCCCACAGTGCCCTAATACGACATCTTCAGTAGTGTATAGGTGTGATTTCCACATGGCCATTCACTTTGTACTGACAGTGATATTGATTATCTTCTCTCCAAAGAGTTTATGTTATGTCTGTTGCCCGCAAGGCATATCCCTCGAAGGTGGTGATGAATAGGCGGGTCAGCGTTTAGAATTAAAATGCCCGTATGTCGTTTGATGGCGGCATAGACATTTCGAATCACAAACTGCTCCTGCTGTACTCGTGGTGCCCTCTAGCGAACATCACTGACGTTTTGCTGAACCAGTTAGGCATTTTGTATCAGCAAAATTAAAATATGAACAGTTCTAATATGTCCACACCTGAAGGAACATGTTATATTTCACAATTTAATCGTTATCTACTTGTTTAAAACATTTACCGTTAAAACTACGCAAAACGGCATCGCCACCGATCAATAAATCAATAAAAACGATACAAAATGATACAAGAATGGAAAAGAAGGGGTTTTGTCTTTATACCGTAGAAGCCAATTGTGTACGTACCCCTTGCAGTAGGACCCGTGGCACCTGTTTCACCTGTAGGAAAGCAGTAATTTATTTTAGTTGGCGTCAATAATGTCATCAATATGTCCATATCATTAGGCCATTAGACATAAAGGCGACACACGCACATGCACTCATATGTAGACGAACATAGGAGGTAGAAAGTCAACAACGATAGTAATGGAACTAAGACAAAGATAAAACAGTAATATAAACAACTTTATTCAGTGAATCTGATGCATAGGGACACTCGCGCATTCGCAACATGCTCACGCACGCATGCACGCACGCACGCACGCACGCACGCACGCACGCACACACATATCCAAATACACACTCACGCGCGCTCTCAAGATCGCACGCACTCATGCGCGCACACACGCGAACGAGAACGCACAAGCACACGCGCATACGCACACACACAGACACTCACGTGACATTTTCTGGACACCACACATACATAACCGTGTGCCACATTTTAACTGCTGGTTATAAATTAATGCTTTTTGATTATGCGATTGAATTATATTCGTATATTCAATTTGCTTCTACGGTCCAATACTTAATGAAATAGAGCCTCTCAAGAAAGAGGAGTATCCCTAAAACCATGCATCTTTCCCGATTTTATATTTCTTACGTTACTGATTTTAGGTATTATTAATAGGTACGTACATGTTATATGTCAGGTGACATACCCTCTGGTAAGGATATACTTTGATATAATACTAATAGGCAGTCATGCAGACAGGCAAATAGGCAGTCAGCCACCCACCCACCCACCCACCCACCCACCCAGCCAGCCCACCCAGCCAGCCAGCCAGACAGCCAGCCAGCCAGCCAGCCAGCCAGCCAGACATACAGACAGACAGACAGCCAGCCAGCCAGCCAGACAGACAGACAGCCAACCAGCCAACCAGACAGACAGACAGACAGACAGATAGACAAACTGACAGAGAGCAGACAGACAAGTTGTACCTTTATTTCCATGTTTTCCAGTGGCTCCAGTTTGACCTGCAACAAGAGTCAGACATCACCATTTCACCCGTAGTCCCAGTTCATAGTAACACTAGACTAGCTCCGTCCAGGCTACATGCCCGGGTCTCGGGTCGTAACTGACTGCGTCTACAGCTCCATCGAAGTCAGACCATACATTGACCAAACACCATAAAGCACCGTGTTTATTCCACTAACAGACACCCACGTTGGTAGAGCCACCCGTTACACTAGTTCCGTTTTTAAATAGTTCACAATGGAAACATTATTATGACACAGTTCTCGTATTCACTCGAGTGGCTCGTGATTTGCAGTGGTATTAGCAAATGAGTGTGTGTGTGTGTGTGTGTGTGTGTGTGTGTGTGTGTGTGTGTGTGTGTGGTGTGTGGTGTGTGGTGTGTGGTGTGTGGTGTGTGGTGTGTGTGGTGTGTGTGGTGTGTGGTGTGTGTGGTGTGTGTGGTGTGTGTGGTGTGTGTGGTGTGTGTGGTGTGTGTGGTGTGTGTGGTGTGTGTGGTGTGTGTGGTGTGTGTGGTGTGTGTGGTGTGTGTGGTGTGTGTGGTGTGTGTGGTGTGTGTGGTGTGTGTGGTGTGTGTGGTGTGTGTGGTGTGTGTGGTGTGTGTGGTGTGTGTGGTGTGTGTGGTGTGTGTGGTGTGTGTGGTGTTTGTGGTGTGTGTGGTGTGTGTGGTGTGTGTGGTGTGTGTGGTGTGTGTGGTGTGTGTGGTGTGTGTGGTGTGTGTGGTGTGTGTGGTGTGTGTGGTGTGTGTGTGTGGTGTGTGTGGTGTGTGTGCGTGGTGTGCGTGGTGTGCGTGGTGTGCGTGGTGTGCGTGGTGTGCGTGGTGTGCGTGGTGTGCGTGGTGTGCGTGGTGTGCGTGGTGTGCGTGGTGTGCGTGGTGTGCGTGGTGTGCGTGGTGTGCGTGGTGTGCGTGGTGTGCGTGGTGTGCGTGGTGTGCGTGGTGTGCGTGGTGTGCGTGGTGTGCGTGGTGTGCGTGGTGTGCGTGGTGTGCGTGGTGTGCGTGGTGTGCGTGGTGTGCGTGGTGTGCGTGGTGTGCGTGGTGTGCGTGGTGTGCGTGGTGTGCGTGGTGTGCGTGGTGTGCGTGGTGTGCGTGGTGTGCGTGGTGTGCGTGGTGTGCGTGGTGTGCGTGGTGTGCGTGGTGTGCGTGGTGTGCGTGGTGTGCGTGGTGTGCGTGGTGTGCGTGGTGTGCGTGGTGTGCGTGGTGTGCGTGGTGTGCGTGGTGTGCGTGGTGTGCGTGGTGTGCGTGGTGTGCGTGGTGTGCGTGGTGTGCGTGGTGTGCGTGGTGTGCGTGGTGTGCGTGGTGTGCGTGGTGTGCGTGGTGTGCGTGGTGGTGTGTGGTGGTGTGTGGTGGTGTGTGGTGGTGTGTGGTGGTGTGTGGTGGTGTGTGGTGGTGTGTGGTGGTGTGTGGTGGTGTGTGGTGGTGTGTGGTGGTGTGTGGTGGTGTGTGGTGGTGTGTGGTGGTGTGTGGTGGTGTGTGGTGGTGTGTGGTGGTGTGTGGTGGTGTGTGGTGGTGTGTGGTGGTGTGTGGTGGTGTGTGGTGGTGTGTGGTGGTGGTGTGCGGTGTGCGGTGTGCGGTGTGCGGTGTGCGGTGTGCGGTGTGCGGTGTGCGGTGTGCGGTGTGCGGTGTGCGGTGTGCGGTGTGCGGTGTGCGGTGTGCGGTGTGCGGTGTGCGGTGTGCGGTGTGCGGTGTGCGGTGTGCGGTGTGCGGTGTGCGGTGTGCGGTGTGCGGTGTGCGGTGTGCGGTGTGCGGTGTGCGGTGTGCGGTGTGCGGTGTGCGGTGTGCGGTGTGCGGTGTGCGGTGTGCGGTGTGCGGTGTGCGGTGTGCGGTGTGCGGTGTGCGGTGTGCGGTGTGCGGTGTGCGGTGTGCGGTGTGCGGTGTGCGGTGTGCGGTGTGTGTGTGTGTGTGTGTGTGTGTGTGTGTGTGTGTGCGTGTGTGTGCCACTTGAAGCAATAAACGTAGAACATAATTATGCATAAGGAGAACGAAGAGACACCCACCTAAACCCCCGGTCACACCCTTCGGTCCGGTGCTCCCGGGCTTGCCTGTTGCTCCAGTCTCCCCCATAATGCCCTTCGGTCCCATCATCCCCGAACTTCCGGTTGCGCCCGTCAGACCCCAGGGGCCGGTGGATCCCGTCATGCCCGTGGTTCCCCTCCTTCCCGGCAAGCCCGTGTGTCCGGGACGGCCAGCTGGTCCTGCCGGCCCCGTAGCCCCGTGTCCGCCTGTACTTCCGGTTCTCCCTGGCGAGCCCGTGGCCCCTGTCCCGCCTGTCTCGCCGCCCCGACCAGAGGCGCCCGTCGCACCCGTCCTTCCAGCGCCACCAGCCGGACCACTCGCACCTAAACACCGGAAGCACACACGACGCCATTACTCAGATAGATAGGTTTGACTCTCGATAAGCCATAGGGCTTTCTTATCTACAAGCCAAAGGGCTTCCTTGTTCACCTACCGTTTAGAGTTGATTCTCTAGATGGCAATGTTGTTAAATCTATCTAGGTAAATGTTGTCATTACTTGGTCAATTTCTGCATATGCAGCTTCATATTTACGTTGTTTGCGCGTGCTTGCTGCGTGCATGTGATGTTAGATAGTTTGTGCGTGTGTTTGTGCGTGCATGTATGCGTACCTGTGTGCATGCGTGCGTTTGTGTGTGCGTGTGCGTGTGTTTGATCGCGTGCATGCGTGCGTTTGTGTATGCGTGTGCTTGAGCGTGTGCGTGTGCGTGTGCGTGTGCGTGTGCGTGTGCGTGTGCGTGTGCTTGAGCGTGAGCGAGTGTGTGTGTGTTGTGTGTGCGTACGTGCGTGTGTGCGTGCGTGTGTGCGCACGTGCGTGCGCGCGTGTGTGTGAGACACAGTATGCGCGCGCGTGTGTGTCCGTGTCCGTATATGTGTGTGAGCGTGTTTGCGTTTGTTTGCGTTTTGTTTGTGTGTGAGCGTGCGTGCATGTGCTTATATGTAACCATATATATATACAAGATTCGAAAGACTATTGTACATTTTAAACATTAAAAACGGAAACGTTTCTTCAGTTAAACATTAAAATACCAGTTATAAGATTGGTTTTCCATATACAGTTGATAAGACACATTAAAATGATGATAATAATAATAATCAGCATTATTGTGTTCTGCTGGCTGTGTATTGTATATACGGTGTATTGTTTGCTGATGATAATAGCACCCTTAGATCATCCGTTTCCAAACAATTTTGTGTTCCTAAAACTAAGATGAATATTGGCAAACGTGCTTTCTCTGTGGCTGCTCCAACAATTTGGAATCAACTCCCTATTACGATTAAATCTTTTGAAACTATAGCCACCTTTCGTAAGAAATGGAAAATATAATTGTTCGAAATTGCTTTTCCACCATAGAATTTCGGCGGTTCCATGCTCCAATGACGACCTTTGCCTGTCCCCGTGTTATGTATGATTAGCTAAACGATTTTGTTTGTTGTGCTGTGAGTTTAAATATTTTAACGATTTAGGCGCTATTGAAGTTTTTCAATTAGTATTATTCCCGATGTTTCAAAATAACGTAGTTCACTGTTGATATTTTCACCTGGCCTGGACAATGCACCTACCTGTGGCTCCCGTTCTTCCCGACGCTCCCACATTACCCGGGCGTCCCGTCGCTCCAGTCAAACCCAGTGCTCCTTTCTGTCCCGCTTTTCCCGTTGCACCCGTCAGCCCCGCCATCCCACTCGCCCCAGTGGCTCCCGTCCTTCCCTGGCCGCCGACTCCCGTGGCGCCCGTGTCTCCTTGCCGCCCGGTACTTCCGGTTGAGCCTGTGTGACCAACGGGACCTCGTAGTCCGGTCGATCCGGGCGCTCCCGTTATGCCGGTACCTCCCGTACGGCCTGTGGATGGAGAAGTCTGGATTAAAGAGAGTGTGTCCCCTATTTTTATTGAATTAAAGGGAGTGTGTCTCCTATTTTGTATTGAATTAAAGGGAGCGTGTTCCCTATTCTTTATTGAATTAAAGGGAGTGTGTCCCCTATTTTTTTTTTAATTAAAGGGAATGTGTAGCGTATTTTTATTGGATTAAAGGGAGTGTGTCCCCTATTTTCTATTGAATTAATGGGAATGTGTCCCCTATTTTTTATTGAATTAAAGGGAATGTTTCCCCTATTTATTATTGAATTAAAGGGAGTGTGTCCCCTATTTTATTTTTCATTAAAAAGGAGTGTGTCCCTTTTTTTAATTAAAGGGAGTGTGTCCCCTGTTTTTTAATTAAAGGGAGTGTGTCCCCTGTTTTGATTAATTAAAGGGAGTGCGTCCCCTGTTTTTTTAATTAAAGGGAGTGTGTCCCTATTTGTTATTGAATTAAAGGGAGTGTGTCCCCTGTTTTTTTTTTTATAATAAAAGTAGTGTCCCCTATTTTTATATTGAATTAAAGGGAGTGTGTCACCTATTTTTATTGAATTAAAGGGAGTGTGTCACCTATTTTTTTATTGAATTAAAGGGAGTGTGTCACCTATTTTTATTGAATTAAAGGGAGTGTGTCCTCTATTTTGTATTTAATTAAAGGGAGTGTGTCCCCTATTTTTTATTTAATTAAAGGGCGTGTGTCCCCTATTTTCTATTGAATTAAAGGGAGTGTGTCCCCTGTTTTTTTAATTAAAGGGAGTGTGTCCCTTTTTTAATTAAAGGGAGTGTGTCCCCTGTTTTCTATTGAATTAAAGGGAATGTGTCCCCTATTTTCTATTGAATTCAAGGGAGTGTGTCCCCTGTTTTTTTAATTAAAGGGAGTGTGTCCCTTTTTTAATTAAAGGGCGTGTGTCCCCTGTTTTCTATTGAATTAAAGGGAGTGTGTCCCCTGTTTTTTTTAATTAAAGGGAGTGTGTCCCCTGTTTTTATTGTATTAAAGGGAGTGTGTCCCCTATTTGTTTTTGAATTAAAGGAAGTGTGTCCCCTATTTTTATATTGAATTAAAGGGAGTGTATAATGTTTTATTGAATTAAAGGGAGTGTTTCACCTATTTTTATTGAATTAAAGGGAGCGTGTCACCTATTTGTTATTGAAATAAAGGGAGTGTGTCACCTATTTGTTATTGAAGTGAAGGGAGTCTGTCTCCTATTTATTTATTGAATTAAAGGGAGTGTGTCACCTATTTGTTACTGAATTAAAGGTAGTGTGTCACCTATTTTTTTATTGAATTAAAGGGAGTGTGTCACCTATTTTTATTGCATTAAAGGGAGTGTGTCACCTATTTTTTATTCAATTAAAGGGAGTGTGTCACCTATTTTTATTGCATTAAAGCGAGTCTGTCACCCATTTTTTTTATTGAATTAAAGGGAGTGGGTCACCTATTTGCATTGCATTAAAGGGAGTGTGTCACCTATTTTTTTATTCAATTAAAGGGAGTGTGTCACCTATTTTTATTGCATTAAAGGGAGTGTGTCGCTTTTTTTTATTAAATGGAGTGTGTCACCTATTTTTGTTGCATTAAAACGAGTCTGTCACCCATTTTTTTATTGAATTAAAGGGAGTGTGTCACCTATTTGTTATTGAATTAAAGGGAGTGTGTCCCCTATTTTTTATTAAAGGGAGTGTGTAACCTATCTTTTTAATTAAAGGGAGTGTTTCTTAATTTTTATTGTACAATAATGATGTACTATGTGAATGAAATATCTTGCGTCGTAACTCCATCCCTAATGTGTTTTAATGAATCAATTTTGGTTGGTGAAATGCTATGCTTCGTGACGTATCAATTGCTTATAGAGAATGGCCGACGTGAAAGGCTGGAATCAGTTTGTTTGCGTAGTGTTGACGTTTGTTACTTCGAACTCGTTGAGTAAAGAACGACCTTCCTCGGAATTATCCGAGCTAACAATTCGGGGATATTTAAGTGACAGAGCGGCGATTGTTTTAAACATAGAATGGTTACGGTCTATAGTTGGTTCTATTTCGTTTTAGAACATGTGGGTTTTAAGTAACCTATGATATACGCAATTTATACTGCATAACATAACTGGACACTAACAAATATTTATAACAATATATATATATATATATATATATATATATATATGTGTGTGTGTGTGTGTGTGTGTGTGTGTGTGTGTGTGTGTGTGTGTGTGTGTGTATGTATGTATGTATGTATGTATGTATGTATGTATGTATGTATGTATGTATGTATATATATATATATATATATATATATATATATATATATATTGTATATTATGATTCCATAATTATACTTTTATGATGTTTCTAGGCACCTACGAATGGGGTGGTCCAATGCGCTTTATAAATGCTTGTTTATAATAACAACAACAACAACAATAATAATAATATAAACTATAACTAAGCAGACCTCGTTGAGTCCATTACCTATACTGCCCGTGTCTCCGGTGAACCCAATCAGTCCTTGCGGTCCCCTGCTCCCGCTGACTCCGGTCCTACCCGTGGCCCCGGGAGCCCCGACTGGCCCCGTGCCGCCCGTCCGTCCCGTCGGCCCGGGGCGGCCGGTCGAGCCCGTGCCCCCGGTGTGCCCAGGTTGACCCGTTGCCCCGAGCCCTCCGGTCGCTCCGGTCAGACCCGGACTCCCCGCTCGACCCGTTTGTCCCATGGGTCCGGTGAACCCGTGGCGGCCGTCCAACCCCGCGATGCCCGTGTGACCTTCACGTCAACAGAGTAAGGTCAATCACGTACCATAGGTCATTGACAACGTGGATAGAAAAATCTAGAAAAAGTGTCAATATATATATTTTATTTTTTATTTTATGCAACAATAGCATTTACAATAAATATTATTAAAAGTTGGTTAACAACTGTACCAATTAATTGTCGGAAAAATAATTCACGAACTGTTTAATGTTTGTACAGTAGTCTGAAAAATGAAGCTAAAACACACAAAACTGTTCATGCAAAGATCATATTATCAACAAAACGTAACACGAGATTATCTTAAACTATTGACTAAATAATAAGATACAATCAAAATGGCTGCTATTTTTAAGACGTCTGCTTTATAAAATAGGTAAGTTATTATGTAGCACAGTATCCCATTATTACGACTGTTCAAAGTGCTTTAGGCTTCACTCTCTCGATTTCTCTAGAAAAATTAAGCCGCACTGCAATTAATGCCCGAAGTCTTATCTAAACAAATATCCACCGCTTTCTATGGTCAGATACTCATGCATACAGCAGCCTAGACCGGAAATGCGCAGAATGGTCGAACGGTCGACAAGACAGCACACGATTCCAACCCTTGCTCTCTCCTTTCAGGGTCTGACGTTCTAGCAACAGTGCCTCTTCACTCCGCACATACATATCGGGTATTGTTTATAAATGATGACCAAAGAACAATGTTTAACCCTAACAACCAACCAAGGGCCAGTTTCATAAAGCCGCGTAAGTTTACGTGCAATGATGCGGTCTACTGGTCGCAGCTAACTAACAGCGACTAATCAGCCAGTTTCGTGAGACCAATTTAACATTCGCGTAAACAAATCGACGTGTCTGTAGACACCCATTTCATTTTAGATGCCGCCTTTGCCGTTCGTATAGCAAATGACAAGCCAAGGTGAATGTAAAGGGTATCCAGTGTAAACATTAAAAATAATAAGTTGAAAGTGGGCGTGTCCTACTTGGGGAGCATTACATAAATATGTCAACAAGCGTAAAGTTACGCCTACTAAATACATGGCGCATCCTATGTGTAACTATGGAGCAAACTCGTGAAACGCAGCTAGCGTAACTTTACGACGTTTTGGGCTTTTGACGAGTTATCGCCCGCTACGATGTCGTAAGCAGGCTCTATGAAACCGACCCCTGTAGTCTACTCTCGCCCCACGTACGTACCTGTCGCTCCGTGTCTCCCTGACGCTCCGGTCGACCCCGTCCTACCGCGGACACCGGTCGCCCCCAGTTTCCCTGTAGCGCCCGTCAGTCCCGCCAGCCCAGTCGCCCCTGGTGTTCCCGGTTTCCCGCTTGAACCCGTCGACCCAGTGCGACCATTCGAACCCGGGTTTCCCGTCGCGCCGGTGTCGCCTTGTCGTCCTGTCAGACCTGTCGCCCCGGTCCGGCCGCCTGTGCCTGGCTGTCCGGCGGCACCTGGTCTACCGGAAGTCCCCGTGGCACCTGCGCAGAGAGTACAAGCGGTAAATGCGCGATTCGTATGCCTAGCTTATAACATTTATTTATCGATTTTTTTTAAATATTAATACTAGGCGTAATAGATTGATGGTACCCCGCAGGCAATGTTGCGTTTAAGAAGTATGAAATAGTATGCATCATAAATATAGTCAGATTCCAAATAAAGCACGTGGGACAATTACAACAGATTCGCGACGACTCATTAGAACTCATTAAAACATAATGTAATCCAACATTTTAATAATTTAATTCAACGAGCCACCATGCGCACTGGCGTGGTGTCCATAGAACATCATGTCAATCGCAGGTAGGGGATACGGGTACGGGTACGGGTACGGGTACGGGTACGGGTACGGGTACGGGTACGGGTACACGCACAGGCACAGGCACAGGCACAGGCACAGGCACACGCACACGCACACGCACACGCACACGCACACGCACACGCACACGCACACGCACACGCACACGCACACGCACACGCACACGCACACGCACACGCACACGCACACGCACACGCACACGCACACGCACACGCACACGCACACGCACACGCACACGCACACGCACACGCACACGCACACGCACACGCACACGCACACGCACACGCACACGCACACGCACACGCACACGCACACGCACACGCACACGCACACGCACACGCACACGCACACGCACACGCACACGCACACGCACACGCACACGCACACGCACACGCACACGCACACGCACACGCACACGCACACGCACACGCACACGCACACGCACACGCACACGCACACGCACACGCACACGCACACGCACACGCACACGCACACGCACACGCACACGCACACGCACACGCACACGCACACGCACACGCACACGCACACGCACACGCACACGCACACGCACACGCACACGCACACGCACACGCACACGCACACGCACACGCACACGCACACGCACACGCACACGCACACGCACACGCACACGCACACGCACACGCACACGCACACGCACACGCACACGCACACGCACACGCACACGCACACGCACACGCACACGCACACGCACACGCACACGCACACGCACACGCACACGCACACGCACACGCACACGCACACGCACACGCACACGCACACGCACACGCACACGCACACGCACACGCACACGCACACGCACACGCACACGCACACGCACACGCACACGCACACGCACACGCACACGCACACGCACACGCACACGCACACGCACACGCACACGCACACGCACACGCACACGCACACGCACACGCACACGCACACGCACACGCACACGCACACGCACACGCACACGCACACGCACACGCACACGCACACGCACACGCACACGCACACGCACACGCACACGCACACGCACACGCACACGCACACGCACACGCACACGCACACGCACACGCACACGCACACGCACACGCACACGCACACGCACACGCACACGCACACGCACACGCACACGCACACGCACACGCACACGCACACGCACACGCACACGCACACGCACACGCACACGCACACGCACACGCACACGCACACGCACACGCACACGCACACGCACACGCACACGCACACGCACACGCACACGCACACGCACACGCACACGCACACGCACACGCACACGCACACGCACACGCACTCGCACTCGCACGCGCACACCTCACGCACTCGCACACACGCACACGTACAGATGCGTCCACGTTTTGTATCCCCTATCTTCCCCACCTGTGTCCCCGTTGAGCCCGTTCTTTCCCGTGCTCCCCGTGTCTCCCCGCGGCCCGCCCGGTCCCTGGCGGCCGGTCGAGCCCGTGTTCCCACGCACGCCCGTCGCTCCTACTGATCCGGGGCGACCGGTCAGTCCAGTGGCGCCCGTCCTTCCTCGGCCTCCAGTAGCCCCAGTGTGTCCGCGCTGACCATCTGCACCGGATGACCCCGTCGAGCCATGTGCACCCCGTTGACCAGTGGCTCCGGTTGGTCCGCCTGGCCCAGTGTGTCCAGTTGACCCGAGTGGACCTCGCACGCCGGTCGAACCTGGCTTGCCTACAATCGATGACATTACAGGATTTGAATCTGAGCTATGTTCTCGTTTGGAAAACCAAATAACATTACAACCTACACGAAGGTCAGCCTCTACGGCCGACTTCAATTGAGCTACGCGAGTAACTCGAGTAACCCGAGTACCAATCGCACACCAAGATAACTTGGTCACGTGACCCTTCTTGACATAGATCAACAAGGCCCTTACCCGAGGCAATCACGGTTTGGGGAGGATTCCCTCGAGTGAATACGTCATTAGCAGTGGCAGCCAATAAGAAACGTAGGCCCCTACTGCACGATAAATTAATTAAACATTACATGACACAATCATTTAAATATGCATTAAAGTCACCACATTCTATGAATTATAGAAAGAACAAGAAGATGAACATCACAGCCAGCATTGCTGAGAACAATAAGTGTCAAAACGCGTGCATTATTAAAACTGTTCTGTCATCTTGTTAAATATATTCGTATATTACCCTGACGATATTGTTACACAAGCTCAAGCATATTACAGCAACCCAGAGAGGACTGCACGCGCACGTACCTGTACTTCCGGTGTCTCCTCTCTGTCCCGTCGAGCCTCTCAATCCATCACTTCCGGTCGCTCCTGTTCTCCCAGGTTGTCCTCGAGGGCCCGTCACCCCAGTCGATCCCGTTATTCCCCGTTCTCCCGTAGACCCCAGTCTTCCCAGAGGTCCTAGGTCCCCCTTTAGGCCAGCAGGCCCTCTGGACCCTGTAGCCCCGATTCCACCAGTCGCGCCCGTCTCCCCTTCACGGCCTGAAGGTCCTTCAGGACCTGTCCAGCCCATTGATCCCTTCATCCCGCTTGAGCCTGTCGATCCCGTCAGACCGCGCTTCCCTGAGAGAGGAGTTAATTAATTTTATTTTGAATCAACGCTATTAAGAAAATGGCATTATGGATACAAAATGTACAACTGAATATACGAAAACGTATAGTAATGATTCAAAGTCAATTAGATCCCAACATGTGTCTATCGATTGTTTCCAGAATCAACAGTTATTGTACGCAGACGTTCTTCGGTTGTACGTTTTATGGTATGTTTAATGGGCATTCACGTTGTCTCTTCTGCGTAGAAAACTCCAAAGCAAAATAGTTCTTGTTGTAACAAGTTTAAAGGGCGTTCAAATCCATGCCTTCTAATCCAAGTTAGTATTATAACAGTGATATTAAAAATAGGTTGATTTGAGATACTTTGATATACCCATGCATTTATGCAATCAGTGATAATGCATTTATTATATATAAATGTCTCGAACAAATGGTATGTTATGAAACGAACACCATCTATAGTAACGAACACCATCTAGTAACTAACATCATCTAGCAACGAATACCAGCAATGTATCGAATATATGGTATGTTGTGAATCGAACACCATCTAGTAACAACACCACCTTGTAAAGATCACCAGCAATGTCTCGGACGTATAGCATGTTATGAAACGAACACCGTCTATATTAACGAACACCACCTAGAAACGAACACCATCTAGTAACGAACATCAGCAATGTTTCGAACATAATGGTATATTGTGAAACGAACACCATCTAGCAACGAACACCATCTAGTAACGAACACCATCTAGTAACGAACACCATCTAGTAACGAACACCATCTAGTAACGAACACCATCTAGTAACGAACACCATCTAGTAACGAACACCATCTAGTAACGAACACCATCTAGTAACGAACACCATCTAGCAACGAACACCATCTAGTAACGAACACCATCTAGTAACGAACACCATCTAGTAACGAACACCATCTAGTAACGAACACCATCTAGCAACGAACACCATCTAGCAACGAACACCATCTAGCAACGAACACCATCTAGTAACGAACACCATCTAGTAACGAACACCATCTAGTAACGAACACCCTGGTTCCCCCCATGCACCCACCTGTTCCCCCGGTGGCTCCAGTCCTCCCGCCGGGGCCCTCTCGTCCCGCCGATCCCGTCCGCCCGGTTCTCCCAGTGCTTCCCGTCGAGCCCGTCATTCCCAATTGACCCCGTCTCCCGGTCGCGCCTACTCCCCCTCTCTCCCCGGACACACCAGTCGCCCCCATTCGTCCCTCCGTCCCTGTTGATCCCGTCTCCCCACGGACGCCATGTTCACCCCGCGGTCCTGTTTCCCCAACTCTTCCCGGCATTCCCGTTCCCCCATGCAAACCCCTATCCCCCTTTGTGCCTTGGATACCGGTCGCCCCAGTTTTCCCCGATGAACCAACCTCCCCGCGCTCTCCAACGTTTCCTTTGAGTCCAATATCCCCCTTTTCCCCAACCCTACCCTTTTCTCCCCGGTTTCCCACTGGTCCGCGTATCCCGGTTGCGCCTACGCGACCTGGAAGACCCGTTGACCCTGAAAACAAGAGGAATACAGGTTAAGTAAAGGAAGTCTTCGACAGGGCATACGTCACGTACTTGTAGCAAGGGACACGTCACCTACATGTAGCAAGGGACACGTCACCTACATGTAGCAAGGGACACGTCACCTACATGTAGCAAGGGACACGTCACTTACTTGTAGCAAGGGACACGTCACCTACATGTAGCAAGGGACACGTCACTTACTTGTAGCAAGGGACACGTCACTTACTTGTAGCAAGGGACACGTCACCTACATGTAGCAAGGGACACGTCACTTACTTGTAGCAAGGGACACGTCACTTACTTGTAGCAAGGGATACGTCACCTACTTGTAGCAAGGGACACGTCATCTACTTGTAGCAAGGGACACGTCACCTACTTGTAGCACGGGACACGTCACCTACTTGTAGCAAGGGATAAGTCACCTGCTTTTAGCAAGGGACACGTCGCCTACTTGTAGCAAAGGACACGTCACCTACTTGTAGCAAGGGACACGTCACCTATTCTTTCAACAAACTAATGCCATAACTCTGTAAACCCGTTAATCCTCAAAGAAGTACATATTCAAATCAATTCACTTTATTGTCCCAAGTCATACAACTAATGATATCGTGAACAAGAAATGAAGTATAGTACATACTAAACGTGTTAACAATTAAAAGGTCGTCAAAGAAGAAAAATTAAATGCGAAATGCATAAAAGGTCGAGCCCAACAAGAGTCCCATATGGCAAAATCCAGCCCAACAAGAGTCTCGTGTCTACAACAATGAGAATGCCAAGCCTGTATACATCAACATCACTGGTTCAACATTCTCATCCCCGCAGGCTCAAACTTCTTGCTGATCCGATATGTTTGCATTGCACGTGACTTCTTTGTTATCATTACTTATTGTAATAATTAATTGTAATAATTATTTACATGTTATTATTCATTTCAAGTTCCTTTCCATGTGTTAGACGGTTTGGAAAAGCGCGAACGAAACGTAGGAAGTAATAATAATAACAAATACACTTACACAGCACCAAATCTAGCTAAACGCTATTACGGGCGTTTTACATGAACATGTCCTTACACAAATACCCAAACGTATAACTAAAATTAACTGTACATTATAAAAGTGCATATAGACATACTAATAAAACATTATAAATAAGCAAATCAATATAGAAGGCTAACAAACATAAATACAAAAGGTAATTTAACGTAGAAGTAATGTTCTCGAAGCAATCACAAATTGTCTCTGTATCAGTCAAAGTATTGTATAAAATATAATGTCAACATGACATTCGGACCTAGTGTCACGTGACCAAGCTAGTGCCGTATCACAATGTTGTATCAGTGTATCAGAACACGTGTCACGTACCGGTTTGTCCCCGCGGCCCTGTTGACCCTGTTCCTCCCGTTATCCCTGGCCGTCCTCTCACCCCCGTCCTTCCCTCACTCCCTGGCGCTCCCGTCATTCCGGTAGCTCCCACGCCCGTGGCTCCCGTGGCCCCCGTGGGCCCCAGGGGCCCGCGAGCCCCCGTTCCTCCGGTCGGGCCTCCCGCTCCCGTGAACCCGGTGGCGCCGCTAGGTCCGATTGGTCCCCGTTTTCCCGTGCCTCCCGTCAGCCCGGGACTTCCGGTCTCTCCCTGCCGTCCGGGGTCTCCCTTCAGGCCGCCAGTGCCTTGTGGCCCGGTGTGGCCGCGAGGCCCCATGTGACCGGTGTGGCCCGTTCCGCCAGTTGGGCCCTTGTCGCCACGGAAACCACGTGCACCGGTGGACCCCGTTGTCCCCCGGGAACCAGCCACGCCCTGGGGCCCCGTCGCCCCTGAAAGCAATGAGTAAGCGATATTAACTCTCTAGTCTACGCCACTTTAAGAGACTTCTGAAGACTCATTCAAATGAGCCTTTTATCCATGAACGTTTATTCAAATTTAATGTCGCCGCTCGATTTGACTTTTTATGTTTTTAGGAATTATTGATTATTTATTATTTACTTTTTTATTTTGTGCTGTTTTTATTATTTTAAATCAGTAGAGCTTTTTAGTTATATATAATATATATATATATATATATATATATATATATATATATATATATATATATATATATATATATATTATATATATATATATATCTTCTTCTCTCTTCTTCTTCTTCTTCGCCTTTATATATATATATATATATATATATATATATATATATATATATATATATATACGTATACATATATATATATATATATATATATTTTATATAACTTTATTGCTTATATTTATTATATAACTTTATTGCTTAATGATAATTTAACTGGGTAGTTGCTGCCACGTTTTTTAATTGAACTTGTTTAGTGCTATCTTTAGGTTTCGAACAGGGTAAAGTTGTTTATGGCGCTGTATGAATGCTTTTATAATTTGTTATTATTATTAATGAAACAATACGCAATATTCAAGTGAAACAGTTGTCAGAACTGACGATATTTAAATCTACAATAAAACTAGTACTAACAAAGAAATAGACTTGTAAAAATATTGCTGAAAATGTAGTTACTGAAATATTTACAAATAAAGATCATTAGGAATAAGCTATTTGAACAAACACACATACAATGACATTACAACATTTACGTCAACCACAACAATTTAAGCAAGATGATTAATTAAAAAACCGCTTGTTTATAGGGTTTTTACCATTAATTTCACGATAACTATCTTAACACCAATACTATCAGTAAGACAACGTTTGACAGGAACAATCTACTCAAGCAAACACAAATATTAGTATTGGGAATTAAAATATATGTATAGTTTCCAAGTGTTCATGTAACGCTGCAGTAAACGCATATATAGGAGGTCATTTCATTTCAGTTCTGGCAGAGATGGAGCAGCCCGTCTATGTAATATTATATTTATGCAACTCCGTAACTGATGAGGATTTTCAGAGTTTCTTAACACCATATTTGTAAAAATATTCTGATTTAGCTTTTGCCATTTGTCTATTGCAAAGATGGCACTGTTTAAAATATTGTGACCTATCTCATAAGGAACGTGTTTTACGCCAAAAAAGTTCAAGATAACGATGTCGTGTTTTGGACTGCAGAAGTTGAGAAATCATCCAAGGAGCAGGCACATTGTGTGAAACATATTTGTAGGCAATTAAAAATAATAATAATAAATAAAATACAATATTTATATAGCGCCATAATCACACGGTGCTCTATGGCGCTTTACAGTACAATAATAATAATACATCTACAGAGAAATTAAAACATTACAATATTTAGTTAAATCATTTAAAAGCTAAACAACAATAGTCGTAAATTGAATTAAAGAGTAAACATACAATTCTATATAAGGATAATAAACCTAAAAGGTATAGGGGCAATAAATAATTAAGTAATATATTACATAAAAATTCTCAAATAATAATAATAAACAAATAAATATATACAATTAAGGGGGATACAAAATAGTAAGATTTCGGATAAAATGTACATTCATGGCATTAAAATAAATGAACTAGTAAGAATAAATATAAAATAAATTGGAGTATGTTTATCAAGTAAGGTTCTAAGAACAGTTGCAATTGGAGTATGTTTATCAAGTAAGATGTTAAGGACAGTTGCAATTGGAGCATGTTTATCAATTAAATGCTAAGGACAGTTGCAATTGGAGCATGTTTATCAAGTAAGGTGCTAAGGACAGTTGCAATTGGAGCATGTTTATCAAGTAAGATGTTAAGGACAGTTGCAATTGGAGCATGTTTATCAAGTAAGATGTTAAGGACAGTTGCACATGGAGCATGTTTGTCAAGTAAGGTATTAAGGACAGTTGCAAATGGAGCTTGTTTATCAAGTAAGCTGTTAAGGACAACACAAAATTGTCTATACATGTTACGTTCATCATTTGTTGGATTTCTAAACAAATCTTAATCACAAATATCACAATTGAAGGCGGTAATGTCTATTTTATGTATGGGTCTATAGCAACTGATGAGATGATCCCTACAGTTTCAGCCGATCATTTCCCAACTTACCCATCTTCCCAGTCGCCCCCTGCAGTCCCATGTTCCCCTTCTCTCCCGCCTGTCCCATTCCTCCTCGCAGTCCCGTCGCGCCCGTTCCTCCCGTCGTCCCGCGGTCTCCCTTAGCCCCTGTGATGGGGGTCAAGGGAACGGCCGGTCGGCCCGGCTCCCCTTTCTCTCCCGGCGGTCCCCTTGGTCCGACGGGTCCAGTCTTCCCGTCCATGCCGTTCGAAGCAGATGGTCCGGGCGCGCCGATTGGTCCCGGGGGACCAAGTGGTCCTTCTGGTCCTAAAGTGAATAAAAGTATTCTTAAGATTGAACAAACCGATTACATCCTAGCTTTTCAATCGAACAACATCTGACAACGTTCTATGGGAAGTTTTCACCCACGCTGCGATTAATGCGCGAACAATTAATGTCTATTTTCACTGGACAAGTGCTAAACTATTGTTAGTAAAAACAAGGCAAGTTCTTATATAGTGCAGTATGCAATCATCAGGACCGTTCAAAACGCTTTATACTTTACTTCCCTGACAGACCTGTTCACTCAGACACCATCTCGGCTTCTCTGGGAAGCATCCAGCCACATGCTACAATGAATGCGCGAAGGCTGCTCGTACACATATCAACCACTGTCTATAGCCATGTATCATTTATACAGCTGAGTGAACTGGGGTAATGTAGAGTGAAACAAACTTGCTCAAGGTGTTACCACCGCAGGACAGGATTCGAAACCGGGTCCTCTTAGTCGAGAGTCCGAAGCTCTACGCCTGAGCCACTCCGCTACACACGCTTGTGCAGTTATGTTATCTGAGCAACAGGGTTTAAATTTAAATTTTAACTGTAATTCTACAATTAGTTATTATGTGTCTTCGTTACATCTACACCACCTACATAATTATTGTTGTCATGTTCTCACCAGCAGGACACTTTATTATATTTATATTACACCCACTAACCCGACTGGACATCGTTGTATCACACCTACCTGTTCGACCAATTCCCGTGTGTCCAGTCGCCCCGATGTCCCCCTTGTGTCCGGCCGGCCCGGTCACTCCCGTCGCCCCCGTAGGCCCGTGATTGCCGGTGTGTCCCGTCCCACCACGCGGGCCTTCGAGCCCCGAGGCCCCAGTGCCACCGTCAGGGCCCTTTGGTCCGACGGGCCCTGTAGGTCCCGTGTGTCCTATTCTGCCCGTGGCTCCCCAGTCGCCGGTCGCTCCCGGGAAACCGGGCCGGCCTGTGGCGCCTTGCTCTCCCGTCACGCCTGGGCGCACACAGAGTCGTTATGGGAAATTTATTTTGTTTCTTTGTAATTTACATATAATAGTATAAACAACAGCAATAACGACATCTCTGTAGCGCCGTAAATCTAGATAAAAGTGAAAACTAAAATGAAATACATAGATTGAACTACGTTTCCCCATAATAATAAAAATATCCGTAAAATATAAACAAGAAAATAATTTAAAAAAATTGTTTAGTATTACTGGGTGTAAATGGCTACCGTTAGTAGAATAATAATAATATAAGCAAGAAAATAGTTGTAAATTAATTTCTAATTAGTGTGTGTTAAATTTATAATCATTGAGTGTTAGCATACAAACACGACACACTCGAGGTTGAGCCGACGCAAAATAAAGTTAGGATTAGGTGTTTATATTGCACAATATCCAGACCCTAGCACAGCCCGGAACGCTTCCCGCTTTAGTCCCTAGCATACCAATTCAATACAACTTCTCCGGGAAAGCATTCAGCCACGCTGCAAAAATCAACATACGCGCAGACGTATACCTGTATGTCCACGTGGCCCCGGGGCTCCCGTCGCGCCTGCGGCTCCATCCCGTCCTATCCCGTCTCTTCCCGGCGTCCCTGTCGCCCCCACTCTCCCCGTTGCTCCCACCTCCCCCGGCTGTCCCCGTGGTCCCGTCTGGCCGTCCGTCCCGGGCCTTCCCGCTCTTCCCGTCGATCCCGTCCGTCCCGTTGGTCCTGTCCCTCCCGTGGCTCCCGTTGGTCCGCCTGGTCCCGTGTCCCCCTTCGTCCCGGTGTGGCCTGGCGGACCCCGGATCCCTGTCCCGCCGGTGGGTCCCGGGGGTCCTGTCTGACCTACGTGACACAGGACACGACGTCACGTTCCTCAACTCCATACGACGTCTTACACTTAAAATACGTAACGTAACGTACAGACAGACAGACAGACAGACAGACAGACAGACAGACAGACAGACAGACAGACAGACAGACAGACAGACAGACAGACAGACAGACAGACAGACAGACAGACAGACAGACAGACATACAGACAAACAAACAGACAGAGCGCGAGACAGACAGAGAGCGAGACAGACAGACAGAGAGCGAGAGAGAGAGAGAGAGAGAGAGAGAGAGAGAGAGAGAGAGAGAGAGAGCGAGACAGACAGACAGACAGACAGACAGACAGACAGACAGACAGAGAAGAAGAGAAGAAGAGACAGAGAGAGGAGAGAGAGATGGCGGGAAGGCGCGACGTGACGTTCGTGTGTTATTCCGCTGATAAAACATACGACGGAATAACTTGGTGAATAACATAACTTTTTTAAATCGTTTCGACATCAGTGGTAAACATCCTCCCAAGACAGGAGTCGTTGCGTTGCGCTACTGTACCGCTGGCTGATCGTGTCCGTAAATCACGGGAGTGACCTATACTATTAGAGCAATTGACTTCGCTAGTCGCTACTGAGTCAGCCGTGGCAATAGCGCAAATACCCGCCCCAATATGAAAACGGATACACGACTGGTGGGAATCGCAATGTAATGATGTAATCAACGCAGCGACCTCTGACGTGCGAGGATGGTAATAGATGTATAGGTGAAAATGTTTGGTAATATTAGCATGAGCCTTGGAAATGTGGGAGATGTAGAAAGAAGTGGCAGTGCATTCACTGGGCGAAGTAAAAATAAGTCAAGTACCACAAATGGAAGGGTCATGCCGAACCTCTGACCAAAACCGCGTCGGGAGAATTGTAGGAAAGAAATAGATCCAGCCTCACCGCCCACTCCACGAACAAACCTCACCTTGCAAGTTATTCAGTTGATCTGAGGAGATCACGGGGCTGCTTCCCGGGGCGCCTCGTTCCCCCTTCGTCCCGTTCATCCCGGACTTCCCTGCAGGGCCTCGAGGTCCAGTAGCCCCAGTCTTTCCCGGCGATCCCGTCGCTCCCTCGGGGCCTTTACACCCCGATGCACCCACTTTTCCGTCGGTACCCGTCGTCCCCGGCTTGCCCGTGGCTCCGACGGACCCAGTGACAGCTCGGCCAGGCGGCCCGGCCGGACCTCTGTCTCCCTTGTCTCCCTTTGGTCCTGAATAGGATAGGAAAATAACAACGAACGGTTATTACTGTTGTTATTATTACATTGATTGCACTGATTGCACTGATTGCACTGATTGCACTGATTGCACTGATTGCACTGATTGCACTGATTGCACTGATTGCACTGATTGCACTGATTGCACTGATTGCACTGATTGCACTGATTGCACTGATTGCACTGATTACACTGATTGCAAGTATTGCAAGTATTGCAAGTATTGCAAGTATTGCAAGTATTACAAGTATTACAAGTATTACAGTTATTGCAGTTATTGCAGTTATTGCAGTTATTGCAGTTATTGCAGTTATTGCAGTTATTGCAGTTATTACAGTTATTACAGTTATTACAGTTTAATATTACAGTTATTACAGTTATTACAAGTACTACAAGTACTACAAGTACTACATGTACTACAAGTGCTACATGTGCTACAAGTGCTACAAGTGTTACAAGTGTTACAAGTGTTACAACTGTTACAACTGTTACAACTGTTACAACTGTTACAACTGTTACAACTGTTACAACTGTTACAACTGTTACAACTGTTACAACTGTTACAACTGTTACAACTGTTACAACTGTTACAACTGTTACAACTATTTCAACTATTTCAACTATTATAACTATTATAACTATTATAACTATTACAACTATTACAACCATTACAACCATTACAACCATTACAACCATTACAACCATTACAACTATTACAACTATTACAACTATTACAACTATTACAACTATTACAATCATTACGGTTATTACAATCATTACGGTTATTATGGTTATTATGGTTATTACGGTTATTATGGTTATTACGGTTATTACGGTTATTGCCGTTATTGCCGTTATTACGGTTATTACGGTTATTACGGTTATTACGGTTATTACGGTTATTACGGTTATTACGGTTATTGCAATTATTGCAATTACTACAATTATTACAATTATTACAATTATTACAATTATTACAATTATTACAATTATTACAATTATTACAATTATTACAATTATTACAATTATTACAATTATTCCAATTATTACAATTATTACAATTATTACAATTATTACAATTATTACAATTATTACAATTATTACAATTATTACAATTATTACAATTATTACATTTACTATTATTATCATTAAATGTATTTTGTTTGGCAGACGTCATATGAATGTTTGCGTTAATAAATAAGTTATTAACATAAATGACTAAAATGTTCATATCATATGTAACGTTTTTTAAATAGTTTATCAAAAACAATTTCGCGTTTCTAAATTGTGATAAGTGTTAAATCAATTAGTATAAGTATTAACTAAATAAATTATGATAAGTAGAAATTTAATAAATTTTGATAAATAATAAATAGATGTTTTGATAAGTAGCAAACCAATACATTGCGATAAATAGTAATTATGTATCCTTATGTATGGCATCAAACTTAACGCAACACTTCCGTAAACGGTTAACAGAACACGTCGTGTTAGGTAATCGTGATTTGTCGTTTTGTGTACCACGTTATCGAGTTAATGCTATTGAATGATGTCGGTATTGTGTGGGAAGAGGCTGTCGCAACATGTAGCGATGTCCTTTGGTGTGTAGACATGTGCTTGACGATGCAAACTAATAGTTCTTAACACATGTCCTGCTGCGACGCCATAGAAGAACTATCAGTGCATTTCCAAAAACACAAGTGCACCAATATTGTGTATATAAATAGTGTATAAATAATAAATTTAAATGTAATCAGCACCGAAGGGAAAGTGAATTCATATTTTGTTAGCATTAAATAATGTTATGACAACGGACTGGATTAACCTGTCTGTACTTACCTGGTAACTTGTTCTCACATGGGAACCTGTTCTTACTTGCACATATGTTCTTACCTGAACATCTGTTCTTACCTTCACTCCTGTTATTACCTGCACACTTGTACTTACCTGCACACTTGTACTTACCTGCACACTTGTACTTACCTGCACACGTGTACTTACCTGCACACTTGTACTTACCTGGACACCTGTTATCACCTGGACACCTGTTCTTACCTGGCCTCCCTGTCGCTCCCAGTTTCCCAGTAGCTCCTGTTCTCCCCGGGTTCCCCGCCGTGCCAGTGCTCCCCACAGGCCCAGTCGCTCCCGTCCCACCGGTGTGTCCTCTAGAGCCTTGGGCCCCTTTCTCCCCCGTGGTCCCTGTCTCTCCTTTCCCGCCCTTGGCTCCTGTAGGTCCTGCGGGTCCGGCCATCCCCGTTTTCCCCTCGGCGCCCGTGAGTCCTGTCTCTCCCGTGGATCCTGTAGGGCCCGCAGGCCCTGTGTGGCCCACCCGTGCAGTAGTGATTCCTATTGCGTCACTTCCGGCACGAGAGGCGTTAGCTGTGAACACACGAGGACAGAGTATTATTCTACTTCCGGATTAACGAATATTGACTCCTACTGCGTCACTTCCGGCATTAGAGCTGTTAGCTGTGAACACACACGAGGACAGAGTATTGTTCTACTTCCGGGTTAACGACACTACATAAGGTAAAGGGGTCAGAGCACAGTTAGACTTCCTGGTCTAACCCATACGAATGTAGTACCTTAATAATTGTGTCATTTGAGATTTTGAAAACAGAAATTAATGTGAAATGAGTACCGTAGGACAGGCATACCAGTAGGTTAATTGCTATGATATATCTGCAGTGCAATGACGCATGTTAGGCAGAGTGTAGTTGGCGTAGTGATTTGTAGCCATTTTTTCTTACATGACCCTGCGAATGCAGAAAAGCGTGCTCAGTTTGGTCAATATTGAGGGTCAGAACACATGCATGCATTTTAAGAGAGCCTGAGATATGCTTTTTTGACGAAATTTGATCAGCATATCAGTGACATGACTGCAGTGATTGTGTTAAAATTTAATTCTCAGGTCCAGTTTCCTTATAATCTGACAAAACGTTAACATGGCCGCCAATGGGAAAATCAACAGTGCTCTGTGCCCTAAAGTCCGATGAGAGTTAGCCTCGGTTACCCAGGTTTCTTGAGGTGGCAGCACTTTTAAGCCCCTCGACTCTCTCTGGGGAATTAATGGGGTGTAGTTGTAACCGCCATGGCGGCTTTACCCCAGATTTGGGTACAGACGCTGATTGGTTTTCAGGTCGAATTTGAAATAACAAATTAAATAACGACACATTTTATCACATAACGTTGTATTATAAAAACCTATTCAAAATTAAACTTATATTAACACAAAATAAATATAAATACACATTTGCAGTCGTTTATAAAAATAGGAATTACGGCAGGATTAATCAGTATCCGTGAGGTGGCAGCATTCTTTAGCATGCAAACGCCGGTAAAGTCACCAGACTGTCTTCTCGGCGTAGTTACGCAGCCGACTAATAGTCGTTTAAGCGAGACTAGACGAGAGTGCGATGTTCTAAAATTACGTAACAGCGGTAAATAGAATAATTCCGAAGAAAGGTATAATATGGGAAAACTAAGGAAATTGTGTAACATCGAGGGAAGAAGAAGAATGATTAATTATTCGATCCGTATACAATACAATATATCCAAGGAAAAAACAATAATATAAATTATTATACATAAAGTTATTTTATAGTATAATATATGACATTGAAATAATAAAAAAAGGATCAGAAATCTCATTTAAGACAGTAATAGTCGTATCGAGGAGCCACCCTTATAAAAATAAGTCTTCAGCAATATCACACTCGTCACCCAAATCAAATTCTTCCCAAAAAAGAATAATTAAATGTTAATATGTTTGTAGTGTAGCTTTCACGGCTACAGAGTTTGTCTTTAAGGCACAATGTATATATGTTGTAAAAATGTGAATAAAGTTGACAGGTGCTTGTTTGTTCTTAATTTTGCAAACATATATAGCAATTTTGCCTTGTACATATTACTTGATAATTTTGTAAATGTGATATGTGGTGTGATACATTCTTAATGTTGATTTTTAAGTAATTTATCCTGGATCAATCACGTGACATTTGCAGCGACACCTACCGAATAATGACACGAAAACCGAAATTGAATGCTTCGCCGGATACAAGCGTTCATCGAACCGGTACGTGTGGTTGATGAGCGGGTAACCGGAAGGGTCGATAGACCGGAAATACAGCGGATAGTCTTGCTCGAAGGAGTACGATATTGGATTGAAGTCCAGCTCGATTGTCCAACCAAGGCGTGTGTTCTTCACTACGTACGGCCGGTCCGGAATGCGGAACTACAAGAGTTGTTGCACGTAAAATAATAACAACTTTAGTTAACTTAGGCATTCATAGGAATGTTTGTACCATAGTTAACTTAGGCATTTATAAGGATTTTGTACCGTAGTTTATTTAGGCATTTATAAGGATTATGTACCGTAGTTGTAGTATTCTTTTATTATTTATCAGTATTTTTATTATAGGGTAGAGGGGTAGAGGGTAGAGGGGTAGAGGGGTAGAGGGGTAGAGGGGTAGAGGGGTAGAGGGTAGAGGGTAGAGGGTAGAGGGTAGAGGGTAGAGGGTAGAGGGGTAGAGGGGTAGAGGGGTAGAGGGGAGAGGGGAGAGGGGAGAGGGGAGAGGGGAGAGGGGAGAGGGGAGAGGGGAGAGGGGAGAGGGGAGAGGGGAGAGGGGAGAGGGCAGAGGGCAGAGGGCAGAGGGCAGAGGGCAGAGGGCAGAGGGCAGAGGGCAGAGGGCAGAGGGCAGAGGGCAGAGGGCAGAGGGCAGAGGGCAGAGGGCAGAGGGCAGAGGGGAGAGGGGAGAGGGGAGAGGTGAGAGAGAGAGAGAGAGAGAGTTGGGGACATGATATAAAGAGCCACGGACATAAGTGATTGATAGAACAGTGAAAGAATACTCTAACGGACAGAAGACATAAATCAAGACCTAGTATCGAAGAGCGTACAGAAGAGGAGCCTGATGACCTCTGAACGTGTAGACGCTCTACAGCACGTGCCTACGCAGTACTCACACTGTGGTTGCCGTGTACGTTACTGAGCAAGATAAGATGCTCGTAGCGTAGGGTGAAGTAGTTGCTTGCATCGGGGACCGGGGTCCACAGCTGCAGACGGAAGGGACAGTGGGCGGGCATGTCTTCGTGAATGTACACGTACACCGAGTCGAGCCAGCCGGCGGGCAATCTCATTGTGTCGTCCACCCATGTCTTATGACTGCCGCTAGTTGACCAGTCGTCTCGCTCGGTCACGTTATTGCCAACCAATACGCCAGACGATGACGATTTCGATGAGGATATTTCTTGACCTAAAAGCATGGCACATGTAGATATTTAATACTTGCTGAGTTACTCGGCGTAGCCCAGGTGGGAAAGACAATCATATAATAATGTAAAAACATGTAACGGAGGTAAGTTATTGCAGTATCCTATCCTTAGGTTTGCTCAAATCGCTTTACTCTTTACTCCCTGGCAGACCTGTTCAATCGAACTCCATCTCTTCTTGTGTGAGAAGCACCCAGCCACGCTTCTATTAAGGCACGGAGACTATTCGTATACAAACATCCATCACTGTCTATACCCAGGTACGCATTCATACCGCTGAGTGATCTGGAGCAATGTAGAGTTAAAACAACTTGCCGAAGGTTTGACACGGCAGCACAGGATTCGAACCTGGGTTCTCTTAGTCTAGAGTCCGAAGCTCTAGCCACTACGCCACTGCGCCACTACAAGCCTCATAGAGGGTAGAATAGATACACTCAGTAGACATCTGTGGTTATAAATTTCCCAAACTGAGGGCTGATTGTGAAGATTCCATCCAGCAAATTACGCTGAAAGACATTCTTCTGCACCAATACGAAAGAAAATTGCATAAATAGTAACCACGATGTAGACGCACCTCTTATTTGACAGTCGTTGACAGTGAGTGAAATCGCCACCAGGGTGTAGCACAGTCGCAACATCTGCAACGAGGAAAAAATAACAAATCCTATAGGTGTACAAGTAAATAAAGTGTATTATGTTCATTTTATGTTTCGTTGAAGTATAGAATAATAGCAACTACTAGTGCACAATAACGACATTGTCATTTCTTGTATGCCAAAATGTTCGGAACCGACGAGACCAATATGAAATGTGTAACCATGATTCGCCAGTGACCTAAAGAGGGTAGACCCTACATCAAATTATAAACAGCATCTTTTAAATGACGCAATAATTGTTTAATATGTTCAGCTAGGAACAAATGCTCTGCATAGTTTCAGCAAATCCAAAATGTCTTAGATTTCGGGCGTGATATGGTTACTTGCAATTCTTACATTGGAGGCAAGTTGTCAGTATTTCAGAAAGGCGGAACCAGGGAACCGCTTCGGAAAATTAAATCATTAAAAATCCGTTGTTAAATTTAATGAGTTTAATCAAAACAAAAATATATATTGCTATATTAACGAGGACACTAATAAATGTCGCCGACCCACCAGCGACAATGTGCCGCTGGCGCGTCGTGTTGTTGACAGTTGTCAGGTCTTCAAGATCATTGTTTTAAGGCGCAAAATCGGGTATATGAATTCTTAACAACGTATATGAAGTTGACCCGTAAACACAAATCGCTACAATCCACAGTCTACATCATTCTAGTCTACAACATTTTGTGGCGTTCACGTACCGTTGCGAGTGGCTGCTTTTTGGTTCGGTCACCACGACGGTCACCCCACCAGCTAAAGCAAGGAGCTAGAGAGGGAGTCTCCTTCCCACTGACGAAGGTATCGACTGAAGACTGAAGCAACCACGCCCAACACCGATAACGCACGTTCCCCAGTGCCACTCACTGTCTGCGCGCTGGCTCTGTCTGTGGCGGGCGCTCTCTAGGCTGTTGTAGTGCATGGTCAAGTTAACGTTGCGTAATTTTGGGTGCGTCTTGTCATGGTTGACTGGATTTCAAGGCTGAAACCTGAAGTGATTGTTTCCTGTCCGTGTGTGCGTGTGTTGGAGTGAGTGATGGTTATATAAATGCATCCACACGCACACACAAACACACACATACATACACGCACAAACACACAAACACACAAACACACAAACACACAAACACACAAACTCACAAACTCACAAACACACAAACACACAAACACACAAACACACAAACACACAAACACACAAACACACAAACACACAAACACACAAACACACAAACACACAAACACACAAACACACAAACACACAAACACACAAACACACAAACACACAAACACACAAACACACAAACACACAAACACACAAACACACAAACACACAAACACACAAACACACAAACACACAAACACACAAACACACAAACACACAAACACACAAACACACAAACACACAAACACACAAACACACAAACACACAAACACACAAACACACAAACACACAAACACACAAACACACAAACACACAAACACACAAACACACAAACACACAAACACACAAACACACAAACACACAAACACACAAACACACAAACACACAAACACACAAACACACAAACACACAAACACACAAACACACAAAACACATAGCACGCGCACGCGCACGCGCACGCGCACGCGCACGCGCACGCGCACGCGCACGCGCACGCGCACGCGCACGCGCACGCGCACGCGCACGCGCACGCGCACGCGCACGCGCACGCGCACGCGCACGCGCACGCGCACGCGCACGCGCACGCGCACGCGCACACGCACACGCACACGCACACGCACACGCACACGCACACGCACACGCACACGCACACGCACACGCACACGCACACGCACACGCACACGCACACGCACACGCACACGCACACGCACACGCACACGCACACGCACACGCACACGCACACGCACACGCACACGCACACGCACACGCACACGCACACGCACACGCACACGCACACGCACACGCACACGCACACGCACACGCACACGCACACGCACACGCACACGCACACGCACACGCACACGCACACGCACACGCACACGCACACGCACACGCACACGCACACGCACACGCACACGCACACGCACACGCACACGCACACGCACACGCACACGCACACGCACACGCACACGCACACGCACACGCACACGCACACGCACACGCACACGCACACGCACACGCACAAGCACACGCACACGCACACGCACACGCACACGCACACGCACACGCACACGCACACGCACACGCACACGCACAAGCACACGCACACGCACTCGCACACGCACACGCACACGCACACGCACACGCACACGCACACGCACACGCACACGCACACGCACACGCACACGCACACGCACACGCACACGCACACGCACACGCACACGCACACGCACACGCACACGCACACGCACACGCACACGCACACGCACACGCACACGCACAGAAGACACCAGACACACACACATATATACATATATATATATATATATATATATATATATATATATATATATAATATTATATATGTGTGTGTATATATATATGTGTATGTATGTATATGTATGATGTATATATGTATGTATGTATACATACATATATATATATATATATGTGTGTATATATATATATATATATATATATATATATATATATATATATATATATATATATATATATATATGTATATATATATATATATATATATACATGTGTGTGTGTGTGTATTTATATATGTATGTATATATGTATGTATATATATATATATATATATATATATATATATATATATATATATACATACATACATACATACATACATACATACATACATACATACATACATACACGTACGTGTACTCGCACATACGCACACACATACCCAATGCGAGATGCGCACACTCATCTATTGCATGCATTTTATGTTAACTAATTAGTGAGTGGCGTGAGAAGAAATACGTATTTGTCTGTGTGAGGATTATACACATAAATCGGTAATTTCACTTCTCTCGGCCGCTTTCTCATTTATACTACCTCCAGAAGCGGCGCTCGAAGCCTATAGAAGGAACATTTGATTGTGAACTAAGTAAAATTACAAAATCCAGTCTTCACAACAATGAATTGTTTGTCTTTGTTTCCGTATTCTAGGTGCGCCCCTTTTTCCGAAGTTCAGTTATTTGTAAAATGTTTTGTTCCGCGCGCACATGCCTTGTTCTGCCTTGTTCTGCCTTGTACGAAGGTGACGTGTAGCTTCTCGGTTGTTCCTACTGTATCTCCGTGTACGTTGGTGGAGCTTACCTGTTACTGTTGGCTTCAAAGATCTCTTTCTACTCTTTTATTTTCCCAAGTCTTTATACATCCCTATTTATGGGGTGGCTGCCACGACAGCGACCATAATGGTCTTAGTGACAGTCTCCTCGACCCCTGGTTATTTTACTTACAACAATTCATAATTACATTTTATAATTACATTTCTGTTATTTGTTATGGAATTACTTGGCAGTTTGCTGCACAGCGGTACTAATGTAATACCATTTTATAACTTGAGTTGTAGGTAATTTTGTATGAACATTGCTTTATGTATATTTTATTGGTTCAATAAACACTTCCGATTCCGATTCCGATTCCGATTCCGATTCCGATTCCGATTCCGATTCCGATTCCGATTCCTACTTGCGCTGCCTTCCAAACTTAAGTGATCTTTTCATCTTTTGATACGCAATGCTCATTGTCACTTCTGCCCAGACCTGAAATTGCGCTATCTATTGAATTCAGCTGCAGTCCCCCAAGGCTCGTCGTGATACGATATTAGGTATCTGATACCAGCAACAACCGGCCAGTTTGTAGAAAAAGTGGGGGATCGACTACCCCAACCTATCTGTTTGTACATGTATGTTTATGGCTCTTTGTAATTACGCCTCTATTATAGCATTTATATCCAATTCACTCCCATATAGGGGCTCTTCGGCGTTCCATGTCTACGATTTATGTGTGCAATAAATAGAATGCCAATTTCTCACTCACTCATACATGTTTTCCAGTTACGACTGACATGTACAGAAACTAACTCATGCTCCTCACCAGTTTAAGATAAACATTGTTTCAAATAAGTACTCAGAGTACTTTTAATGACACGAGACGCAGACATATGCGTAAGTTGTTTTTATTATTAACGGTTGAATGCATTATTAAAATTACAAAAATTACCTTCGTAGATATGCTCCCATTTTCCCTGAGAACAATGATAATTACAATAACAATTATTATTCTGTGCACCCGCCTCTTCCATGTGTATGGTTCATAATTAACTACATAGCGAATATAATATATACATCAGGCCGCCAAATCTCTTGTACGATTGCTTCTTCGATCAATGCAAGGCTTCACACTTAAAGAACGTAACGAACTGCTTAAACAAGCAACAAACAGAAAACTAAATTAGAAGATGTACCAAAACATCTCTGAAGCCCGTAACTACAAATTTGAAAAATAATCCTATTGTTTTAATTATATACACAGGTAGTTTACAAACATGTTATTCATCATTGTGTAGTGTGTGCATCAGCAGTTTGTCCCAGTAAGTCCCCAGCCGGCAGAGACTTCGTGACGTCACATCCCCCGTGGTTTCGTTGTGACGTCACATGTGTCGATATCCGGTCATAAGGAAACTGTCGACACGACGCTCTTGGAGTCGGCGTCGATGTCAAGTATGTCACTGGATTCGCGGCGACGACGACGACAGCGAGTGACACTGACGGCAAGCATGACGAACACGACGACAGTGAGGGCGACCATCCACGCCGTGCTGGCAAACGAGGCCACCGTCATTGGCTTCCCTGGCTCCTGCCCGGCCACTTGTCGCCCTGGCAACAAACGTCGACAAGGTAAAAGCAATCACATGTGGAACCTAACTAAATATGTAAACAGTACAATGACGACTTAATCGTGTCATGGAAATGTGCCAACAACTGTTATTATTGTTGTTGTTATTGTTGTTGTTGTTGTTGTCGTTGTTATAGAAGAAGTAGTAGTAGCAGTTGCTGTTGTTGTTGTTGTTGTAGCAGTAGTAGTAATAGTAGTAGTAATAGTACTAATAGTAGTAGTAATGCCAGTAGTAGTAGTAATAATAGTAGTAGTCGTAGCAACAGCAATAATGATAAGAAGAAGAAGAACAACAACAACAAAATAAATCGTAATTACAATAATGTATGAAATGCATTCATCTTGATATCTTGTCAGTATTCTGAATAGTATTTCCGTCGCCACTTACCGGAGACGAACAGTGAGATGTAGATGCAGCGGTAACTGCCGACCGTGTTGACGCAGACCTGGCGGCAGTTGGCTGGACACTCGTCGATGTCTGCAGCATGCACGATGACACGGTTATACAGCAACCACAGATGCAACGGGGTAATGTCTACAGTGTGCATGCATTCTCATAGGTACTACTACCAATCAATTCCCCCAAAATAAATCCGTTTTAAACGACACAATGAAATAGTAATGAACAACCCGCTAGGTGGTGATACTAGTTGCGCGAGCAAAACACGACTCGATATCAATGTTACGCCTTACGGTGACATAACAAACTACAGATTTATGTTACCATCACGATATTTTAACATCAAATGACGAACGGTGTTTTAATTGAAAACAAGGATATTTCCGCAGGGCCGATGCTACCGGATGTTGGGCCTCAGAATGTACACAGGTTTATTTAAATGTCTGACAAAAGGCGTCACTCTTTCGAAATAGTAGTGCTACATGCATGAAATGCTATATAAAAATACAAAGAAGTATTACTTGAAACAAATGCAAACCATAGACGCTGACCAAATAGTATAGGGAAAACAGTGCATTTTAGCAACAGTCTATAACGGTATTTTGAAATATAGGGCTGTCGTTACAACATTAAATAATGGCAAGCTTTATATAAAATGCTACGTGCACGCTTGTTAAAGCAAAATTGTAGTAGATATTAATATTTAAACTATTAGCGATTTCCCCAATAAATATGACCGTGTTGGAAAGATTAGTGAGCTTCAATGGCGTCAGTTACCGTCACACGCTCTGTTATTAGGAGGCAACCAGTGAGATTCAATTACGTCACTTACCGTCACACGCTCTTTTATTAGGAGGCAACCAGTGAGCTTCAATGACGTCACTTACCGTCACACGCTCTGTTATTAGGAGGCAACTAGTGAGATTCAATTACGTCACTTACCGTCACACGCTCTGTTATTAGGAGGCAACCAGTGAGCTTCAATGACTTCACTTACCGTCACACGCTCTGTTATTGCGAGACAACTGCCAGCCAGCGGAGCAGGAACAGTTGAATGACCCAATGGTGTTGTTGCATATTTGGTCACATCCGCCGTTGTCTACGGCACATTCGTCGACGTCTACAGAACACACGACGGTCACAGGAGAATCGACAAGAGAAAGAGAGTTATTTGTGCAAAGAAATCTCGAGGGACTAATTTTCAATAAGGTAAAGAGTTCTTCAGGAAAATTCATTCTCAAACAAAATCCGTTGTTAAATAGGGCCTGTAAGTCTCGCGCGCGAAAATGAGGCTGGGCGCAGTTGGGGGCAGGAAATCCATATTCTCCATGTTAACATATAGGACTTTGTTTGGTTTTTGGTTGTAATAATCGAACTGTTCCCAAATAGCGTGTTTCAGTTATATTGTCCGAAATATTATTTCAAGCAGAAGCAATGGAACACTTTGCCGGTGACAAAATTGATTTTAAAGTACACAATCGGGCTTAGGAGCTCTTAACAACGTTAGTGAATTGGTCCCCAGATATGGTACATGGATTGGGAAAAGTGACGGTTGAAAGACAGACATAATAAGAAGCTATGTTGGTGAACGAAAACAACTGGGTCACGTAAAATGGAAGAAAGGGGTTGACACATAAAAATATCTCAAAATTAACTGGTTAGAAACAGGTTGAGATGAGAGGATACGTGCAAGGTAAAGAAT
>OZ024866.1:39293350-39295850 GCA_964017155.1 Oasisia sp. SBJ-2009 | reverse complement strand
CGTGGGAAAATGGATTCAGCGATATTTCGTTAGAGTTTCTAATAAACAATTAATGTCCATTTATTAAGCACCCGCAACATATGAACACTTTCTCGCATACCTACACTTGTTGGTATTGTTCCGGCATGTCAGCTTCGAAAATACATCTTCCTGATTGCAACGTTGTTGTCGTCATTGGCGTTTTTGATCACGCGCAAGGATTGTGGATTTGATGTAAAGTAGGTGACAAAGTTAGACTTATCTAGGCGAACTAGACGGAATATACCTTGGTGTACCTATGTACCAATTAGACTGATAGAGAGGGTGTAGATATTAGTAGAGAGGCGCATTATTCACCTAATGGTTGACGGTTAGAAACTACGGTATTGATTTATATGAACATGTCATAATTATTATTTCAGTTTGATAGTACTTTTAATCAATACCCACTGTCTAAATTTATCGTATGACCCTTACAAAAAATACCATTCAAATACCATTGAATGGTCCTAGGGGGTATTATGGCCAAGGGTATTTGAATGGTATCTGAATGTTCGAACCGCCTTCACGCCGCCGATGGTTGTCGAAACGTATAAGTAAGTAGAACATTGCTACTTGTCTAATTATGAATTTTGTTTTGAACAATATACTGCCAACTTGATGAACATTTTCACGTGTATCTGAATGTTTTTTTCAATGCTATTTTGGATTCTTTGTACCGTTCAGTGGTACTGAATGGTATTTTAAATTACCGTTGAGAGTACCACTGCGTCCTGCTGAAATATCATTGCGTGTGCGTGTGCGTGTGCGTGTGCGTGTGCGTGTGCGTGTGCGTGTGCGTGTGCGTGTGCGTGTGCGTGTGCGTGTGCGTGTGCGTGTGCGTGTGCGTGTGCGTGTGCGTGTGCGTGTGCGTGTGCGTGTGCGTGTGCGTGTGCGTGTGCGTGTGCGTGTGCGTGTGCGTGTGCGTGTGCGTGTGCGTGTGCGTGTGCGTGTGCGTGTGCGTGTGCGTGTGCGTGTGCGTGTGCGTGTGCGTGTGCGCGTATTTGTGCGTGCGTGCGTGCGTGCGTGTGTGTGTGTGTGTGTCTGCGTGTCTTACAGGCATTCACACCTGTGTGTGCATGTGTTTTGATGTACAACGCCTCAACAAACCGGCCATAGTTCACTCACGTATGTCGATCTGCACCGCTATCGAGAACACGGCGGGGAACGCGAGGTTCTGGAAGGTGTACTTGTGGTTGAGCTCGGGGTAGAGACCGTCGACGATAGGTCGGTAGTAGACCTTGTAGTCCTCGATGTAGTTGAAGCTGATCGGTGCCCGCTGCGACTCGAAGGTCCATCCAATCCGGGCATTGGCCGGGACGTAGACTGTGTCTGGAGCATCGACCTGACGGACACAGGGACCGTGTGAACACTGACCATGACTGTAGGTAGTTTAACTTCTTATGGTGAACTACTGTATTTTAGCATAAGAACCTTGTGAGTGATGATGATTGTCTCACACCTGTTCTCCCCTTCATCCGACAGCCAAAACATACCTCTATTTTCACCATATACGTGGCAGGTGTATCCCGAAATATGATCATACATGAAAGTACGTTATATGTCTAGTTTCGCTGTCCTTGCGTCACTACAGGAAAAGCAGAATAATTATGTTTTCTTTTTTTGACAAATAACGGCGAAAGTAATTCACATTTCAGCTTAACGCGTTAGAGAAGACTTAGAAAGTCGTTGAAAAAGTTGAATGCATGCATCCCACATCACAAGCACGCATTCGCACGCACAAAACGTCGTACGCTCATATGCATATATACACACAAAACACACCTCTAGAGACACCCGTGCTCACAAACACGCACACACGCATGCATACACAAACAAGGAAACGAACAAACACACACACGCGCGCGCGCGCACGGACACACACACAAACAAACAAGCAAACAAACAAACATACACACACACGCACACGCACGCACACACACGCACACAAACACACACATGCACACACGCACACGCACACGCACACCCACACCCACACCCACACCCACACCCACACCCACACCCACACCCACACGCACACGCACACGCACACGCACACGCACACGCACACGCACACGCACACGCACACGCACACGCACACGCACACGCACACGCACACGCACACGCACACGCACACGCACACGCACACGCACACGCACACGCACACGCACACGCACACGCACACGCACACGCACACGCACACGCACACGCACACGCACACGCACACGCACACGCACACGCACACGCACACGCACACGCACACGCACACGCACACGCACACGCACACGCACACGCACACGCACACGCACACGCACACGCACACGCACACGCACACGCACACGCACACGCACACGCACACGCACACGCACACGCACACGCACACGCACACGCACACGCACACGCACACGCACACGCACACGCACACGCACACGCACACGCACACGCACACGCACACGCACACGCACACGCACACGCACACGCA
>OZ024866.1:39250850-39290850 GCA_964017155.1 Oasisia sp. SBJ-2009 | reverse complement strand
GGGCTAATGGGGTGAATATGGGTACAGCGCTAACATAAAATGGATTTTCCCCTGGGCGACAAATGCGAAACAATCATGCAATACTTAAACGCCAACATACCCGGCTAATAATGAGCTACACACAATGCTTGCATGTGTGCGTTCATGCGTGGTATGTGTACACGTAAGAAGGTTATGCGCTCTTAAAATATCAATAGCATTAGTAACAGCGGTTCCGTAGTCGGTAAGCCTTGTACTACTAATTGATTATTTCATAAATATTGCTATCGAGAAACCATTGTCATAATTTTGGGCAATATGAAATGTGTGCTCGTCTTGTTTCTCTTACAGTCGGAGTCAATGTGTGTGTGTGTGTGTGTGTGTGTGTGTGTGTGTGTGTGTGTGTGTGTGTGTGTGTGTGTGCGTGAGTGTGGTACGTGCGTGCGTGCTTGTGTGTGTATGTGTGTGTGTAGTGTGTGTGTATGTGTGTGTGTGGTGTGTGTATGTATTGTATTGTATGTGTATTGTATGTGTATTGTATGTGTATTGTATGTGTATTGTATGTGTATTGTATGTGTATTGTATGTGTATTGTATGTGTATTGTATGTGTATTGTATGTGTATTGTGTGTGTATTGTATGTGTATTGTATGTGTATTGTATGTGTATTGTATGTGTATTGTATGTGTATTGTATGTGTATTGTGTGTGTGTGTGTGTGTGTGTGTGTGTGTGTATTGTATGTGTATTTTATGTGTATTGTATGTGTATTGTATGTGCATTGTATGTGCATTGTATGTGTATTGTATGTGTATTGTATGTGTATTGTATGTGTATTGTATGTGGAGTTTACTGTCAGTTTAGTCAATGTAAGTCTTCTAGAATCTCAGAATCGCTTTTGTACATACCTTGCGAGCAGAAGCCGACAACTCCTATCGTCAGGAGAACAACAAACATGCGATGAACCGGCGCCATCTGAACAGAGAGATAGTGAACCGTGTTATAATACGCGCGAGAGAAAACGCCCGCGAACTGCGATCTATAATAGATGAAAGAGCGGCCGCATGCAAGCAGAAACTATCAGTGGTTGTTCTCGGTGTCATGGCAACCAGTTTGTTGATGTCGCCCCGTCTGTTCTTTCCGGGGTCGATAATAGGGCGCGTCTGCTTTGATGACAGGCGCTTATAAATTATTAAGATGGTGGTTAAACTCGAGTAAGTGCACTGCTGATTTAGTAATTAATAATTATCTTAAGTGTTATAGTAAACGGGTTTCGTGCGTGTGTCGCGAGGATTGTATTCATAGTAGCGATAAATATTTGTGTGAATTTTGTCAGGCCACAATACCGCCAATTACACCGGTGAACAGTGATAGATCGATTCATCACGATTGCAAATGAAACGCCCGTCAATACACGAAACACGGAACCTTATGACTGGTGATTAGTGTTACAAACCAACGTTGCTGAATATTCAGTGGTGACATTATTTTAACATTATTCGTAGCGCGGCTGTGCAGATGATATGGCATAGCTCTGCCAATATTGATGACACGCGATTACCAAATTAACACAACTGACATCCCAATGACAAGGCAGTAATTACGGAATACAAACCATTCACGCACGTACGCATGCACGCCAGCACACATACGCACGCACTCTTTTGTAACATATGTACTGTACACTGCAGTGGCCGGACATTCCTCATCACATACGAATACCACTTGCAATTGTCAATTAATCATTTTAGCTATTTTATTATATTGATCTATTTTACATAATTTAGATATTTGGATTAGTTGTAATTTTTATTATTCAGATTGTATAATATTATTCCATTTATATTTTAATAATCAACTTTGCTAAATGTTTTATAATGTTTTTCTTACATTTTAATTAGTCATCATTTTATAATATATTCGGATTATGGTCCATTTACACTGTTATTATTATATTTGATTTTATTGTGTTATCATTTTATCAGACATTCTAATTAGTTATACTTTCATATATAGTTATATGTCATTACAATTTAATATAATATATTATAGTTATACTAATAATTGTATTATCAGTTGCATTGCTCTTATTGTATGGTATTATATTTCTTAACCCGCCTGTCACATAGGACTATCTTGGTGTCACGCCAATATTGGTGACACGTCAACCACCTACCAACAATAATACACCAGTAACCTTTCATGTCCAGATCGGTAACGACACTCATACGTCAACCGTCATTCTGCAGGTGACGTTTTGTCCACTAAGTTAGGATGTATTATGTATATACGTCAATCGCTCTATCATTGTTGACACATCAAATGAACGGTGAAGCTTATAAACTAACGCTACTTTATCACACGTCAACGTCAATGACACGTCAGTGACATATGACATATCACAATCACACCACGAGAATGGATATACTGTGTGTGATTCACGACGTGATGACAGATCTGACACATACCATAGGTTGTGTCATATACGTGCATGTTTGCGTGGGCGTGTAGTCTGTCTCCTGGTAGTGAAAAAAAATCTACTTTACACCAACTACAGCAACCACATGGGCCGTATCACTGTGAAAAAACGCAGTTTTTATACATCGCTATCTTCTTCTCTTCTGTTATTGTCCCAGATACTGGACGGGGCCATTTGCAGGACGTTTGAAGTCCAACGAGAATTGGTGAGTCTACTACAGGTTACACATTCACCCCCTGTGTGGGATCTTTTACTTCCCCTGGCATAGACACTAGACAGAAGGGACCACCAACTTTTAGTGTCTCTTCGAAAGACACAGCCAAATGTGGGGTGAACGAAATGGCCTAAGTTTCGAAACTGCGGTAGGTGGGATTTAACCACGGTCCCCTCGATTGACAGTCTGGCACTCTACCGCGCGACCACCGCTCCCCACAGTATTTGTAGACTATATTTTTATGAGCACTATTTATAAACGAACCGTCGTGACAATGTGAATCATAACCCACAGGCATGAGATTGCGCAAGACCTCGTCAAACTCGGAGGTGCGTCAAAACAAAAGCCAACATCAATCTGTACGAATGCAATGTCAGAAACGTCAACACACATTTACACGTACACAAAGGAGGGGTATGCAAAAAGAAAACAAAAATTTCAGATATGTCTGCAACGTATTATAATATCCAACCACTAACAGGATGTGGTTTTGAAAGAAAACATTACAACTTGTCAATGCATGTTCTCTGTCTCACGGGGAAATAATGAACTTCACACGAATAGTTCACGAGCACGACCAGTTCATAGAACATGAGACGAAATTCAAATATTGCGCTCTGAAAAGATCTTCTATAAAGGGGCCCGGCGTCACCATCAAATGAATACACATTCACGACCAATTGCTGGCACCGCATTCACACGGCCGAAGTCACATTTAAAAGCCCGACGTAGATGAAAGTTCCTTTGACTACCCCGCTGACATGGTAAATATCGGAGAACGAACTGTCTAGTTTCATCAGGTAGAACGGTATAGAGGTGCGCCCTGCGATAGTCATATTACCAGCGGTAATCAGTGAATAAATAGTCAGACGTGGTGGCATGTTGCCGCCCCTATGTACACGATATTTGCTTGATTGTTCGATGGCCTTAGGGTGGGAACTACACAGAATCACTCGGTACTACAAGCGTGCTGGTTGTTAGACAACAGCTCTGGCGTGACCGTCAAAGCCCTGCTGTCGCCAAATCGACTATTAACCTTCCACCAACGCCAATCTGACACGAATTTTCGTCAGTGAAAGGTGAAATGTTTCCCTCTGTCCGCGTATGTTATTCTAGTGTAAATCGTGCTGATGCGTTCTAAATATTTCTAAACAAGGTTGGACTATTGCCAACGAAACCGGCCCTGCCTTTGTGATTGTAAACTGCGATATTCCATTTGTACAATGAGTCGACGAAAATGCGAGTGAATTTGAGGTGTGATCTGGTCACACTTAATGATGATACGAGGATATAATGGCAACGAATGCCAGGCTTTTTTGCTAGTAAGACGTGGTGTGATGCTGTGTTACGAATTACTGCAATTTGCGTCGTCACACGGGAGGTCGTATAATCATTCTTTCTTGTGTCATTGCTGTGGTAAATGGATTGTATCACGACTTGTTCAATTTAAACCTACAGCGTGATATAAATGTATCCAGTTGGGAACCCAGGAAGTGAAATGAACGCTACGTCCTTTCACAGTACGATATTACGTCACTACAGCTGCTCATAAGAAATTAATTGATGACGTTTAGTGAACAGGTTCTTTTTTGCAACCGCGACGAAGTGACTAAGACTTAACAATTGTCTAGGATATTGCGTTATCGAGTTTGCTAAGCTGTACCATGTTCATTGTTTTGACCACTACCACAAGACGGGGATAATTGTGTTCTTTGATAGCTATAAACATACCGAATTCGGTAAACATGAATTTACAAGCGAATATTGTTTAATGTCTTTTTTTCAGGCAAAGTTACCTATTTCAGTCGTTCGATGTTGGCTGCAAAACGGATTGGCACTTTAGCAAGGAGGCACATGCCTTCAGGTAAATACAAAATGAACTGATTGAGCACTTCCAGAACCCTCGCAATCCAACCAGTTGGTGTCGAGTTTCTTTTGTTCTTGTGAACTTTTAAACTTGTACGATCCCAAACAAAGAAAGTGATGTAATTACCGCTCCACAGGGGATGTGGGGAGAGAAGGGCTGAGCTGACATGTTGGCCACCAGACATATACTTTAGCACGCACTATGATACTCACACTAAGGCACCTGCTGGAATCTGCAGATTGATGATAATTTTATCTGCGACAATTCTATTGTTCGCTCGAGTCAGGAGACTCTTCTAGGTCTAGACACGGTACACTGGGAAGGCCTCCAGAGACGCTAATGTCCTTCGTCACGCATGACCGCACTCTTCTCAGAACCGCCTCACTCACTCGCATCGACACCCTAGGTACAGTTGTGCACCATTCGGCATTAGGCAGTTCCGAAACACTGGAGATATGTCATCATATTATGACACTATTTTTTATTTTTATTTATGCTAATGTCTTAAATTATATATTATTTCAATCAATTTTAACAAATATACTTTGAATGTTGTATGTTCCCATAGACAAAGATATATTATTATTATACATGCATGTATTATTATATTTATTTTGTACTCATTACCCTATTTTATATGTTTTATTGCTGTCATTTTAAATATTCTGTATGCTTTTAATGTTTTATGTCTTGTTGCTTTACACTTGTTTGTCCGAAAAAAGCTCAGATGAGCTAATGTTATCAAATTCACATGTAAACCGACGTTATGTAAAGCTTCTTGTATCATGTACAGAGTTTAATACTTAAAAGACTCCGGTGTCCATGTCGACATCCTGCGTAGACACGGTCTTTGTCGTGGCGAGTTCGTAGAGCACGAGAACGACACTGTCTGATTCATCGCGTTCATGTGTCATTTCTACCGGATATCTTGATAACAAGTATAAATGGTGGTGTCCTTGCGTAGTTCTTGTCGGGTAAATGTCGGAACTACCACAACTGGACACGTGCGCCGCTTTCGTCACGCGTGGGCGCGCACGAAGAGTGCCATCAGCCGTTCTCTCGCGAGGTTCTTGTTTACAACCGTGGCGATAATTAGACGCTGCCAGTCACTGCATTTCGTCAAAGCGGTGTCCGTGATATGACTTAATTAAAATCCTCTTGGGTTACCGGAGTGAATTCGTTGCTCTGTTCGGTTGTAGGATGGCTAAACTGCGCGCTTCCGAGTTTCGTGACATTTGGTCTTTGAGATTCACGCCATTACGAATGCCTAGGTAAACGAGATGACTCATATTTTTGGCATAATAGTTATGTTTTCGAAGCCAATGACGGATGTTTATCTTATATTCTAATCCCGAGTTATCGGTACTTATTCGCTTGTAGTTGAACAAATAAGAAGAATCGTGTTTGTTCATGATATCCTGATGGACTCTTTGCATGTAAAGTGAGTTGTCTCAAAGTATTTCATTTACCCCCAAGGCAAACAAAATTGCATCCCAATTCTACGTCCATTTTTTGTCCAAGAACAGTATCACTGGGCAATAAAGGGGTCTATGAGAGTCTATCAGACACCAGAATGGAAGCAATTCCGGCCGCTCGGAGCAAGACCCAGCGCGCAAGAGACAACTGCCTTTGAGCTACGCCATTTATTTCAACTGATCTGCTTCGGTGACTTTCTAACGCGTCCAACAACGAGTTGTATTCAAACACAACACATGTCGCGTACCTAACACCTCTCCTAATGACGACATCTAGGCGTGTCTCTGTGGCGGGTGAACACAGTATTGTTAACAATGCGGCCATTCATGGCGCGCGTCTGTTTAATGTCAGGCAGCAATTCATTCCAAACGTTCTCGCAAACCTTGAAATACAATAAAACCTGTCTAAAGGGACACCAGTTTTGACGAAGACCCGTCTTGGACAATCGCTTTCTTGGTTTCCTTGATGTCTGTTATATGTTAGTTGACCTGTCATCGGCGGCCACTTGTTTCAAGTGACCAATTGTGCTAGACAGAAGGAGAGGTCTTTCAAGACAAATGTTGTTCTACAGCTGTTCTTCCACCATTTCACTCCACATACACAGGTATATCGTCATCAGCTTCTTAGAGTCCGTTTCTTTGTCATCATCGTAATCAGCTGTCAATGCCACAGTCAGTATGCCCCTATCACAGTTACACATGCACCTCCACAGCCACCACCACCACCACCACTACCACAACCGCACCACTATAGCTACCACCACAGTCACATTCACATAGGCACCACCATAGCCACCACCATAGCCACCACCACATTCACACAGTCACCGCCACAGCCACCACCACAGCCATACAGACACCACCATAGCCACCACTACATCCATACAGGCACCGCCACAGCCACCACTACAGCCATACAGGCATCACCATAGCCACCACCAGTCACACAGGCACCGCCACAGCCACCACCACAGTCACACAGGCACTGCCATAGCCACCACCACCAGTCACACAGGCACCGCCACAGCCACCACTACAGCCATACAGGCACCACCATAGCCACCACCAGTCACACAGGCACCGCCACAGCCACCATCATAGTCACACAGCCACCACCACAGCCACAACCACACAGGCGCCACCATAGCCACCACAGCCACACAGGCACCACCGCAGCCACACAGGCACCACCATAGCCACCACCACCAGTCACACAGGCACCACCATAGCCACCACCACAGTCACACAGTCACCGCCACAGTCACCACCAAAGCCATACAGGCACCACCATAGCTACCACCACAGTCACACAGGCACCACCACAGCCACCACCACAGTCACACAGGCACCACCATAGCCAACACCACAGCCGCCGCCATCACCACCACAGCCAGAGGTAGGTTACACTGCATCGTTTTTTTACAAAGACATCGCACGCTATGACCCATCGACCCATGTACCAACTGGAGTTTCTTGTTAAGATTACAATCGTCCTTGGGCTTCGAATGCAGCATGGGTGATATTTACACGAGCTATAAATGTATGCTGTACGTGGTGTTCGTCACGGTCCACCGAACCGACGGTTACACAAGCAAGATTGTTAATTACCAGTTTCACGTTTCACTGAATTGTATAACTACATATTAGTGTGGTGAGTTTCCAACACACCTAGCACGATCGCCTGATAACAGTCACGGTTGAGTGATCACATCATATAATTAGAGCTCACAAAGGCGCCGTTTGAACCAGAGCGACGACGGAACAGTAAATATTATTGTAGCAACATTGTTCGTATTGAACTGTTACAAAACGTACACAAACACCCCCACACCCACACCCACACACATGCATACATGCACATGCACACATACATACATGCACATGCACACAAACAATACACACAGACAAATACACATACATAGACATGCATATACATACATACACATATACATACACACACGCCTACAAACAAACACATACGGACACACACACGCACACACGCACACACACACAGACGCATAGACACACACAGACACACACCACACAAATACACACGCACGCACGCACGCACGCACGCACGCACGCACACACACACACACACAGACAGACAGACAGACAGACAGACAGACAGACAGACAGATAGACACTCATATACACTCATATACACTCATATACACACTTTTAGCCTCACACCCACTACACCCACTCTGGCAAGAGTTTGTAGTGTTCAGTTCAACACACTAAATACGATCACGATGTCACGCTGGAGGCGTAGCTATTTCTAGCGAAAACTGACAGGTCAATTCACGAGTGAATGATCACCTAGTTCACGTCCAAATTTCGGTTCACTTCGTCCCATGTCAGTTAATTCCAAACGAATGCATAAGTGTTAAAAAACCAACATGGATGACTCGACTCACTAACTCTGTCGAATACTGTTAATTATACGCTTAATTAACATTTGTTTCCATTCATAACATAAAACATTTCAAATTCAACCTGCCAACTTTCCAGCCAACGACTTCTTTGTCAAATCACTTATGAATACGTTTGAAAATTAACATCCAGCAAGTGCGAGCGATAATACATTACACATCTATGTCGATTAGTCATTGGTTCACTGGCCACGTGACACTGGAATTTGGCTCACTTACGTAGGCCCATACGAATCTCGGTTGACCCAATCTTGTTAAAATATATGTTTGGATAACTCTAATAACTTTGACTTACATTAAAACTATTATTGAATTATGTTTACAGTGAGCTGTCGTATACGAAGTTACTGACCAACGAATGTAGGCGTGTGAGATTCAAACATTGCGCTTTGAACGGTAGAAATTACGAGATTAAACTGATTGAAAAGGTCTTCTGTCAAAGGTCACCATTGAAAGGTGCTAACATGTCCCAGGTACGCAAAGGTATTTAGGCCGGCTAGTATATAACCATGTCGTGGCATTTGCTTGACTAGTGTTCAATCAACCCCCTTAACAAAAAGAATCAGCCTCCTTTCAAATACACCCATCGAGGCCTGACAGAAGTCAAACTCAAGTGCAGAGAATGTCCTAAATTTCCGACAGGCATTCTTCGAAAGAATGTGCAAATAATTTAAAAGCCACAAGGCCACGGAGGTATACTTGCCTAAGATATCACCGTCATAAATGTGACCGTTCAGAGTTGTTTAAATGTGTTTAAGTCGTAGATTTACAACAATAAACAGTTGTAAAACCATCTTTCATGTCACACCGGAAACACGTCACACGCTGGTAGTCAACAGTTGAACTAGCTGTTGTATATCGGCATCAAACAGAAATAAAGCGTGTAACATTTGTACGAAATGTTTATGTTGTTCGCTACACCGGGTTCCCATGTATGGTTCACAGACGCAGTGTGTGTTCTGTAGCTTCATATGATACGTCAAAACTCACGAACAGGCATAAGTGTTATGTGTGATCTGTGTAACAAAGCCGTGACAAGTCGTGTTTGCCGAAACCACGCTCTCCACAGGTTTTAGGTCTTAGGTGGTTTACATCCAAACAACCCAAACTTGAGCTTATGCAGGAGTCGTTCTCTAGAATTAGTGAGTCCACTACAGGTTACACATTTACCCCCTGTGTGGGATCTTTTACTTCCCCTGGCATAGACACCAGATAGAAGGGACCACCGGCTTTTAGTGTCTCTTCCGAAAGACACAGGCACATGTGGGGTGAACGAAATTGCCTAAATTTCGAAACGGCGTTAGGTGGGATTGAACCACCGTCCCCTCGATTGACAGTCCGGCGCTCTACCGCGCGAACAACGCTCCCACATCAGGTCACGAGGAATCCAGTCTGTTGCCGAGTGTTCGTATCAACAACGCCTTTCCTTTGGGCAGGCTGAGCACGGTACAGGACACACATGGTCTCCTCAGTTATGACGACATGCAGAGTTACCGCGTCAGTGGTATACGGCTACCGCCGACGGCAGGCGGCCTTGGGTCAAACACAACACATCACAGCCAGTTGTGGCTGGACATTGAATAGGGCCAGGCTGCCGGTGCACAATGGTGTGTAACAATTCAAATACCATGGATTCTTACTCGACAACTTTGCCGATGTAGGAGTACGGTGTTGTGTCGTTTGACAGCCTCCAACATTGTGGAATAGAATATTGCGATCCAACCACCGAGATATTAAAAAGCGAAGAAGATATATATATATACATATATATATATATATATATATATATATATATATATATATATATATATATATATATATATATATGTATATATATGTATATATATATATATATATATATATATATATATATATATATATATATACATATATATACATATATATATATATATATATATATATATATATATACATATATATATATATATATATATATATATATATATATATATATATATTATGAGATATGACAGAATGCAAAAGGAGCTATCACACAAATCAGTAATACTTATATATCAGTGGATTTGCCCATATTATCCAAATGGTAGGAAACGGGGGTCATAAAAGCCACCAATCTGTATTTGTACTGACACATATCGACATGTCATTGACGAGTATCCCTTGATTGATATATGGGGTCATTCTATTTCTAGAGGCTTCTGCACGTAATTCAATTGACAATGTGTACCCGACCAAGACGAATACTTCCAGATTTAAAGTTTTAGTCAGAAGCGAAGTCATAAATTCTGGCAAAGCGCTACGGGTGTCAGGCTGGAATGCAAAGATGAACTCTTTGTTTCGGATCTGGACCAATCAGTATTTCCTACGATAAATAACATTACCACGCAGTGGATGTTTTGTGGTACCAGTTAGACATTTAGGATACCTCTGTCTATTTATAAAGAAAATAATCCTAACACGTTGTTAGCGTAAATATGAAATCATAAGATGGGACGAATGAGATTATACGTGTCATAGATGATTGATGAACATTCGTTACAATTTTACAATTGTTCCCTGTCTTCTCTATTGGGTGAGAATTGTTGACAAATGCTGTTGTCCATTGACGTCTGGTCGAGCACAATAGAGGTAAGTTCCTATATGGCGCAGTATCCAGTTCTTAAGTTTGCTCAAATCGCTTTATACTTTACTCCCTGGCACACCTGTTCAATCGAACACCGTCTCAACTTCTCTGGGAAGCATCCAGCCACGCTGCAATTAACGCGCGAAGGCTTCTCGTACAAATATCCACCATTATCTATAGTCATGTACTCATTCATACAGCTGCGTGAACTGGAGCAATGTGGGGTGAAAAAACTTGCCCAAGGTGGTTTAAGATGGCAGCACACGATTCAATCCCAGATTCTCTTAGTGGAGAGTCCAAACCTCTACCCCTGAGCCAGAGCGCTCTACAGTGTATAGCAATAGGTTTGAATGTCGGTGTTACGATAATCACACAGGAATTAATTGAATATACTCAAATATCTCGCGACTTTCCCACGTAACAGGTTCGTCGTGTGAATGCACTGCGTTGACCAGACTTGTAATCAGTCATCGGCTACAGCTGATTGCGCTTGACCATTGGTCAACGTTCAACGGCAGTACGTGGCGGTATCTGATCAATTCCATTACCGCCACCGGACGGAACAAAGGCGCCTGCGTTGAGCGCGTAAACATGTAACTTGTGGTCAGGTAATTGCGTGATGCCCACAGACTTTGACGCCTATGGTGATACGACATGGATGAACCCTTTGCCGTTATCTAACTTATTTAGTACGCAATCTATCTGAGCCCATAAAACGTTTCAAATTTTCAGAAATACAGTTTATACATTCCTCATGAATATTAAAACTAGATTCTAATGATCAGTTTAGATGGCCCGATTTTCTTTCAATGGTATTGGCACTATTAGGTGCTTGACCAGTTATAGTTAGTCAGGGTTGGCAGAATTCGTACTAGATTACACTAGTGGAACAGTCATGAAACCATTGCAAACGAGTGCGTTGGTGACTACAAGCGGTATTAACATGTTGGCGAAACGCCATCGACTGCCAGGGTGAAGCGTGACGCGTCACCAGACAGTATATTGTGGTTCTACAACGGTGATTATACCGCCTCAAGATCTCACATCCACATAATGTCAACACAAGACACGCTGGTCTCTCTATCGATACCGCCTCAAGATCTCACATCCACATAATGTCAACACAAGACACGCTGGTCTCTCTATCGACAACGCACGGAGCATACAACTTTAAAGTTCTTGCATTCACGCGCGCCAGCTCAAACCACGTTGTTCACGTTACTGCCAATATACGGTGCGTAATTCTAAACGTACGTCAATCTGTCTAGCATGGCTGACGATCTATCGTCGTGTTTGCTACAATAGTCACTGGGGGTACAGTTTACCACAGTTATGTTAGACATGTAGCAAGGGTCGGGACAAACGGCTGATGTCACGCAGCAAAACTGAGATAGGTGCGGTACAATTACGTCAGTTGTCATGTAGAGAAACTGGAGAAAGCCGACCAGAACAACGGGAAACTAAACACTAGCCTAACACCCAGTAGTTCTAGTTCTAGTTGTTTCCAGCACTCGGCAACGTTCTTTTAACTGACTAGTCTGTATATGTTGTGGTTACAACCTATGATCTAGTCAGCCTTTTTCAGAACATCACGCCAAGCCGACCTTTCTAAATAAGCCGCCATAGGGTGTAATAGGCAGTAAGTAGTATTAATATAGATATGCAATTTGACTGCTCGCGTCGTTTTACTATTATCCTAAATACCGCCTGCAGTCTTTGGTCCAATTTCGCCAGGCCAGTCTTGACCGGACCGGATCGCGGTGTTGACATATCAATCCTCCACAGCGGGCGCCAAAGTGTGACGCAGTCGCGTGATCACAGCCCAGGCTTGTGACTCACTGACACGAGCAACGACTGTCACATTGTGTAATGTCGCAGGTATGTGACAGAACAACACCTACCTGTAGCGTGTCTTACTCCACAATGTCTCCTGTGTCAGTCTGTGGGCAGGACGGAGGGATCACCGTCTCTCGCTTCCTCGTTGCTTACGTCCAGATCGCCTCTAGCGCGGGTCAGTCAACCGTGTTGACCGAGTAGCCGCTAGACGACCAACAGCGCCACCCCGTGTCGAGTCGAGTGGTCAGTGACCGCGACAATCATTGACCAATACCACACTTGCGCCGCAATTGCATATGAAAGCGAGTCCAAGCAGTGCCTAGAGCGTGACAGCACTGCGTATGGCTGTGACAGACCTTATGACTTAACGTATCGTGACTGCTCTTTTTAACATGCACTTACACACACGCACACGCAGACGCACACGCACACATATATTATTTTTAACGCACACGCACACATATATTATTTTTAATAAACATTGCATCACCACTTTTTATACATTTTTAATCAGCACTTGAACATGCGCACACTCTCCACGAAGTCGTCATAATTAACGGTAGTGGGTTACTGGAAGAAGAAGTCTGCCTATATAATCAATACGAAACGGAGTGTCAGAATCGGTGATTACGTGGTTCATGTGAAATATATAAATCAAAGAAATGAAGTGAATCGCAAGTTCATTATCGTAGGCAGACATGAAGATAATCGGGAGAGATTGGACGTATTTCGGGTATTACAACGCCCGCAACACACAGGATATATCTCAGGCCTATCCCTTCACATACGCTTTCGAAAATGTTCAATTTTTAATTTCAAAAGCAAGTTCACACACACGCACGGTCGGGCGCTCTAACACACGCACGCACGCAATCACACATGAGGCAGTGCAGTGGTTAGCACATCCGCCAGGCACACCTGCGTCCCGGGTTCAATACCGGGACGCAGCAGGCGAATACCTGGCTCTCAACATTGGGGACTGTGAATCCTTCATGACTCGGAGATCATGTTACTATCGATCCCGTCTCAAATTTGGATGTAAATAATCGAACCACTGAGGATGACAAACACTCTGGCGGTGACCACCGTCAGCGCCAGCATAGAAAGGTCGGCTTAGCGATAGTGCATGTTATGAACAAGGCTGACTCTAGCTGAATAAGACTTCTTAAGATCACAAATAACGCTGTAACCATAATATACACAGACTAGTCAGTTAAGGGATGATACACGTACGATAGACACTTACGAGTGACTCGTACGAGTGCTCGGACGTGCATGATACACGTACGATTTTACATCCGATTTTGCGATACACGTACGAATCGGATGAGTTCATCCGAGTCTCTTGTACCGTGTGTCACCACCTTTAACAAAACGTTGCAGAGTCCTTAAAACAACTAGAACTAAAATCATAGACATTATGTACACTAACTGGAATGTCCTAACGTCGGCATGCCAGTATTAGTTAAATGCAAGATGATGACGTCACAATGTTGTTATTGTTTCTAGCACTCACTAGTCTAGCTATGTACATTGTCGTTACAACATTATGAAAAGTCTTATTGAACTAATCAGCCCTTTTCGTAACATTTATGTCAAGCTGGCACTGACGATGGTCATTATCAGGGTGTTTGTAGTCTTCAGTGGAATTTTTTAAGTCCCAAACTGAGGCGGGACCGACATTAACGTGCCCCAAATTTTGAGAGCCTGGAACCCTAAACAAGTGTGTCTGCGTATTGACAGTGATGCAACAGTGTCGCCACCTTGCGAATGCATGCCTTACTCTCGGTAAGAGAAAACAGACTAAGTCAAGGTTTTTGAATAATATATAGCTTGATCGGTACAACCACCCATACACCGCTACAGCCACCTATCCACCCTAAATCCACCCCTACATCCACCCCCATATCCACCACTACACCCACCTATCCACCCATACATCCACCCATCCAACCCTACAGCCATCCATCCACCCTTACAACCACCCATCCACCCCTACAGCCATCCATCCGCCCCTACACCCACCTATCCACCCCTACAGCCATCCATCCACCCACCTATCCACCCCTACACCCACCTATCCACCCCTACAGCCAGCCATCCACCCCTACAGCCATCCATCCACCCATACACCCACCTATCCACCCCTACAGCCAGCCATCCACCCCTACAGCCATCCATCCACCCCTACAGCCATCCATCCACCCCTACAGCCATCCATCCACCCATACACCCACCTATCCACCCCTACACCCACCTATCCACCCCTACAGCCAGCCATCCACCCCTACAGCCATCCATCCACCCCTACAGCCATCCATCCACCCCTACAGCCATCCATCCACCCATACACCCACCTATCCACCCCTACACCCACCTATCCACCCCTACAGCCATCCATCCACCCCTACAGCCATCCATCCACCCCTACAGCCATCCATCCACCCATACACCCACCTATCCACCCCTACACCCACCTATCCACCCCTACAGCCAGCCATCCACCCCTACAGCCATCCATCCACCCCTACAGCCATCCATCCACCCATACACCCACCTATCCACCCCTACACCCACCTATCCACCCCTACACCCACCTATCCACCTATCCACCCATACACCCACCTATCCACCCCTACAGCCAGCCATCCACCCCTACAACCATCCATCCACCCCTACAACCATCCATCCACCCCTATAACCACCTATCCACCCCTAAAGCCAACTATCCACCCCTATATCCACCTATTCACCCCTACAGCCACCTATCTACCCACATACTCATATTACAAAACACAACACGGGAACCAATATTTTAAAAACACATGTCAGATTCTTTAATTTCCTAGTAGTCGCACGGTTCTGCTTCACTTATTCTTAGAAAGCGTTCTCTGTTTCTCCCCAAACTCTACAATCTTCTCATCCACCCGGAGTCCCTTCCTCCGACGTACGTCATTCATGTATCTGCAGGCGATGTTCTCTGAGTCAGCCTTCTCTCCAAAGTGCAGATATTCCTCCTCCGTTGTGGGCACCCAGAATGGGTCCATATCAATCACCTGAAATACACAGCATAACTCTTAATATATTGCTTACAGATACAGCATACCGTTTTAGTAGTACTGCTGAACCTCTCTTTATGATTATATTTAAAGCCAGTTCCCCATTTTTGTCATTTAATATTACGTTCTTTCGATTATAACATGTATTTTGAAGATATAGTGACAGCTAATTTCAGTTTAGGAATCCCTAGTTTTATCATTATTATTAGTGACAGGGTGTTTCTTTAGTTATTATCTAAGCCCAGTCATTGATGGTTCTGGTGTTGAATGTGTGACACCAATACTGTTCCTGCATAATTCGTAGCAAGCAAAATGTGAATGTCCCAATGCCATACACCCCTCCATGCCCTACCCCCCAATGTCTGAATCCATACCCCACCATGCCCTACCCCCCAATGTCTGAATCCACACCCCTCCATGCCCTACCTCCCAACGTCTGAAGCCACACCCCTCAATGCCCTACCTCCAATGTCTGAAGCCACACCCATCCATGCCCTACCCCCAATGTCTGAAGCCACACCCCTCCATGCCCTACCTCTCAATGTCTGAAGCCACACCCCTCCATGCCCTACCCCCAATGTCTGAACCCACACCCCTCCATGCCCTACCTCTCAATGTCTGAAGCCACACCCCTCCATGCCCTACCTCTCAATGTCTGAAGCCACACCCCTCCATGCCCTACCTCTCAATGTCTGAAGCCACACCCTTCAATGCCCTACCTCCCAATGTCTGAAGCCACACCCCTCCATGCCCTACCTCTCAATGTCTGAAGCCACACCCTTCCATGCCCTACCTCCCAACGTCTGAAGCCACACCCCTCCATGCCCTACCTCTCAATGTCTGAAGCCACACCCCTCCATGCCCTACCTCTCAATGTCTGAAGCCACACCCCTCCATGCCCTACCTCTCAATGTCTGAAGCCACACCCCTCCATGCCCTACCTCTCAATGTCTGAAGCCACACCCCTCCATGCCCTACCTCCCAACGTCTGAAGCCACACCCCTCCATGCCCTACCTCTCAACGTCTGAAGCCACACCCCTCCATGCCCTACCTCCCAATAATATAATAATAATAATAATAAATACAGTATTTGTCTACGCCATATATCTAGCAATAAAACCATTTAGAGGCGCATTACACTTTACATGAATATACAGATTACCTAAAAATAAAAAAAATAGACACGTAGTTGTAAAATAAATAGATCAGTAAAAAAATTCAATAGAAATAAATAATATTAATCTTAATAATACTAAAATACCCATGTTGATAAATAATAGTTGATTACAGTACAATGTAAAAAAAAAATATTAAAATAGTTGATAAATAATAAATATTAAAAATAGTATATATTAAAAATAAATAATAGTTTTTTATATAACAATTACAAATAAATAAATATTTAAATAGTTGATAAATAATACATATTAAAATTAAAATGTTCGGATACGTCTAAAGCCACACCCCTCCTCTACCTACCTCCCAGTGACTGAAGCGAAGCTGTGGGCTGGCCAGGCCGCTGGTTCGCTTGCGGATCTCCTTCACGAAGCCGAAGCTCTCGGCCATGGGGAGAACGGCCGTGATGTTGAAGAGGGACCACCCCTCCACCAGGTCTTCCTTCAACACTCTCCCGTTCCTCTTCCCCAGGGACGCGTACACCCTCCCTGTGTGTCAAGACATGAGGACGGTTATCCGACCACCGAAAATGCTGCCACCCAGTCGGATCTTGGTACGACAGTCACCTCCGAATTAAGGCCACCTCCGAATTAAGGCCACCTCACAATTAAGACGGTTTCAAATTAGTTCAGTTGTAGAAAAGGATACCAAATTAGTCCTCCTAGTGACCATCATCGCAACTCCCTGTCTGGTCAGGGGTCATCCCGGTCTGGCCAGGGGTCATCCCTGCTGGCCAGGGGTCATCCCGGTCTGGCCAGGGGTCATCCCTGCTGGCCAGGGGTCATCCCGGTCTGGCCAGGGGTCATCCCTGCTGGCCAGGGCTGTTTGCCATGCAAACTACCCCTTGAATTAGCAGAGTCCAACTAGTTGACTGACTTTGCCACATTGTACAGCATCTCCCATAAGCACAGTGAAGATACCCGCCCCAATTTGAAGGCAGATAAACAATTTCTAGGAATTCAAGTATAATGAAACATTCCCCCAATTGCACAAGCAGTTGAACGGTTTTGTGTGTTCGAATATTGGCTTCTACGTCCCAAATACTGCTTGTAACACGAGCAGGGGGTTAAAGCAATTTCAAACAAATATGTTTTAAGTTTTTTTTTAATAAAAAGTGGCTATAGTTTAAGAAGATTTAAGGAGCTGATTCCAGATGGTTGGCACAGCTACAGAGAAAGCATGTTTGCCAATATTGAGCTTAGTCTTAGGAACAAAAAGTTGTTTGGAAACGGATGATCAAAGGGTCTTAGAGATATCAGAGAAATGTAGCAGAGTAACTAAGTATGTTGGTTGTTGAGTAGAAAGAGTGTGGTATGTAGAATAAACATCTTTAAAAGTAATGATCCGGTCTCTTAGTTCATGTTATTTAGAAAATGATCTACTTCTCAAGAAACTGTTTTTTATCACAGTGCATCACCATATTACGTTCACGCTGCATTTGGTTTGACTAGCTCTGATCTACTCAATGTTGATTTCTATGAGAGACAGCTGAAATGTATGGAGAAAACAAAATCCTTTTTTGAGAGGCAAATCTTTTACTAAATAGAATAAAAACGTCAACTGTTGAAACAAGTTTAAATGATTGGCAAATGTCAAACAAAAGCTTTCATTGTTCATATCCAAAAGCAAGATCTTTCTTATTTTAACTATAGAGGATTTCTTCTGACATTACACATCGACTTCAGTACTAATCATGACGTTATCGTAGACGTGGGGTAGTTTGTAATTGCCCTCATCTCTGTGTCATTGCTTCCTGATTCAGATAGTTTCCTTTATTTGCTTGATTCTATTGTTTTTGTTTTGTTGACGTCATTTGTCATTACCGGTAATACTGAAGAACTTGGCGTGTAAAGTTAGACGAAAGCCTCTACAGGTAAAAAAAAGATCTTGTTTTTGGATATGGAAAATTAAACCTTTTAATTGAAAAAAAAAACTATCCTGAGAATTATTCAGTAGACTGACAAATGTGTCATAGTCAACTCACCCAGTACGTCAACTGTTGAAACAAGTTTAAATGGCTGACAAATGTCAAGCAACATTTTTTCATATCCAAAAAAACAAGATTTTTTTTCCCTGTAGAGGATTTCCTCTTACGTTATACTTGACTTTTCAGTATTAATGACGTCATTGTACACGTGGGGTAGCGAAATAGTGAAGAAGTCGACATGTAATGTCAGATGAAAGCCTTTACAGGTAAAAAAAGAGAGATCTGGCTTTTGGATATGAAAAATGAAAACTTTTGGCACACTGGCCAGTCTTCTGAACATTTCTCAGGATATTCGTGAAAATGTTCATCAAGTTGGCAGTATATTATTCCACACAAATTTCATAATTACACAACTAGCAATGTTCTACTTACTTCTATGTTTCGACCACCATCGGCGGCCTTCTTCAGGAAATGAATGTTCAATGGTCACTGCTCGCTAGATGGTGTGCATGTTGGATAAATGAAACCATCTGGATTAGGAAGATGGCACCAACTATGAACAGAGAGATGAGGGGGGCTACAGACTAAGTCACGTGTGGGACAGTCTGCTCGCCACGCCATCTAGCGAGCAGTGACCACATTCAGTTCCTGAAGAAGGCCGTCGATGGTGGTCGAAACGTAGAAATAAGTAGAACATTGCTAGTTGTGTAATTATGAAATTTGTTTGGAATAATATACTGCCAACTTGATGAACATTTTCACGAATATCCTGAGAAATGTTCAGAAGACTGGCCAGTGTGCCATTGTCCACTCACCCAGTACGTCGGCAGTAGCCTGGATGTCACAGCTGTACATAGCAGTGACCATCCTCTGGGGCTTGGCCTGGAACGCCCGTCTACACCCGTCCTTCACACTGGACATCAGCTGACCAGTGTACGCCGGCATGCTTGACCGCGTCAGCAAATCAACACCGTCAGCGTCTGACACACGGTCAGCACTACTGACAGTCAGCGTCTCGTCCGACTGAGCGAGCTCTATGTGTTCGACGGCGAAACAGACTCCTCTCATTGGCTCCTCACAAAGAGGCCCCGCGTCTGTAGCCAATTGGAAGCCACTGACGATGCCCTGTCTGACGTCCCACGATGCTAACTTGGAGACGTCGTCCCCCTTTTGTCCCACAGTGTTCCATACTGACATCCACTCATTCCCAGCTGCCCGATTCAAAAGGATGTTTGGCCCAACGAGCCGCGGCCCGAATGCCCAAATCTTATCAACGTCCCCCGCTGCCCAACCCTCGCTTCGGGCGAATACGTCAACGAGCCTCTCTTTGAAATCGCTGACTCTCCCCGACATGTGTGTCGTTAAATGCCCGCTGTGCTTATCGGCGTTCCTCCCAGAGAATTGACTGAGGATTTTCAACATGTCCGAACTCTCTTCCAGGACTTTTGCGGCGTCTTCGGGAAGTGGAATGGCTCGGATTTTTAGACGACACATGCCACCACCGATGTCGATGTCGATGACATGCGTGTCATCGTCGGTAGGTGTAGCTTGGTTCTCCCAATTGTTCGGTTTTGTCGGTTGAGAAGTTTCCTGGATTGCTTCGTTCACTATGTCTGTTGTAGGAGGGAGGATGATCGTCTCTCGGAATGGAACGATCGGAGCCGATACGTTCACTTCTACCTTCGCAAATCTGAAAGCAACGGCCACTTACATCAACATTGTTTCAGAATGACGTCTACTTTTTAATAGTAATACTGTTTGTTTCTCTGGCCACTTACATAAACCTCTGTAAATTATATAAATTAATATAAAATATAAAATTAAAACATTGACTAAATCTATGTATGTAAATTATCTATACATTAATCTTAAACATAAACACTGATTAAAACGTGTATAACACTGAAAAGAAATTCTAAAGCAGTGTCCATCATTTCACAACAATTTGAATTAATTAAAATGTCTAATAACACAAATCCAAAAACTCGTGGGGAGCGCGATCGTTCACCGTATCCGCAGCAAAGGCCTGGAATACACTTCCAAACAACATCGAGCCAGTGCAACAGTCGGTGTCTTCAAGACAGCCTTGAAGACACATCTTTTTAAAGCTAACTATGAGTGATATATGTGAACTTTCCATTGGACATGTTTCCGGACTGTATACATTTTATGACACTAACTCATTTTTTCTTTTAATTATTATATTATTATTGTATATACATTTTTAGAAACTTTACTATTGGAATTAATAGTATTGTTTTAACATGATTATAAAAGCGCCATAAGCAGCACCACGTGGGGGATACCGGCGCTATATAAATTGCCTTTATATATAATATTATATTATTATTATTAATAAAAAGAGTGAGAGCGCCACCTGGTGGTGAGGTCTTCGAGGCACTTCTGCAGGTGGATCTCTCCGGCCGCCACTATCACGTGTTCTCCCGTCTGCTGGACCAGGACCTGGACACACGCGTCCGCCTGGTTGAGTAGCCTCAGGCCGGCCATCAGGGCACTCATGTCTCCTGGAACAGGTGACTCTTGTAAGTAGGTCAGTTCTTCTAGCAGCAAGGTGCGTACACATGTGGACATTTGAAATTCAAGGCTACTCAAGACTTTTCAAGGCTATTTGAAAAATAAATTCAAAGCTATTCAAGACTTTTCAAGGCTATTTGAAAAATAAATTCAAGGCTACTCAAGACTTTTCAAGGCTATTTGAAAAATAAATTCAAGGCTATTCAAGACTTTTCAAGGCTATTTGAAAAATAAATTCAAGGCTATTCAAGACTGTTCAAGGCTATTTGAAAAATAAATTCAAGGCTATTTGAAAAATAAATTCAAGGCTACTCAAGACTTTTCAAGGCTATTTGAAAAATAAATTCAAGGCTATTCAAGACTTTTCAAGGCTATTTGAAAAATAAATTCAAGGCTATTCAAGACTTTTCAAGGCTATTTGAAAAATAAATTCAAGGCTATTCAAAACTTTTCAAGGCTATTTGAAAAATAAATTCAAGGCTACTCAAGACTTTTCAAGGCTATTTGAAAAATAAATTCAAGGCTATTCAAGAATTTTCAAGGCTATTTGAAAAATAAATTCAGAGCTACTGAAGAGTTTTCAAGGCTATTTGAAAAACAAATTCAAGGCTACTCAAGACTTTTCAAGGCTATTTGAAAAACAAATTCAAGGCTACTCAAGACTTTTCAAGGCTATTTGAAAAATAAATTCAAGGCTACTCAAGACTTTTCAAGGCTATTTGAAAAATAAATTCAAGGCTACTTAAGACTTTTCAAGGCTATTTGAAAAATAAATTCAAGGCTATTCAAGACTTTTCAAGGCTATTTGAAAAATAAATTCAAGGCTATTCAAGACTTTTCAAGGCTATTTGCCAAAAAAATATTCAAGGCTACTCAAGACTTTTCAAGGCTATTTGAAAAATAAATTCAAGACTACTCAAGACTTTTCAAGGCTATTTGAAAAATAAATTCAAGGCTATTCAAGACTTTTCAAGGCTATTTGAAAAATAAATTCAAGGCTACTCAAGACTTTTGAAAAATAAATTCAAGGCTACTCAAGACTTTTCAAGGCTATTTGAAAAATAAATTCAAGGCTATTCAAGACTTTTCAAGGCTATTTGAAAAATAAATTCAAGGCTACTCAAGACTTTTCAAGGCTTTTGAAAAATAAATTCAAGGCTATTCAACACTTTTCAAGGCTATTTGAAAAATTGATTCAAGGCTACTCAAGACTTTTCAAGGCTATCTGAAAAATAAATTCAAGGCTACTTAAGACTTTTCAAGGCTATTTGAAAAATTAATTAAAGGCTATTCAAGACTTTTCAAGGCTATTTGAAAAATAAATTCAAGGCTACTCAAGACTTTTCAAGGCTTTTGAAAAATAAATTCAAGGCTATTCAAGACTTTTCAAGGCTTTTGAAAAATAAATTCAAGGCTATTCAACACTTTTCAAGGCTATTTGAAAAATTGATTCAAGGCTACTCAAGACTTTTCAAGGCTATTTGAAAAATAAATTGAAGGCTACTCAAGACTTTTCAAGGCTATTTGAAAAATAAATTCAAGGCTACTCAAGACTTTTCAAGGCTATTTGAAAAATAAATTCAAGGCTATTCAAGACTTTTCAAGGCTATTTGAAAAATAAATTCAAGGCTACTCAAGACTTTTCAAGGCTATTTGAAAAATACATTCAAGGCTATTCAAGACTTTTCAAGGCAATTTGAAAAATAAATTGCTAGGATTTTCAAGACTTTTCAAGGCTATTTCAAATAGAAATTTGAGGCTGTCTTAATGACATATGTACTTTTAAGCACAGTAAATGAAGCTAACATTAAATGTTTTACTTGACTAAAAACACAATGGCGCCGGCTACAATGAAATGCCGATTGACCAATGTGCATATGAGTTATTTTTGTGCATAGTCTTTTCCTTTTCTGGCTGTTATTTGTCACAACAATTGAGTCGAAACAATATTTTATTGACCACAATTAAATTCAAGACTTTTCAAGACTACACCCGTACTTTGTAAAATTCAAGGATTTCAAGGCCTTGAATTTGGTTCAATCAAATTCAAGGTTTTTCAAGACTTCCAAGGCTCCGTATGGACTCTGTTATAGAGTGAAAGGGTAAAACTGTGGCCATCCCTAGGGCAAACACGTCCAAATATGGACATAAATCCTTCGCGCAAGATCCAGAACAGTTTGCCCAATGAACTATGAAAAAGTATAAACTATGGCGAGTTCCGTAGACTGGTCCGAGACTGGGACACTGCAACTACTTTCTTTATAGGTAACCGGCTAATACGTTTATCGCCATGCCACATTTAATGAACACATATAGATTGTATTTATTATAATACTGTACACAAATACTACACACTTGCATTACACATGCATGTATTTCTTTTATTTTACAAATTTTACGCAGATTTTATCAATGTTAATGCTTTTTATGGCTCTTACATTTTTATGTATTGTTGCTTTACACTTGTTTGTAGCAAAATAGCTCAGATTAGATAATGTCATGCAATTCACATGTAAACTGACGTTAAATAAAGATTCTCATATCTTGTCTTGTCTTGTATAACATAGTATCAAGTCTCCAGGACTGTGTAGTCGATGTTACACTTTACTCCCTGGTAGGGAAGTATTCAGCAATGCTGCAATTAATACATTTTATATATATATATATATATAAACACCATCCATATACAAATATCCACCACTGTCTATAGCCAGAAACTCATACATCTATCCGAGAAACTGAAATACAATGAACGAACATGCCAAGGTTCAACACAACTTGACACTGTCATAGGGTGACCTTAATTATGAGGGGTCTGTAATATAGAGTAAGATCACACACGCTCAGCGCAGGAAACAGATGCTGACCTGTGTGTCTTGGCTCAACAGCCACACGCAGTATTGGCGTGGCCTCAAAGAACATCTCCGTGAATGCTGGACAGGCCAAAGTGCTGGACACCGTGGCTGAGTTGATGATGTGGTCAGACAGGCCTCCAAGTCCTGGGGACAGAACACATTGGAGAATCTAACTGTGTGTGTGTGTGTGTGTGTGTGTGTGTGTGTGTGTGTGTGTGTGTGGTGTGGTGTGGTGTGGTGTGGTGTGGTGTGGTGTGGTGTGGTGTGGTGTGTGTGGTGTGTGTGGTGTGTGTGGTGTGTGTGGTGTGTGTGGTGTGTGTGGTGTGTGTGGTGTGTGTGGTGTGTGTGGTGTGGTGTGGTGTGGTGTGGTGTGGTGTGGTGTGGTGTGGTGTGTGTGTGTGTGTGTGTGTGTGTGTGTGTGTGTGTGTGTGTGTGTGTGTGTGTGTGTGTGTGTGTGTGTGTGTGTGTGTGTGTGTGTGTGTGTGTGTGTGTGGTGATTAACCTACAACACTTCGAAGAAAAGCGATGCGTTTTTGGAAATTCCCAGACTGTTTTAGAAATTCCTACCAGTTTTACTGCTGCTAATACATGGTTCCACATGTGTAAACTGCTTCATCATGACATCATACATAACTTCTGATTTTGTACATACATTTTTACATATATACATCATACATTGTAACTGATTACATCAACAGACCCCGCGTTACAATATCTCTTGTAACACCTTACAAATAAGCTGTTTTGAGTAAGCACTATTCAAAGCAAAGGGTTAAAATGAGTCGGAATGAGTTACCGAGGATGTTTCCTGCTGGTACTTCAGGCAGACTCTCCAGCTCTCGCCCCATCAACATGTACACGTCTGTCACAGTGGCTCGACCCACATACTTCAGTCCGGCCAACTGACCAGTGGTCAAGGCTGCCACCTGGTCAGTTCCTTCCACCTGGAATAATAACTTTTTATATTTTTTATTTTATTTTGATTGTTTTTTATTCAGATTATGATCATGTATATATGTGTAGCTTTTAGATCATAATAATGTGTATATATTTATACATTATATTTTAATCCATGACATGCTTTTCAGATGTTGTACTGCATATATATGTTATATATACATGTATATATACATGTATATATATATATATATATATATATATATATATATATATATATATATATATTATAAGCAATACAATATTTGAAAAGCATGTAATGGATTAAAATATAATGTACAAATATATACACATTATTATGATCTAAAAGCTAAACAATGAATTGCCATGGAAACTGCATTTTGGGTAATAATGCACAATGTTTTAATAGTGATTAAACCACCACTACAATAACATAAACATTGTAATTGTGCAAATTAAAAAAACAAATTGCTATTTTAATGTCAGTTACAGATGTGTTGATAGATTCCTCAGCGTAAATAAGAAGGTAAACAAGTTAAATACTTCAAATAGATAAATCACTTGTAATTCAGCAAATGGTTGAATTCCACACACAAGATGATATTAAATATACTAATGAACTTTAAATTAGGGATAGAAGTTATAATAATAATAATAATAAAAATAATAAATAACAGTATTTGTCTACGCCATATCTCTAGCAATAAAACCATTCAGAGGCGCATTACCCTTTAGACGAATATACAGATTACAGTGTACCTTAAAATAAAAAATAGAGACCAAGTTGTAAAATAAATAGATCAGTAAAGAATGTTCAGCATAAATAAATAATATTAGTCTTAATATTACTAAAATACTAAATAATAGGTAATTATATTACAATATAAAAATAAATAAATAATAAAATATTTGATAAATAATAGATATTAAAAATAGTAGATATTAAAATTACGTTCACATGACGTAAACGAAGCACACACCTGTTCAAGGGCCATAAGTGGGTTGTGTTTTGGGCCCAGAACCAGCAGTTCCTGCCCTCGGCGGACCGTGCCACTGAACACCCTAGCGAAGGCTATGAACTCCTCCTCTGGTTCTGGTTCCTTCGTGTCTTCACAAGCCACTGCCTCTTTGCTGACCGACTGACCATCGGTCAAAGTGTCCGAGGCTGTGTCACTTGAAATTGCGTCGTCTGAGACGAAACAACATCAGATTACATCAACTGACAAAAATATTCGCCGTCCAGACGGCACAGAAACCACACAGACAGACGACGGGAATATCTACGTAAAGTGACTGTTGAGATGTAAACGTAAAGAAGTTGTTCATGTTAATAAAAGCGTTCTTAACTTATCAACTGCAGAAAATACATGTAATGTTATGAACAATCGATCTATGTCCACCCAGTACACAGAATGAAACGAGTAAGAGCTACTAATGTAATTTGAATAAATAAATTAGGTGTTACATTCTGTTTCAGTGATCCTATATAATTTCTTGAATGTTTGGTATTCACAATGGAAACAATACAGGCATAAAACGTTTGCCATATATATCCATACACACGCACGCACGCACGCACGCACGCACGCACGCACGCACGCACGCACCAATCATGATTTATATCACTCCAAAAAATAAACAAATCATTGATTGAAGTACCCAATACTTAAACTAGTTAGGGTAGACGCCATTGTGATTCTGTCAATGTATATATGCATGCAATTACAATTCATCACTGTTCGCATCCGTAAATGGGCTCCGGGACATAGCATGTTTATAACAATGTAAATTATGGAAAGTTTTGCAGACTGTTCTGGAACTAGGATGACCCGTCATGCAGTTGCTCTATCTGCAAGTAAACAGCGAACACGCCTGTCTTGATATTAATTTACAGGTGTAATTTACTGAACAGGTTTTATTCTATTCATTTTACCTGTATTTTATTTTATATGTTTTAATGCTTTCACTTTAAATATATTGTATGTTTTTTTTAATACTTTTTATGTCTTGTTGCTTTGACTTGTCTTGTTTGTCGGAAAATAGCTCATATGAGCTAATGTTATGAAATTCACATGTAAACCAACGTTAAATAAAGCTTCTTGTATCTTGTAATATACCACTACCCTGGTGCGTCATGGAAATGCGGGGAGTGGTGGTCACGCGGTAGAGCGCCGGACTGTCAATCGAGGGGACGGTGGTTCAATCCCACCTACCGCCGTTTCGAAACTTAGGCAATTTTGTAACCCCACGTTTTCCTGTGTCTTTCGAAAGAGACCCTAAAAGCAGGTGGTCCCTTCTATCTGGTGTCTATGCCAGGGGAAGTAAAAGATCCCACACAGGGGGTAAATATATAACCTGTAGTGGATTCACTAATTCTAGAGAAGGACAACTCCTGCGTTAGCCCAAGTCTGGTGTGTCATGGAAATGGTGTCCTCTAAGACATAGCAATGTATGTTTACAATCTCACAAAGCTCTTTGAATTAATTAAGTTGTTTAACGATGAATGTGGGGAGCGGTGGTTGCGCGGTAGAGCTGTCAAACGAGGGGATGGTGGTTCAATCCCATTTGCCTGTGTCTTTCGGAAGAGACACTAAAAGTCGGTGGTCCCTTCTAACTGGTGTCTATGCTAGGGGATGTAAAAGATCCCACACAGGGGGTAAATGCGTAACCTGTAGTGAACACATTAATTCTAGTGAAGGACAACTCTAAAAACCAATGACAATAATGGTCAAGTTGACTAAGGTCATTTAATGGAAGAAGAAGTAATAGTTTTCCCTGTGATACAGCATTTAAAACACTCGTTAAAAATTGAAACGATGGAGTTTGTGAACAATACTTGCCTGAGCGCCCTGTTTTCTTTCTGGCTACTTCCTCTTGTGCCCGCCTCATCCTTTCTGCGTGTCGCTCCCTTGCTATCTTCCCTCTCTCAGCCAGCTCCTCTGTCGTTAATGCTCTGACAAACACAACACACCTCGTCCAGAAGGTTCACCACCATCACATCCAAAACAAATGGAGAGCGTGGATCATTCATTCCAATGTCCATACGACTTTTCACCGACAAGCACCTCAGACGTTTCCGTGAGAGCCCCGTCCTTCATCATGTGTGTACGGTGTATTTTATTTTTATTTGTGAAAGGACTTATAACTGTAATTACAATTATTTTATAGATTAGTTTTATATTTTATCATGATTAAGGTTTACATACTGTTTTAACAATGAATTTATCTGGGTTTTTTTGACGCACACTGCAAATGAATTTCCCGGTCAGGGACAATAAAGGTTCATTGTATTGTATTGTAACACAGGCAATCACGTGTAAGGTCTCATGCCTCCTCACAGGCTGATCATCTTTGCAAACCGTAGGAGTGTAGTTGAAATATAAAATTACAGCAATTGACTCCGCCAGTCACTACTGCCTCAACCGTGAGAACAGTGCCAATACCGGCTGAAGACGGTACATGACTGGAGGGAATCCAAATTTTTATTTAACAACCAATTTTGTTTAATGATGAATTTCCTTAAGAGCTCTTTATCTAAGTGAGATGGTCCCTGGGATGTGACATTTGCTGGTATGTCGCAGAAACGGTATATTTGATATCATCCTGTATGGCATTCAACCATTTGCTGCAAGTACCCACTGGTGTCGGTTGCGTGGCAGTGACTTCCTGTCCACTGATAACATTTTGGAGACGTAGACGATAACAGGAGCATCGCCAGTGGAACTACAGTCGAGGAACGCTGGAACATGAAGTGGAGAGGGCTACACAAACAACGCAGCACCTAAACAACTTTACAACTGGTTTAATCTAGACGAAGAGTGCATTGTTATTGCCGTAAATTGTCTAAAATCACTTTTGGATTTATTTAGTGTAAACACCCAACAACATATTAAATTAGTTTGTGTGAATGTTAAAACTTATGCATTATATTCTGACTTGAAGAACTCCTTCTCCCTGGTGTGGCATTTTTTCTTAAAGTTTGGTGATTATATTTGTTATATAATACATACTTAATTAATCTGCTACATTTCTCTGATATCTCTAGGACCCTTAGATTATCCGTTTCCAAATAACTTTTTATTCCTAAAACTAAGCTCTATATTGGCAAACGTGCTTTCTCTGTAGCTGCGCCAACAATTTGGAATCAACTCCCTATTATGATTAAATCTTCCGAAACTGTAGATACCTTCCGTAAAAAAACCTAAAACATATTTGTTCAGCAGTTCCAAGCTCACATGATGAATTTTGCCTGTCCCCGTTTACGATTACATCACATGATGTTAATTGTTGCACGTCTGAGGTTGACTTTTCCAGGATACCAGCGCTGTAGAAGTGTTACAATTCATTAAGTGTGTGTAAGTGTACATTTTTAACCACAAGTTATAAGACAGCAGTGTTACAATTATTATTTCTATACGGTGGTGTAAAGATCACCTTGGCGGACTTGCTGAGTCTGAGGAGGGAGTGTGTCGTGGTCCAGGACCGCGGAGTACAAGAGTTTGTGGACGCGGTCCGGCGTGATGGCCACAGCACTCGGCAGCTTCTCGACGACCATTTCTGACAACAGACAGCTCAGGTCACACTGGTTTCACTTTCACAGTATAATAATAAAGCTTTATTGCCATATTCAACGTGCATTACATAATGAATTGGAATGTAGTCTGGCGTTGACTCATATAGTGTAAGATATACATTGTACATAATTTGTTCTTTAAAAAAATGAAGACAAAATTTAAATAATAAATTATCTATTTAACAATAATTGTGGTGTAAACTAGTTAACAAAAAAATAATATATATATATATATATAAATTATCTTCTAAAAATATAATTTAAATTAGTAAACATACATTATAAGAGGACTAAAATATCATTTAAAATTATTTTGACATTTACAATTGAATGCGTCCAATTTTGTGTAAAAAATATATTTATACAATTATTAAGTTAAGCTGAAATTTCAGGAGAAGAGAAGATTGTTGTTCAGCACCACCGATCCGCTATGAACTAAAGGTCGACATGTGCGACTGCCAGTGCTGGCATCTGGTTTCACTTTCAGAACAGATCACTGGTATGGACAAACTTTGCATAATCAATTTGTTGGCAGCCACACTAAGAAACTTGACCACTACGTGGCAGTACTGCCGACATGATCCACTGGTGATGGTGCATGTCCAACTTATCTGATGAACATGTATGTACCAGTTCCTGAGAACCAGCCCAGGAAACAGGTCGGTGGCGTGTGTACAATTAACGCATTGCTTCTTCTGAGAATGTGCGTTTTTAGCAGGCAATAATGTACAGTATTAATTGTCAGTGGCATGTTTTTCATAAAACTAAAATTATGGGTTACAGTTATTTGGTGATCTGATTTCATGCAAAACAAATCTATTTAATTGAAACTCGCACCGGTCACATCTAGGCTTATATTTATAATGTTCATATGTATATCTATATGTGCGTGTGTATATGTATCTATATATATATATATATATATATATATATATATAAGTTTATTTACCTTAATCACATTGTATCATCTATATATACATATATCTATTTTAGTAATCATCATCCAATTTTAGCTACTATTTGTACATTTATGTGAAGCGCCTGAGAGCAATAATATTGATTCGGGCGCTATACAAATAAATTATATTATTATTATTATTATCACATTGTTATCGACTGGGAATATGATTAAATTATGAAACAGCAACATAACCTACATAGCTAAATTAGTTAGAATAATTGTTCTGCATTTTCTTAATCACATATACCACTTGTCGGCTGGATCAGATACAAATACAACCTTTACTCAGAAAATTATGCATTTTCATGTTAAATCAAATATTGATGTAATAAGACTACAGCCAAACACAGCCTTAATGTGGAGCACGTGTGTCACATTTCTTTCCGAGAAACCGGTATCGTATTTACCGAGAAGTGAGTCAGCCAGGGGGAGCCACTGGTGGCAGATGGCGTGTAGGTGTACTCTACTGTCTGTACTGCGGGAATCTCGGGGGAGGATCCGCAGACTGAGAGACTTTATGATCTTTTCAGTCTTCTCCTTGTCCCTGAAACATGGCGCCATGTGACTGTGTATGAAGACAGAGACGGACTCAGACCACATTTGTATCTTCCATAGGCGACCATTATAACGTTTCCTTCATTTCCTACTAATCTTGATGAGTTCTATTATTGACAATTTCACAGCATATTTACCCTCCACAGATAGACGTTCAGTGAAAAATGTGTGAACTGTTAATAACTCAGGCTCCCACAAACTTCTTTCGAACCTTACACCCCTCCATTTCTGCTTGAACCACCCACGGATTGTCCCTGATTACACCACCAAGCAAAATGACAAATGTATTAATACGCAGAAATGCACCGACTGACAGCTGTCGTAATTTGACAGCTCTGATGCCACGCTGCACAAAAACATCATTTATAATCACTCCACACTACATATGTGCTCACAGAAATTCAGAAAATCTGCATAATGCTGTTTTTATAGGGTACAGTACTCTTTAAATAGAAAAAATTAAATAATAAATACATAATAAAATATATTAATAAGTTAATTATAAAATAAGTAAACAGATTGAAAAACTATATACAGTTAAAAAAAATAATTATAAAATAAATAGTTTACAAAAACGGCCTTAAAAAGATGTGTTTTTAAGTTGGACTTAATAAGTTGCAAGGTTGTACTGGTGGGGCGGTCACATGTGGCTCGGTGACCGGTGGCGTAATGGCCACACTTCTAGGTGTAGCCTAAATGTTTATATGTAAAATAACTATCCGGTTAGTGTAAATTAGAGTTGGTGTGAATGAAGGGTGTGATTGATTAGTACATTATAATATAAGGTAATCCCACCTCCGCCGTTTCGAAACTTAGCCAATATCGTTCACCTCACATTGCCTGTGTCTTTCGGAAGAGACACTAAAAGCCGGTGGTCCCTTCTATCTGGTGTCTATGCCAGGGGAAGTAAAAGATCCCACACAGGGGTAAATGTGTAACCTGTAGTGGACTCACTAATTCTACAGAAGGACAACTCTAACAACCAATGACAATAATGGTCAGCAAGTTGACTGAGGTCATATAATAGAAGAAGATGGAAGAAGATACAAGAATCCCTGTGACAATGCATAATTCAACTGTGAACAATGGCGTGCCATAACTTACTTGTTGATGAGCACGGACTCATACACCGCCCACAGATTCTCAAGTACAAACTGCACGAACAACGGTTTCTTCCCTTTGTTCTGCCACAAACAACACAAGATTTAACAAGATTGCCACCTAGAGAATCAACTCTAGATGGCAGGTGGACTATATTGGACTTTCAATTGGTTTATTGAGATTCCAAACTATCTATCTAAGTATATCCCGGCCTTCTTAACTACGGGTATATGTCGATTTTATTTTTAAACATATTAACATTATTAGCACCTACACAATCAGCTGATAATCTGTTCCATTCATTTACTGTTGATGTGAAAATAATGTTTTTATAATATCTGGTCTACACTGTTTCTTTACTAATGTAACTCCATGTCCTCTAGTCCTTCTCTCTTCCTGAACCGAGAACAAATATTTTTTGTCAATATTTTCATACCCATTCAATATGTTAAATACTTCTATCTGATATCTTCTCAATCTACTGATCTCTACCTATTGTTTTGTACAGCAGTATCAGTAGTTTTTTCCTTGTACACTATATTTTGTGTAATTAATCAAAGAATTTGGTTTCACAATAAAAACATTAAATTAGTGGGTGACCTCAAAATTCTTGTTTCATCACTAGGGTCAACTACCCTTTCATTACGTGATTCAGGGTTTAAAGGAATAAAAATGAGTGGAATAAAACGTGCAGCTACTCAGTCGTACAATGGAGTAGCCTGTCATCACAACAGAATAACACATATCAATCGCACCCTTGACATTTTAAATATTAGTCAACAATTAAAAATGTAGGACAACACATTTGTTCCAAAGTATATTTTCTTCTTGCAATCTAAAACATCTTGTCACAAGCATACAGATATATCCTTATTTCTGCGGGGGGGGGGGGGGATTTGTAAAATTCTGGTTTTCTTAAACCTGATATTTCTAATGGAATTTTAGTAATTTTTTTACAAATTCTGTATACAGACTATAGTGTCATACTAACCTGTGCACCTTTCTTGATATGTTTGGTTTTGTTTTCGAGGTAGAAATCTCCCCATAGAGTTTTGTGTAAAACGTCGGACTTGATTTTCAGTTTTGCTGCATACAGTTCAGCAAACTCCTTGATTCTTCAAGGGAAAAAATTCAGTTGGCATTTAATGAATATCGTCAATTTATATGCAGTGAGTTGCAGGAACAAATTGATACATTAGCTGAAATAAAACAAAAATGACTGACGTATGTATATAATGATGTATGTATACCTAAAACGTGCTTTGTATACAACCAATATTTCATTCATTACAAATTTTTGAATTAGTAATGAATGATTGTTGAAATTGCAATTATTATTGTGGCTGCAATTCCTGACCCCACAACAATGGGTGAGTATTTTTAATATCAATATAATTATGTTTAAAATCATATAGTTACAGAAATAGGTACTGAAATGTAAATGGATACGAAACTAAACAAGGAATTTTCATTCACTAAAGTTAACCTTGACCCTGGCAGTGAGACTGAAGGGTAGGATCATACAAGATACAAGAAGCTTTATTTAACGTTGGTTTACATGAGAATTTGATAACATTAGGTCATCTGAGCTATTGTAAAGCAACGAGACATAAAACATAAAACCATACAGAGTATCTAAAACGACAGCAATAAAACATATAAAATAGGGTAATGCGTACAAAATAAATATAATAATACATGCATGTATAATAATTAAAACAAAATTATGGGTACATAAAACATGCAAAGTACATTTGTTAAAATAGATTGAAATAATGTATAATTTAAGACATTAGCATAATTTTTTTTTTAATGTAGAGAATATATGATATGTATATATACAACTAATTTGAATAATTTAAGACATTAAAACATATTTTCTGTGATTATTTGACTAAACTTATTAAAAAATAATAATTCTTTAAAACTTTAAAATAAACAGATCTAAAGAATAAATTAAGGCTTTAGAATATTTACCCATATCCATATTGCATGTATACAATGAAAGCTATTTTCATAATATTGGCATGGCGACAAACATGTTAGCTATTTAAGTTTTTAAATCGTAAGCCAATGACCTAAGGTCGCACCTGAAGCCCCAGCCATCGACAGCACTGGCAAAGACAACATTGTCTTGGTCCGGTGAGAAGTAGAGACTGGAGTCATCCGACTCCTCCAGGGCTGAACCGCTCCGGTTTACCTGAAAACCATCACCAGGACATCACTCATACAACAACAATTATTGCATGCCACAGACTGCTTCAGTTTTTTTTTAAAGCAACTGAAGACATTTCTGTTAAAAGAGCGTTTTCACTTTAAATGAACAATTTCATAATATCCGAACATTTTTAATATCTACTATTTATCAACTATTTTATTATTTATTTATGTTTTAATTGTAATATAATTAACAATTATGTATCAGTATTAGTATTTTAGTATTATTATGCCTAATATTATTTATTTATATTGAATTTTTTTACTGATCTATTTATTTTACAACTACAGTAGTCCCCCTCATGAGCGGACCCCCGGATGAGTGGACAGTTTGTCGATGTACCGATCGTTTTGCCATGTTAATGTCCCCCTGATGAGTGGACACCCCGTGGACGTGGACAGCGGACTGCATATGTTGGTTATATGTCCCTCCTAAAGCGGACAGTAAGCGAAAACACGGCAAAAAATAACGACATATTTTGATAACAAGATGGCGGCGGACAGGACGTCGTGACCCGTGCTGTGTGACAAAACAATGGCTAAACTCAAACAAAGAAATTCTACCTAATTTACCCAATTGGGTGTGGATAATTAGTTTTATTTCTGGCTGTGTGTTGTCTACCTGTTTTCTGTGTGGTCTCACAATGGCAATGCCAGTCAACTAATTGCAATTGAGTTCGAGACTGAGCTCAAGTTCACAGAGAGACACTGGCTGCACAGACAACAAACTGAACAATGACTTGAATCAGAGTTATTTAAATAACTTCTTACTTTCATGACTGAACACTGAAAACAGTTTAATAGATGTTTAGGTGCAATGCCTACCCCTTGCCTGTCAATGAAATTGTTTATAAGCTTTCTAGCAGCATCGCGAACAGCTCCGATACCCTATTATCGCTCATCGCATACGTTCCAGTTGTTTTGTAGTACGAAGTGCAATCCTTTCACATCTATACAAATAATGGCCATCCATACATCTACACTACATGTGCATGTTTGTAAATGTATGTACTCTTGATAAGCATTAGTATTTGAGTACATTAGACATGTAAATGAAAAAAAAAATGTTTTAACAGACGATCGATGGCATGCTTATTTAAATTCGCTTCCTGTCATGCCTATGTCACCATGGCTCAGTCTGGCTCACAAATAATAAATGCAGTGTTAAGTTTTGCATGTAAAGTTAAAGTTTGTTGTGTAATAAAATAATAGCATGTAGATGCAACTGCTTTTCATGCAAGGGATTATTTGCAACATCTGATACATATCATAACAAATATGCTAATGTTATACCTAGGACACAAGTAAATTACTTAACATTATATTTATTGATCCATGACAGTATTTTCTTTGTTACATATACACTGTACATGCACACAGTGCATTTTTCATACGCATAAACAAAGGCCCCCCACGGCCCCTCCGCCCATTCCAGAATGTCTGTCCCCCTGATGAGGGGACACCCCCAATGTAGGGACACTTTTGCTTGGAACCAGTAGTGTCCGCTGAAGAGGGGGACTACTGTACGTCTCTTTTTTATTTTAAGGTAATCTGTATATTCATGTAAAGTGTAATGCGCCTCTGATTGGTTTTATTGCTAGAGATATGGCGTAGACAAATACTGTTAGTTATTATTATTTATTATTCATAATTACATATTATATAACATATGTAATACATAATATAATACATAATATGTATTTGTCATAATTTATAAAAACAAAATACCTTTCAATACTACAGCCTGTGATCACTGAATATTAAATTCCCAGTGATTTGACAAAAGAATCGACTGCATCACATCAACTCAATATTTCGGCTGCAATAACGCATTTTACCAATAGCACTTTTACCATCATATAATATTCTGACAGTTGAATACTCAACAAGTAATGTAGTTATCATGTATTTTAATTTCATAATCGTAAACCTGACAAATAAGTCAGTCACAATTAGCGTAATGACTGAATATACAGCTGCTGTTAGTAGCTGGTTTGCCTCCATCGGTAACGTTTACAAAGTCTATTATCACCAGCGTTATTTACATATTACGATCGTCACTGGCTATATTCTACAAAATACATAACTAATATTATGTAAACAATCCGTCTAGGTAAGTTGTTACTTGGTAAATCGATGACATAAGTAATGTCATCCACCATGATTATAGTTAAAGATTTTTGCAGTCAGTTACTCAAAACATGCATACAGGGCAAATCTTGAACAAATTAAACATGTTGATAATAATATAAGTTTCAAATGTATACTGAAGACACATTTGTTTCGCATTGCTTATTAGTGTAATTCGGCATGAACATAATAATTTTTTACTAGATTATTTTGTAATATTATCAATACATAATTATACACTTATTTATTGGCATTATTGTTACGTAATAATAATTACTATTATTTTTAACATATACTAAGCTATTTATTACTAATAATAATTATACATATACTGTCATATTTATCAGTATCATTGTGTTGTAATTATACACTAGACGGATTATTATGTATATTTATAACTAATACGTAATTTATTTATTTATTTAAAAGTGCTACGCTATTTAATACCGTACTAATTTTATTTATTTATATATCTATACATATCTTTTTTACATTTATTTTAAAACACTACTATTTGTCTTAATGTGTACATATATCTTTTTATGCCTTTTGAATTGTAATATGTTGTGAAGCGCCACGAACGATTATGGGTGTGTTATTATATACCAAATAAATTATTATTATTATTATTATTATTATAACATGCATACAGGTTAAATCTTGAAAAACAATTAACATGTTGATAATCCATGATTTCTCTGTTTTCAATTGATTCGACAACAGTATTTAATCCATTTTCCTAAACCATCCAGTTGTCCACTCACCTGGGATGACTTCTCCATGACTTCGGCTCCAAACAGTTCCCCCATCACTGCATTCACCTGGTCCACAATGTAAGTGTTTATGCAATATCTGTACAACCAATTACAATATCTGTCGAAGCTCATAAATGACACATAAAAAGGCAAGTTCTTATATAGCACAGTATCCAGTTCTCAGGACTGTTCAAAGCACTTTACACTTTACTTCCCTGGCAGACCTGTTCACTGAGACACCATCTCGGCTTCTTTGGGAAGCATCCAGCCATACTATACGATTAATGCGCGAAGGCTGCTCATACACATATCCACCATTGTCTATAGTCAGGTACTCATTTATACAGCTGAATGAACTGGAGCAATGTAGAGTGAAAAAACTTGCCCAAGGTTTTAACACCACAGCACAGGATTTGAACCAGGGTTCTCGTAGTCGAGAGTCCGAAGCTCTACCCATGAGCCACTGCGCTCTACACAAATGTGTAACATTTAGCGCCCCTAATACCATCACTAATTTAAAGACTCCTATAAAACATGCGATTATGTATGGTACACAAAAATAACCTGAAATTATCAAATCACAGACCGACCGACCGACCGACCGACCGACCGACCGACCGACCGACCGACCGACCGACCGACCGACCGACCGACCGACCGACCGACCGACCGACCGACCGACCGACCGACCGACAAGGGGTAAGAGTTAACTCACCTTTTCAAGCAGACGTACGAGATGGTGGTAAGCCTCCAAGGGGGTCAACTTCAACTCAGTTATGAGACGGTCCATCTTGTTGAGAACTAGTACAGGTTTAATGCTCTCCAGCCACACCTGGCGCAGCACTGCCTGCGTCTATAACACACACCAGGTGGCGCTCAATAGACACAACACTGAATATGACCAGCATCCAAGGCAAAATATCCACACACAACCAGTGGACATCCGGCTAATCTAGTGTCCAATAATTATTCAATTATGTATATAATAATAAAATAATAACAATATAATAACAGCCCAAACTTGGAGTAAAGAGGACACAGTGGGGGAAAAGAGAGGACAGGAAAGAAAAGACGAAGACAAGATGACAGTAACCATGGCCGGCCTGACCTCTGACGACAGCGAGACAAACAATCTATTCAAAATTTGCTAAGGGTCATACAATGTTTGTAATGGAACAATCTTGAAATGGCAGCCATCCAGAGACTCATTGGAAGCATGAGACGCCGTTGCCAGGCTGTGATTGCATCACGTGGGTCACACACAAGCTACTGACAGTTGTTGCTGCTGGTAACTGAACTGTTTGGGACATTATCATGATTTGGAGAAACTATTGAAACCTCCATTTTTGGGGTCTACTTCTTTGACGACAGAACGGGTGTCATCTATCGTTCACATTTGGTATAGAACAATGAAATTCAGGAAATAAACATGTCCTCGAATACATGCTGTTTTTAGTTTTTGTGTGTTAAAGTACAATACTGCCCTAAATAGTGATCCCTAGCAAGATGTGAGTAGTATAGTAAACACATCCGCCGAGTGAGACAACCGGAGGAGAGAAATATATAAATTGACATCGTACCTGAGGACAGACCCCCTCGACCACATCTATGAGTACAATGGCGCCGTCACACAGACGCACAGCTGTAGACACTTCGCTGGAGAAGTCGATGTGTCCAGGAGAATCAATCACATTAATTAAGTACTCCTGGTCATCTGAAGCAAAGGAATGTGCTGGTTAATGTTATAGTTTCATCATTTGCATTCAAGAATGAAAACGGTACGTCTCTTCTAACTCTGTATTCCTGTCTCTCTCTCATCCCTCCCACATCTGTCTGTCCGTCTGTCCGTCTCTCTCACTCTGTCTCTCTGTGTCTATCTCTGTCTATCTCTGTCCAAGCTCTCTCTTCCTCTCTCTCCCTCTCTCTCACTCTGTTCAATTTGTCTCTCTTCTCTCTCTCACTCACTCTCTCTCCAATCTCTCTCTCCCTCTGACTCTCGCTCTCTCGCTCTCTCGCTCTTTCTCTCTGTTTGCGTCTGTCTCTCTCTCTCCAATCTCTCTCTCCCTCTGACTTTCTGACTCTCGCTCTCTCTTTGTGTCTGTCTCTCTCTCTCTCCAATCTCTCTCTCCAATCTCTCTCTCCAATCTCTCTCTCTCTCCAATCTCTCTCTCTCCAATCTCTCTCTCTCCAATCTCTCTCTCTGTCTCTCTCTGTCTGTCTCTCTGTCTGTCTCTCTCTGTCTGTCTCTCTCTCTGTCTCTCTCTCTGTCTCTCTCTCTCTGTCTCTCTCTCTCTGTCTCTCTCTCTGTCTCTCTCTCTGTCTCTCTCTCTGTCTCTCTCTCTGTCTCTC
>OZ024866.1:39200850-39248350 GCA_964017155.1 Oasisia sp. SBJ-2009 | reverse complement strand
TAAATCGCTAACTAACATTTTGATGCAGAGTGGTAGTCTCTTCTCGGAGACATTGAGGTCCACATACTTCTTTCTGTCTTCATTCGCCAATTTGCTACGTATTAAACACAGATGGTTAATTATAATTACTTATCTATATCCACTATACTCTTCTACATACCAGGGACGAATTTGATGAGCCACTCTCCATATCAATTTAACATCCTATAACTGGCTATAGTAGAAACGTAGTAGTCAACTGCAGCACTTGTTTGTGGTTTCATGAAAAAAGTATAAGCCTAGTGGACATTTATTATTAATGGCATTACTTGTCAATTAACATCCAATATATCAAATACAGGGGTGTAAAACACTTGTCACTTTGTAATAATTATGATATTGTATAACACAGTATATATATTGTTTGGTAAATGTTCTACAACATTTAACATGTATTTGTGAGTTTCCAATTATTGTGTTGATGAAAATGTTCCATTACACGTGGCATTTACAGAATGCATAATAATAACATTAACTCATATAGTACTGTACATGTATTCAGAAATAAATAATTCAGGGATAATTTCTGTTTGAATACAACATTGCTGTATAAATAGCACAAATATCACTGTTTATTTTAAAGGACAAAAAAAGGCTACGGTTTCTTGTCATACACCTAATAGAGTTTATACAAAGTAACAATTTCTACATATACTCAATTTTTTAAAGTCAGCGGTTTACTCAGAATGTGATTTTAAAGTATAAAATTCTAACGAAATCCAAGATGGTCTAGAGGCCGCCATAGGTGAAGGGTTAATTTGGCTTGGCCATTCAGCGCGCGGCATTCAATATATCGGACAGCTTCCGGCGACGCTGTTAAGGGTCAACAACTTCGAGTCTTCGTTCAGTTGGCGTGACATCTAGCAGCTGCTTATAGACGTATATCTAAATCTGTGGTTAAATCTATGGTAAACTTTAGTAATTATGCCTTCGTGCTCGGCATACGGTTGCAATAATAGTTGAAACAACCGGTAGTATTGAAGCAATGGATTCACGTTGGTGATTTGCGGGCGTACTGTTTGGCACTTTGCTCGGTCCATTTTGAGGAGAAATGCGTTGATGTAGACATGTATCATCAGTTGATGGGATGATTTTAGCGATAACAATAATAGACAACTTTATATTTACCGTCATCAGCATGTTACGCGCGTTGCCGAGTTGCAGCCATTTCATGACAACAGCCAAACCCTATGCAGGAAATCTACGTGGACAGCGCCTCATCACCGTCGTGACGTCATTCTTCGTCTAAGATGGGGTAGCGCATAGCATTTGGATGGCTGGGTGTTAAAAAATATTTTTCTGGTAAACCGCTGGCGTTAAAAAATTGAGTATATGTGGAAATTGTTACTTTATATTAACTTTTTTTTTAGGTGTATGCCACGTAAAAGTAAACTTTGTTTGTCCTTTAATATAGATAGGCCTTCATAGTGTATCCTTTTAGCACTTATTTTATTTTAACAGTTTACAATTTCCCAGGTCTAGATAAATTACAAAAAAACGTTTGTCATGTACAACAGAAAAAGTTTCCCCATAACTAGTACAAGTGGATCACATAGAAATTGACTTTCCAGTACTTGGAAGTGCTGCCGACTCCCTTGCTACAATGTTTTAAACTACCTCATCCTGTCAACAACATCAGTTGATTACATCACTCAATAATAGAACCAATAGAACAGGCTGCATCTGGGTGGTCTAGAAGGCGCCTGCTTTATTGCTCTTGTCCTACATGGAAGTCTTTGAAGTGGTTAACTGGATACAATTGTTTCAAGCCAATGGGAAGCCAGCACTGAGCTGTTGAGCTGTATCAAACACTTTGACCCCACTGGCAATTGCACCAGGCTACAGCTAAACGACAGGGCGCTAATAAAAGGCATAGGGCGCAAGACAAAAGGCACAGGGCGCATGTAAATGAGGGCAGGGCGCTGCGCCCTTGGGAAATGGCCTAGCTGGAACACTGATATATATATATATATATATATATATATATATATATATATATATATATATATATATATATATATATATATATACTACATAATTATGTATATATAGGTAAACATATTTTTAATGAGGCAGTATCTTTTGTCAGAACTGACCAGAATCAGATTCAAATTCAGATTCAATAACTGTATCATCCGTCTAAAACCGTGCATTAAAAACTCAATTTTTTCTTCAGGTACACACTGAAAACCCAGTGACATGGCGACTACGTGCATCATGGCACCTACATGCAACAAGGCACCTACGTGCAACATGGCACCTACGTGCAACGTGGCACCTACGTGCAACAAGGCACCTACGTGCAACATGGCACCTACGTGCAACATGTCACCTACGTGCTACGTGGCACCTACGTGCAACATGGCACCTACGTGCAACATGTCACCTACGTGCAACATGGCACCTACGTGCAACATGGCACCTACATGCAACATGGCACCTACGTGCAACAAGGCACCTACGTGCAACATGGCACCTACGTGCAACATGGCACCTACGTGCAACAAGGCACCTACGTGCAAAATGGCACCTACGTGCAACATGGCACCTCCAACCATATGCCCTGAAGACGACCCGAACAGCATGGACTACCATCCACCAATGAGTGGGCAGACGGAACACAGGCACGAGTACATAAAACGACTGCTCCCGGAACGAATTACCCGAAAAAAGGACGGCTGGGTCGCGAACCCAACAAAACTGGAGGACCTGACCAACTACAGACAGGACTACGCCGAGAAGAAAGTCCCTCCGACGAAATCCTGTAAGCCAGATGAAACCCCTCTACAATCCGAGGCCCCGCTAAGCGACAAATCGACTCAGCGAGTCGACTACCAACGCTGGCCCTGCACAAAGGTCGATCAATGTCATCCGGAGCACAACCTCTACCCCTGCGGGGACATGGACATGCTGTCGACAAATCGCGCCGAGTTCATCGAGAAGCCGATCAGAATTCCGGCGTCATGTCGACCGCCTGCGAACCGCGGCGCCCTGCCCAAGTTCGTCGGGCGCACGGAAAACCGCGACTGCTTCGGCCCGAAGGAAATGGGACCGATACTGCGACCGACGATGAAGGGCGAGTTTATTCCGTCGGAGGAACCGCTGGAGAACCTAACCAACTACCGAATGAACTACGTCCCGCGGAGCCAAGCGGTTCGAAGCAGCATGAAACCAGCGGAAAACGACTGGTCGTCGGACGAACCGTTAGGTAACTCATCTTATCGCCATGACTACATCCGCATGCCACTCCCACCACGCATTGAGCGGGAAAAGGAGAAATTTGTGCCGAATCCCACAAAGCTCGCAGACAACACCGTCTACCGCGATCACTACGCTAAGAAGTTAGGGAGACCGTCGACGAGCTGCAAGCCGTCCGATGTTCCGTATATGTCTGAGGCGCCGATTGAGAAGGCTACCACACAACGGGTGGACTACCAGCCGTGGAAGGAGAAACGGCCGCCGTTATTCAACCCTGAATCGAACCTCTTCCCTTGCGGGGACATGGACATGACGACGACGAATCGCGCCGAGTTCACCGAGAAGCCGATCAGAATTCCGGCGTCGTGTCGACCGCCTGCGAACCGCGGCGCCCTGCCCAAATTCGTCGGGCGCACGGAAAACCGCGACTGCTTCGGCCCGAAGGAAATGGGACCGATACTGCGACCTACGATGAAGGGCGAGTTTATTCCGTCGGAGGAACCGCTGGAGAACCTAACCAACTACCGAATGAACTACGTCCCGCGGAGCCAAGCGGTTCGCAGCAGCATGAAACCAGCGGAAAACGACTGGTCGTCGGACGAACCGTTAGGTAACTCATCTTATCGCCATGACTACATCCGCATGCCACTGCCACCACGCATTGAGCGGGAAAAGGAGAAATTCGTGCCGAATCCCACAAAGCTCGCAGACAACACCGTCTACCGCGATCACTACGCTAAGAAGTTGGGGAGACCGTCGACGAGCTGCAAGCCGTCCGATGTTCCGTATATGTCTGAGGCCCCGATTGAGAAGGCTACCACCCAACGGGTGGACTACCAGCCGTGGAAGGAGAAGCGGCCGCCATTATTCAACCCTGAATCGAACCTCTTCCCCTGCGGGGACATGGACATGACAACGACGAATCGCGCCGAATTCACCGAGAAGCCGATCAGAATTCCGGCGTCGTGTCGACCGCCTGCGAACCGCGGCGCCCTGCCCAAGTTCGTCGGGCGCACGGAAAACCGTGACTGCTTCGGCCCGAAGGAAATGGGACCGATACTGCGACCGACGATGAAGGGCGAGTTTATTCCGTCGGAGGAACCGCTGGAGAACCTAACCAACTACCGAATGAACTATGTCCCGCGGAGCCAAGCGGTTCGAAGCAGCATGAAACCAGCGGAAAACGACTGGTCGTCGGACGAACCGTTAGGTAACTCATCTTATCGCCATGACTACATCCGCATGCCACTCCCACCACGCATTGAGCGGGAAAAGGAGAAATTCGTGCCGAATCCCACAAAGCTCGCAGACAACACCGTCTACCGCGATCACTACGCTAAGAAGTTCGGGAGACCGTCGACGAGCTGCAAGCCGTCCGATGTTCCGTATATGTCTGAGGCCCCGATTGAGAAGGCTACCACACAACGGGTGGACTACCAGCCGTGGAAGGAGAAGCGGCCGCCGTTATTCAACCCTGAATCGAACCTCTTCCCCTGCGGGGACATGGACATGACGACGACGAATCGCGCCGAATTCACAGAGAAGCCGATCAGAATTCCGGCGTCGTGTCGACCGCCTGCGAACCGCGGCGCCCTGCCCAAGTTCGTCGGGCGCACGGAAAACCGTGACTGCTTCGGCCCGAAGGAAATGGGACCGATACTACGACCGACGATGAAGGGCGAGTTTATTCCGTCGGAGGAACCGCTGGAGAACCTAACCAACTACCGAATGAACTACGTCCCGCGGAGCCAAGCGGTTCGCAGCAGCATGAAACCAGCGGAAAACGACTGGTCGTCGGACGAACCGTTAGGTAACTCATCTTATCGCCATGACTACATCCGCATGCCACTGCCACCACGCATTGAGCGGGAAAAGGAGAAATTCGTGCCGAATCCCACAAAGCTCGCAGACAACACCGTCTACCGCGATCACTACGCTAAGAAGTTGGGGAGACCGTCGACGAGCTGCAAGCCGTCCGATGTTCCGTATATGTCTGAGGCCCCGATTGAGAAGGCTACCACACAACGGGTGGACTACCAGCCGTGGAAGGAGAAGCGGCCGCCGTTATTCAACCCTGAATCGAACCTCTTCCCCTGCGGGGACATGGACATGACGACGACGAATCGCGCCGAATTCACAGAGAAGCCGATCAGAATTCCGGCGTCGTGTCGACCGCCTGCGAACCGCGGCGCCCTGCCCAAGTTCGTCGGGCGCACGGAAAACCGCGACTGCTTCGGCCCGAAGGAAATGGGACCGATACTGCGACCGACGATGAAGGGCGAGTTTATTCCGTCGGAGGAACCGCTGGAGAACCTAACCAACTACCGAATGAACTACGTCCCGCGGAGCCAAGCGGTTCGCAGCAGCATGAAACCAGCGGAAAACGACTGGTCGTCGGACGAACCGTTAGGTAACTCATCTTATCGCCATGACTACATCCGCATGCCACTGCCACCACGCATTGAGCGGGAAAAGGAGAAATTCGTGCCGAATCCCACAAAGCTCGCAGACAACACCGTCTACCGCGATCACTACGCTAAGAAGTTGGGGAGACCGTCGACGAGCTGCAAGCCGTCCGATGTTCCGTATATGTCTGAGGCCCCGATTGAGAAGGCTACCACACAACGGGTGGACTACCAGCCTTGGAAGGAGAAGCGGCCGCCATTATTCAACCCTGAATCGAACCTCTTCCCCTGCGGGGACATGGACATGATGACGACGAATCGGGCGAACTTCACGGAGAAGCCGATCTGCGTGCGGCAGCCGTACAAGGTGACGACGCGATCGCTGCCAGGGCGGTTCCAGGGAAAGTCGAACTACAGGCACGACTTCCAGGATCACAAGTTGCCGAAGCCCGAACTGATGCACGGAAAGTGCGTATTCATCCCGTCCGAGTGTCCGCTGGCTGATTGCACGACGTACCGCGGCGCTTTCGTGCGGAAACAGCCACAATCAAGTCGGGTGTGGATACCAACCGACAACAAACGGCTGCTGTACTAGTGGCGACACACAGTGGCAGCAATGCACGACCGGTGTTGTTGCAACACAGGGCCACATAAAACTGGCTTAAGCACACACCTGATCACATGACTTGTCACGTGACCTGATCACGACGCGGTCACATGACATTACATCATGATGCAGTCATCATGAGTACACTGTAGTGTAGCACAAAGTTGTCGGCAGGGAACTGGACACTGACATGGGGCACTCTTTAGTGAAACGGACACTAATGCCAATGGTAGTTTGTTTGCTGGACAAAGTCTCGACGTTGAGACCATATTTGTTCTACCGAATGCTTTAAGAAGCAACAGGTAAATTCATTATGTACGATGTTAAAGGCGAATAAAGGCCATGTACACGAAGACGAATGTCGTTTTTTTGTAGACCCAGAAAACACTTATGATTATCACTTATCACCTTTAGTGTTTATATGTTATAAATCCACTCACAGTGACGCCATGCTAAGAGTTGCTAAGTGTGAAATATAAACAGGACCAGAACAACTGCAATTACTTGTCTGTAGCCATGTAATCAAATACTTACAGCCTTTCTACAAACCATGTGTCAGTACAACAGGCTGAGAGGCCGACACACGCACGCACGCACGCTCGCGCGTGCACGCACGCACACTACAGGTCAAACACTTGTGGGATCAGGGGGTCCTTATCAAATGAACATATTTTAGGGGTGCACAGACAGCAGTTATGCAGCATTACAAGGGGAGGTGGATCTAAAAAGTCCATACTTAGTGAATGACCCTTATCTTTGTGGGATCATTCTCTAAAATACACAAGCTCAATCACTGAAACGAAGTGGTAATATCTTACACCATCCTCCCATGTCAAGGGATGCTGAGGTTGATTACCGTTATTACGTCACAAGTCACCCACAATCAGCTTTTCTCTAACCCTGGTTCATTCCTTTCAAAAAAACCACTTTTAATGTCACCCAATGAAATCACCCATGAGGAATGTGGTCGGCCTCTGGTAGGGTCCATACACATATGGACATTTGAAATTCGAGGCTATTCAAGACTTTTCGAGGCTATTTAAAAAATAAATTCAAGACTGTTTTAATGACATATGTACTTTTATGCTCAGTAAATAGGTTAACATTAATTTTTACTATACTAAGAAAACAGCGGCGCCGACCAAAACGAAATGCTGATTGCCCAATGTGCACAAGTTTTTTTTGGCACAGGGTTTTTCCTTTTCTGGCTGTTATTCGTCACAATAAAAACAATATTTTATTGACCACAATTAAATTCAAGACTTTTCAAGACTACTTTGTAAAATTCAAGCATTTCAAGGCCTGGAATTTGGTCCAATCAAATTCAAGGCTTTTCAAGACTTTCAAGGCCCTGTACGGACCTGCTCTGGGCGTGGCTATGTGACAGCCTGTGACAGCCTGTGACAGCCACACACTCCTCTTGTTACAGGCAATGTTCGGAATGTAGAAACAAATATTTAACCGTTCAACTCGTGCAATTAGGGTGTCATTACACTGGAATTACCAGAGATTGTGTAGTAATGTGTACCCGTTTTCAAATTGGGGCAGGTATTAATTAGCACTGTACTCACAGGTGAAACATCACTACTGGCAATGTCAATAAACCAAATGCAGCACTTCACAAAGGGGATTTGCCAGGGGTAGCTTCCATGGCAAACAGCGCTGGCTTGCGTGGATGGCTTAGAACTTGAGGAGAGAGAGCATCCTCTTGGTAGCTCTCCATGGACAAATGTCATTTTATGGCTGGTCTGATGTGCATCCATGTGGATGTCTGACGCTAGGTTGAAGGTACTTTTGGTAAGTCTAAGAGACAATTTTCCCAGTGATTACAAGCTGTGCTTAGCAGAACATAGTCCCACTTAATCATCCCACTGTCACTTGGCTGCGTAACTATGCCGAGAAGATAATCTGGTCACTTAGCTGTTTTTTAATGTTATCCTGTGCGGGGGTAAAAAGTGCTGCCACCATGTGGAGTCTGAGTAATCGAGGATAATTCTGCCCTAATACCTGCTTCATAAACATTTACAAATTTGTATTTATTTATTATTATGTGAATATAATTTAAATGTTAAATACTAATAATATAGCATTGTCTTATAAAAATATATCCTTACTTTAATTTTATTTATTAGTTGGCCTGAGAGCCAATTGGATTATGGGGTAATACCGCCCTGGTGGCAAAGCATTAATAACCCAGGTGGATTGTGAGGGGTTAAAAGTGCTGCCACCTCACGGAATCTGGTTAATCGAGGCTACTAATTAGCCAACAGGGGTCTAGCCGTTGTGGCGTAGCGCATAAAAATACTATGCTTATGTTATCTAAGCTAAGGTGTATTACAGATGCTTATAAATAAATATAGTCCCAATATCCAGCACTGGAAATATCAAAAAACATTCAACGACATCCATTATAGATTTACGAAACGAACGTCGCTGGAACAATGAGCACAATGTCACAGTATCCGCCAGGTGGCAGCACCTTGATAACGTGACGCCACAAGACGGAAAATAATTTTTTTATTCGCCGGAGTGGCAGCGAAGTTGGCATTAGTCACCCGTGAGAACAGCCAGGCGTGTTCAGTCTTCACGGAAAGCCAACGGTCGTCGACGTTTCCATAAAGTCTGTATTAAATGTCGTAGTTTATTTTTAATTTACACTGCTTTGCAGACGAGCTGCATACGACACGTTCGCCCGGACTGGCGGAAGGCGAAGCAGAAGCCAGAACGCCGAGTTCTTCGTTAGACCCTTGAATGCTTTGATCGATGTCGTCGACGGCGAGCAACGACAAAGAAGTTCGTTTCCTTTCCTACATTACTAGAACTAAGAAATATCTATATAAAATATATGTATAAACCGACTGAAAGTATTGTCTGACTGCAAACATTATAATGTCTCCTGCGTCCTCCATCGATCGAATTGTCTAACTCAGCAAAAACTTAAAAAGGAAGTAACCTTCCCTGCAACATATGTGTAGATTACTTTATGATGGCACAACAAAACATTGAATTCTGCCGTTACAACTTTAGTCTCGCTTAACCGACTGTCGGTCGGCTGCGGAACTACGCTGAGAAGACAGTCTGGCACCATTAACGGCTTTTGTTTGGTATCCGCGTGATCTATACAATGCTGCCACCTCACGGACACTGCCGTAATATTTTTTTTATAAACAACTGCAACTTTGTATTTCTGTTTATTTTGTGTTAATATAAGTTTAATTCTGAATAGTTTTGATAATACAGCATTATTTGATAAAAAAAAAGGTATCCTTATTTAATTGGTATGCTATTAGCCTCAGTTACCCAGACTCCGTGAGGTGGCAGCACTTTTAAGCCCCCTCAACTCCGCCTGGGACAGTTAATGGGCTTAAGTTTCTACATCCGGGTAGCCTTACCCCAAATTAGGGTAGAGACGCTGATTGGCTCTCAGGCCAACTATGAAATAAAAATTAAAATAACGAAATACTTTTATAAGATGATGATATCCTATGAAAAGTATTCAACATTGAACTTAAATTAACACAAAAGTAAGTAAAAATTCAAATTTACAGTTGTTTATATAATAAGAATTACGGCAGGATTAACCAGTATCCGTGAGGTGGCAGCATTGTCTAGCCCCACACGGATAGCATACCAATTAAATAAGGATACCTTTTTATCAAATAATGCTGTATTATAAAAACTATTCAGAATTAAACTTATATTAACACAAAATAAATAGAAATACAAATTTGCAGTTGTTTATAAAAAAAATATTACGGCAGTGTCCGTGAGGTGGCAGCATTGTATAGATCACGCGGATACCAAACAAAAGCCGTTAATGTAGCCAGACTGTCTTCTCGGCGTAGTTCCACAGCCGACCGAGAGTCGTTTATGCCAGACTAGTATGCTATCCGAGTGGGGCTAGACAATGCTGCCACCTCACGGATACTGGTTAACCCTGCCGTAATTCTTATTTTATAAACAACTGTAAATTTGAATTTTTACTTACTTTTGTGTTAATATAAGTTCAATGTTGAATATTTTTCATATGATATTATTATCTTGTAAAAGTATATCTTTATTTTAATTTCATAGTTGGCCTGAGAGCCAATCACCGTCTCTACTGTCTACCCTAATCTGGGGTAAGGCTACCCGGATGTAGAAACTTAAGACCCATTAATATCCCAGACGAAGTTGAGGGGCTTAAAAGTGCTGCCACCTCATGGAGTCTGGGTAACCGACCCCACCCGACCCCGGGCCGACACTAAAACTACACCAACGAACTCCTTGAATGAACCAGATGACAAATCAACAGAAATATGCCCATCATGCATACATAAACTGTTAGAACAAAAGTAAACAATATAGGGACACCCGGTTTTTATAATATTTTTAAATTATGAAATCCAACTATTCGTTTGCACCAGGTCGACAGATGGCGCCACTCAATTTCACATCAATCAGTTGTATGGATTTGAACTAATAAAACAGGCATTGTGTGCGTGAGTCTTGTTAAATTTGAGAATACTTACAGTTCGATACTGCCTAATGTTCAAATCGTTTGCAAAAATTAAACCATACTTTGAACTATATCGGTGACCAAAACCAGTGTATTACTGACAGAGCCCTAGTCTGGCCTGTATCGCTGTCCCACTAATTATTGCAGAAATGTATCTCATATTTTTATCTTTTAATGTCCAGTTTATTTTTCTAACAACTAACTCAACAAACAATTGTTTGTGGATCTACAGAGACTATGTACAGCCAACAAAAGTCAAAATTAACTGACTAGAATATAAATGTAACACGTTTTAATTTTAAAAGTTTCATTCCTCATATCAGAGTCAGTGTCAGATAGAAATTTTAAATAATGGCAAATAACTAATTTCATATTTACTATTAAACAAATATAATGATAATTGATAATAATTTGGATGAAGTTACAAAGTGGTGTTTCACAGACATAGATATTTAACATTTCATGTCATCATTTTATCTGCATTTATCATGACATCTCAAATTAGTTCAAAAGCACATGACACTATAAAGTTCCCCTGAACAGATTATATTTATCGTGTCAATATAACCAACATACACATTACGCAACCCAATATAATTCTAGGTCCAATGATCATGTTGACAAAGACAGTTTTATAATCAGTATAATAATAAAATAAAGCTTTATTTGCCATTTTAAACATGCAATATACATGTGATGTTAAATAGGAATATGTTCTGGCATTTGAGTCACAGTACCTATATAAAATAAAATGAAATAAACATAATGTATAATATATATATATATATATAATGTTTTTTAAAATGATACGTTCCAACCATTCAAAATTATTATTTTGATCTAATAAATAAGTAAATAAAGCATGCACCCCTCCACCCTCCCTTCCTCTCGTATATTCCATATGATCAGGTGCATGCTAGCAATGCTGAACATACCTGGTAGCATAGCTTTATTATGCAGAGACCCGTCAACCCGTCATTTGGACGGGTAAAAACCGTTGTGTACGGGTATAAATATAGGTGGACGGATGAAAAAATTAAGGAGCAAAAAAAGCTTCCATAGATATTGTCAGATTTGCCTCAAAAGTGAGTGTAGATGGTGCCACGTGTGTGTTTGTAGTCAATTTTCGGTCATCAGACACATTAAAATTTGCAAATTGGCTTAACAAGCGTTCACCAAAACATATGTGACTGGCAATAATTTGGTCCTGCATAAAACCCTGCCTGGTAGTCACGAATACAGGTAGAAATCTCTTGTTTGCAGAATTCTAGGTGCTAGTCTGCGTGCGTGCGTGTGCTGGCATTTGACAGGTACGTGAGAACACACAGTCATGGCTGACGACGCCGACTCAGGTGACTATTATTATGACTTCCCGATAAGGCCGACGAGGAGTGACTCAAATGACAGGTTCCAGACAGAGTACCAGCAGCAGAGGGTCATGCTGCAGCCGGGTGATGAGGGTCGCCCGGCACGGGAGACTGAGCCGCGCAGTGTTCAGCAAGAGACTATTCATGTTCCGCAAGAGAGTGTTCAGCAAGAGAGTGAGCAAAACATGGGTTATGGCAGAAGGAGACACGGTCACAGACACCGACACGCGGACACAAGCGCTGCTCCCGTGGAAGGCACTGGCGGTGTAGCAAATACAGGTGAACAGGGCAGAGGAGCCGATCCTCTGAGGTCAGGAGACGCACAGGCTCTTAGCTCGAGGAGGAGAAGTACAGACCCGATGCTCAGAACAGGTGACATACAGGGTCTTGGCTCAAGGAGGGGTACTGACCCCATGCTGAGATCCGTTGACACAGCGGCTTTTAGCGCAAGGGGAGGTACCACAGACCCAAGGACAGACCAACAGCCTCAAGGGTCAGGAGCAGATGCTGAGCCAGCCCACCAACCAGTTCACACAAAAGCTGACTCACTTGCGAGTCTCCATGACGGCCGGGTATTGCCTCCAGTGGGGAGAGACTCTGATAGTCAGTTCGGCTCCCTGCGGCCGGTTAAAGTTAGAAGTGGCTCCGCAGGACAAATGATCCCATCACCAGACACACGTCCGCCAGATTCATACGACAGAGTCCAGCCTCTGATGAACATGACTGCACAAGAAACAATGGCAGTGCCACAAGGTGCCTCCGGTCCATCAAAACACACCATCGCCAGCCGGAAGGTCTTTGGTCCATCAAGGAGCCTACAACCGCCATCAGACTATGTGCCGCCTGCAGAACGCCTGCAAGAGAGCCGTAAGTTCGGCGGGTTCAGCGGTCCATCCGGCCGGACAGTGCCGCTAGACACCATAATGGCCAGACGAAATGTCTTCGGTGCATCAAAGGCAGTGGTGATGCAACCCGTCCCTCGCCGCCAACCACCCGAAGATCAGACACGGGCAACGCACTGGTCCGGGGCTTCGGCAGGATCAAGATTTGGTGCTTTAATGGCGATGAGGCACCAAGTGCTGCCACCTATCAGGGGTGATTCTTCGTCCACCGTGGGAGCGCAATCACAGGTTGTAGACGAGGAGGATGACTACAGTGGCAGGTAAGCTGATGTTCCTGGCAAAAGAAGCCTATCTAACTATAATCGGCACTTATGCAGAATTCGGACCCACCTCTGTTTTGCCATGATAACCGTATATTTGCTAACATTTGAAACTTGATTTTGTTAAATCAAACATTTAAAATCATCTTGTGCATATTTATGTTTTATAAACAGCACGTCTTAGCAGACTCTTGAGGTCAAAAAGACAGCGCGGTCGGCATAAACAAACTGGTTATCACTCATTCCGTGTGCACGGCGCAGTAACATGCACCGCTGCGCTTGCGATTGGCACAAATCGGAGAGCGCTATTTGGGCCATAAAATGCAATATTTGTGAAACATAAACATACCTGGGAATGTTGATTGATCATGTTTCGGGTTAGAGTTTGTCACTTTGTGTGAGGTATCCAATATAGGCAAATTTACCGTTATAATGAGGTGGGTCCGAATTCTGCATAAGTGCCCTATAATCTAGATAGTGTAATTTAACTTACATTGGAGCTTAATTGTCGAAGATGAGTACGACGTTTTGACCCATCAGGTACTGATGTCACGTGTGTTGCCTCAGATTTCATTAACAAGGCCCATAGCTGACGGGTTGAAACGTCGCACAGTGTACTCATCTTCGACAATTAAACTCCAAAGTAAGTTAAATTGCACTGCAATAAACCATTCTTGGAGCCATGAACAATATATTCAATATAGATAGTCCAGGTTTAAATGTAAACGTCATCTTCCTGGATAATTTGCATGGCTCCTCAAGAGAAAGTTTAAGAGTATCTTAAAATGCATCCATTCCTAGGTTTTTATTTATCATTTAATAGAATGTTTTAAGTCAGTTTTTTTAGGGTATACCATCCACCAAAATGTGTTATATTAAGCTTATAACAATATTTGCAAACTGAATATATCCAAATAAAAAAAATTGTTAAACTAGTAAAGTCTAGTATACAAAACATCCCGTTTCAAACCAGCTTTATTAGCCAGGATGGCCGAATTAACTGCAATATATATTGATAGTCAATGATGTCCCATCTTAACACATCCATGGTGGCAGACTTTCTGTTACAAATTATATTACTATGCCAATTAATTAATTCTGAGTAGGGGAACAGCCATTTTCTTTATGGGTTCTCGCCAGTTTAGACTTGTCAGGTGACAGACCCAATCATTGTCTTCCTATAAATGCACATTGTGAATACATATATGTGTTCGTGTATTGATGTTGTCAATTTTCCTACGGTTGATTCAAGGAATATCCCAGCGACCCATTCAGCATCTGATGATCACACGTTGGCAGAGCAGCAACCCCCGTAATTTGTCAGATGTAACGAGCAAATCCAGTTCTTTAATGTAATTAAACAAATTTATTTAATTAAATTAAAACGATTGTATATTTATGTACAATTGTTTGTGTTACACTTACTACAGACATAATATTGCTGAAATGATTCACATGACCCTTGCATCACAATGTCAGATATGTGAAGGATCTGAACTATAGACCAATCAATGATACCTCTTTACATCCTGACAAGTTAAACACTTTATTTATTATTTAAATTCACCAGACAAAATCACACAAATATTATATTATGCCTGAGGTGTACAAATCAGTGACATTTTTAATGTACTTACGAGTATACAATCGGTACATTCTGTGGTAGTTATATCTATGTACTTGGTAAGTTTCAATGTACCTTTATATAAGATCGTGTACACTTGTTGATTGTGCTCTGATGGTCAAACACTCCATGTTGACTCAACTTAGCTGGTCAGTCTATATGCCTTGTCCTAGGTCAGTCTACATGTCTTGACCACACCTGTCTTTAGCTGTCAGAAGACTTAAAATGAGCATGCCTACTCTTAGGTTTTATTATTTCACTTAATATTACATTCTTATGACTGCAGCATGCATGTTGAAAGTGTACTGCCTGCCAACTTGTGTTTAGTTACTTTATTAAGCTTGGAACAATGCTCACAATTTGAAAGATTCCACCCACAACACATTCAAATGGTAAATAAAACATCCAGTTTCAAAACAAAATTGATTGGCAATAGTGCCAGGGAGAGTAGAGTTAACGGCAATACCTTTGGCTTTGATGTTTAACTTACCCACGTTCTCGACAGCAGACTTCCTGTTACAAACTATTACTTGGCCAATTCTGGGCTGAGGAGCTACCATCTTCCCTTTAGCCCATCCGAGACACAGCCACTGTGAGACAGCTAGTTAAACTGACCATATCAGTGCCTCGTTTGTTTTGTTATCCTGTGTGGTTGAGCCAGCATATGTGCATCACACTCCCGGCATACATCTAGGACCTCCCAAAAGACATGTCATGATTTTGTAAAAACATTCCCCCCAGATATAGGGTTTTTAACGGCCAGTAGAGGTTTATGGTTTGTACAAGATACTGAATGATTATTTGAAGCAGTATGCATCTTTTCTGTGATTGCTGAAAATTATATTTAAATACTTAAACCAAATGCAAGATTTGGAGGAAACTTGCAGTGTGGTGATTTTATTAACTTATTGGCAAATTTCATTTTAGAATACATGCACATTTGTGAAACACCGTTAAAACTGTCGTCTTTGGTAAAGGTCGTGTACAAATAGTTCTCTGTATCCCCCATTCAAAACAGCAAGATGTTCACAAAGTATAACTGATTTGTTGAATATCCTGCTAATAATCACCACTGCTTAGGATGAACCACTGTTACTAGAAAGGACAACACTTTTATACTGTCACTAAATATTTTACGATTTACATTAAAACAGGTTTTGAATATGTTTGATATGTAATGCTTTTTATGGACTTTTTAGAAAAGCATAATTTTAACAGTAGCTAAAGGGGAAAGTTCAACAGTTAGGTGTTATGCACCTAAGAGAGTTAACACAAACTAATCATTTGCATCTACAATAAAAGTTGTCATATCAATGGTTTAGTCAGAAGGTGGTCTTAAAGAGGAAATAACCAACAAAACATGTAACACCATCTTTGTTGTTCCAACCAATCAACACCGAGCATTACATTTGCTGCATTCGTAAAATACATTACATAGTCGAGTGAATAGACCTTGTAGAATAGATAACAAAAAAACTAATAAAAAATAGTTTGTCAGAAAATATAATTTAGAAATTCTTTAGTAAAAGAACTTTATTGATAAAATTGTTCTTTATTATATGCTGATTACTTGAAAAATTACTTTAAAGTATTGTAACGAGATATTTGTTCTTTGTTACAAATCGCCATTGCAGCACTGTAAATTAATTACGTACACACTATAAACAGAGTAAAGAAACCACGTATATACATAATACGAATATTTTTTAACTGTTTTATGTGTCACCCAAATAAATGTTACACAACAAGATATGTGCGTTTGATAGACACCTGGTGAATAGTATAAAAACTGTTACCCAGAACACGGTCACCTGACGGACAATCACGTACACGCTTATAACGAATTCACAGATATAACAAACTTATTAGCTACACACAATGTAGTTCATTATAAGCACGTTGTACACTGTACTGTACTATAATGACTTTAATGGTGATAACTGGCACTTAATTCCTCACACCACAAGCAGGCGTAAGCTAGTTTAATTGACAACACCAGCCCATTCAGGGAATGGTAGGCACATTACACAAGTATGTCAGATTAGTTCTGGCCAGCTAGCTTCTATGTCCAAACATCTGACCATTGCCCAGTGGCCTACTAAATACCAGTCAAAGCTCTGCCGGTATGACCGTACACATATCTCCTACAATGCACACAATAAATAGACAGACAGCCACCACCAATTCTGAACCGAGCTCATATGACATTCAGGTTAATCCCGAAGGCAACATGTTTACTATAAAATTATTAATCCGTTCAGGATTGCAATTCTGTTGTGATGCTAGCGCAATGCGATTCTTTTCCGCCACAATAACTGTACTAACAGTGATGTATAAATCATATTCAAATCCACTTATGCCAACCATAACCATAACTCGACATACATAGTTTGACAGGATGTAAGCGAACTGCCATATAATGCTATGAGTTTGAGATGGCGGCATCAAGTAGACGGCCCACTGCCACGAGTGTAACGTGAGTCAATATTTGTATATCTGGGTGCAAGGCTCTTGTACATATAATATTATACTACTCAACATGTGCTAGGGATCACTATTTAGGGTGGTATTATATTTTTTGGCATGGGTATCAGAAAAATACTAAAAATGGCATGTATTCGAGGACATGTTTATTTCTTAAATTTCATTGCTCTATACCAAATGTGAACGATAGGTAACACCCGTTCTGTCGTCAAAGAAGTAGATCGCGAAAAATTGAGGTTTCCCCCAGACACCCAAAAATGGAGGTTTCATAATTTACTCCAAATCATGATAATGTCCCAATCAGTTCAATTACCAGCAGCAACAACTGTCAGTAGCTTGTGTGTGACCCACGTGATGCAATCACAGCCTGGCAACGGCGTCTCATGCTTCCAATGAGTCTCTGGATGGCTGCCATCTCAAGATATTTCCACTACAAACGTGCTATGACCCTTAGCAAATTTTTAGTAGCATATTTTGGCCTATATTTTTGTTTTATGGTGAAACATGACAACGTGGACACATGCCCGTAACAAAAGCCTACCAAAAGTTGATATTTGAAAGTCCTGAATAATTACCTGGTAATTTGTATTGTCCATTACTTACCAAGTTACCAATCCATAACATACTGACTTATATTTTGTATTTTGGTGAAATATGACGTCGTGGACACACGCCCGTAATAAAAACCTATCATAACTTTATATTTGAAAGTCCTGAATAACTACCTGGTAATTTGTATTGTCCATTAGTTACCAATCAATAGCATACTGCATTGGAGTGGTGGTACTATATTATATTCATTGCTTACTCCCGTAAAACAAAACCTGCCCAGTTTTGTTCATCCAGTTCTGATTCACTTTTTGTCCCTAAAGTCAAAACTAATATTGGGACTAGGACTTCTGCTATGGGTTTTAGTTTTACTCTTTAGAATATGCTTCCTTCTAGTTCTAGTGTTAAATCAGTTGAAAATATTGCTAAATTCTGCCTTCATTTAAAGACATACCTTTACAACCTTGCCTACCCACCATAGCTCCCTGGCATATCAATCAATCTGCTGACAATTGGAATTGTTTATAAATATGAGATCGATTAACCCTTTTGATTTGATGCATCTCTCCAAGTCTGGTTTCTAAGGATTTAGGTGCAGAAGTTGTATGTATATATGTATATATGTGTAAATAATTATGTGTACAGTGGCTGTCTCTGAAAAAAAATGATATTGTAAATATAGCTGTAAATATGGCGTTTCCCAAAACGAAGTGGTTATTATATGTTTTGTTAATAACATCATTATCACAGCTGGATTATCCTTTCAGATCATCATTATAGATATCTTGCAAAATGTTGCTGGAATTTGTATTAAATCATTTATTATGTCTTACCGATATTGATTCTAAGAATCTTGTAAAACCTTTGTAGATCTGCAAGTCCTTAACACGGAAGCAAAGTGCATGAAATATTTATATTACTGGAGAGGATGGGTAGAACCATCCTCTCACGCCAGGTGGTGCTAATAAATTTGAGCAGGTATTTGTGATGTTCTCACGGGTGAGGCTGCTGCAACTGAAGAAGTCAATAAACTAGTTACTTACATAGTAAAATATGTACTTTCTATAAGGTAGAACCTACAGATGTCAAATGTGATAACAGCGATGGAGTATTAAATAGCTACAGCTACTCTGGGCTAGCGTCATGTCAAGAATCATGAATTAAACATTTCCATTACTTAATTTAATGTAATAGTTGCTCCTGTATAATGGTGTTTTGTGGCGGACTTTTGCTGGAGACGACAGCTGCAAACTGCCACTTAGAAATACCTTTCCACTTTGTTGTAACTTCCTCAGTAAACATAGCTAGATGCAAAACATCGCGGTTATGCACAAGTAATCTAGAATAGCTATAAATATTCCTGAAGTGGAATGTTAATATCAGTCAAAAGACTGACAACTCATCTGTAAAAACTGACACTGCATTTCATTAGGGGCAGGAAGATTGATTTCTGATTCACAACAATGTCATTGGTATCTAAGCATGTCCTATTTTCTACAGCAGAGCGTCTGTATTAAAATACTGTCTGTTGATCATTTTAAACTAAGGCATATGTTCGTCTGCCAAATCATTGCCACAAAGGACATGGAACCAACTACCCATTGCAGTGCGACAATGTACGAGTGTGAATCAATTCAAAGTAGCACTCAAGACGCATCTGTTTACATATTACTATTTTGACACTCTGTGATCACAGTTAATCAATCAACGATTCATACATTTATTTTAATTAACTTATTATTTTAATTAGTATATATTTATACTATTTTTTTTATTGACTACATATTTATACTATTTTACTTATTTATTCATTTTTAATATAGTGTGTAGGCTAGTTGTGTGCCAATTTAAGTCGGTATTTTTAATTTAAGTCGGTAAATATATATATATATATATATATATATGTGTGTGTGTATATTATTATTATGTTATTAGTATTTATTTTTATTATCATTATTTTAGGAATAATCATTGTAAAGCACCCCAGAACAATTATTTGGATGGGGCGCTATATAAGAAATTAACTATTATTATTATAATACACAGGGATTACACACTTCAGTTTATAAATGTATTCACGCACCCATAAAGCGCAGACGGTAAGAACATGCTGTGACAAAGTTGGGCAACGTTTCAGGTTATTTTCACAGCTCTTTATTTAACTTGACTTTGTGACATGCATAGCTTTATGCAGAGACCCATCCATCCGTCATTTGGACGGGTAAAAACGAATATGGATGGGTAGAAATATATGAAGGAGAAAAAAATGAAGGATTAAAAAAAGGTCTTTCAAAATAATCGATATTGTTAGTTATGCCTTGAAAGTGAGTGTAAATGGTATCTCATGTGTGTTTGTAGTCGATTTCAGGTCATCAGGCACATTTGAAAGTTTGTAAACTGGCTTAACAATAACAGTTAACATCCATGTGTCCACCAAAACGTGTGTGACTGGCAATGATTTTATCCTGCATAAAGCCCTGCATGACATGCCTTCTTTTTCCTGATTATAATCAACCAACTTTAACATTTTGAAAATAATTGTTGGTTTCAGGTTGTATGCATCAGAATAGTGAATTTACTACGGGCAAAACTATCTGCAGCAATAAACAGATTTGCATACAATAAATGGGGGAGTGGGTTGGTGCTGGTTTTAATGGAAATGTGGAGAAGACCCTGCCACGAATCAGTCCAGGGTTCAAGACCTTTCCATGGGCGGCCATTGTAACGTTTCCTTCATTTCCTATTACATTTGAATAGGTCTATTATTGAAAATTTCATCCCATATTTAACCTCCGCTGGAAAATTTGTGAAATTTAATACCCCTGTTTTACATAAACCACTTTGAAACCTGACACCCCTTTATTTCTACCAGAATCAGACTGTGACCGGGCAAAAATGACACCAGTATCAATATTATAGAAAGAACACTGACTGTCATCTGTCATGAATTTAGACAGTTCTGATGCCATGCTGCACAAAAACATAATTTCTACTCACTCCACACTACATTATTTATGTCCTCACAGAAATTCAGATAATATGTATAGTGCTATATCTGTAGGGTACTCTTTTGTTGGGTAATGGCGGATGAGTTCCTTACAGTGGTCTTACATCTCCTGGAGAAGTGAGAGAATGTCCTACAGTCTATATACTACTCAAAATTTGCTAAGGATCACACAATGTTTGTAATGGAACAATCTTGAAATGGCAGCCATCCAGAGACTCATTGGAAGCATGAGACGCCGTTGCCAGGCTGTGATTGCATCACGTGGGTCACACACAAGCTACTGACAGTTGCTGCTGTTGGTAATTGAACTGATTGGGACGTTATCATGACTTGGAGTAACATTCTGAAACCTCCATTTTGGGAGGTCTGAAGAAATCCTCCATTTTTGGGGGTCTGCTTCTTTGATGACAGAACGCATGTTACCTATTGTTCACATTTGGTATATAGCAATGACATTCAGGAAATAAACATGTCCTCGAATACATGCTGTTTTTAGTTTTTGTGTGATACACATGCCGTAAAATATAATACCGCCCTAAATAGTGATCCCTAGCAAAATGTAAGTACCGGTGGTATAGGAGGATGGCATAGATTTTGATACGAACCTTGCCAGCCATGCGCTGGGAGATGATGCCATTGCTGGCCACCAGGACATCGGCAAGGGTCGTCTTTCCTGAAACAGACAATGGGTTTAATTAAATGAATGAATGACGGACGGACGAATGAATAACCTACACATTCAAAATGTGCATCTGCAGTGAATATGTCATTTTTAAAGTCTGTGAAAACCATCATAAAGTGGGGAGAATATAATTTTGACCATCATCTTTGTTACAGTTTTTAGTTTGTTAACAGTGAATGTCAGTTCAGCATACAATGGTTACAGTATCGTGTTCAAATGTTTTGCGGCATTTTCGAAAATAATTCTGACAAACAGTTTTTGTTAATATTAGTTTTCTTCCATTATATATTCTGCAAGATATAGTCTACAAAGTTAAATACTTCATTTTTTTAAACTACTGGATTCCATAACATAGGTTATATTATCATAATTATTATCAAACATTCAAAACCTTGTATAAATATTAATAGCAAAATATCTAGAGTGCTGATTTACCCATTATAATTAATAATTAAAGTATATGATCTACTAATAGTGCTTCTCTTTACTAAACTGTCTACATAAGTACCTGGCTACAGAAATATACCAGTTTACGTATATTTTATAGCAGTTTGAGCAGTTTTTAATACTGAATATCACTCCACACGGTACACATAAGAACACCACCTTCATCTTTTAGACTGTATGACAAACAGATGTTGTACCCCGTCCCCTGTTCCACCCCAGTAGCCCCTGGGTTATGCCACAAACAGCGGATCTGATTATTCCCCTCATCTAGAGTCACCATTCAAGAGTGTTTCTATCATCAATCGAGATGGACATGAAGGGCAACTTACTTTTTTAAAAGCACAATAATCACCCGTAATTCCATTGACTTTGTTTCTTTAAAAGGTAGTGCTTCGTTGTTGTTGAAATGTGGAGGTTGTCTTTGGTAGTGGTAGTTGTGTCGAAATTAAATCTACACCCTAGTTATCCTAGTTGTGGTTACTGCAGTGATGCCGGCACTCACCGTGGTCAACATGTGCCAAGATGCAGATGTTGCGAATGTTGGCTGCATGTCGCTGTAGAGCAGCAAGTTTCTCTGGCTGTGTGGCTCTCACCATTCTCACGTGTGATCATGTCAAAACTTGTCGACGTTCTACTGAATCTACAGCAAATAACAGAGTACATTAGTCACTAGAACTTTGCCATCTACGCTACCACAACTGATTCCATTCTGAAATGCAATTAAGCTATTCTGAAATAACCGATATGTAATTAAAATTACTCTGTTCAAAAACCAAATTACGCTCTCCAGAAATACAAGTGGTACTCTTCAATGCCATTACAAGATGTTCAGAAACACAACTTTTTTTCAGAAGTATAATAGCACAGTACAGTAACACTATTCAAAAAAATTACGTAATAATCCAAATCATTACAAATGTAACAAATTATTAACAAGTAATATATTACACTCTGTTTACCTGTCAGTGGACTCACAGACAATTAGAAACGTTTGGTGAGCATAGACTTGAGTGTGTCCACAAGAACAAAAACTGAGCAAGACAAACAATTGAGCTATGATTGCCTAACATATTGTAACCATTGGGTCTTAAGTGAAAACTAGAACAGGCTGTAATACAGGCTTAGTATTGTCTCAAGTATATTGGTAACTGTAAGCTCAATACAATCTGCCAGCACTGATCAATGGAATTCTTACACAACTGTTCAGATATCAGTTTCACCCAGCACAGCATATGTTAACTAGAGCAAAGACATAATTGTACTACATGTAGTACACTTCTACAAACCTCCACTCGCTGTTTCATAGGGATCCTGAGTCATAAGATATGTCCCATAACTTGAGGGTCGTAGGGGGGACAGAATGATGTACCCTGCACGCAGGTTTTCCATACTTCTCTATCATCAGCTGTTCTAATAAGTTGCTTGAAGCTGAGCCCAGTCCAATCCTTTATATCGTCAATACATGACGTTGCTGTATGCATGTCTTTTACAAAAAACATTGCTCCCCTTTTCTTAATACACAGTTGATGACATAAAGTATACTTTCAACCAAATTGTGTTTAGTAACTACGATCAATGCGTAGTTCACCATTTAAATGTTTCATCACTGCCAGATGTGACACTTGTTTCATGCCACCACATTTTATACATCGTTTGTTTTCATTATTCCATACAAATACTTTTTTCAAAACTAAATTATTCCAAATTCCCTGCAGTGTTGGTATCACAATCAAATATATTTTGTGTATTTATAACTGTATTTAAATTTTATTTACATTTGTGTATTTGATCAATAGGCCATATTTAATCCCACCCTTAATCCTCTGGGCCCACATTATTTTATCTCTTCCAAACAAATTTCATAATTACATAACTAGCAATGTTCTACTTACTTCTATGTTTCAACCACCATCGGCGGCCTTATTCAGGAACTGAATGTTCAGTGGTCACTGCTCGCTAGATGGCATGGCGAGCAGACTGTCCTACACGTGACTTAGTCTGTAGCCCCCCTCGTCTCTGTTCATAGTTGGTTCACAGTCTGCTCGCCACGCCATCTAGCGAGCAGTGACCACTGAACATTCAGTTCCTGAAGAAGGCCGCCGATGGTGGTCGAAACGTAGAAGTAAGTAGGACATTGCTAGTTGTGTAATTATGAAATTCTTTTGGAATAATATGCTGCCAACTTGATGAACATTTTCACAATTATTTTATCTTATCTTGAGCACTCTATTTAATTTATCGCAATCTGGTGGACAACATACACTCGCATAAGAGTCGCGTTGGGACGATTGTGGTCATATTTAAGATGTGTAGTTTGTGTACTCTTCATATGTCACCAAGATGGGTAGGTCACACATGGAAAGACAGATTTAGCATACATACTTGGGCTGTAACCCTGTGACATGCAATTCAGATATTGCTGACTAATGTTGAAATACCCCTGCCATACTTAGAGCGTTGTCACCCCGTCAAATAGACGGGAAAGAAATGTAGGACCTTTTCCTTTTAGATGCCGCTACAACTACAACGTGCCATGTCAAAGGTCAAGCTGGTGCCCCCAGGAGACTGAACATTTTGAGCCAAGCCAACCAACACACGTCCCAAAATATTGCGTTTGTGAAATATGCACATGTGGGTAAGTGGAAAAGATCATTGAAGACGGGATGATTAGACTGGGGCAATGACCAGGCTGACAGTGGCTGACTTTGTCGTGCTGAATCCGATTATGTATTGTAATGACTTACTCCTGTTCAGGGCTGGAAAAAATCAAGATTTTTTGGAATAAATCAGATTTTTTCGAATAAATCAGATTTTTTCGATTAAATCGGATGTTTTTGATAAAATCTAATTATTTGATTTTTTCAACATTCTCAGCAATCATAAGAAATAATATGTAATTTGGAAAATAAATAAATATGTCGTATATCATAATATACCCAATAGGCTGAACATCTCACTCTTAGCATTTTCTAAAGAATTCAAGCAAAGTTGTTATGTACAAATTTAAACTTGACTTAAAACTACTTTACTTGACACCGTTTTTATTACTACACCCTGTACTTTATTTAATGGTAATTATATAATTTAATTTTTTGGGTCTAAAAATAGTCGCTTTATTTGCATTACAGGGGTAATAGTATTGTTTTAACATGGTGTTTTATATGTAACAGTGCCATGAGCGCCACCGGCACTATACAAATTGCCATTATTATTACTACATACAGCTAAATCAACTGGCAACAAAACAAACGATCAGTTTGTGGTGCATATGAATATTCATTATTGGTAGCCTGATTATTGTCATCTTCATATCAGTTGTCAGTCCGAAGCAATGCTCACATTTAGAACTCTGTATATAAACAGAACACAACCATGTGGGCTTAGTAATAACAAAATGTCAGCTGTCTTACTGTTGAGTGTTGTTGAGGATTATTATTATAAATTTGCACAAATAAAGTGAGTAATCAGGTAACTATAAATTTAAGATAATCTGAAATACTGAACAATTCAATATCTTGATTTTTTCATGTTGATTAAAGTAATGATTTAATCAATTTGATTAAATCAATGCCAACCCTGCTCACGTTAGTTGTTTAAATACTCCCATACCGACAACATGATTAGTACTAAAGTGCAATGATCTAATGCACCTGCTATGAATGGTGTGCACAGCAATGTTCTAGTCATATAATGCTGTTCTGCGCAAGATACTTTTACATAACCTTTTTTTGTGGCGCTTCTAACTGCTGCTAACTATTTGGACTGGTCAATTTTTTAGACAAATGAATGTGGCAATGTTCCTGGCTGGCAACAATTTTATCCTTCATTAGTCCCTGGTTCCATGTCAAATATCGGTGGTCGACACCATTTGACATTGGCTTAGTCATTGTAAGAAGGTATTCCTGGTAACTTATTTGCATTGCGATAATTCAAGTGTCATCTCGTGAACTGAAAGTTGTACATTACATAGATCAATGTGTGAAATTTGTGGTACATCAAGAAAAAACATTATGGCACTGTCTGGTTGTACATAATGCAGGGTCACAGAATGAATAGGTATTGTCAATTTACTGAACAGGACTGCTTTGCCTTGAATGGTTGATTCCAAACAACCCACTTTGTGCTAAATGAGTCAGTGGAATAACTATTGGTATGCGATTGCGATAGGTGGTCACACAGTACCATCAGTTTATAACAAAATAATCTATATTGAAGTAAAATATAGAAATAATACACAATAAATACAAAATTACAACTAAGTACAAGTCATACGCAAAACCTTTATCTGCCAATTTTGCCAGATATTAATTTTTTTACATATCACTTTAACAAATGTTTTGCAAACTATGGCACCTCGTGTACAGGTTTAGTGGACACAAGAAACAAATGTTTTCTTCATATAAATTCATCAGTCAGGTAGGTGTCATAGTGTCATGAATAAAAAAATTCAATAATTAAGGTGCACAAAATTAATGTATAATTGTCAGATATTACTTTAGTGCTTTGCCATGTAAACAAATGTTTATGTGGTTGAATCAAAGTAACGTTTCAAGCAATTTTTTCACTCAAATGTTAATAAAGTTTACACATGGTAAACTGTAGGCTGTAGTGCTCACGGGATTGACACATCACCAATGACTGCCATTATGATTCGTCGTTTTAGAAACTTACTAAATATTGCTTCTACTACTACTAATTTTTTCCGTTCGTTTAGTTGCTCGGCGCTCACCTTCTGTGGCTTGTATTATACACATTTTATATGAGAGCTTATTTTTATTCCTTGTACATGGTCATAATTTGACTGATTCAGTTCAGAGTTATGACCTATTATAAAACACATGTACATATATATTGTTATGCTTTAGCCTTTACTGACATAACTACCCAGGTAACGTGGCTTAGGATGTGTGGTCATGTGTGGTTGGTCCTGCTGTTACAATTTGCAGCATGTATAAAGGGTAATCTTATACTTAACTGGCCTAAATTATTACGGCCTTTTGAAACTTTTTTTTTTCATGTTATATCGATGTGTATGTGTTCACAATGTGATTAAACATCACTTCCGGTACAAAGAAGTCAGATTTAATTGCTTTAATTAGTGTTTTAGAACAATTTAAACACGCCAAGTCGAAGTAAACAACGCGATGTCAACGCTGCAAATATGGCGCGGGCTGTAGGCACCTCCCAGAGGCACCAGAACCGCGGAGGCGTGAGCTGTTTAAATTGTTCTAAAACACAAATAATTTTTTTTTAATTTTAATTCTTTGTACCGGAAGTGATGTAGAATCACATTGGGAACACATACACATCGATATAAGGTGGAAAAATGGCTTTAAAAGGCCGTAATAATTTAGGCCAGTTCAGTATAAGATTACGTTAATCAGGCGTTTGCAATAAATATGGTAGAGATTAAAAATATGTCAAATATATTATGCTTATTGTTTTTATGACGGAGTGTCCAATTCCAAATGTTTTGTTAAAACGCTTTTTATTGCGTACAATGGGGACATTGTAGTTCGTACGATGAGGGTGTTGAGTAACCAATTTTCTAGGACTACTCTATGCCTGACCCACCATAACAATTCGTATAGAACGGAAAGAACAAAACTGTTAACTTAACAGAAGCTGTAAGCAGAACTAGTAGAAGACAATCGCGTGTCGGCGAGTGGGCGATAATATAAGATATTACACAAAACACGTTATTTTACTGTGAATTGACAGATTATCAGACACATTTCGAAACTCACCTTTACCTAAAACCTCACTTTCGATGTATATCACAAATATTATATTTGCCAGTTAAGTAAGTGAAACAATTTCGATGACAATCTTATTTCAAACGTAGTCCATGCTGTCAAAACATTGCAAAACGCCGCGCAAAACCTCGCTGTAGTAACGTGCAGCGCGAGAGTTTAGAACAAGTGCGCGGATGAGTTCATTTTCAACTGGTGTGGAACTACAAATTGGTTGAAATTAATTGCATACATTTAGCTAATATGTACAAGCCGACAGTTCAGAATATACATGTATTAATTAAATATATGTGTATGACAGAACTTGACATGTCATTAAGGATGCACGGTTTAGCAATGACGTATATGTCAAAGTCATTGAGCCATGATCACCCCTATCCTGTTGCTAAAGCGCCACCCATACAAACATGGTGTCCTTAGCGACACCATGCCTCCCTATACACAACTCTTTACGAAGTGGTAAAATGGTCTGGTAAAACATCTGAGGCCAAGTAGGAGTTCACAGGATACTGCATTTTTCGAAAACATCCCACCAAGAAACATGACGAAAGTTTGCATATGTCAAATATGCACGTGCGGGTAAGTAGAAAAGATTGTCGAAGATGGTACGATTAAACCGAGGCAATGACCGAGCGGCTACCGGCCCGGCTGGCTTCGTCTCTCTGAATCTGTGTATTGTAATGACTTACTCACGTGTTAATTACTTAATTACTCGCTTGCCTGCAAGTCGATTAGTACTCAGCCCCGGTGCTCTAATACAATTGCGATGAATGATGCAGGAATATTCTAATCATGCTGTGTAATTCGGCAACTATTTCTTACACATCTGAACCATGTCTCCAGAAATATATATTCACACGCACAGCGTGTGAATATATATACATGATCAACATCAGCTACAGCTAGTTTCTCAGTGATCATTTAAGTTTGGCTTCTTTCACTGAATACTTTGTAACGTCAGTATCTAAAAAATTGGCTTATTGATTAATAGAGTTGATCATAAATTGTAGAATGTAAAAACTAAGTTGCCCAAGTAACACTAATATGATATATTAGTTATTTCAAAATGAGTTGACTCACCTTAGTACAGCTGTATAAATTTTAGCTTAGTTGTGGTTGTTACGATCATCAATTATTTTAAACTAATAGGTGCATACTATTTAGCCGTTCGTTGTCATATATGTCTATGTGCACGCCATTATCTAACTTCCATTCAAACACGTCTCTGCAGTGATCTGTAATTCATTGTTGGCAATATCTGATAATAGTCAACAGTGGCGTGCTTCCATTCTTGTAGTAATGATGTGTTTAATCTGCTATTGCTCTGTGAATAGAAGGACATACTCCCCACTGAGCTGCTGTTATACTACACTGTAGTATACTTTGCAAGTACTCGATATTTCTATAATGAGAGTAAGCTCTGCTAACGTTACGATGGTAGAACTGTGCCAGTATTCAGCCGGTAGCCTCTAAACTAGATATATCTATTTTTAGTAAGGTGCCCAATCACGTAGCAGGGTGATCTGCATGAGAAAAAAAATAGCACAGGGGTTAAAGTTGGGTCATCAGTGTTCAGGATCCTTGTTTGAAATGTCTAGAATGCTTCCATTTCAAAACTTGGGTCAATTTGGTTTCCCTCCACATTGCTTCGGTCTGGAGTTCTGCATATAATTGAGCTCTATGTCTGTCTATGAACTGTGGTAGTTTTACTGGTACAAATAATCATTGCCCAACAATTACAACATGACCACGCAAATACTTTTTAAAGACATTGGAATGTCAGAGGAAGAAATGGAAATACTTTTGAATGGTGCTAATAATTGCATTTGTTAGTTGTGTGGTGGGTGCAGGAATTTACCATTTTATGAATTAATGTTGATTTCCCTTGCTATATATATCCGGATATATTTTTCAGGACTCGATCTCCAGGCTGTTGTTCCTGGTACCTGGTCATGTTGGTGTAGCTTACAATATCGGTGTCGTGTTTTTATGCACTCAGCGAACAAAGTTTCATCTTACAAACTACAATACCTGGGTGCCTCTAATTGGTTCTCTAGCTGATGGACGACTATTCCACATCACACTGTGATATGATTTTGTATGTTATCATACCTGATTATTTTAGGACGTTATTAATACAACATTACTCTATTCACAATCTGGGTGACTTTTCGGCACAGTGACCAATAGCTTGCCTACAAGTTGCTGTCCCTGGCAGTTGTAACTAATTATCTGCTTGTACAGATATATGCAGTCAGGTCATTGCTGACAACAAACATCCATGAAATATCACCATATATGTAAATTATTTATGTTGTTTTCTTAACAAAATATACACAGTTTGGTGTCGGAATGCTACATAAATTTAGTATCTCTATTTTTTTCAATTAACTACACAAATGCACCATTTGGTATTAATTAACAAAATGCATTCTAAATGCATGCCCCCTATTTTATGACACCTGCAAGATGGATTTGTGTAAAAATCGTTTAATGTTTCCAAATAAATTAACTCTAACATATCTCGTACACGGGTTTTTAAATTATTTATATTGCCGGAAAAAAAACATGGTTTTCTGTTAGTATAAAACCATACGCACCAATCTAGATTACATAATATTTAGTTAGATGATTAAATGAGACCAACTCATTGTTTGACTCGCCACTGTCCAGAAGCAGGTGTTATTAAATGACCCCTAAAATGTTGTTGTTTTTTAAAGAAAATTATCATATTAAAATCATGTCATCTTGATATCAATCTGGTTCTGAAAGTAGACATCTGCTCGTCAATCACTGATCATGCACAGATATGGTATCAAACGTCTCATTTTTGGTTGCCATGGTTACCAGTTGGCTACCATGGTTACCAATTATGATCACGTCAGGACAATGCGAAAGTATTTCCGTAACCCAGTGACCAGTTATGAAGACGACATTAATAATGCGGTTCTCCGCATGGAAGATTTAAATTTTTGGCAGACACCAGTGTAAATAGTCATCAACTATGCCTACTTGCCATTTCCATGGCCAGAATTCATCAATATCATAAACCATTGACATGTGTTTGCTCTGCTCACATAAATAAAACAGTCGTCTATTCCCTCGGCGAGAGCATAACAACTCAAACTGGCAGAACCTGGGGTGCGAAAACGTGTTGAATACTAATAAGTGTGTTAGAGCCATTAACGCAGGCGTGTCGGTGTCTGTGTTTATTGAAAACACGTGGCATTCTGAGAAGGGAGCGACAATAGAATTAACAATGGTTAAAAAAAGAGCAGATATATTCCAGCAGTGTGTTCTGTATAGACGGGTAGGTATAGGGATATTTTGGTACAGAACAGCATGCATAAACTTGTTCTTTCTTCATTTTTATAGTCAGTATTTAATATATTACCTAGACCATTACTATTTTATACAGGCCGTGTATTCCCGTAGCCTTAGTATCACATTGTGTGTGTATCACACTGTGTGTGTGTCTGTGTGTGTGTGTGTGTGTGTGTGTGTGTGTGTGTGTGTGTACGTGTATGTGTGTGGTGTATGTGTAATTTCTAAAGGGTCATTAACTACATTTATGTCCCAGGAATTTTCAAATTTAACACTGTTTAACCCTCGATTACCCCGGTACACGTCGTATGTAAAATCCGTTTCACCCTTTGTGTGTTCCAGCCGACACAGATGTCCCCACCACCCAAATGGGGTGATTCACAAGGGCGACAAAGTGTGTCTGCTGTCGGAGTACAAGAACAAGTATCCCGCCCACCCGATTGATCTGAGAAAGAGCTGTAAACCGGAGTACCACCCCATACAGACGGAGGAGCCACTGAATGACAAGACTACTAACAGGTCAGTGTTGCTATGGCACCACATCAACACAGACAGGCAGCCATGGCGGCAGATTAGCTGCCATGTCAATAGGTGGCCAACTGGCCATAGTGTAATGACACTGGTAGGCCCCTGGTAAATTGGCTCGGCTAATTAAGATAAATTTCTGTCTGAGATTCAATGTGTGTGATTAGAGGTTGCAGTTATGAATTAATGGAGTGGGCGTGGTTGTGTGTTGTGGTTGAGTGCAACTAGTTGAATATGAAGACTGTTAAGTAGTATGTTAGTTCTACTTGTATTACTTGTAGGTTTACTCATAAGTTTTTGTTGTTTGTCTGTGCGCATTTTGTGTGGGTGTGGGTGTGGTGCCTGTGAGTGTGTGTGTAACTATGTATGTTTGTGTGTGTGTGTGTGGTGCATGTATTTGTATGTACAGAGTGTACGTGTGTTAGTGTTTGTGGACATACATGCATGTGTATACATGTTTGTTTGTATGTACTAGCATGGTCCATGTATATAGTTGTGTGTGTATGTATGAGTGTTTATGTATGTGTGTATGGTGCTTGTATTATATATATATATATATATATATATATATATATATATATATATATATGTGTGTGTGTGTGTGTACATAATATGTATGTGTGCAAAGGTATATGTATGCATGTATTAAATGGGTGTGTGAATGTTCATATGAATGTACTTACGAATATGGAGCTTTTTCTGAAGTAATTACCTGATTAATAAAACATGATTCATGTATCCTATAGGCAGCCAAATCCACAAGCAATTATTTACTCATGACAACTCGGCAAACATTTATACACATGCCATGAACAATTTCAGTTAATCAAAACATCGACATACTTCAGTAAGATAAAACAGTCTGATGAACAAACAAAACAAAGTCTACACAATTGACCCAGTTTTATGGATCAGTATCATGCATAATCTTCAGCTTATCCTGTCATCTGTGTGGGAGTTCACCTGTCATATGTGTGGGAGTTCACTTGTCATCTGTGTGGTAGTTCACCTGTCATCTGTGTGGGAGGTCACCTGTCATCTGTGTTGGAGGTCACCTGTCATCTGTGTGAGAGTTCACCTGTCATCTGTGTGGGAGTTCACCTGTCATCTGTGTGGGAGTTCACCTGTCATCTGTGTGGGAGTTCACCTGTCATCTGTGTGGTAGTTCACCTGTCATCTGTGTGGGAGTTCACCTGTCATCTGTGTGGCAGTTCAACTGTCATCTGTGTGGGAGTTCACCTGTCATCTGTGTGGGAGTTCACCTGTCATCTGTGTGGGAATTCACCTGTCATCTGTGTGGGAATTCACCCGGCAGTTCCACAGACTAAGCTATTTTTAGAGACCGGTGGCAGACCTATGGATTTCCTCTACCAAGTATGGATTACAGGGGTCACATGACCAGATCTTTGTGGATGTCAGACAAAACACTGACCATGGTGCAATGACCAGTAGCAGTAGATCCCAATTATATAGGTTTTTTATTAGTTTTTATATATAACAACTGGCTTCAGTAGCACCCCCTGGAGAGTTGTGCACCAACCATTTCCAATTTTTGTATTAGTTACTAAATAACAAATCGTCATTGTTTTTTTTTTTAATGCACCACCGTTTGGTAGAGCTATTAATTGATGGTCTAATTATAAAATTAAGTTGACCTACAGTTTATGTCGGTATGCATTTTGGGAGACGTGTGTGCATGTCTGTTCATGTGTGTATTGTAAGTTGTAACTGCATGCATGTTATAATCAGTTATAAATATAACTTTCTGCATATTGCTGATGGTAGTAATTGCATATGCTTAATTGCAATTTAATTCAGACAGACATGGTGGTAGTTTTTGCTAGATATACATGAGTTGTCTTTTTTGGACTGCAGAACCGACTATGTCCGACACCCTATTGGGAAGCCATTCCTTCACATGCCTGATCGATACGTACAGCCAGACGGCGATATGGACCACATGACCAGTTACAAGAAAGATTATATACGTGAGTCAATACCGTTTATACCTCACAGTGAAGAGCAACTCTGTGAGATATCTTTAAACCCTAAATAGATAGTCTCACTTGACCAAAACTCGCTTGGCTGCGTATCTTTGCTGAGAAGACAGTCTGGTCACTTAGCCGGCTTTTGAAAATTATCCGTGTGAGGGGCTAAACAGCGATCACTCACTCCCTATCACTCGCACAAGTCACCCATCTAGGGAGCGATCTATCTCTCCTGCTAATTACAATAATCACTCCCGTCACTAGCCTTGGTTACCCAGGCTCCGTGAGGTGGCAGCACTTTTAAGCCCCTCACACCCGCCTGGGGAAACAATGGGTCTGCATTTTCGACCCGCCAGGGCGGCCTTACCCCAGATTAGTGTAGAGACGCTGATTAGCTCTCAGGCCAACTACGAAATAAAAATAACGATATACCTTTACAAGATAATGATATCATATGAAAAGTATTCAACATTGAACTTATATTAACACAAAAGTAAGTAAAAATTCAAATTTACAGTTATTTATCAAATAAGAATTACGGTAGGATTAACCAGTATCCGTGAGGTGGCAGCATTGTCTAGCCCCACACGGATAGCATACACATTAAATAAGGATATACCTTTCTATCAAATAATGCTGTATTATAAAAACTATTCAAAATTAAACTTATATTAACACAAAATAAATAGAAATACAAATTTGCAGTTGTTTATCAAAATAGAAATTACAGCAGGATAAAGCAGTGTCCGTGAGGTGGCAGCACTGTATAGATCACGCGGATAAACAAACAAAAGCTAGTAAGTGACCAAACTGTCTTCTCGGCGTAGTTCCGCAGCCGACCGACTGTCGGTTAAGCGAGACTATCCCGTCACCAGACCACGTGGAATGTGGCGCCATCTAGCGGCAAAACATGATGAAAGACAATTCTGTAACATCCTGAATTAACCGGCTGGAATTGAAATGCAAGCCCGTATCATAAATTATGTAGGTACATCAGAAAAAAATTCTAATACATCTCATTTTATTCAAATTACACCATATGATAGGGTTTAATATGCAGTTTACAACACTTTTTGAATTGTTTTGATATCTTTATTATTTCTGAAGTAATTCCACTTTTTGTGCTCAGAAAAAGAAAGGGCGATTTTTAGTATTGAATTTTGACCATTTCTTGTGACCAGGAAGCTGGAGCACTGTGTTTGAGTATATAGGAAAATGGTAATATAATTGTTTCTACTAAAGATATTGGGGTGAAATAAAAAGTTATGTGATCTAGAAAAACATGTGAATATGATTTGACCTTGACCTAATTAGTTGACCTTCACTGCATATTTGACCTTTTTCAGAATAACAAAATAAATTGAGTATAATTAATTAAAAAGGACTTCTATGCCACATGATTACTTTAAAAGTAATTTTGATGGCATAATTAGTTGACCTATAATTAACATTTCACCTAATTACTAGGATTAATTACATAAAACGGGAGAATAATTAGTAAGAAGATCAATTATACATGGGGTTGAGTGCTTTAATTTATAATTATATAATTATGAATGAATATACTGATTCTCATCTTGTAAAATATGAAGTTTGTTGACGACCTAATTAGTTTACCTATATTTTTCATTTGACCTATTTATTAGGATTAATTATATAAAACGGGTGAATATAAAATATCTAAATATTATACAGGCAAATAAATTTGTTTATAAAGTTTAAGATGCTTACCGATTTTAATAACCATTCTATGTCTATGAAACGCGATTGTCAATGCAAACGCGAGGACGAAGTTTCTAAACATTTTCCTTCAAATATTATAGAATGACATAAGCCAAAAACGGCTAAACTGCAATTATATGTATACATATATAATCACGCAAGTGAATAATAACAGCAACAATACACGATGATTGTGATGAAAGTGGATTTAATTCATGCTGGAAAGCGCCTACCGACGCCGTCACTGGTGGCTGTGCAACCGGCCGGCAGCCGGCGTGTTACGGGATACTTGGCTGTTGTAAATAAACGCACAGAACTGCAAAGGGTGCCAAAGTTCCCCACCTCGGACTCGGTGTGTCGCCGGCCAAGAACGCACAATAATGCTACATATACCATTTTAAAGATAATATACCATCCTAGACTACCTACCAGGTTTCATAGATTACCTAGTTGGATTTATGTGTCTATTTCACAAGTAAAGAAAACATCAAACTTCACTTCAATGCACAGAAAAGCGTTCGATGTCAAAGTAAACAAAACATGGCTCAATATGTAAAACAATTATCCATTGGTCGATTCCACGGTCAAAAGACACTGTTTTCCTAATCAGTATGCGCGACCATGTGATTTCTGACGCCGGCTGACGCAGGAAGTAGTCTCGCTTAACCGCCTGTCGGTCGGCTGCGGAACTACGCCGAAAAGACAGTCTGGCCCCATTAACGGCTTTTGTTTGGTATCCGCGTGATCTATACAATGCTGCCACCTCACGGACACTGCGGTAATATATATATTTTTATAAACAACTGCAAATTTGTATTTCTATTTATTTTGTGTTAATATAAGTTTAATTCTGAATAGTTTTTTTATAATACACCATTATTTGATAAAAAGGTATCCTTATTTAATTTATATGCTATCCGTGTGGGGCTAGACAATGCTGCCACCTCACGGATACTGGTTAATCCTGTCGTAATTCTTATTTTATAAACAACTGTAAATTTGAATTTTTACTTACTTTTGTGTGAATATAAGTTCACTGTTGAATACTTTTGATGTGATATTATTATCTTGTAAAAGTATATCGTTATTTTAATTTTTATTTCATAGTTGGCCTGAGAGCCAATCAGCGTCTCTACCCTAATCTGGGGTAAGGCTGCCCGGATGTAGAAACTTAAGCCCATATACGGTCCCAGGCGGAGTTGAGGGGGCTTAAAAGTGCTGCCACCTCACGGAGTCTGGGTAACCGAGGGTACGCGGGAAGACAACTTGGTCACAACTTTTGGAACGGAAATGACCGCGAGATTTCAATACGCCACCTAGCGTATTCTGATGTACCTATCATATGTCTTGTCTACAACACACCAGCGGCTGGTCTCATGAAGGCTGAAGCGACTAATAACGTTCATAACGCTAATAAGATGACTGACATAGTAAAATTAATTATGTGTTTAGATGTGCATATGCAATCCAGATGTTTACGATGCGCTAAGTAAGTAACTGCGTGACCGAAAAGATCGCTTTGGAAAACCAGCCGCATGATTCGATTACCTAGTGGCGCCACCTTGCGGATAACAGAACACCGCCTGGTGGAAAATAAAAGAAGTAAAAATCACTCGCTCAACTTAAATTATTTCGCATTTAGGCGAGCGATTTATCGCTCGCCAGGGTTTTTCAAACGTGAAGCACTGTATTATCTTATAAAAATATATCCTTATTTTAATTTTATTTTATAGTTGGCCTGAGAGCCAATCAGGAGTCTCTACCCTACCTATTCTGGTCTAAGGCCACCTGATCGCAACATTGGCAGAGCATTACATTCCCAGGCGAATGCGAGGGGATAAAAAGTGCTGCCACCTCACGGAGTAATTGGGTAATCGAGGCTACTAAATAGATAAATCTGAGGTTGGAGAACGTGTTTTGTTCGACGCTGATCTGTTCAGTCAGTTATGTATAAGGACATCTGCCCTGAGACAATGCATATGTGAATTTACAGATTACAAATTTCAATAATTCCAAGAGAAGTTGAGTGGGTGTTTGAATAAAAACTCAGCCAGTGGAGTAAGTCATCAATCCTGATATTTGGATATTAGGAATAAGTTTAAAAAAATGTGATTCCGATACCCTGACCGTATCTAAAAACAGCAGGCCAACACAATGTTTTATATTATATATAAATAATTTATTGTTCATTCTACTGCATATTAATATATGTGTTTCTTAGTGTTTTCTTGTGTTTCTTGGTGTTTTCTGATGTGTTTCTTGGTGTTTTTTTATGTGTTTCTTGTTGTTTTCTGATGTGTTTCTTGGTGTTTTTTTATGTGTTTCTTGGTGTTTTCTGATGTGTTTCTTGGTGATTTCTTATGTGTTTCTTGGTGTTTTTTATGTGTTTCTTGATGTGTTCTTATGTGTTTCTTGATGTTTTCTGATGTGTTTCTTGATGTTTTCTTGTGTATATCTTGATGTTTTCTGATGTGTTTCTTGATGTTTTCTGATGTGTTTCTTGATGTTTTCTTGTGTATATCTTGATGTTTTCTTATGTGTTTCTTGTTTTCTTGTGTATATCTTGATGTTTTCTTATGTGTTTCTTGTTTTCTTGTGTATATCTTGATGTTTTCTTATGTGTTTCTTGTTTTCTTGTGTATATCTTGATGTTTTCTTATGTGTTTCTTGATGTTTTCTGATGTGTTTCTTGATGTTTTCTGATGTGTTTCTTGATGTTTTCTTGTGTATATCTTGATGTTTTCAGATGTGTTTCTTGATGTTTTCTTGTGTATATCTTGATGTTTTCTTGTGTATATCTTGATGTTTTCTTATGTGTTTCTTCATGTTTTCTTATATGTTTCTTGATGTTTTCTGATGTGTTTCTTGATGTTTTCTTGTGTGTTTCTTGATGTTTTCTGATGTGTGTCTTTGTGTTTTCTTGTGTATATCTTGATGTTTTCTGATGTGTTTCTTGACATTTTCTTAAGTGTTTCTTGATGTTTTCAGATGTGTTTCTTGGTGTTTACTTATATCTTTTTTGGCGTTTTCTGATGTGTTTCTTTATGTTTTATTATGTGTTTCTTGATGTGTTCTTATGAATTTCTTGTAGCGAAGCCGATTCAACCAACAAAGGCCATCAAACGAGACCTGCAGCGAAGAGTGTTGGGGAAGTTTGAAGGTGTACCGACATACAAAAGTAAGTCCTTAAGTTCTGTTTTAAATGTGTACATCAACAAATGAAGCATTTGTAGCCCACCACATCCTCATATTATAGGGGTCATTGCACTGCTAATAAACAGCTATAAAATTACAACAATTGACTTCACCAGTCGCTACTTGAGTTATTGAGTGCACTTAGTGCACTACAGATGCCCCCATTTACCCCCTGTGTGGGGTCTTTTACTTCTCTTGGCATAGACATAGAAGTACCACCTCCTCTTAGTCTCTTCCGAAGGACATCATAGGCAGTGGGAGATGACTGAAATTGTAACGGGATTAAACCACTGTCCCCTCGATCGTTAGTCTGGTGCTCTACTGCGTGACCATACCTGTATACCCAGAAATGCATAATTTTAGGTAAGTAAGGCCATGCAAATCAATTATATGCTATTATATGGCCATAAACATACGTTTTACTTTCTTTGTTTCAGGTGACTACCGGAAGTGGGCCCTACAGCAAACTGACAAGATCACCCACGACCCTGGCTACCAACCCCCCGCCGACCCCTTCCAGGGGGCATCGAGCTACAACACCGACTACCTGCCCCACAAGCAGGCGGCACGGGCCAGCATGAAGCCGATGGAACAGCACCATGATGTCGGCCCCTTCGACGGACAGACGGGCTACCGTCAGGAGTACGTGAAACACCTTCTCCCTCGCAGGGAAGCCCGCGAGGCGCCGAAATGGAACCCGAGCAAGGTGCCGCTCGATGGCATGTCGAACTACCGGAAGGACTACACGGCGAAACAAGGCGAGAAGATGCCGAGCTGCAAGCCGGACGGAAACGCGTACCAGTCAGAGGCGCCTTTTGAGGACGGGACGACACAGCGCACGGACTACATCAAGTGGCCGGTCGACCGTCCGCACATGCGCGAGCCGGACGCCTACGTGAGACCGGAAGGAGACGTCGACTACCACACGACGACGCACACCGACTACAACCGGAAGCCGATCGCGCCGACCAAGGCGATGCGTCCGAGCTCGCGTCGCGGGGTACCGGGTAAGTTCGACGGCAACACCAACTACAAGCACGACTTCCGCAAGTGGCCCGTGAAGCCGATGAAGCAGCAGCCGCGCAACGACTACCTCCCCCCGGAGGCGCCGTTCGAGGGCCGGTCCAACTACACCGACAACTACCAGAAGCACCCTCTCGCTGCCCGCGAGAGCATGAAGCCGAACGAGGCGACACGCGTCAGCGACCAGCCGTTTGACGGCAGGACGGGATACCGGGACGAATACGTGAAGCACCCGTTTGAAGAGCGAGTGAGGAGGGAGGCGCCGAAGTGGCAGCCGAACGCCGCCAAGTTGGACGGGATGACGAACTACACGAAGGACTACACGCCGAAGGACATGGTCAAGCAGCCGAGCTGTCGTCCGGACAACACCGCGTACCAGTCGGAGGCTCCATTCGATGCCGGAACCACCAACCGGGACGACTACGTCAAGTGGCCTCTCAACAAGCCGAGTCAGCACGCGCCGGACCAGTACGTGAAGCCGGCCGGCGACATGGAGTTCAACACGACCACCAACACGGACTTCAACCGGAAGCCGATCGTGCTGGTGGCGGCGAAGCGACCGCAGGGACGGATGGGAAAGCCGGGCAAGTTCGACGGGCGGACCAACTACTCGCAGGACTTCCGCAAGTGGGCTCTGGGCGAGCGTCCGAAGGCGATGATGCAGCCGGAGTACATGCCACCCGATGCCCCGTTCGTCGGCTCCACCAACTACCACGACAACTACCACGCGCACCAGGCGCACCCCCCGAAGAGCATGAAGCCGAACGACGCCGGTCACGTGAGCGACGCCCCGTTCGAGGGGGGCACCGAGTACAGGCAGGAGTACGTGAAGAAGGCGGTCAAGCCGTGTCCGGCCGGGATACTGGACACCGAGCGGGCGGAGTATGTCTACCAAGAGCAGGACCGGACCGGTCACAAGTGGTACCAGCCTCTCTCGGCCAATGTCGCCGAGATGCAGATGCGGCACAAGTTGGGGAATGCCGGGATGAACAGGCAGCTAACTGCTCTCTCGGTAGCGTAATCCAGCGGCGCTGGTAACGACCCCGTGGGTAGCGCGCCAGTCAGTCAAGTAGCGAGACTCGATCGAGTAGACAACGTTTTGAAGAACTGCTTCTTGACTTTTGTAAAACCGTAGTCCAATGTGATGCACGGAACGGCCGTTCGGCGTGTTAACTATACACGCACTTTTCCATTGTTGCTACACTGCTGTTAAAATTAATGATGTACAATTCGTAGTTTCGTAGTTAGCGATCGACACAATAGCGTGGCCACGTGGTGTTTATTTTTGACACTGTAGCACAGTTGCGTATGTGACCGTGTAAAATCGTCGTGTTTCAATTTGCGAGTGTCCGCTTTTAAGAGTACAGCGTTGCAGCAAGCGTCGTAAACGACGGGTGAAATAGATTTTTGCAGATGACTGTACTGGTTAGACCTTTGTCTAGCGTATCACGTAGGGGGTGTGACGTCATTGTACATATGCATACAACCAGACGAGCTGCGATTGCGCGATTTGCATATAAATAAGATAATATATTGCATCCATGTTGTTATTGTGGCTCGGTGATTGATGAGAACAGAGACAACAGTGTCGTTAATATGATAAAATGTAGGACAAACGTTTTTTTAGAAAATGAAGATCCATGTATATAGAAACAAATGATAAAAATAAGGAAACAATGATTATTTATTATTAATTTTATGACGCTTCTAATGTTATAATACTATGTAAATTAACGGGATTTGGCACGTGACGGATACCACGACTAGCGTCTGTGTGTATTTTGTAATTGCAATCTTACCTCTGTAGCATATGGCCAGGTATTTGGCACCGACAGTTCAGATGTTGGACTCGGTTACTGACGCAGAAATGACGAGATTTTGGCAGGCAGAGCAGACGCCGAGCGACAAAATAACACAGAGAGGCTCTGTGAGAGATAAACTCAAGAAATGAAGACATATCTCAGCTGGTGAACCAGTGCAATTTGTTGATGTTGTTATATTTAGAAACGCTTTTATTATTGAGAAATAACATGTCCGCATATATTTGCCTGTGATACAATAGTACCCAGTATCGATGCGCGGTTGGCTGACTTTGTTGACATCGGTGTAATCTGAAAATAAAGTGAACTGGCTTAAATTACTGTCGTTTGTCGGTGGTCTTGACCAGATCTTCCTGACGTCAGCGCCGCATCTCTAGTAGACGTGTTCGATTCAGTGCCGGTGCGGTGGGCCCAGATTCGGCCGGGCCCAGATTCGACAAAACGCATACGTCGACTGCAGTCGAAATTTAGGTATCCGTTGTCGGCTGTGACGAATCGGCGTATCTCCGATGACGAATCGGTTGGTGTGTGTGTGTGTGTGTGTGTGTGTGTGTGTGTGTGTGTGTGTGTGTGTGTGTGTGTGTGTGTGTGTGTGTTTTTTGTTTTAATAGCACGACAATCGGCGCCCAGCAAACACGTAACGTTCCCGTAACGTTAGCAGAAGGTTATAATTACGTTATCCAGTAACATTCCCATATTCGACGTTAAGGGAACGTAAAGAAACCTTTCCCCAAAATAATTAGGAAAACGTTACCGGCTAACGTTATCATAACATAGAAATTATGTTCTGCTAACGTTCTGATAACCTGATGTTGTTAGCTGGGTACATTAATTTTTATATATTTATATAATTACAATCCTGTCTTTGTTTTGTCCGCCAAGTGGAGCCAGTTGTCAGTCAGTAAAACATATTAACTGTTTGAGGTATTCGTGCGCCATTACCCGTGCGACCAAAGAGTACTTTAAAGAAACAGCATTATGCAGGTTGTTTGAATTTCTGTGAAGAATTGTGTGTATTTGACAGAATGAAAATTGCGTATTTGGGTAGCGTGGTATCAGAGGTATCAAATTATCGGACCATTTTAATTATGTGTATTAATACAGTTGGCATTGCTAGTACATGGATTTAATAGTTGATCACTAGATGGAAGCATCGGCATACACAATGGCGGGTAGGCAACATTTAAGTTAGTTGTTGGAATAATGTCTGATTACAGTTATCGTTTGTCGGTGGATCTTCTTCGTGACGTCTGCGCCGCATCTCTAGCAGATGTGTTCGATTCAGTGCCGGTGTGGTGGGCGCAGATTCGGCCGGGCCCAGATTCGGCAAAACGCATACGTCGACTGCAGTCGGTAGTTGTGTGCTGAATCTTAGACTGATTCAAATGTTGAATCTGCGGACGGCGCTAATCTGCAGACGGCGGTAGATAAGGATGTATCTAGTGTCGGCTGTAACGAATCGGCCTATATCCGATGATGAATCGGCTGGTGTTTTTTTTAATAACACGACGGTCGGCGGTAATTCGGCCAATAATAAGGCTAGACGTGATCGTATGATATGTCTGAACATAAGGCTATGTCCAGGTGTTTGTTTAGGTGTTCTAGCCAAGTCGATCCAAGTTTAATTTATTTTATTTTAATATTTTGCTTTCATATTGTACTAACATGGCGGGTAAATAACATTTTAGAAAAAGGTGAATTGATTTGTATCTTATAAGTACTTAGTCATTGGTCATCGTCGTTTTTGTCGCTTATTCTTAAAGATAGCACCATAAATAAACTTAATTTCTGATGGGCATTGTTTCCCGCTTCTTATGGGAATCGCCATTTTGTCTGATGAAATACGTTACCGTTCACTTCGACAATCTATTGATCACGGTAGCGTCACATTATTTGTTCCTTCCGAAACATTTGTAAACCGTAAGCCAAAACAGTAATCTTCCAGCAAAGAACTGCACAGCGTCGAACACTGTTTTATATCAGCATAAGCAACCTTATATTTAAACGCGCGTTAAGTTGATGTTGAATCAGTCGCACCCAATGAATTCTTCAAATAATGTATTTACCGGTAGCGCCGCTATGCGGATTGTAAAGTCCTATGTGCGCCCGATAGCGGAGCCACGAGCGATAGCGTTTTTCGTAAGAAAAAAGGGCGATTGGGAAATAAAATCATGCCGAAATCACGTTTATTTATGGCGCCGCCTTTACAAATAAGCGATATAAAATGATGTGGCCAATGACTATGTTCTTACAGCATACAAAAAATACTTCTATCTAACATGTTAGTTATTCGCCATGTTAGTAAAACCTGTAGAGAAAAAAGACTCGGCTTGAAAAATAATATAAAAAAGATGCCGGCTTAGCCTTATGTCGAGATCTGACATGTGGTCGCACCTTGCCTTCTTATTGGTCAAGTTACCGCCAACATTCGTGTTAAGAAAAAAACAGCACACATCAATGAACCGATTCGTCATCCGATATACGCCGATTCGTCACAGCCGACAGCTCCTGCCAACTAGTCGGCGTAAACGCAGTCGGCCGATTGCAATCGGTAGGTGTGTGCTAAAATGTAATGCTACGCACACACCAGCCGATTTGGGCGCACACACTTATGCTAAGCACACACCTACCGACTAACGCCGACTTCAGTTGGCAGTCGGCATAAAAAGCAGTTGGTGCTAAAGGTCAATTAGTTCCGCCGACTAGCGCCGACTTTTGCCTGCCAGCCAGCACATACTTACCGACTAGCGCCGACCATCGGCGCTACGCGTGTCCTTGAAATCCATTATAAATATGCGTGTTTACCCATTTGGTGTTTACTTGACATCATTTATTCACAAGAATGACGCCGTTAAAAGAGGAAGGAATTGTGAGTTTGGGGGGATGGCCATAGTGATAGTTGCATCATTACGATGTCGCCACCGCCGATGTCTTCGACTACGAAAAACCAAGACAAAGGGATGCGTCGACACATAGCGGCGAGAGAGGCGCAAGGAGCGTGTGTACATTAAGCGAGACTAATAGGAATGGTGCAATATGCTAGTCTGGCGCTGCCGATCGCCATTGCATAGGCGAAACATTTTGCTATTTGGGGAAAATATATAAATAAAAAACTTCGCCAAAGTGTTATTTTAGTTGTTATTAGTGACGTCATCAGCAGTACATGACCGCATTATTTCCTACCCGCCTCCTTTGAAATTGCCTAAACGATCGGACATTAAACATACCCAAATAACCAATCAGTGTGACAATAGGTCGCTAATCCTACAATGTTTGAATCATTGCAGAACAACAAGAGGAGAATTGTTTTGTTCAATTAATCAGTAACTGAGCACACAAATTATATTTTAAAATGGATATAAAGATTATGTTAATGCAATGTTTGAATCGGTGCAGAGCAACAAGAGGAGAGTGGATTGTTCTGAATTATTTGGCATTGTTATAAAAGTTTCTCTTTCAACCTTTGCTACATTGTTAATTTAATTTGTATTACATTAATAGCTGAATGTTATTAATTATTTTTGCGTGTTTGCAAAATTCTCATTACTTGAGTAACTTTTATAACAGATATAAGATACAGCACTATCATATTCTTACCTTGGAATGTGGTTCCCCCGACCACCTCAACGGCTCCACGCCACACCAATTGTCAGGTGGCACGACCAGTTGCACGAACAATCGTGTCACTGTGGGACCCGCGATAATCCACGACTGGTGGTACGACCATGTAAGACCTGTCTGCGACCGGTTACGATTTGGGACCGCAGGTAAAAGTGTTGAACATGACAATCGACCTTGCTGCGACTGATGTTGCTGTGGCGATGACCCACGCCCTCTGGGACCAGTCGCACGCTCTTTGTAAGATTTGCCCACGATTGCAACATTTTGTGGTCGCAGCTAGGTCGTAATCTGGTTGCAAGCCCGGTGTGACTGGCCCTTAAAGGACAAAAAATGCTACGGCTTCGTGTCATACACCTAATAGAGTTTATACAAAGTAACAATTTCCACATATACTTAATTTTTTAACGTCAGCGGTTTACTAAGAATGTGACTTTAAAGTCTAAAATTCTAACGAAATCCACGATGGTCTAGACGTCGCCATAGGTGAAGGGTTAATTTGGCTTGGCCATTCAGCGCGCGGCATTCTATATCTCGGTCAGCTTCCGGCGTTCGACAGTTCGTTCAGTTGGCGTGACATCTAGCAGCTGCTTATAGACGTATATCTAAATCTGTGGTTAAATCTATGGTAAACTTTAGTAATTATGCCTTCGTGTTCGGCATACGGTTGCAATAATAGTTTAAACAACCGGTAGTATTGAAGCAATGGATTCACGTTGGTGATTTGCGGGCGTACTGTTTGTCACTTTGCTCGGTCCATTTTGAGGAGAAATACATGTATCATCAGTTGATGGGATGATTTCAGCGATAACAATAATAGACAACTTTATATTTACCGTCATCAGCATGTTACGCGCGTTGCCGAGTTGCAGCCATTTCATGAAAACAGCCAAACCCTATGCAGGGAATCTACGTGGAGAGCGCCTCGATCACCGTCGTGACGTCATTCTTCGTCTAAGAATAGCGCATAGAATTTGGATAGCTGGGTGTTAAAAAATATTTTTCTGGTAAACCGCTGGCGTTAAAAAATTGAGTATATGTGGAAATTGTTACTTTATATTAACTCTATTAGGTGTATGCCACGTAAAAGTTAACTTTGTTTGTCCTTTAAGTACTGTTCTCATGCTATCTCTAGACGGTGGCGCCACATGACGGAGCCTAGATAATCGAGGCTAACACTACGGTAGTTGTTACTAGCTCCGTCAGATGGCGCCGCTCGTTCTCGGTCTCACGGTTCCTTCCATTTGTCGGGCGTTTAATGCGACCAGTGACCTGTATTGCAGTGGTGACAGTCTGCTCATGCGCAGACTATGCATGACAATTATTCGCACCTCTAGTCATCGACCGACCGCATGCGTACACGCATGTGCGTACGTGATGTGTGTGTGTGCGGGCGCGCGCGTGCGCGTGCGCGTGCGCGTGCGTGTGAATGAGCAAAATCGCCATTACAAAAGGACACGCATATTGTGATGTAGACGTCTAACTGCAGTAGTAATGGTAGTGGTAGTGGTAGTGGTAGTGGTAGTGGTAGTGGTAGTGGTAGTGGTAGTGGTAGTGGTAGTGGTAGTGGTAGTGGTAGTGGTAGTGGTAGTGGTAGTGGTACTAGCAGTAGCAGTAGCAGTAGCAGCAGCAATTTCGTTAGGTCACCCTTGACCAATATCATCACCAATCACCACAACCCACGTTGTCGTCGACATTACTACCAATATCGAAATAACGGTGAAGGCTTACATGTGCGAGCGTATGTGCGAGCGCGTGTGTGCGTGCACGCCTGTGTGTACGTGTGTGCGTGTGTGTGCGTGTGTGTGCGTGCGTGTGTGTGCGTGTTTTTGTGTGTGCGTGTGTGTTTTTGTGTGAGCGTGCTCCTGTGTTTACGTGTGTGTGTGTGTGTGTGTGTGGGTGTGCGCGCGCACGTGTGTGTGCGTGTGTGTGTACGTCCATGCGCGCGTGTGCGTGCGTGCCTGTGTGTATGAGCGGCTGCGCGGGCGGGCGGGCGGGCGTGCACATGTGAATGTACCGAATATAATAATTATCTGGTCGTGGCGTTTTAATAACAGTCATTACTGACAAGCGCCGGTATTTACATGCACAGCAACCATGCGACGGACGAATACTTCTCACTGGGGATATGTTTATAAGACCTCACACAGGACTTAGAACACCGCGTCACGACGCATTTAGACACAGGCATTATTTTGATTGGTGAAGCGATCCAGGCAAATCAATGTCTGATTTTAGCAGAAATTAAGGGGTGGCAGGTTAGATATGGGATAATGGGAAAATGAGGTATTACAATTTCACGAGTCTCACACAGCCCCTGTGTGATTGAAGGTTATTTAACAGCTAAAAATGTAAATACCCTTACTAGAAAAACAGGCAATGAAAGAAACGCTATAATGGCCGCCTATGGGGAATTCAAGTGCGGGCTTAGGTCAAACATCTCACTCACACATCATCGGTAAC
>OZ024866.1:39170850-39190850 GCA_964017155.1 Oasisia sp. SBJ-2009 | reverse complement strand
AGCATCTTTCGGATATGTGTTAGTACTGATGTTTCAATTCAATATAAATTCAATGGTTATTTCCAAGTGAAAATGTAAACCACGAACACTACCTACACAATTTAGACCAACATAACATTATTTATAAATTTATTTTGGGGACATGTGAGGTCTGAAATGTTTTCCACTAATCATCGTAGTTAAAACTTGTTTAACATCGATCATCTAGTTCTGATTTATGTTTTGTCCCTAAAGTCAATACTAACATTGGGACTAGGACGTTGCTTCAATGGCGGCTTTCTAATCATTCAAAATAGCGGTTATTGAATACCTGTATTTTAAATTCGGCACTTGAGCGACATGGTACTTGGTTTTAATGGCTAAACATACAAAAATAGGCCTACTACTCACAGTAATCGTATCATGGTCGTTGAAGTAGCAAACATTTCCATTGCATGTGTCCCCAATTGTTGACATTTACGACAACTCTATAGGTTTGCAACTGTAAAGAACTATACCAAACCTCACAATCTTGCCACCGTGAACCTTAAACTAATTACTATACTTTCGAACGAAAAGTGGGATGCCCAGTAAATTAGCTGATGATTGGCTTCATGTTTATTAGTTAATACGGTTACTAATTTTAGATTATATTTATATCTAAACTATATGCGATCATAGATTATAATCAGAATACAAATCAAGTGTGAAAGGTTAGACATTATAACAAAAATGTAAACTATGCTTAAGCTGAATTGATGCCAAGGAATAAACGAAATGGAACAGTACCTCTATACAATGCAAGTAAAATTAGAAGATTTGCAAGCGATTTTCTTCTCGATAAATTTAAAAGCACCTATTTAGGGTTACGGATAATTAACATTTAAAAAACAGTTTTGTGGTGTATGGATGTGTGTGTGTGTGTGTGTGTGTGTGTGTGTGTGTGTGTGTGCGTGCGTGCGTGCATGCGTGCGGGTGTGAGTGCGTTTGTGTATATATATATATATATATATATATATATTATTATATATATATATATATATATATATATATATATATGTATGTGTGTGTGTGTGTGTATGTGTGTGTGTGTGTGTGTGTGTGTGTGTGTGTGTGTGTGTGTGTGTGTGTGTGTGTGTGTGTGTGTGTGTGTGTGTGTGTGTGTGTGTGTGTGTGTGTGTGTGTGTGTGTGTGTGTGTGTGTGTGTGTGTGTGTGTGTGTGTGTGAAATTGCGATGTGTTGTATAATAATAGCTGATTATATTTTATAGATAATTTAAGACAATACTAACTTTTAATCGTTGTTCGAGCATCCGCTCCGTGGCACCAAGTTCTGCTCGCCTCTTTCTATGTTTACATTGATCACTGGACCAATGACATCTGGTCATTGGACCAATGACAACCTCTGATTTAATTGAAATAAAAACACAAAAACGCAGTTATTCTGATTTGTTTGCGTTTTCAATGAGTTGTCAACCATTCACCAGATGGCGCCAGTGAGATTGGTTAAAATTATTATCTGCTGCGTGCAAAGGCACCGGTGGCGATAGCGGAAGTAAAAATTAATGGTCACGGAAACTAAATATTCAGCACACTGTAGTACTGACATCTGCTTCCCGGGGTTTTCTTCACGGGCTAGGGTGTGTACTGGGGACCAATGATATTAGTCGATACCTTTTGCAACGGCATCTTCTCTCACCGATCTCGTCCACGCCCTTCAAAGCGAGGATGCCATGCTCCTTGGTTTTATTTTTTCATTTAATATTACGTTGTTATAAATACTATATACATGTTTAAGGTTTATTGCCTGCCAAATTGTGTTTAATTACTTTATTAAGTTTGGAACAATGTCGGCCATTTTGAAAGATTTCACCTGCAACACGAAACAAAAACATCCAGTTAAAAACAAACATTTGGTAATAAAGCCGAGGCGAGCAGAATTAACCGCAATATCCTTTGATATTTAACGTTCTAGACAGCAGACATCCCTTTACAATTACTGCTCGGCCAATTCTGGACACAGAAGCTGGCACCCTCCCTTCAAACAAACTGCAACCATGTTTAATGCCAGTTGTATCTTAGCGCTGTCGAATTTATTATCAGGATATATATGTTATTGGGGACATTATGATCGTACTCTCAATTCAGTAACTATGCACACTGTGAGATAGTTAATAATGAGATAACCCTTAACACAAAAACATTCTCTATTACACCCGCATAAATGTCATCCATATACCACGGTGTGCACTTTTTATTTAGCACACTCAATATCCTCTTAACATGTCTCTGTTTGTATTTATCCTATTCATATTTAATACACAAATATAAGATAAATAATAAATATACAAAAAGACACATATTGCGATCAAAGTTGATAAAATATATACAATCGAACTTTGTATTTGTTGTGTTCTTGTTAATATATGTCCAAATGGGAACTACATTTCGACTCGTCGTGCATGACGTCACCTTACTCTTACGTAGAAAGCAACCGTAGAACGAGGAGCTGGTAATAACTGGTTGATGGACGAGTTATGACAGTATACCCAAACCACAGTGGTAATTATGACATAAAGTATGTTGTCATTGACAAGTGAAGTTGCGAGGTGACAGGCAGTAAAAGCGGGCGGGCAATTGTGGCCAATCAGCAGTAGCCAGTGATTGGTTTAACTTAGCGTGTGGTAAAAAGTGTCCTAGCAGGGTTCAAACAAACATTCTACGGAGAGGGATGTGATAGGTTACAAGGAAATTATCTAATACAATGATGATAAAAAGTATGTTTGTAGTGATAACAATAACGACGGCAGTGATGGGTGAAACGGATGTGACAATGACAAACATATTAATAATGACGACAATAATAATAATAATTACAATAATAATTATAACAATAATACCGATAATAATGATGACGATGATATGATAAAAGCAATAGCTACCTGCGATGATGACATATGTAATTGAATTTATAAAACATGAGGTAGATATTTTTTCAGGAATAATAATAGTAATATAATAATTACAATAATAACAATTGTTTAAGATAAAAACAATACTAATAATAAAATCATAATAATAGCTACCTACTATGATGAAATGTCAATGAATATGTAAACCATATGGTAAATATTGTTTAGGAAATGACCAGCTGTTCCGACAGTACTTAGTTAAATTTCGAATGTAGTGCTGCACCCTAATTGAATGGTCGTATCGTCATACATTTCGTTAAATGACCTCCCTAGACGAACTGTACATAGCTGATGTCAAGACACAGTTTATTTAATATTGCGTCATATTTGCAGATGCTTTGAGACCACAACTCACTCGCCAAAATGAAATCTAGACGTGTAACATACGCCTTGACGCTGTCCAAAATTTTGGGTGATCTGAGACATTGACAGCGTTTAGTATTCCCCTCCCGAAGACATCTCGGAAGTGATGTCATCTGCCCGTCCTCGCCAAAGACGCCTGTCCTTCGTAGATGACACGACGCCAAATAAAGACCCCAAGACGTGGGCCCAAGCACGTAGGAACCGTCTGTGTCTATCAATGAAGTCTGGCGAGAATAATAACTAGTATATACTAATAATTATACACTATTCGTGGCTGGGGGACATATAGGAAGGGCAGTGTCGCCGTCGGTCTGTTTAGGTCCTACACGGACACCGCTCACTGACATTCTGCGGCAACAACGAAGGGTCAGAGCAATTACTCTTTTAATAAACACCACGACATATTCCAGTAATTATCAACATAACATTTCGGTAACGATCTTGCTAACGCGATTGCACGCAGTTATTGAATCGTTCCGAACTGGCCACGGTATTCACGGACGACAAGAACGGAGTGTAATTGCAGGGTCGAGGAGCATTTGTTTATACGACGTTGTAAAACATTTCGTTAAAGACCAGCGTCGCGAGGACAGCGGTCGAGACACGGCCAGGACAAAGGCCATGTGGCGGGTCAGTATGTCGGGTAGAGACGTCTTTGACGCCGGCCGGTGAAGCAGACCGGAAAGAACGCAACTACGGGACGGGGCGCTCGAGAGAAGTCAATGAACCAGCGCTGAACGGAGCGAAACGTTGCGCGTGCGTCGCCGTGGTTTCTGGGCCGAAGAGTGTGGTGTATACTGCATACAGTGACTGGTGTTCCCGCAGTGTCGCGCTCGTATACGCGGGTCCGACACCGATTGCGCTACGTGCATACGACGACGGACGTTGAGATGGGATGGAGCGACGCGCCGTTACAATATCTGTGCGCTATGCCAGACTCCGCATCCACGGATAGCGCGTAGATCATTCCCTGACGATTTGTTGCTGTTTCACGCCGCCGGAACTATGCGTCGCTGCCATCTGATCGCGATCGTCCTGGTGAGTACGACCCACTACCTTCTCACTTGTCTTCGTATTGTCATCCGCCACCCGGGGTGTGTTCAGCATATGCCCATCAGCGCGGTTGGCTGATGCAATGGTCGCTCAACCGCCGCGTTTAACGCGCGCGACGCCTGCATTATCGCTCACGTTGAATGTCAGCTGTCATGTGCAACCGACCAATCGACGGGGAACTCCTACATCGATACGTTAACGCCGAATGTTGTTTTTGGACGTTTTTCCCAGACTCGTTAGCTGTCAGTCGCGATAGCGTTTCCGTGGGAAGACGGACAACGCGGGGGGTAGCGCGATCACGACAAACAAGTGGAGATGTAACTTCGGTAACTTTAAACGCCGAAGTTATGCAGTTTTGATTGCGCGAATTCCAGCGTGTCCGGATCACCTTATCAATGTTGTGTCTACGCGGTTGCCGGCAGCCCAGACTTGTCAGAGATCCCGGTACCTACCCGAGTTCCCATCGACGGTCGCTATAGTGTTTCCTCGACTCTTTGGAAAATGTGTCCTACTGTTTCCCTATTGGTGTGTCACTCGTCACTCAAAACACGAGGTCAGCTACTTATTGTGTGAAATTGTATGTCATTTTTGTTAAAGTTCTTCACTTTTTGCACCTAAGTCTGTGATTTGTGTACCGTTCGTCTGGGTAACAATTGCGTTGCTAAGCGACTGTTTACGGCTTGTAGCTACGCGAAATACCCCTTGCATACGATAAAACACAGACGCACACTATCCAAGTGCAATTTAACAAGCAGGTTACAGCTTACTATTCTTAGAAGTTACAGCGCATAAACCTCGCCGCCTTCTCACCCGGCCCCCTACATTGGTATTACTCCGCGCATTCCAACAAGTCGGCGAAGTTCCTGTGTTTCGTCACTACTTGATCGTTGTGCGCGTTTCGACGGCGTGAGAATGTTGTATTTACTTAGCGGCGTCTCTGTATGTAGGCGAATGTGACAGCGTAGACCTAGCAGTGCAGTCGATGGTGTCACTTTGGCATTTTGTCTGTATGGTTGGTGATGATCGATAATTGGGAGAGTCGTGGATGAGCAACGGACTGTTCATTGCTTTATGTGCATTGACGTTAAGAATCATATCATTACTAATATGTATTTCAAATATATATATATATATATATATATATATATATATATATATATATATATATATATATATATATATATATATATACATACGCTGCATATATATATATATATATATATATATATATATATATATATATATATATATATATATGCTCAACTTGGTGTTATCTACACAAAAAGCCAATAAACAGTTGTGTTTACGCCTACAGTTTTACCTTGCTGTCACGTTGACGATTAATTATGCAGCCCATTTATAACTAATGTTAACAGCATGCACGCGCAGCCAACTGGGGACGGACCGTTGACAAAACACATACTATTACTGATGATACAGAACACAATTTCTTGAACCACAAAAACGATGTCCGTCACTGATACGTCAAACGTTCATTTTTATCGTACACTCTTGCCATCAATTAATAACATATCTGTCATTGCATCTTGACTGCCCGTGTATGTTTTATAAAAACTGCATTATATTAGATTATACAAAGCATACATATATAATTCGACCGTTATCGGTTTATGAATACAACCAATTCCGCGTGCTATGTCAACATGATATAAAAGTAAAATATTCCAATTAAACAGATAACGGTCAAGTTTTTTTTAAACGTTTGTTCATTCAATGGTATTTCACCGATCAAGATTTGGGAATAGATACACGTATAAACCCCTATATTATATACTAGACGATTTTCTGATAACCAACTCTGACTTTGTATGTTTAAAGCCAACTGTTTTCACGCACACTACCGATTTTGATATCAACAAACGTGATTGTGGATTGAATCCAATAATGAGGGAGACTTCATTTGTGTGATTTGTGAGACCAAACATCCATATGTTGAGCTAATTCTTTCGGCTAAAACAACATTTTTTTTAACTGACCGCACGTGTTGTGGAAACTAAGCTAATACTATACTTCACAGTCCAGAATCTCTGGCGAGGCACAGTAGCTGAGGAAACAGTTTTAATGAGAGGACACCAGCTACTCTCTGCAGAATTGGCCGAGCAGGTTTTGTAACAGGACATTTGCAGTCTAGAACGTGGGAAAGTTAAACACCAAAGGGTTTTGCGGTTAACTCTGCTCGCCTAGGCATTACTGTAAATCTGTTTTATTTTGTAGCTGGGTGTTTTGTTTGTCATTTGAACGCATTGCGACGGATTCGTTCAAATTGCGAACATTATCCCGAGCTTAATAAGGTCACTAAACACAAATTGGGAGGCAGTAAACTGTCAGCTTATTGTAGTCATAAGTAGGTAATATTAAATAAAGACAACATAGGAGCTTTAAGTCCTTCAGTGTGACATAACAAGTGCGTGTACGTCGGCTGACACACGTGCCCCGGTGCTTATGAATGGGAGTCGGTCATCGCCGGTGTATTCACGTACTAGATACACAGACTCTACGTGCGTCTTGTCACTCCTAGTGCGTAGCCACAGACCGACTCATTCACGCCTTGCGTCGATGATTTACCCGGCCTGTCGACACTTTACGTTCGCCCATTAATCGGCACCATTGATGTCGTCAGTGACGGAGTGAACGTCCCGTCATTGACGCAACTGTCGTAAATGATGCGTGACACACGCGGAGTGGCCCAGACGACGGCCACAGGACAGCCGTCGAGCCACCGGCGTGTCCTCGTGGCAGAAGTAGTATAGGCAGTCTCGCACCATCTTCATCCGCCAACCACCGTTCTGTAGACACCCTTGTTTAGCTACCCGGACTATATTGTTTCAAATCAATATTAATGTGTTGATCTTTCGCATTTTATTGCTGATTAGTATTATCATCGTTTTAATGTGTCTTATCAAATGTATCTGGGCAAAATCTTATTGCTGGCATTTTAAAGCGTAACTAAAAAAATCCGTTTATAATGTGATGTTCAAAACAGACAATGACGTCTTTTGAATCTTTGAATTCCCAGAATTGCAACTGCTCAGCAAAGAACGATGCTATTAAAAACTTTCCAGATTGGTTTGGCGGAAATAAACTACTACTAGATTGTGTACCCGTTCGTCAAAGTAGCTGAACAGTTGAGATTAAAAGACGAGGCAGCATTTGTCAATATCTATCCTGAATCAGGGATTCTTAGCTGCTCTTCCGATTGGGTAGGAAAGCTGGTGCAAAAAGGTCAAATCCATGTTTGCTCGGTACATCCGCCAGGGGTGATAACGGTACACACCGGATTATGACGATGGTGTATTATAGGCCAGTTCATCAGCAGGGAGCGACGTCAGATACACCGACGATGCTGTTATAGTTGCTTTTTAATATGATTGATCTACGTTCTGCGTGGTGGGTTATGATAGTCAGGGATCGTCCATCGACGAGACATGGCGGCTGCCAAGTTCGGATAATTCACGCTCGTGGAACAATGATGGGCATAAATAATTATATTAAAATATACCAAGCAGAGCAGAGCAGAGCAGAGCAGAGCAGAGCAGAGCAGAGCAGAGCAGAGCAGAGCAGAGCAGAGCAGAGCAGAGCAGAGCAGAGCACAGCACAGCACAGCACAGCACAGCACAGCACAGCACAGCACAGCACAGCACAGCACAGCACAGCACAGCACAGCACAGCACAGCACAGCACAGCACAGCACAGCACAGCACAGCACAGCACAGCACAGCACAGCACAGCACAGCACAGCACAGCACAGCACAGCACAGCACAGCACAGCACAGCACAGCACAGCACAGCACAGCACAGCACAGCACAGCACAGCACAGCACAGCACACGGACGAGACGGGACGGGACGGGACGGGACGGGACGGGACGGGACGGGACGGGACGGGACGGGACGGGACGGGACGGGACGGGACGGGACGGGACGGGACGGGACGGGACGGGACGGGACGGGACGGGACGGGACGGGACGGGACGGGACGGGACGGGACGGGACGGGACGGGACGGGACGGGACGGGACGGGACGGGACGGGACGGGACGGGACGGGACGGGACGGGACGGGACGGGACGGGACGGGACGGGACGGGACGGGACGGGACGGGACGGGACGGGACGGGACGGGACGGGACGGGACGGGACGGGACGGGACGGGACGGGACGGGACGGGACGGGACGGGACGGGACGGGACGGGACGGGACGGGACGGGACGGGACGGGACGGGACGGGACGGGACGGGACGGGACGGGACGGGACGGGACGGGACGGGACGGGACGGGACGGGACGGGACGGGACGGGACGGGACGGGACGGGACGGGACGGGACGGGACGGGACGGGACGGGACGGGACGGGACGGGACGGGACGGGACGGGACGGGACGGGACGGGACGGGACGGGACGGGACGGGACGGGACGGGACGGGACGGGACGGGACGGGACGGGACGGGACGGGACGGGACGGGACGGGACGGGACGGGACGGGACGGGACGGGACGGGACGGGACGGGACGGGACGGGACGGGACGGGACGGGACGGGACGGGACGGGACGGGACGGGACGGGACGGGACGGGACGGGACGGGACGGGACGGGACGGGACGGGACGGGACGGGACGGGACGGGACGGGACGGGACGGGACGGGACGGGACGGGACGGGACGGGACGGGACGGGACGGGACGGGACGGGACGAGACGAGACGAGACGAGACGAGACCAAGCTGGACTGTACTATATTAGACTAGACTAGACTAGACTGGACTGGACCGGACCGGACCGGACCGGACCGGACCGGACCGGACCGGACCGGACCGGACCGGACCGGACCGGACCGGACCGGACCGGACCGGACCGGACCGGACCGGACCGGACCGGACCGGACCGGACCGGACCGGACCGGACCGGACCGGACCGGACCGGACCGGACCGGACCGGACCGGACCGGACCGGACCGGACCGGACCGGACCGGACCGGACCGGACCGGACCGGACCGGACCGGACCGGACCGGACCGGACCGGACCGGACCGGACCGGACCGGACCGGACCGGACCGGACCGGACCGGACCGGACCGGACCGGACCGGACCGGACCGGACCGGACCGGACCGGACCGGACCGGACCGGACCGGACCGGACCGGACCGGACCGGACCGGACCGGACCGGACCGGACCGGACCGGACCGGACCGGACCGGACCGGACCGGACCGGACCGGACCGGACCGGACCGGACCGGACCGGACCGGACCGGACCGGACCGGACCGGACCGGACCGGACCGGACCGGACCGGACCGGACCGGACCGGACCGGACCGGACCGGACCGGACCGGACCGGACCGGACCGGACGGGCGTGGGCCTTGCCACTTTGGGAAGAGGTATAACGAAGGGAACTAGAAGGCTTCCGAGGAAAGGGAGGGGTTTGGGGTTTCAGGCAGGATGTGGTATTAGGGAAAGCAACGCAACGAGAACAGGGAACCAGGCTGGAATGTGAGTAATCGGTGGGATTAAGTGGCGTTTATGTGGGAAGGAAATACGCTACAGCTGTGACTGGAAGGGATAGTAGGAGGGGAGTGTTGGAAAGTTATATACAGGATGTGGTAGGGATGCGAGGGTGGAGAATGCTGGGGTTTGGGAAACGTTGGGAGTGTGATAAGATCGGAATTTGATAAATAAAGGCGGTGAATATAGTGATGGAAAGGGAAAATAGGGTTTTGAGAATATGCAGGGATATGCAATATATATATATATATATATATATATATATATATATATATATATATATATATATATTTCTTTGTAATTCAATTTAATGATATGAAACACGAAAACCTCACAAATAAAACTCTGCTCATGAGGGGCTAGACAACTGGCCCTCCGAGAATCGAGCGAACGAGGTGATGAGGATGAGGTTAGATTAGGGTCGGCATCACAGTCGTGTAACTCATGTTTGGGACACGTGAGAAGCAGACCAGGACACGGAGCGGCACACAAGGATGAGCAGGAGACAACCTAAGCGGGAGACGGGGAACAACAGGGTGATTCATACTCGTGCTTCTCGGTAATGAGGCAACTCGTCGTAATCCATTTCCGCTTGTGGACTGAGACTCGTCTGAGGTCGAGATTACGTGTACAAAGTGAATCAAAGAAATTCACCACCGTGAGATAACGTCCCATCTGGCAAGCCGAGATTCCACCGATGATGTCTTCCGTTGAAGATTAATTTATTGGTACACCAGTGACGTGTTCTAGGGGTACATGGAAACGTGTGCGGTTAACGAAACATGTGTGCCATCATTGAGTAGACATGATGTCTTGGTAACGCTCCTCTTCGGGCGTTGGGGCGATGACATGTCAGATATGATGAAGACGCAAACTCGCTGACACGTCCACCGCCTCTGGCTTGTGGTTGACGCGACGACGAGATCCTCATCAACAGCCCTGCGGGATAATCCGTTGAACAACCACCGATAGTCGTCTTAAACATGCGCTGTGAGGGACGTTACATAAATCGCACATAAAGGTGCGTTTCATTTCACTTTGGCTGTATTGTATGCAATATGTGCCCGATAGCCTACTTACATGGCCTGCCACTTCGAGTTAATTAAGTCGCCCCTCCGATAACCGTGGCCCGAGGTAGTGGCCGCAGGAAATGCTTCTCGACAGATCGAGTGCACGTTCAGCCGACTATTACGTAGGCGTGTAGCCGTATACGGGGCAGTGGTCGACCCTGGGTTATTCCACCCACCTCACAATGGTTCTTTCACGACTGCGTATACCCATGTTCGCTGTATGACCGCTCTTGGTCAACTGCCAAACGCATAGGCGTGATCGAGTTTCATGCGAAAGTTGATAAACCTCATTTCGGCGAAGCTCGTAATCCACCGGGTAAGGTTAATCGTTGCGAACGGGAAACAGGACGTAATGTTAGTGCTCGGACTGTTGATTGCCATCGCCGTGTCAAGTTGCCGATGCTGCTTAACGCGACACTCATGTTTATCAACAATTCTCGTGATTAATAGTCATCATCGTCCTCTGATTTCACCATATCAGCGGTAACCACACAAACGAGGCAATGGTGTAGATCCGTTATAGCTACTTCCCGTTATAGCTATACTTCCTTCTGTGAGTAAATCAAACAGTTTGACCAATTAGCAAGATTCGTTAAAATAATGTTTACAGTTAATATAAAATAACGTCTTAAATTTATACAAGACAGTTTAAAATAAAGTGGAAATAAATGCACTTCCTTTCAGAGGTACACTTTTTCAGTTTATATTTATTTATTCTGATCTGATTTCCTCATACACTGAATAGACGAAGATGGCCTGATATAATTCCAGTCAGTAACTTTCGTGTTTTTTTTTATCAACCATTAGTAATATTTCCCATGTAGACGTCATTTTCTGTGAAACAAACTTTTTAAAGCCACAGACTAATCGCCACATCCTGGTCACGTAATACCACTCTCTGGGTGCCCTGTCTTCATAGGAAGAATCCATCATTGTCGCCTTTACCATTTTTGAAGGGACACCCATGAATACAATTTCTCGGTGAAATTATGCCCCCGGGAGGAGCCATGGATGAAGCCCCCGGGAGGAGCCGTGGATGAAGCCCCCGGGGGAGCCGTGGGATGGGCACAAATCGCTGCCGGAGAGGCGCGGTCTGCGTGTCTTAGACTAACATTCGTCTGGATAGACACTGCATTTGATTTCCCCATAAGCGGCCATTGTAACGTTTCTTTGAATTCCGCTATTTTACGAAGTTGTGGTATTGGCAGTTTTAGACATTAGTTAGCTTTTATTCACACATGTGAAATTCACATATCTCTTACTCCCACTGTGCAATCTCTAACCTGACACCCCTTCATTTCTGTTCCAATCAGCCCCGTGTTGACACATCTAGGCCGAATTACGCCTGTATTTGTACGCGCCTCGTCACTGTCAGACATATGCCAATATTTCGCAGCTCAGATGCCATGCTGCATAGAATAATCATTTCAACTCAACCAGTCCTACATTCAGTACGTCCAGATATGTACATAAATGGCACAATGCAGTCTTGTAGCGAAATACTACAATGGCGGACGGATACCATTTGGTGGCATATTCCCATCTACATAAACAATTACACGGAAGACATGATCAACGCGCACTGTATCCATTGCACCGCGGAAGGTCTATTTGACTCTGGACGCCAAAACGAATTACTCAGTCGAGTCTTTGAAGTGCAGAAATGGACCTAAGTTGCAATATGCGCCGCACTGCCGCTGGTATTTCACTGGCGTAGTCACCAACCGTGACGACCATGTGTCAAGTTGAAATTCCTGGTAAGAGACAGCCAATTATCGAAATGCGCTGTCTCGTACATTGAGGAACAGGTCTCAGGCTTTCTGCCAACGTGTTTGCCACTTATCATACACATATACACCGTGGAGCGCGGTGGCAAAGTCAGTAGAGCGTGGTAGTAACCGAGTTCGAATCTCAAGTCGCTGCCGTTTCGGACGTTGGCTACGTTGCTCCGTTTCACTCTGCTGAATGAATGAACAAAACACAAACAAATTGTTATTGATATCGAGTTATTCTGTGTTGTTGAATTATCAAGAAAGAAGTAATCCACAACATGACCCAATTTTTCTGACCATTCCCGCGTAGCTCCCTACTCCGTGAGCTGAATTCCTTCCTCTGTTTCTCCCCCCCCCCCCCCCCCCCAGTAGGAGAATCTCCTTTCTAATTCCTCAGCTTAACACAAGGACCCCCACGGACACTAGACTGAACTGGGGAGGACTTTATATCACACACAAAAACAAAATAGCGTTATTTTATTATCGGTTTACGATAGACTGGTCACTGTAGCAGCCATGTTGTAATCATATCCATTTTCAGGAATTCATTGCCCCGCATGCTTACATTCTTGTGGTTTGGTGGTAGCATAGCCGAAGCTAACTGGTTTTATGTAAACAGACAGGCATCAGTTTCCGTGGAATTTCTCATGTTAGAAGAACCTAGGAATCTGACGAAATTCTACGGTTAATCGATAAACCTGACAGTTTTATTTCATCGTGATTTTGTGTAGTCTTATAACTGTATTGCAAAAGACGATTTCAGCATCATTTTGCAGTGTAAACTACCGTTTATTAGGTCACAGTGGGGTGAATGATCCCTCAAGTGTTTGTAATTTAGACTCGAGTACCAAGAACGCGGAAATTGAATAACAACCCAGTGCTTCAAGTGTTCCCTGGCAACTATTGCTACTGATATGATGTGTTTGCGTTGAGATTGTTTTTTATGACCCGATAACAAATTCGGTCAGTATCACGTGCTATACAGAATACAGGCCATCGCCGTTCCGTTAATCAGTGCGCGCGAGTAATCAGTCGGATTGTGTGGCCTGTTTGTTTATAAATAAACATAAATGCGGTGTCGGACTACAGCCACTCGTTTGTCGAGTTTCTCTCACCGTCCTATCTAGACAGGCGGCTTGAGTTGACGGTACCCGCGATAAATAAATCATTCCAGGAGCAAGACTAGTGTCTCATGATTGATTATTTGTCTGTGTAGAGTCACATTTCATAAACACAACTATAGCGCGTCGTGTCGGCTCTATACAGCGGTGTTTACACGGAATCGGACACAACAATGCTACCCAAATTACAACAAAGTGTCCTGTGTGTGTGTATCAGTGTTGATTGAGCTGTAACGTTTGATGTTGTGACATTTCCATTGGTGGCTTGTTTGTGTTAGATGTGATATGCGGTTGGCACTGCGGGAGGCGAATCGACCATATGTCTGTATTCGCTCACTCATAGACTTATCTGTTATTGCCTGCCAAAATGCAACCAATGTTAATAACAACATATGTACTTTGTCTCTGTAGTATTCATTCATTACTGCTACATCTTGCGCCAGGTCCACGATCATTCTTGTTCTTCAACCGCATGTCACAAGTTAACAACACGGTGTAATTTACTTTGACATTTGTACCTGATTTAGGACTGTTAGAAGCGTCGCGACGTTAATATCCATAATTAATAATTATATTTTACGGTCTGGACGGACGCCCCCTTATACTGTCTTGCCTCGCGGGCAATTTAGAATATGCCCAGATGCGTCCCTCCTCTAGACATTTGTACTGTGCCCCAGAGTAAGTTAGAACAACAGTTGAACATACGACGGGCATGGAGACACAGACCCCGATTGCGTCCATCCCTCCCCCTGTGATACAGGTTACTCAGGTTCAGTTCCGGGAGTCAGAGCAGGTGCACTTGAGGGTCCCCCAAGTCTAACCCTGCCGCCCGCCCGCCCGCCCGCCCGCCCGCCCGCCCGCCCGCCCGCCCGCCCGCCCGCCCGCCCGCCCGCCCGCCCGCCCGCCCGCCCGCCCGCCCTCCCTCCCTCCCTCCCTCCCTCCCTCCCTCCCGCCCGCCCGCCCGCCCGCCCTCCCGCCTTCCCGCCCGCCCGCCCGCCCGCCCGCCCGCCCGCCCGCCCGCCCGCCCGCCCGCCCGCCCGCCCCCCGCGCTGCCTGCCTGCCTGCCTGCCCGCCCGCCCGCCCGCACGCCCGCCCGCACGCACGCAGGCACGCACGCACGCACGCACGCACACACACACACACACACACACACACACACAAACACACACGAATGACCTATATGTTTACAAATGCCTCTAATTGCAACTTCGTTATTGAATCAAACTGTTGACATAACGCATCAGTAGGTCAGAGTGTATATAAGAATGTAAGTAAGTCTATGTAGACACGTTAGTGCAAGGTTAAGTGGTCGACCCTCCCATAGGTATAACGTCCAGTCGCGCACTTAGTTATCTAAGATGGTTGGCGCCTATTTCGCCGACGAGCGAAGTCCAGGCTACGTCGAAGAAGTTTGACCATTGGGCTAACGTGGTCTTGGACGGAGTAGCCCGCAGTGGCGCAGTGGCGCAGTGGCGCAGTGGCGCAGTGGCGCAGTGGCGCAGTGGCGCAGTGGCGCAGTGGCGCAGTGGCGCAGTGGCGCAGTGGTGCAGTGGCGCAGTGGTGTAGTGGCGCAGTGGTGTAGTGGCGCAGTGGTGTAGTGGCGCAGTGGCGCAGTGGCGCAGTGGCGCAGTGGCGCAGTGGCGCAGTGGCGCAGTGGTGCAGTGGTGCAGTGGTGCAGTGGTGCAGTGGTGCAGTGGTGCAGTGGTGCAGTGGCGCAGTGGCGCAGTGGTGCAGTGGTCCAATGGTGCAGTGTTCCCGTGGTGCAGTGGCGCAGTGGCGCTGTGGCGCAGAGGCGCAGTGGTGCAGTGATGCCGTGGTGCAGTGCTGCAGCGGTGCAGTGGTGCAGTGGTGCAGTGGTGCAGTGGTGCAGTGGTGCAGTGGTGCAGTGGTGCAGTGGTGCAGTGGTGCTTTGTGCAGTGGTGCAGTGGTGCAGTGGTGCAGTGGTGCAGTGGTGCAGTGGTGCAGTGGTGTAGTGGTGCAGTGGCGCAGTGGCGCTGTGGCGCAGTGGCGCAGTGTTGCAGTGGTGCAGTGGTGCATTGGTGCATTGGTGCAGTGGTGCAGTGGTGCAGTGGTGAAGTGGTGCAGTGGTGCAGTGGTGCAGTGGTGCAGTGGTGCAGTGGTGCAGTGGTGCAGTGGTGCAGTGGCGCAGTTGTGCAGTGGTGCAGTGGTGCAGCGGCGCAGCGGCGCAGCGGCGTAGTGGCGCAGTGGCGCAGTGGTGCAGTGGTGCAGTGGTGCTTTGTGCAGTGGTGCAGTGGTGCAGTGGTGTAGTGGTGCAGTGGCGCAGTGGCGCTGTGGCGCAGTGGCGCAGTGGTGCAGTGGTGCAGTGGTGTAGTGGTGCAGTGGTGCAGTGGTGCAGTGGTGCAGTGGTGCAGTGGTGCAGTGGTGCAGTGGTGCAGTGGTGCAGTGGCGCAGTGGCGCAGTGGCGCAGTGGCGCAGTGGCGCAGTGGTGCAGTGGCATCGGACGCACATTCTAAAAAGCCCTAGTTCTAATTATAGAATAACTGTGTCAGCTGACGATCTAAATTTAACACAAAATTAATGACATTTTAGTATTTGAATTTGTCAAAATGTTAGGCTATAAACACTTCGTTTGACGCCTGTAAATCGAGAACTCATAGATACATAAGACAAAGAGTTCGATAGTTGCTAAATCAGTATTCGATATTAATTATGTAACTGGGTGAATGAATAGTGCTGCTATTGACCTATTGTGATCTAAATGGGGTAGCGCCCGACTACCTGAGTGAATTGTTCAACTGCAGACACGTAAACAGAACTCTACGATCTGCCTCGCAGCCGCCCCTTTTGTCCAGACTGTCACCCACGGTGATCACCGGCCTCAGACTGTCACCCACGGTGACTGTCACCCACGGTGATCACCGGCCTCAGACTGTCACCCACGGTGATCACCGTTTCGCAGTCTGCTCGGCAGTTCTATGGAACAATTTGCCGTCTTTGATCAGGACTGCCACAACAGTAAACAGTTTTAAGACACTTCTAAAAACTCATTTATTTAGGCAAGCTTTTTTGTAATTTAACTTTTTGTGTTTTAATTGATCATGTTTAAATCAATTAGTGTATTTAAAGTAATTTTACTTTATTTGTCTATTTTTATTTTATTTTATATTTTTTATTCTGTTCCTATTTCTCAATTGCTACCTTCATGGTTTTAGATACGGTATTTTAGGTATTCTTTACACATTTATTTTTAGGTATGTTTGTAAAGCGCCCGAGAGCAAGTTTAATTGATCGGGCGCTATATAAGTATTGTATTATTATTATTATTAATAGGGTAGTCGCACAGTAATGAATTGTTTGGTATAGAAGTCACTCGAAAGAAAAGGCGAAGTAATCATTTCGTTTAATGTATCAAGAGCATAAATCAGGGGACCCTTTCACTGAGACACTCTTAAGGAAAACTCATCTTTAAATAAAACATGATGTTAAATGAAATGATTTTTCACGTAAATATTCATTGCCGTATTACCGATGTCATAATTTCCATGACACACCAATGACAGATCCCTGCTGGGGCCTCATGACGTTGACAGTTTTCTGGTATTCACGATCATTGTTAAGGATCAAAATTGATCTTAAATTGCAAAATCGGATTAGCAACGTTAGTGAAATAGTCTCGAGTAGTCGTATCGTTGGCGTGTCTGCCGTGAGCACGATGTTTACCTCGCTGTTTCATATCGCTCTAGGGCCGGACTCAGCCCGGGGCTGTCATGGAACTTGACTTGTGTTACGGACCAAGGACATCGGATCCTCACCGTGGGTGCATGTTTGACATGTACACTAACACTTGTTTCGTACAAAGCAACACATTGTAGTCGATCTGCCTTATCTATTAGACCACACTACGTCTTAGATCCTATGCATGTTCAGCTCTCCAGCGTAGTGCAGTCCACATAGACACAACTCAGAAGATCTAGGCCCCACAGCGTGGGAGAGAAGTTTAATTGACAACACCACACGCACAGGCAATCAGTGAAAGACCAACAAGCCTAATATTCCCTTCACTATATATGCGTTGACAATCAATGAGAATGCACTTCTCGGAACGCTTCCTTAATGATTTTATGTGCAATCACAATCCGTGACTTGCAATCACAATCCGTGACTTCTCTCGATCATCGTCCCTTAGACATTCTTCTGCCTGATTTTATGTCCTTTATTTCCACAACACATGCAGTGACAATCCTTCACTTCTGCCGGTCATTGTTCCTTACTCTACATTACTGCAACATCTACATACTACACGACATTCTTCTGCATGATTTTGTGTCCTCTATTTCCACCATACATGCAATGCAACCTTCAACGACCAGAACTGATGTTGCTACAACCACTAACTACTAGAAGTAATCAATAACTACACACTGTGGATGTATGTTACAACATGGCTATAGGCTAGCGTTGTGGGACGGATACGGCAACGTTTTGGCTCGACATACATGAGGTTACAGGAGTTCGCGCAGAACCATATGTTAAAACCATTGTGGTAAGACTTCGATTAAACATGTCTTCAGGAACAGTCGAACAATGCATTACGGCCACCTCGGTAATACAGACACATGACAATCAGGGTCACCCAGTCATACATAGGACAGTTCCGAATTATCTCCATAACAGCAAAGTCTAGGAACTTAATCTCACTAATACGACCATCTCTCTATTCGGGTCACTTTGAACCAATCCTTGTGACTGTAACTCCTGTGTTGATCATTCTAGTGATCATTCATTATACAAGGGTGATGTCAAATTTATGTTACGACTTTCTCGAATACTTCTTTATTGTTCAAATCATTCCCTTTTCTGCGATCCTTTAAAAAGAGGGAGCCAGCTTCTAGGTTTTGATTTTTTTATTCGATATTTCGTTCTTATGACGACAGCGCGCATGTTGAAGGTTTACTGCCTGCAAGTTTATTAAGCTCGGTACAGTGTTCGCAATTTGAAAGATTCGCCTGCAACGCGTTCAACTTGTAAATAAAACATCCTGTTTCAAAAATAATTGATAGGTACTATGGCCGAGGCGAACAATGCCCTTTTAAGTTTAACTTTTTCACGTTCTAAACAGCAAAGTTCCCGTTACAAATTACTGCTCTGCCAATTCTGGGAGAGGAGTTGACACCCTGCCTTTAATCTCACTGTCTATTAAATCAAGCAGCATGCATCCGTTTCTGAGAGGCGATAACAAGCTACCACGTGTCTATAGCTACTAGAAGGTCCGCCTACACATTCAGAATATGTAACACCTTGCCTCGCGTACTTAACAAACCCATCGCTTCTAGCAAGACTTCGCTGAGTAGAAACACTGCTATCGTTGGATCGCAGCCACAAGGCATTGCACCGACTCGACCAGTCATTAAGGAACTGTACGTACTACAGGCCCACAGAATGACCTTGTCCACAATGCTTGTTAATTACGATGGTCAGTTATTACGGTCGGGATATATCGTCTAACTGACGTGCGGTTGGCTAATTGTTACCGCAACTAGCAATTGGGCAAATGTTAATTGAAGGAGACGCGATTATATTGTGTGTTAATTAACGTAGCCTGTTATTAACTTTACCGGGCGCCTGTGGTGTATGCGTGTCGATGTTGGTTCGTTGTTAACACACTGGATTAAAGAGCTTGGGACGGACCGTACTGACGACAAATCCGTCTGGTGACGCATTCGCAGGATTATCACCGGGATTAGTCTACTCGGATGACATGTCATGACGTCTGCAACAGCTTGTTATAAATAAACAAACAAACAACACATATTAACATCTGCGTCATGATGACAACGCAGATCATAATAACTTAAACTTGGTTACGTGTTGATTTGAAAGCATAAACCAAAACTATTTCCCACACAACACTGCTATAGCACTCATTCTATGGATATGAGTTTTAGAAAAGTGAATATACTTTGCGAGTTTTCAGACAAACAATACGCAAACCACTGTTGGTGTAAAGCATTATTCCGGGTGTACATTATAGGTAAATTATAGGAGAAAGAGGTTCTGGAATGTTTCGCTGCTTATGATAACCACTACTCGATGTTGTTGCTTGTGACATATAGAGCTGGTTACACGTCGTTTGCAACTGTAATGTCAACCATGTACTCAACTATATATATATATATATATATATATATATATAT
>OZ024866.1:39163350-39165850 GCA_964017155.1 Oasisia sp. SBJ-2009 | reverse complement strand
GTGTGTGTGTGAGTGTGTGTGTGTGAGTGTGTGTGTGTGTGTGTGTGTGAGTGTGTGAGTGTGTGTGTGTGTGTGTGTGTGTGTGTGTGTGTGTGTGTGTGTGTGTGTGTGTGTGTGTGTGTGTGTGTGTGTGTGTGTGTGTGTGTGTGTGTGTGTGTGTGACCTAATATATATTCGGCGTTGTTACATGGAAATGTATTCATCTTTTTATGATGATTATCTTAGCTCGTGTTCGTATCTTGAAAGAGTAATGGTGGTTATTTGGCATATGCGACTCCAATGGAGACCATATCCTCGAACCATGTATGTGGATTTATCTGCTTTCGCGAGGAGCGATAACTCATAATACACTGATCTATTTGCACGGAAGGCCATTTGCATAACTATTAAATCAACATAAAAAGAAACTGCAAACACCGTACTTGTCGTCATGCTAACAACAGTACAACAACACGTCACTATAAATCCCACGGACCAATGATTCGGCAAGCATCATGCAAATTTCAACAAATCAAAGACACTTCTGTTACGAGCGTGATTCCACAAAATAAGACTCGCCAAAAACTACTGCGCTATATCCATTTCTAAGGAACACAACAATATCAAGGGCCGCGGTAGTTTATTTGAACAATGAGATTACATGTCACAATGTACATGCAGAAAAAACAGTGACGTCTGGGGTAGTATAAATTCCGCATCACATTTTATACATACGCAGTCAGCCACCATTTTGTTAATTGGTGCTTTGCCTCGTTCCAGCAGCGTGCGTCACTGGGCTAAATTCATCCCATAGCAATGTCGACAATGTCGGGGTGTTTTTTCGAAGTGTGCAACGTCAAACGTGTCTGCAACGTCAGACGTGGCATGTCACGCGGCGTATCCAACCATGGTTACTTCACAAGTGTTACGTCAAACGGTGCCTGAAGTCTCCCAAGCGTTTAGTTTGATGGAATTCTACAGAAGTGCGCTTCAAAAGGTTTATTTTATGTCGATCGCAACAGCTTCGTGCGAGATGAAAACAACATGTTTTTCAGAGTATCTTACATTTTACTCGTCCGTTAGTATATTTGTGTTAGCATTCAATATCATTCAAACTAACGTTGGTCTATTATTAATTTAAATGCGAAAGCGATATTGCAAGGGAATCTTTGTTTGCATATCACGTGTCCTTGTCGATTGATTATAAAATAGTTTTGCGTTTAATCAATACTGAGAACATAGTCATGTAGACGATACTGTTACCAAGTATAAGTATTTCCTATTTTGCCAGGCCGTTTGCTATGCCAGATACCATCCACAAGGTTAGACACGCAACTTTCCGAAAGCGACCACTAATGCACACACCACTACGAAAGCAAACACATCACCAATCCCGGTTGATGCCAACGATACAAATTGGTTCATGGCTGACGAAATTCACTCATTGCTGCATGCCACCAATTCGAAATCTATACAGATATCATAATCTAGGCTAGAATCGCACTCTACAAATGTTACATTAGGCATACGTCTTCTCTCTGGCCGTATGCCAGTTTCAATGTTGATCATAATGCCAGGTGTCGGCGACATTTGCTCTCACAACTACGAGAAACTGCCATGAGGCATTGTACCTCGGGAACGTACCAAATAAATGTGATTTTCATGTGCTGTTTATCGTGTGTGGAGAAACTGCATAAACAGTGGCTGACAAAAATGTTACTGATCGTTTCTCTACAATGGAGGGGTCACTAAATGTCGCTGCATCATATCCATCCCAGACGTTGTTAGCAGTTTGTGGAACAGTTTGTTTTACACGTATGGAAAAGTAGGTAAACCAATTGGAAATTAAAATATACCTATTTTGCAATCCAAACAAGTGGAAGTGAAGGATTTCGGGTCAAAGCGCTTTCGGGGCAAAATAGTTACTATCTCAAGAATATAAATTGTAGAAATGTATCGCGGTAGATTATCTCTCTTTTGTATATTTCAGAACTCAAATTTCGCCAAGTCAAACGATCACCCATATTTGCATTAAATAGCATGTTAACTTGAAACTTTGCGTATATGTTGCGTGCGTGCATGCATTCACACGCAGGTGAGTGCGCGCGAGCGTGAATGCGCTTGTGTGTGTTCTAACGGTTGCTACGTTGCCACAGTCGTTCGAAAAGTGCGACTTTTCGTGTATAATGTTTATGCGTATGCTTGTTCATTTTGTCTGGGTGCAACTGCACCCGTAGCTCTCTCACACCTGCCCCGCTATATAACATGTATATATGCAAACATAACCCGCGTATCGTTTCCTAGAACCACGAGGCAATTAAGTTCGTACCGGCCAAGGGTCACATAGGTATGATGATCGCACCGACCGTGATGATCACGAAATACCAATCCCCTCAGGGCACTTTCTTTTACTTTTTTTCACAGGCGATTACCAAAATAATTAGTCCGCAGTCGTGGGATAAGATTATCAGCGATACAAGATTAGCACAGGCAAGAAGGGGGCGGTTCAAGGAAACATGAG
>OZ024866.1:39153350-39158350 GCA_964017155.1 Oasisia sp. SBJ-2009 | reverse complement strand
TCGGTATTGATTTTATACGAGTTGGGTTATATATATATATATATATATATATATATATATATATATATATATATATATATATATATATATGTATATATATATATATATATGTATATATATATATATATATATATATATATATATATATATATATAATACAAAATCCTGGCTACACTGCTGGCATAGGGTGTTAGTTAGACAGCCACCGTACGCACTCTGACCTTACGTCTGTCTACAACCAATGCTGCAGACGGTTGTTCACAATCGCGGACATGTTTCGTTGCTGATCCGACGTCAGTTTATCGTGACGTCTCAGTGAGGAGTCTGCCTTTACTTACGTCTTGCGTGCCGTGGCCTAGTTTGTTCGCTCCGTTTGACGTAGTAACACGCCGCAAGTTTTGTTTGGCCCGTCGACGACTTTTTATCGATGTCCCTTCACAGCGTGTGACGGTTTAAACTGTGAACGCACCACAGTTTAATTGGGCTGTGAATGTTTTCTGTACAAAAGGCAAACCGCGACTTAGTGCAGTGAATAGAGGGTGAATATTGAATTAGACCAAACTATGTATACTACGGGTAGCGTTGTTGGCGGAATACGGCTAGCGGTGTTGACGAAATACGGCTAGCGGTGTTGATGAAATACGGCTAGCGGTGTTGATGAAATACGGCTAGCGGTGTTGACGAAATACGGCTAGCGGTGTTGGCAGAATACGGCTAGCGGTGTTGACACAATACGGCTAGCGGTGTTGATGAAATACGGCTAGCGGTGTTGACGAAATACGGCTAGCGGTGTTGGCAGAATACGGCTAGCGGTGTTGACACAATACGGCTAGCGGTGTTGACGAAATACGGCTAGCGGTGTTGACGAAATACGGCTAGCGGTGTTGATGAAATACGGCTAGCGGTGTTGACGAAATACGGCTAGCGGTGTTGGCAGAATACGGCTAGCGGTGTTGACACAATACGGCTAGCGGTGTTGACGAAATACGGCTAGCGGTGTTGACGAAATACGGCTAGCGGTGTTGATGAAATACGGCTAGCGGTGTTGACGAAATACGGCTAGCGGTGTTGGCAGAATACGGCTAGCGGTGTTGACACAATACGGCTAGCGGTGTTGATGAAATACGGCTAGCGGTGTTGACGAAATACGGCTAGCGGTGTTGGCAGAATACGGCTAGCGGTGTTGACATAATACGGCTAGCGGTGTTGACGGAATACGGTTAGCGGTGTTGACAGAATACGGCTACCGGTGTTGACAGAATACGGCTAGCTGTGTTGGCGGAATACACCTGGCGGTGTTGGCAGAATACGGCTAGCGGTGTTGACACAATACGGCTAGCGGTGTTGACTCAATACGGCTAACGATGTTGAAGGAATACGACTAGCAGTGTTTACAGAATACGGCTAGTGGTGTTTACAGAATACGGCTAGCGCTGTTGACAGAAGACGGCTAGCGATGTTGACAGAAGACGGCTAGCGATGTAAGATGAAAAGCTGTGTCAACATGACATAAATGCCGGCACATAGACACACTGCGGCTAACTGTATGACAGGACTATTGGTTTGACGGCGTCTAGCCTTACCGTTATAGATATCTTGTGGTTTACTCCTTACAACCAAGGCGAATGTTTGAGAGCCCGTCCATTGTCCTGTTTACCCGTCCTGGCATATTCCACACAATATATCATAACGGCTCCGAATCGCATACTACCTGGGTTGGTGCCGTGATTCTTGAAACCAAATCAGCGTCAAAGACCGAGGCCTGTTGTTATGTCCGATCAACAAAGACACGTAGTGGTATATTATACATTTAAATATATTTAAATAAATTTAAGTATCATAGCGAGCAGTCGTATCGGTCAACACAGCAAGTGATAAATACATATATATGTCTAAAGGTCGACATGTCATTAATACTGACGCATAAATTATCTTCTTCTTCTTCTTATGGTTAGCTCATCATTCTATGTTAGCCACATGGTATTGACTAGAGTATTGTCGAGCTTGGTTTTCAGAGCTGTCCTTCTCTAGAATTAGTGAGTCCACTACAGGTTACACATTTACCCCCTGTGTGGGATATTTTATTTCCCCTGGCGTAAACACCAGATAGAAGAGACCACCGGCTTTTAGTGTCTCTCTTCCGAAAGACACAGGCAATGTGAGATGAACGAAATTGCGTAAGTTTCGAAACGGCGGTAGGTGGGATTGAACCACCGTCCCCTCAATTGACAGTCCGGCGCTCTACCGCGCGACCACCGCTCCTCACTAATACAATTATATACAACTTTATCGTGGGTCGAGTTGACGGGTTATACATATTTAGATCACCGGCTATGATCATTCACAGCAGGTGACATATTAATCTGCTATGGGGAATCCCGTCCTATCTCCGACTTATTGACACCTTTGTCAGTACACATGTTTTTTTACAGGTGAAACTTTTGGTCGAACTTGTATATGTTCAACTTGCGTGCCTGTGTAAATAAAGTTATGGTTGAACCGGTACAACTCGTTCGCCAATGAAAACCATTCAGGTCTTTGTAAACGAACGTTCGCGCCGATACAATTGGCAACGGTTCGAACTTTCTTGCAAGTTGCGACGATACAAAAACACACACCACCTCTCCGAAGTGGTGTAAATTGTGTCAAGTGACACAAGTTGCACCGGTACTTTACGTAGGAATGTGTACCGTTGCATTAGGTAAGAACCGATACAAGAGCACCAAGATTTCGTTTCCATATAGTGCATCGTTGTCGGATCGATGGATCATAAAGTGAAAACCACCAGCTACTATAAGTATAGCTATTCCAACCGCAATGCCTAGTATATACCATACACTCATGCCCACTCGCTCATACATACACACATACATATATACATATATACATGCATACACATACATCAACACAGACATGCATAGTTTTGCATACATAAATATATATATATATATATATATATATATATATATATTTGTATACTCACATACACACACAAGCGCGCACGCACACGCACACGCACACGCACACGCACACGCACACGCACACGCACACGCACACGCACACGCACACGCACACGCACACGCACACGCACACGCACACGCACACGCACACGCACACGCACACGCACACGCACACGCACACGCACACGCACACGCACACGCACACGCACACGCACACGCACACGCACACGCACACGCACACGCACACGCACACGCACACGCACACGCACACGCACACGCACACGCACACGCACACGCACACGCACACGCACACGCACACGCACACGCACACGCACACGCACACGCACACGCACACGCACACGCACACGCACACGCACACGCACACGCACACGCACACGCACACGCACACGCACACGCACACGCACACGCACACGCACACGCACACGCACACGCACACGCACACGCACACGCACACGCACACGCACACGCACACGCACACGCACACGCACACGCACACGCACACGCACACGCACACGCACACGCACACGCACACGCACACGCACACGCACACGCACACGCACACGCACACGCACACGCACACGCACACGCACACGCACACGCACACGCACACGCACACGCACACGCACACGCACACGCACACGCACACGCACACGCACACGCACACGCACACGCACACGCACACGCACACGCACACGCACACGCACACGCACACGCACACGCACACGCACACGCACACGCACACGCACACGCACACGCACACCCACACGCATACGCATACACACATTCACATACGCACACACACACCCACATCCACACACACACACACACACACACACACACACACACACACACACACACACATACACACACACACACACACACACACACACACACACACACACACACACACACACTGTTTACTTATGTAACAGTCGTGCCACTATACCGACCGACCAACCGTCCGACCGACCGACCGACCGACCGACCGGCCGGCCGGTCGGCCGTTGTGGCGTGTTGGCCACGGGTCTGTGGCGAGCGATGTTATCAGGCCAATAATGTATTGACGTGTTCCACGCGGTATACTTGGCATGATGCCGGGGGCAGCAACAGTTCTCGCTCTTATGGAGCAGTTTTCCCTCGAGCGTTTTTACTTCAAATTGAACTAACGTCCTGAAACAGTGCTACCTCGTTACAACCAGGCCGCCACAGGTGTGAGACTCACGCAAGCACGTACAGCGTACGTTGACATGTACGGACATAGGGCCTACAGTATACGTGCACGCACGTACCCGCAATCTACAGACGCACGCATGCACGGTCACATAAATACTCACTCACTCACTCATTCACTCACTCACTCACTCACTCACTCACTCACTCACACACTCACACACTCACACACTCACACACTCACACACTCACACACTCACACACTCACACACTCACACACTCACACACTCACACACTCACACACTCACACACTCACACGCTCACACGCTCACACGCTCACACACTCACATAATCACACACTCACTCACACATTCACACACTCACACATTCATACACTCACTCACCCACTCACCCACCCAGCCAAGCACTCACTCATTCACTCACATACTCACACACTCACACACTCGTTCATTCACTCACTCATGCACTCATTCACCCAGTCACCCAGCCAAACACTAACTCATTCACTCACATACTCACACACTCACACACTCGTTCATTCACTCACTCATGCACTCATTCACCCAGTCACCCACCCAAACACTCCCTCATTCACGTATTCACTCACTCACCCACCCACTCACTTGCCCTTACTTAGCTACTAAAATACTTAGAATTTACCAATACAATATTTTGTATACGATACAAACTCTTAATGCAACAACTGATTAACACACAACAAATTATGTAATTGTCTGGAACCTTTGCGTGTGATCCTTAAAATGTGGCAGTGTGTCACTCAAAAATGTTAGAGCTAGTGCCTTACAACTTACAACTCAATTAACTCGA
>OZ024866.1:39133350-39145850 GCA_964017155.1 Oasisia sp. SBJ-2009 | reverse complement strand
ACTACAATGCTAATGCTATTCTTTCTGTTCGCAAACATTTAATTTTAATCATAAAAAGTCAACCCATTCTTTTGTCAACCGGTTGGGTAAAATTCGTCGAGTTTTGTTGTAATTTTGTCTAACCTGAAAATTAACATACAAATCGCTCCCCATCTTTTAAATGGTGTCCAATACAACGATATTATATATCCGTACAGATGACATCCCACAGTCACAGACATGTATGAACTTGTACTGCGAACCGTGCATCGGGAATGAAAAGCTGGATTTAGCGTTAGTCTTCGCTACCGCAGTTGACAACATTTTTAATGTGACAATGTCCCGGTTAAACAACTTCAAATAGTAGTAGAACATGCCGAAGGCCTTGCTAACACTATCCCAACCTTCGTGGCAGTGTCAAAATCAATTAAAGATCCGTCCCCACTTGTCTATTGTACGCCGCCATCAGATCCATCAGATCTAAATGGTGATGTGCTGACCCATTCTTCTTTCACAAAATGCCGCAGAGCTTAACTTGATTCGTCACCTCTGTAGATGCAATCTCGACCACCGCCGGTCCTGGCCAGTCCAAGGTACGGCATAACAATGGCAGATTGATAACTAGTGCGTGACGTTTTAGTGTGAAAGTGTTTAGACCACCCGTATAGGCAGAATAATTATTGAGACAATCTTACCGAGTGCAATCGAAGACACCCTAGCATACAGTTGTCTTTAAATTGGTTTCCAAGATATAAAGTTGATTTTTAACGCACTAAACATGGTTGTACTGGGCTGTATCTTTTCGAATGCCATATTTATTTATAAGTTCCAAAACAACTTTTAGCGAGCAAAGGCACTGCTCTCCAACGTGAGAGAAGTTTGTATCTTGTAATCATGAACTTAAGCAAGATCTTCATTGGGTCCTATAGCCTTATTTGCATGTCACAACCTTACAAGGACCATACATTAGATAATGACGATATTCTCAAACTGGGGCCTGTTCTGGCACTGGTCACATAGAGTTATCTTATCACATTTGAGGACCCTTCTGTGTCACTGAACGACGACCCCGTTGTTGCCTTTGATGCAGGCTATTCTCGCGCTACACATGAGGATCCTACTCACGACGAGTGCAGTGCACTCGTTTGGTATATATGAGGATCCTGCACATGACGAGTAGCGCGCACTCGTAGTCCAATTACAACGTTGCTCTTGACCTGGTCTGTTCAACATCGTACTTGACCTGTGACGTTGGAGCACTACCCTACGCCCAAGTGACCGAGTGCGTGTTTACACTGTGTGTCAACGACTGTCCGTGTGCCCTTTGTGGACGAGAACAATTGCATCAACACATATACATGTTACACAGATGCGTTGTAGAGCACACGACACGTACAACAAATATTTAACAATGTTCGCGTCACGTACAGCATATACCGTGCGTTGACAGTTATGTGACTGCGTACCATATCTATGCTGCATACACATCACTTTCATTCAACCTGGTAGCGGCGTATGGTAGCATATTTGTTTATACAACATAGCTACGACACGTAGTGTGCATAAAAATATGGTGTGTACATATAACAAGGGTTGGTACCTACCTATTTAAACTTATTATAATTGGATGGCATTTATGGATAGAGGAAAATTAATTGAAACGCATAGGAAAGAACAAATTCAAATAGAAACACAGAAATGGTGTAAACTTATAGTAGTAGTAGTAGTAGTAGTAGTAGTAGTAGTAGTAGTAGTAGTAGTAGTAGTAGTAGTAGTAGTAGCAGTAGCAGTAGCAGTAGTAGTAGTAGTAGTAGTAGTAGTAGTAGTAGTAGTAGTAGTAGTAGTAGTAGTAGTCGTAGTCGTAGTCGTAGTCGTAGTAGTAGTAGTAGTAGTAGTAGTAGTAGTAGTAGTAGTAGTAGCAGTAGTAGTAGTAGTAGCAGTAGTAGTAGCAGTAGCAGTAGCAATAGCAGTAGTAATAATAATAATAATAGTAGTAGTAGTAGTAGTAGTAGTAGTAGTAGTAGTAGTAGTAGTAGTAGTATATATATATATATATATATATATATATATATATATATATATATATATATATATATATATATGTAATAACAATAAAAGTAATATAAGTTTGCATGGAAGTATAAGTTAGTCAAGTGTTAGCCATACCCAGTCACACACACAGCGCAATTTATCCAAATACAATCTTAGTGCGTGTATGACGCAATTTGTCTCACGGTCATTGATGATGTAAAATGATAAATTGGTCGCATTCCTCGGAAATACAACACTGCGGTCATTGAGGTTACATTGAAAGGCGCTGTGTTTCCTGTTATCTTTCCAACAGACACCGGCGACGTCACATCCTTAGTCGCGCGGCGTACGAACTCTCGCGCCTGTAGTTATACTATCAAGTTAAGCGCCAACGATCGTCTATCGCTGCATCTCTCCAGCGATCAACCAGCAATGCGAGAAGTTGCATGTGTGAATTCGGCTTATTAGTCAGCGTGACTGTGTCTCCCAGCAAGTTAACATCTGTGTAATTAGTTATCCGGCTGCGCCGATTAAATCCGATCTGCGTCTTTTTGACTCCGACGTAGATCAGTGGCCTGTGACTCTATGGCGGCGCGGTTCCGTGCGAGATGCTATCGGGAGGCCGTCTGGTGTTCGGTGTCGTTCCGGCCTACTGACCTTGTGCCGGGTTTAGCGTCGTGTGATGGAAGCCGTCGCAATGAGACCTGCCGGATCATGTCAGTGTCTATGTAGCACGTGACCTTCAGTTGTCGTCGGAAGTTGCAATCACTTTTGGCAGTACGCAACGTCACCCGGATGAGTAATAGGGGCGAACAAGTGATAGTAGCAAAATATAGCGGTGACGCTAATACGGCTATCGACCCCAATCAGTCAAATTAAGCCTATTAAGGAAACGAGAAGTTTTAACAAAACCGTTAATCATATTGTCCCTGATCATTAATCTACATGCGTGTGAGTACATTCTGTTCATCGGCACATATGTCTAGTTTCCCTGGTCGTTGTACAAAGACAGCTTTGCTGATATTGAATATCCGCGAGGTCGATTTCTTATACGATGTGGGGACGTTGCCTAGAGTCCCAAGGTCTCGCAGATTCTCGCCCCTCGTGACCTGTTCGACGGTATGGTGTCTCCGCCCCACAGCACGTTCCTGTCTCTGCAAGACCGATTGCTAGATAAGGATCGTCGATTTATAGGACGGCTGCCACGTGTAAGACAGCGGGGGTTGGAACACCTAAAACTGAGATGCTCTACTGCGGAAAAAGGCCAGATAATACAGTGAACACTGGGAGACGCCCAAAGCGAATCACAAGCATGGGGAACGGCCGGGGAACGGGCCAATAAGCCTATCCAAACCGGGGGTAAGACCATATTGATTAAAACCCAAGGAATACAAAAACCAATGCGAGAGAAGTGGAATTTGATCGGCGGAAAGTTGCACCGGCTCCTTGTAGTTCACAACTCGGACATTACACCATTAAATGGGGGGGGGGGGGGGTGCCAACTTCTCTGCCCAGAATTGGCCGAGCTGTTATTTGTACAGGGAAGTCTGCTGCCTGGAACATAGGAAAGTTAAACATCAAAGGGCATTCTGGTTAACTCTGCTCGCCTCGGAATTATTACCAATGAATTTTATTTTGAAACTGGATGTTTCGTTTATAATAATAATAATAATAATAATAATAATAATAATAATAATAATAATAATAATAATAATAATAATAATAATAATAATAATAATAATAATAATAATAATAATAATAATAATAATAATAATAATAATAATAACGTTTTATTGCCATATTCAACGTGCATTACATGATGAATTGGAATGTTGTTCCGTTTGAACGTGTTGCAGACGGAATCTTTCTAATTGCAAACAATGTTCCAAGTTCAATAAAGTAGCTAAGCACATATTGGCAGGCAGTACATCTTTAAAATGTGGGTCGTAGTCATAAGATTGTAATACGAAATGATAAATATAACTAAGGAGCTGCCATCCTTGTTTTAAGTTGCGGCGTCTGGGATTACGTTGGTCGGATACTTCAAGTCTTGGCGACAGGCAGGTGTCAACACTTGCCGTCTCGACACCAGCTGTGGCCGGGTGACACGCACCCAGCCACACGGGTGTTAACTAAACTCGCAGGGCACACCCACAAACACCCGGTTGTCTCCCCTCGGGGTACGAACTCCACATCGCACGTACGCGATAGGAACCGCACGATAAAACCAACCCGGAATTATCGCCACATCCGGCCATAATGGCTAAGTCCGGCAGCCGGGGGTATATATACAATATACACCCTCGGGAGGGGGGAGGGGTTCCCTGTGTTTCCCTATTTCCCTAGCATGCCTCGAGGTGGAGTCAGACGTACTGTTAGTAGCCATAGCAGAGTCACGCCTGGGTTATACCGTTTTGTCACGTCACTAAACCAAACGCCCCGTCACAATTACGCGGCAGTAAATCTCGCTTTACTTTTGAGTGCAAGTAATGGCACGTGACACTGATTGTACACAGTTACGCGCGGGATTGCATGTAACAAGCTATCTGCATCGTTACCGGGAGAAGCGGACGTGTTTGAACGTGCAGCATCGCTGACTGGAAATGGCCGCCGTTGTCACACGCATATCGCGTGAGTGCTTGCCTTGTGTCTCACACCAGTCACACGACGGTGTATAGACCTGTGACGTACGCTGTGTACAAACATACATACTTCACATACGTACAGTCGTCCATGCATGCACATACGCACGCGTGCTTGATTAAACTACCGATGTTATCTTTCTAATATTTACCAGATTTTCGGCCATTTAAAGGCGCTTTGTCACACTTTGGACGATATGATAAACATTCGAACAACTAAGTATAATTTAAAGGCCATGCATGACTAAAGTGTAAACGCGTGAAATCTTAATACGTCCATGGCTATTTACAACGATAAACATACATTATATTGATATGAATAAACCACATTATGTACAATGTGTTGTAGTTACCGATCGTTGAAGATCGCGACTGGTTTTGCGATACAGACTTGTACGAATGGGCGTATGTGAGAGGGAATGTAGCTACGTTTACACACCCTGCTTTAGGGCCTCAGCGGAGATAGTAAACTAGGCCCACCGGTCAATGAAGAAGATCGTCGCGCTCAGCGATTAACGGAGGAATGTTGTAAACACGGGTAATAAATGTCGAGTTGAGCGGTGCACGCGCGAACGCTCACAAATGGGCCGCTGTGTTAATGTTCCGTCTATCGAGACGTCTGACCCGTAGCCGGACCCAATGACCGCCAGTGTACGCGTGAAATCGTTTGCATTCCATCCGTTTTTCCACATACAACCCCCCGCGTGGTTTGGACCCCTGCTTTGTCTCGACGTCTCTCGCAGTCTCTGAGTTATCAACACAGCTCAAATTAAACTCAATTCGTGGGAGGGCGGAACGTGCTAAGATATTGTTTGGAACGTGCTAAAATATTGCTATGTCATTCCCTGTTGTAGTATATGTGTAATTTTAAATGGCGTAATTTTGACAGTAATAAACATGTAAGAGTTACAAATTGCTGAATTGTAATGTTTATCTCTAACGTACTTTGATAAATATGTACACAATAAAGCATGAATAAATCTTTCGAGCTCAATGGCACAGTGCCAAGAACATCTTTCAATCGAAAGAACTTAGTTTAGGATCTTGTTCTGCCGTCGCGAACCTTGCGCGTGTTCGTCCATTGAGCTATAGACAGTGGTGGAAATTTGTATACGACTTGTCTAAAAGACAACGTGTCACGTTGTAACGTACATCCACCGTGTGTAGTTAAAAAAAGTGTTGATATATACTAGTAATTAGTGGTTGTAGCCATGTTAGTCTTGGTAATTGAATGGTTGCAGTAATGTAGAGAAGTCACGGATTGTGATTGCCAGTAATGTAGAGTAAGGATTGTGATTGCAGGCAGTAGTATGTAGATTGCATGTATGGTGGAAATAAAGGACATAAAACCAGACAGAAGAATGTGTGTATAATTAAGGATGGATGACCCGAAGCGTTCCTATAGTCGGACGAACGATGACCGGAAACAGTGCATTCTCATTGATTGTCAACGCATATTATAGTGAAGGGAATTTTAGAATTGATAGTCTTTTACTGAAAGCCTGTACGCTAGTCAGTCGGATCATCATAACTGAATGCCTGTATGTGTGCTGTTGTCAATTAAACTTCTCTCCCACGCTGCGGGGCCTGGATCTTCTGAGTTGTGTCTATGTGGACTGCACTACGATGGAGAGCTGAACATGCATAGGTTCGAAGGCGTAGTGTGGTTTAATTAAGATAAGGCACATCGAATACAATGTGTCACTCTCAGACTAACCGACGTACATCTGCTGTTTTGTAGTTGCTCGTGGGTTACGTGGATACGGAGTGGACAGCGTGGACAACCTGGACCACGTGCTCGCGTACCTGCGACGGTGGCGTCACCTACCGACGGAGAACGTGCGGCGGCAGCACGAGTTGTATTGGCGAGAGCGTCCGCTACGATCGCTGCAATTCCGAGGTAAAATGACCTAGATATCACACGTGACCTGTCGCCTAGCAACAGGTCCGTCGAACCATCAAACCTGGGTGTCGACCATGTGGCGTTCTAAGACAGTCCACTGCACATTTCGTTGGCAGATAAACCCAAAGGTGTTTCTCTGAATCTGGACCACCAATCTGGTCTTATTACTGACATTTTAATGCTTAACTGTAGAACAAATTTTGTTTTAATGTAATTATTAATACGGACAATAAAGTATTTCGAATATTTAAATTTATAACTAAAAGGCATAGTTTTTATAGTAAGTAAGTGACACTTTTATATTTGATCTAGCATTCATGCGGCAACAGTAATCCATAATTTATTATCCATTATTCAACATTGTAGGCAAAGGCAAATCGTGTCGGAGGTAAGTTTAATTGTCAAGTAGACAAACGGCGACGTCACGGAACCACCAATAATATTTTATCCGTGATCGTAGAGGGTAAACGAGCATTCACAAGATACATGCACACACTCGGTCATAGTTAGAATATGGCGGTTCCTTGACGCTTGGTGCTAAACAGTATGTTTCAGTGGGGTATGCGTGCAGCAATGAATGAACGTAAACCAATCGTGTTATGACGGACAAAGCGTAAGAGAGCGGCACGCAGCCACGCTCATATAACATAGCAACTTGAAATCTAACCACTTTATTACCTAGTCTTCATCTTCTTTCAAGGCCGTTTTTACTTAGGCATACACCCATGACATGTTTGCATTAGAAATAGCGAATCTAGAAAGGAATCTAAGCGATAGTTGAGTTGACGAGATCAGCGCCTGCATCTATTTATTCTACAACAAACACTTCAAATACGTTTCTGAATACGACAAATGCAATATAACCCATCCCGTCCCATTGGACAATGACACGCCAGGTTAACACGCAAATGGTCTCATGTGACATAGTTATCTGAAGTCGGGCTATACTAGTAACACCGAGCCCCGTTCATTCATGTTTGTCCTCTGTGTAAACGTATCTTACCGACGTATCGTTTTTGCAGTACAAGGTACGGCCACGCCTTTTGTACGATTTTAATTATATGCGTACTATGGCACGTCGGCTAAAAAGTAACAATGACGTAGTCATTAGTGTCACCGTGTCGTTCTACTGTGACAGCTACCCATCATCGTACGTCAACTAAACCAGGATGGCGTCGCCTAGGTATCCTTGATGTCCCGTACTGCGATATCAATTAAAGCTGTTTTACTAATTCTGTAATTTCAGCTTTTGCTCGTTTTGTTTCAATGATTCCGCACATAACAATCTCAGTTCTGCTGCAACATGTTACACAATTTGTGCAAATTTATTATAAATGTTTGACGGAATCATCCGCCAAGATTAGTTAACATTTTACTAGATCCGATAGAAATTCTCCTGGAAAGTAGCTAGACAACAACACCGAGGGACTAGGGCATCAGTACCGTCATCATATGCCGAAGAAGAAGAACAAGAAAAAGAAGAAAAAGAAGTTGAAGAAATTGCCCAATATGAAGATCAATTTAAACGGATTCAACAATTTGTACAACATTGCCCCCTCAGTTGTATTAAGCCGACGTTACTTACGCCTTATGCACACTGTGAAACGGCTACTATGAACCTGACACGAACATTGCATACTTCGTGAGGCGCTAAATGTGTTACATGATGAACGTACTTTTTATGTTGCAGCCTTGTACAGGAAGTGGAAACGACTTCCGGAATGCGCAGTGCACACATTACAACAGTGTGCCCTACAACGGCAAGCTGTATAACTGGACAGCGAGATACGAGCCGCATGATGCGTGCGCCCTCTGGTGTGAAGTACTAGGACTAGATGTATATGCTAAGTTGAACTTCAAAGTAACGGATGGTACCCGCTGTGATGAAACCACTCGCGATATGTGCGTCGGAGGCAAATGCTGGGTGAGTGAACCAGAGAATGTCACAACACATCAACAGGTGTAGTTTATGTAATGTATTCGTTTCTCATTATAACAGAGAGAGAGAGAGAGAGAGAGAGAGAGAGAGAGAGAGAGAGAGAGAGAGAGAGAGATAGGTGGGAGGGCAGGGCAGGGAGATAGGGAGTGAGAGAGAGAGGGGGAGAGAGGAAGAGGGAAAGAGAGGGGGAGGCATGGAGAGAGATAGGGGAAGAGAGGGAGAGGGAGAGAGAGAGGGAGGCAGGGAGATAGGGAGAGAGAAAGAGAGAGAGAGAGAGAGAGAGAGAGAGAGAGAGAGAGAGAGAGAGAGAGAGCGAGATAGAGAGATGGACGGACGGACGGACGGACGGACGGACGGACGGACGGACGGACGGACGGACGGACGGACGGACGGACGGACGGACGGACGGACGGACGGACGGACGGACGGACGGACGGACGGACGGACGGACGGACGGACGGACGGACGGACGGACGGACGGACGGACGGACGGACGGACGGACGGACGGACGGACGGACGGACGGACGGACGGACGGACGGACGGACGGACGGACGGACGGACGGACGGACGGACGGACGGACGGACGGACGGACGGACGGACGGACGGACGGACGGACGGACGGACGGAGACGGAGACGGAGACGGAGACGGAGACGGAGACGGAGACGGAGACGGAGACGGAGACGGAGACGGAGACGGAGACGGAGACGGAGACGGAGACGGAGACGGAGACGGAGACGGAGACGGAGACGGAGACGGAGACGGAGACGGAGACGGAGACGGAGACGGAGACGGAGACGGAGACGGAGACGGAGACGGACGGACGGATAGATAAATGGATGATGAAGATGATGTTAAGGAGCGATGACGAACGGACAATGAAAAGTAACAACAAAGCGACAGAGAGCGTGAATGGGTCGTTAGTCGCACCTGCAGATAAACAAACGTGACAATGTAACACTGGCAACACATTTATTGCCCGTCTCGGGTTCTCCCATTGTCGTTAATTCGGGCTTCGTGGAATATGACCACCGTCGGCAGTTTACGTAGGAACAATTAGCGCGATCACCAACGTAGTGTTTACCTGCCAATCTTATCTCTATTTACCGACAGTGCTCCAAGACAGCTGGGCTTGGAAAAGATTCCACGTCTTCGGTTAGCTTGTGCCTGTGCAGACAACTTCTCGTTTCTTTATCTCGCCGTTAACGTAAATAGACGTCTCTCACGTGCTGTTTGGTAAACACTATCCCCAGGGGTGCTACACCCCGTCTATTTGTTTTGGTGTTTGCCATAATAAAAAGTGATATTATCAACATACGTTGCTTAAACTAGGTTTTAGAGAAACACTAGATAAACCGGTTTCCCGTTTGCGATTTGTTTCGGTGACTCTAACAACCTACATTTTCCGTATTGAGTGTTGTTTTGCTACAAGAATGATTTATTATCATTCCATGAAAGCGGTCACCTGTCGATAAATGCCACCTGTACGGCTACTCTATCGCAGAATGTTTGAAGCTTTCGTAAGAGCTATGTTATCTTTAGTATTATGAAATAATTGTGAAATAATCTTTAAAATTGGAAAACGATAAACTCATCTGCAGTTAACACGTGCATGAAACATTGAATGTACACTTTTTTTATCAGAACCGTATTTTTGTATATTATATGTAGTCTGCATATAATTATATAATTGTTTGGTAACTTTCATACATACGTTCTCCTTTTTATGTTCTTGCTTTCAGGGAATATGTTCCCCGAAAGGTTTCTGAATTCTTGAAAATCTCAATAGCAAATAGTAAAGCTATTCGTCGTGATAGTGTATAGTAACCTGTTCGATTTGAGCAAACATTGCACACAAAAAATAGATTATTTGAATATTGGTATAAACGTTACGTTATAACGCTGGACATCGCAAAATTGGTTCTTTGCATCAATTGTTTCTACTCTCGGCAAAATTTGTCATTAATTAATTTATAATACATTGTTCTGAAAGGAAACTTCCCAAATAAATTATATTTTAAAACACTATATTAGTCCTTAGTAGCGATTGTAACGTTGCACTGTCTAACTATTTACGTCCGTTGTACTTTAGTTTCTACATATATTATTTTGGGGGGAAATTGTGAGTGTTAACAGCAAGTTTTATCTGTTGTGTATCATCAAATGCAAGGCACATTGTAATGGGCAACTCGCCAATGTCTGAGCCAGAGGTAGCGGCTCTTTAAGCCCGGCCCATTAGTTCACTCTGTACGTCACTGGCTGCTTTTGGGCACGGGTCACGTTTATAGCGGTATATTACGATGTTTTTGTAGTCATTGCTGTCAATCATTTCGCAGTCATTGGCAGTCTATTCCAGATATAATTACAGCAAAATGTCAAGGGAATCCATAGGCTGCCTCGTATGTTTTCCTCGCCACCCGTCAGGTCGCTTTCGGGAAATGCACCACGATAACAATGTCCACACATTTCTATGAATGGTGTTTTGATGTAGATATTTGGTTACATAATAAATATGATTTATTCCTGGCAGCATTCCGCTAATGCTTGGCATAGCACAGCGACGGGTACTGTACGCCATATGTCATTTATGTGTCAATGCAATGTATTATTATTTTACCCGCGTTGGCGTTGCACACGTGTAAACTCAACTAATCTAAAAGCCAAATTTAGTTTGAACTGCACGAACCCTATTATAGATAGATGTACGTTAGTTTATAAAGTTACAAGTTTAGTAGCGATAATTTATTCATAGTATGAAACACAAAGCCTATATATTCCAACACCCGACCATTCAAATGTCTTTTTACGTTAACGAACCACGGTTGTTATTGTGTGTTTTATTTGTGATTTAAATATGATAACTCAAAGGTCATATAGCATGGTGAAGTGCAGCAAGGGCGATGAAGTAAAAACGTATAACGATTAACTTTCTTGTTTTTATTGTATTAATTAAAACACAATCGGGTGGGCCATTTGCAAGAATAGTTATATTATACGATAGCAATGTCCTGCTAAGAACCCCTACTGAAAACGACAAAGGTAGACATGCTAACCCGTAAATCACCCGAAGTGTGGTCGAGGTCATACGTGTAAATGGAAATGAAACACACCAGCTGTCGCGAAAGTCATACCACGACAGTACTCATGTTGTCTTCTGTGGTTTAGCGAACGCATTTGATAAATTGACGAGTGGTTGTTTTTGTATTGTCTGAACAATCAATCACTTTAATTATTCAATTATGTAGTCTGATAATATCGTGTGCGTCTGCTGGGCCGGTTGTCTGAAATTATGTCACACGGGAACTATTACGGAAGTATGCATTTGTTATGCAACGCACTGACCGATTTCTGGGTCACTATTTTATCATTTTACGTAATTCTACATATGGCTCAATTGAAACCTGGAATTGGTCCAATTCGGGTCCATGTTTCGCCTTCTGGCTCTATTAGTACCAAATGCCACGCTGTTACCCTCGTTCAGTCAGTGTGAAGTAATGAATATGTCTTCCAGTGAATGCGACGTGTGTTCAGTTTCTCTTTCTGTGAATACGACGTGTGTTGAGTCTACTTGTCAGTGAGTGTGAAGTGTGTTAAATTTTTTTTCCAACGGTGCGAACGTAAATTGAGTCTGTCTTTTTGTGAATATTACGCACTGTGAATGTTACGCAAGTTGAGTCATTGTTTCAACGGATGCGACGTGAATTTAATTGTCCAGAGAATGTGACGCGTATTGCACGTAATTATGTTTAAATTGTCTTTCTGTGAACATGACTTATGTTAAGTCAGTCCTTCTCTGAGTATGATGCGTTTTGGGTCTGTCTTTCAATGGATGTGACGTATATTGATTATGTCTTTTTGAGGATGCGATGCATGTAGAGTACATTTTCCACAGGCCTCCTGTTTTTACAATTTACATTAAATGTAATTTCGCCTTACGTTTTAATACGTCACTCGTGTAAATGTTCGGGGTAAATCAAGTTCACTTTTTCGCACGTTTTCTTTGA
>OZ024866.1:39118350-39128350 GCA_964017155.1 Oasisia sp. SBJ-2009 | reverse complement strand
ACGTAACACATACAAACTGTGGAGCAAATGAGACGATGTAGCGCTTACATTTTTCCGGTCGTTAAAAACTTTCCGGTTGACCTTTCTGCGCATGCGCGATAAATGTAAAATCATCAATGTGCAGCGAAACTGGAAAGTATTTTTGGTATAAATGCCACGAGTTATTCGTTAACCCTCTTGTGGTGATTACTGTGAAGAGTTGCTTAACATGTCGTTCAATACAATAAAATATTACGTTTGTTTAAATCATTATCACGGATGATGGAGCTCTGCAGTGACGTGAATTGCGCTTGCTATCAAAACAAGCCTCAATACTTGTTTGCCTCGTGTTAATTTTGCGACAAATAAATTAGCTGAGATGTTATATATATCCTAACGAACAGCCCGTGACATTTATACCATATATAGTTTGTCGTTTCGCTGGACATCGATGATTTTACATTTATTGCGCAAGCGCAGAAACGTCAATCGGATCTTTTTTAACGACCGGAAAAATGTAAGCGCGACGACGTAGCACAGACGGACTGTGGAGCCAATGAGACGATGTAACAGGTGAACAACAACTGATCCCGGCTCGTGAATTGTTGACAGTCCAAAGCCCTAGGCTCCTTTCATCCGTCTCCCGGCACGGAGGTACAAGCGCGATCAAAACGTTGGTTAGGAATGCGCAGCTCGGGAGGGAGCGAGTCTTTCCCACAAGCAACGAAACTCCGAGTAGACCCTGTCGGCATCCGCAGAATCCTTTGCGTTGCTTTCCGAGGTATGCGTTGAATCAGCGCGCAACGCTGACGTCCTGTTCTCGTCAGCAAAATCAGAACCAGAATATTTCTGGATATATATATATATATATATATATATATATATATATATATATATATATATATTTATTTATTTATTTATTTATTTATTTCTCAGTTATAACTATAACTAGTAAATCGTACACACAATAAATAGTCCTTAATAGTATAAACACAGTCAGTTAACAAAATAAATGCAAAACATAATTCACTGTGTAGTATGACATAAAATTACAAGTTATTATATGGAAGAAAACTCAAAAGATTCCTACTAAATCCAGAACTGGTTCCAATCACTCGCGTCATCCGAGTTTAGTTGTATATACTTAATTTTGACGACATTCTTTTTAAAATAGAGCATACTTTTGCATAGTATCAAACTACCAAATTATAATAATTTTAACGCGTATAAATATTCGGTATTATTACGCTATATTTGGACAAATATGGCAGTTTAAAATTTAATATTTGCCGTCAAAGTTTTGTTTACAATGCTTATAGTACAACAAATGTACACACTGGGAGTGTGAATCGTTCGCATTTACACCCAAACAAATGCGCAGACTGGGAGTGTGAATCGTTCGCATTTACACCCAAACAAAAGCGTTCACTGGGAGTGTGAATCGTTCGCACTTACACCCAAACAAATGCGTTCACTGGGAGGGTGAATCGGTCGCACTCCCTGACAGCCGCATGTACCAGACGACTTCAATTACTCCCGTAATAACGCCTATCTTTTTGCGATTAGTCAAAATCGTTCATATCTAATACGCGGCCGGCAGGCTAAGTTACTCCGCAGCCAGGCGGATACAGAACTCGGTCGACGAAAGCGCCAGATGGCTGGTTGAATTCACGCATGTCGGACTGATAACGTCCCCGGCCTGTACCGAGTCGACGCGAACCATGTGTTCTCGCGTACGGTGTACAAACCGGTGCAACTGGGAGATCGGGATTCCGTGTCAGAAGTCCTAGGTTTATCTTGGTGATCCATTTAAGTATGTTCATTGGAATGCAACGTGTGTGTGTGTGTGTGTGTGTGTGCGTGTGTGCGTGCGTGTGTGTGTGTGCGTGTGCGTGTGCGTGTGCGTGTGCGTGTGCGTGTGCGTGTGCGTGTGCGTGTGCGTGTGCGTGTGCGTGTGCGTGTGCGTGTGCGTGTGCGTGTGCGTGTGCGTGTGCGTGTGCGTGTGCGTGTGCGTGTGCGTGTGCGTGTGCGTGTGCGTGTGCGTGTGCGTGTGCGTGTGCGTGTGCGTGTGCGTGTGCGTGTGCGTGTGCGTGTGCGTGTGCGTGTGCGTGTGCGTGTGCGTGTGCGTGTGCGTGTGCGTGTGCGTGTGCGTGTGCGTGAGCGTGAGCGTGAGCGTGTGCGTGTGCGTGTGCGTGTGCGTGTGCGGGTGCGGGTGCGTGCGCGTGCGCGTGCGCGTGCGCGTTCGCGTGCGCATGTGCATATGTGTGTATGTTAAATAACATGTGTAATCAGACGAACAAATATAAACTAAAATAAATATAAATAAATCATAAATGGAATAAAGCCAGAAGCCGACAAAAAGCAAGAAAGCGCCACGTGATCGGCATCCATTTTGCATCGCTTGACGGACTGATGACTAAGCAACTGGTCACGTGATGGATAAGTAATGACAGCCGTGATATCCTGGTGCATTATGTACGTTTTGTAATGATTAAACTGATACGATTGTTTACTCAATCAGATTATTGATGACCCAATCAAGTAACATAGGTAAGACAGCCGAATCAAGTTATGCAGCAGATACTGGAAAATACTAGGTCTACATAATCAAATGATGAAGAAATGAAAGGAGTAATTAATGTTGTTTATTATGGATACAAAATGGCACAAAAACAGCACAACAAGTTTACGGGAATCAACATAACTGGACATAAAACCTTTCTCGTGGGAAACGGACAAAAAGAACCGTTGTCAATTTATAATGGATACTTATGAATCACACGAGAATGTTTACAACAAACAAAACACAAAAATACATACTTTTTCATTGCAATTATATCTAACCACATCACACGTCAAACCACTTGCCGTTCTTGGCGCAGCCGGGGCCTGATAATATTTTCAAAACAACCGTTTTCCGATTGCGCCGTCTGGTTCAAACAAAGTAGACTGCGAAGTAGGTAGCCAACATATTTCCTTCGTTATCGCTCTTATCATTTTACTATTACTACTTAGTTCTGTCTGGCGCCTAAGTCTTTGTGCCGTCTTCAGCAAACGGCATCCGTCGAGGCGTTTTTGTCGGCCAGGTCGATTAGCGCTATCAACGTGACACGATTTATAGGCGAACTTTCGTATTTTCTCATCCCGATAGGGAACTAGCTGTTTTCTCGAAAGGTATTTCTGACTTGCGTCACGTCAACGTGTTACGTGCATCGTGTGTAAGTGGAACAGCGACGTGTCACGACATCTGGGTCACTCGTCCTAGGGGTGACCTTTCAAGGGACGAGAACGCGCGTTTTCGTGGTCTTCGATTTACGATACAAAGAAAAGTGAAAGCTTGCTAGTGAGATAGCTAGCCCATCAACTCTGTGAAGACCACGTCTCTGACTTATCATTGAATACAATTCTCGATTGGTTTGCTTTCATGAATCGTCTTCCTGGCTTTCGTCGATAAGGTAATTTCGTTCGGTCACAACTGCCTCAGTGCATTCGGATTCGTATCTTTTGGCATCAATTTCTACTCAAGACGATATTGCTAATGAACGAATATGGAACGTTTGCGAATACACGGGTTATTAGTGACGACGTGAATCACAACTATACTGTGTTATGCATTAAAAATTGATTCCTTATTACACAACTAATACATTAGTCGTGTAAAACGGAATCTTGTTTCAATATAGTATTCGTCCAACTTGACGAATATTTTTGCGAATATACTGTTTTGCTCTGAATAAATGACACAAAACATAATGCGCAAAGTCAGTTTTTTTACGGTTCTTGAAACATCTTGTCACGTGTCACTATATGTGCGCGCACGTGTTACAGACGCTGCGTCCGACAACGACACCCAGTGGGGGAGCGAGGAACTAAACGCGACGTCATTATCGCCCGGGTCAGCTGACGACGACAATCTGACGGCGGTCGTCTCGATGGGTTCCTTCGACAGCGTCGACGGGTCGTCGATAGACGCGCGACCCACCAAGCTGGTGCCGCAGGTGGCCGTTGCTCCCTTCCCCGTCTACGACTCCGGGAAACCGCCGGAGGGGAGCGGAGAGGGAGAGGTGATGCCGTCCATTGACGTCGACGGCAGCGCCCCCTACCGCAACGATCGTATACTAAACGAAGCGATCTCGACGAAACCTAGGTGAGAGAAACTAGACAGTCTGGCGCGTGCGCTGTTGTGATTGGCCGTGTTAGTGCCGTTAGCGCGATCGATATAACGGTAAAAGTAAGTTTTTTGTATAGCGCAGTATCCGCTCAAAGCGCGTTTACACTTTACTTCCCTGACAGACCTGTTCAATCAAACACCATCTCAACTTCTCTGGGAAGCATCCAGCCATATGCTACAATTAATGTGCGAACGCTGCTCGTACACATATCCACCACTGTCTATAGCCAGTTACTCATTTATATTCATCCATTGACCATTGGCCATTGGGTATCGACCATCTATTATCTGTCATCTGCTATCTGTCATCTGCCATCTGCCATCTGCCATCTGTCATCTGCTATCTGTCATCTGCTATCTGTCGTATGTCGTATGTCACCTGTCACCTGTCGTGTGTCGTAGGTTCGTGCCGTCGGAGTGGGGTCCGTGCAGTGCGACGTGCGGCCCGGGCGTGCGGCGCCGCCAGGTGCAGTGCAAGGTGTTCTCGCAGAAGTACGGCGCCGTCATCAACCTCAACCAGCCGAGTGCCGTGTGCACGGGTGAGTGGGGACAGCGGGGGACAGCGGGGGACAGTGGACCGGGACAGTGAAGAAGAGCTGGCCGGGACAGCGAGGGAGAGCTGGGACAGTGGGGGACAGTGGGGGACAGCGGGCTGGGACACTGCTACTAGCTACAACAATCACAGGAGCGCAGAAGCGTGAATTTGATCTCTCACGCTGATTTCACTCCTTAATAACGATCTTATATATATATATATATATATATATATATATATATATATATATATATATATATATATATATATATATATATATATAGTGAGAGAGAGGGGAGAGAGAGAGACACAGAGACAGAGACAGAGACAGAGATAGGGGAAGGGAGAGGGGGAGAGAGAGAGAGAGGGGGGGGGGAGGGAAGGGAAGTTAAGTTAAGTGAAGGGAAGGGAAGGGAATGGAGAGGGAGAGGGAGAGGGAGAGGGAGAGGGAGAGGGAGAGGGAGAGGGAGAGGGAGAGGGAGAGGGAGAGGGAGAGGGAGAGGGAGAGGGAGAGGGAGAGGGAGAGGGAGAGGGAGAGGGAGAGGGAGAGGGAGAGGGAGAGGGAGAGGGAGAGGGAGAGGGAGAGGGAGAGGGTCAGAAAGTGTTTACCAGAACAGCACGGAAATAAATATTTTCCTTGTGAAATGGTGGCGTTTTTAACATTTTATCAAGCTTCTTAAATTGAACGCATTACGTGTGTTGGTGTCTACCACAACTACCGATCCATGTATAGGTCAATCCCTGTCCAATCCATTGTCCAGAGCATTGTCCACTAAAAACAAAACGCACAATTAGCAGTACAATTTAGTAGACAATAACGTCCAAATATCATGTTACGTTCTTTTTCCATTCATCGATCGTAGTATTCCCATACTATTTCCCCATCAACTTATCAGTCGATATTGCCGTTTATGTATATATTTAAAATCTTTCCCCGATCACGCTAAAATGTTCTTCATTTCACATCCTACATTCTTGTCTCCCGTTTTCTGCCCCACTATGCGGGATTCCTTTCCTTGCCCGCGACAAATATTCATTTGAACGTAAAAATTATGCTTGCTGTGTTGGTAGATCCGAGACCACGTGACACGACCACGTGTAACGTGGGTGTGTGTCGAGCAGCCCGCCCCACCCCTGATGCCTTCACGTGGCGCTTCTCGGGATACGGCAGCTGCAGCGCCTCGTGCGCCGGAGGTGAGAACTACTGGTGACTTGTAGTCTGTCGGACGCATGTTTACTTTCCTCGCGAATATTTTTCGTCATCATCGTTATAGTCATTGTCATACATGTTTTCATTCTCATTGTTATCATAATTAGTATCATCGTCGCCGTCGCCGTCGCCGTCGCCGTCGCCGTCGCCGTCGCCGTCGCCGTCGCCGTCGCCGTCGCCGTCGCCGTCGCCGTCGCCGTCGCCGTCGCCGTCGCCGTCGCCGTCGCCGTCGCCGTCGCCGTCGCCGTCGCCGTCGCCGTCGCCGTCGCCGTCGCCGTCGCCGTCGCCGTCGCCGTCGCCGTCGCCGTCGCCGTCGCCGTCGCCGTCGCCGTCGCCGTCGCCGTCGCCGTCGCCGTCGCCGTCGCCGTCATCGTCAACATCACATCATCATCATCATCATTGTCGTCAACATCATTGACTTCAAAAGCGTCATCTTCACAATCACTTCCTTCACCATCACTTCTATTGTAGTCACACAAACCTTACTAAAGTGAACATGAGATAATTACTGCAAATCTGAACCAACCTCAACCTGGTATAATATTGGTTAAATATGTTAACCCTCCTGTTACTGTCACTCATATGGGACGTTACCTGTACATTGGTGGCTGTGACAGGTGTCAGACATCCGCTGTTCACGTGTGTCAACGTCCGCGACTATCGTCCTGTCCTGCACGAGTATTGCGAGACGGTATCCAAGCCGGCGCTCCCCACTCGCAAGTGTAACAGCGGCCCGTGTCCGCCAAGGTACGTTGGCCATCGAATCGTCAATGTTCGTTGTTCGTGTCTTCATCGTTGTTTGTATTGTTGATATCCATTGTTCGTTGTTCGTGTCTTCATCGTTGCTTGTTTTGTTGATATCCATTGTTCGTTGTTCGTGTCTTCATCTTTGCTTGTTTTGTTGATATCCATTGTTCGTTGTTCGTGTCTTCATCGTTGCTTGTTTTGTTGATATCCATTGTTCGTTGTTCGTGTCTTCATCGTTGATTGTTTTGTTCATATCCATTGTTCGTTGTTCGTGTCTTCATCGTTGCTTGTTTTATTTATATCCATTGTTCGTTGTTCGTGTCTTCATCGTTGCTTGTTTTATTTTTATCCATTGTTCGTTGTTCGTGTCTTCATCGTTGCTTATTTTGTTGATATCCATTGTTCGTTGTTCGTGTGTTCATCGTTGCTTATTTTGTTGATATCCATTATTCGTTGTTCGTGTCTTCATCGTTGGTTTTTTTAATATCCATTGTTCGTTGTTTGTGTCTTCATCGTTGCTTGTTTTGTTGATATCCATTGTTCGTTGTTCGTGTCTTCATCGTTGCTTGTTTTGTTGATAGCCATTGTTCGTTGTTCGTGTATTCATCGTTGCTTGTTTTATTTATATCCATTGTTCGTTGTTCGTGTCTTCATCGTTGCTTATTTTGTTGATATCCATTGTTCGTTGTTCGTGTCTTCATCGTTGCTTGTTTTGTTGATGTCTATTGTTCGTTGTTCGTGTGTTCATCGTTGCTTGTTTTGTTTATATCCATTATTCGTTGTTCGTGTCTTCATCGTTGGTTTTTTTAATATCCATTGTTCGTTGTTTGTGTCTTCATCGTTGCTTGTTTTGTTGATATCCATTGTTCGTTGTTCGTGTCTTCATCGTTGCTTGTTTTGTTGATAGCCATTGTTCGTTGTTCGTGTCTTCATCGTTGCTTGTTTTGTTGATGTTTATTGTTCGTTGTTCGTGTCTTCATCGTTGCTTGTTTTGTTGATATCCATTGTTCGTTGTTCGTGTCTTCATAGTTGATTGTTTTGTTGATATCCATTGTTCGTTGTTCGTGTCTACATCGTTGCTTGTTTTGTTGATATCCATTGTTCGTTGTTCGTTGTTCGTTTTTCGTTGTTCGTTGTTCGTTGTTCGTTGTTCGTTGCTCGTTGCTCGTTGCTCGTTGCTCGTTGCTCGTTGCTCGTTGCTCGTTGCTCGTTGTTCGTTGTTCGTTGTTCGTTGTTCGTGTCATCAGTGTTCATTCGTCGTTCGTGTCGTCAACGTTCGTCGTTTGAGTTTGTTTAATCTTTCTCGCTTCGTGTGTTCTTCATTTATTGTTGTGTTCGTCAGTCGTCGTTCCTGTATTTGTAGTGCGTGGTTGATGTCTTGCCTTGTACGTGTCATCATCGTTAATTTTCGTGTGTTTATTAGTCATTGCCTTTGACTTCGTCTTTCGTTTTTCTTGTCGTCATCAGTTATTGTTCGCCATCATAAATTGCTATCCATGTCTTCGTGGTTCACTTATCTTGTCTTTGACTCGATTCGTTTTTCGTTTCTTCATCAATCGTTTCGTGACTTCGTCGTCATTGTTCATCTATACAAAATTCGTTGTTCGTGCCTTCACACAATTCGTTGTTAGTGTTCTCGCCCATGTCACGTGTCCTCACCCAAGTCACGTGTCCTCACCCATGTCGCTACTCCGCAGGTGGCACGCGTTCGAGTACGGCGTGTGCTCCGTGTCGTGTGGAGGCGGTGTCCGCATCCGGACAGTCCAGTGTGTCCAGGGCGTGCTGGGCAGTGACCAGTTCGCCATCCTGCCTGACGCCATCTGTCCGCCGCCTGCGCCGACCAACAGGATGCCGTGTGGCATGGTCGACTGCACACCGGAGTGGCACCCGGACGAGTGGTCAGAGGTACGTCACGCCTGGCTGATTATCACACGACGTTGTTCCCGCTATACGTGATATCATAACGATGATAATGATAATGATGATGATGATGATGATGATGATGATGATGATAATGATAATGATAATGATAATGATAATGATAATGATAATGATAATGATAATGATAATGATAATGATAATGATAATGATAATGATAATGATAATGGCATTAATGATAATGATGATGATGATGATGATGATGATGATGATGATGATGATGATGATGATGATGATGATGATGATGATGATGATGATGATGATGATGACAAGAATGACAATAATAACAATAACGATAATAATGATAATAACGACAACAGTGATAACAATGACAATAATGAGAACAATGATAATAACGACAGTAATGATAATAATGATATCAATTGATATCATAATGATACTAAGTATAACAATAAAGTAACAATAAGTACTATCATAATTATTTAATTACATGTCTACGACAATGACGGTGTCTGTTTTAAGTTTTTACACCATCCGTGTGAGGGCGCTGTGTGTTTAAGAGCCCCAGCTCGGACGGGTGAGCTCCGGTTGTAATTACTCGCTTCCGCTCCTTGCAGTGCTCGGTCACGTGTGGCGACGGAGTGCGCACGCGCAGTCTCCGCTGTCGGCAGCTGCTGCACAAGACGAAGTCGAGCGTCGAGCGCCCCCTGCCGGCGTGCAACCGCAGCACGATGCCAGCGACGAGAGAGACGTGCAGCCGGGAGCCGTGTCCCACAGTGGCCCCGCGTCGTCCGTCACGTCACATCGTCGTTGACCGGTCCACCTACGTCCAGCTGAAGCCGCAGAAGAAAGTCCAGGTGCTCGTGGGTGGACGCGGTATCTTCTTCCCCGGCACCGTTGTGTCGGTCCGCTGCAGCGTTAAGCGGTTCTCCCGCCGCAACGTCCGGTGGCGCCACAAGGGCAAGTACATCCGGTCGAAGGGCCGCATCAAGGCGCGTAACGGAGTGCTGCACATCCGGCGCAGTCGCACTAAAGACGCCGGCTTGTACACGTGCGTCGCCGGAAATCTGACGTCGGACATCGACGTGGAGTTCCATTCGTACGAAGAAGCGAACGAGAAGTTCCAAAAGCGACTGGAGTACGTCGCAAAGAACAGGCAGTTCATGCAGAGGTTGGCGCAGCGCCGGACGAGACACCGCATCAAGCCGTGGAAGGTGTTCACGCTGCCCTACCTACTCGATAAGGTCGGCCTTGACAGCATTCCCTTCGGGTACTACGCAGGGAATTGGTCGGCGTGTTCCAAGACCTGCGGAGGAGCCGGGCTCATGTACCGAGACATCCAGTGCGAGCTGGTACAGCACGACTACTACCTGATGGTGGACGACGAGTACTGTCAGGAGAAGGGCCTCACGCCGCCCATCGAGAGTCGCGACTGCGGCTATCAGGAGTGTCCGCACTG
>OZ024866.1:39110850-39115850 GCA_964017155.1 Oasisia sp. SBJ-2009 | reverse complement strand
GTCTGTGTCTGTGTCTGTGTCTGTGTCTGTGTCTGTGTCTGTGTCTGTGTCTGTGTCTGTGTCTGTGTCTGTCTGTCTGTCTCTCTCCCTCTCTCTGTCTATCTCTCTCCCTCTGTCTCAGGTACGAACTTTGTTCCTAGCGCCACCTAACATTGAGAATATAATAATTTTTTGACGTACATTGTGATCGTCGTACGAGTAACCTAACCCGCGCATCTGAATTTGAACGGGGCTCGGAATGTATGCTCTTCGGTGGGTAATGTGATCTTGCCGTGTTATGTCGATAACGAATCTAAGACGGTAGTTTCGCGGTACGTTACTTCACCATATCTTATCTACTTAATATCCACTCACCGATGTATTCATAACGCAGCCTTAGTTACGTCTCTCACCCATGAGCGTTGGAATGCAAACTATGGCCGCACAAAAACGTAACGATCTGGGAACGTGATGAAAGGTTTCAGATATGACGCTCGATCACAACATCGTATTTTTATTTTATTTACATACCGCTCCTGGCGCGGTATGTGTGATATGTTAATTAACAACCTTTTATTTGACTTTGCTGCGGCATGATGATTTGTTAACATTTCCTTGCTGCGTTTTGCAATTAATTTTTATATGTTTATACGCACACAATGTATGTCTTTAGTTAATAGTACACGGTACGTGGCTTAGAACACGTTCATTGGCTAGGTGATATATATATATATATATATATATATATATATATATATATATATATATATATATATATATATATATATATATATATATACATATATAAATATATATGGTCGGAGGAGAGTATGAGTATATATATATATATATATATATATATATATATATATATATATATATATATATATATATGTGTGTGTACACACATATATATATATATATATATATATATATATATATATATATATACATATATATACATATATATATATATATATATATATATATATATATATATATATATAAATATATATATATATATATATATATATATATATATATATATATATATATATATATATATATTCAAATTGTACCTTTGCGCTGTAATAATCAACGGCGAATGACCCCAATAATCGAAGTAGCTGCTACAGTCTACGGCGATGTCCGATGTTTTGCCGAAATACGCAGTCATTACGGCAAAGGTGCGGTTTGATATAATACAATGTAATTCCGTATTTGCACGACTGTCATGTTTAACGATGATTACTTCCTGTGTGTGCGCAGTGTACATCAAAGATCTGTCTGAGAAGCGGTGTCGGAGCCATCACACGGTCACTCTACTGCGTCGGTTATGGCCAGTTGTTCCCGTATCACATGTGTAACGCGAGCGAGACGCCGCCTAATCAGAAGGAATGTCCACGCCCAGACTGCTACGCCACGTGGTCGGCGACCAGCTGGTCAGAGGTCAGTGTTGATGTGTTTCTAGATGTGTTTGTGGGATGACTGGGAAGCTTTTTTTAAATGTACTTCTGGGATGTTTCTTCGTGTATTTCTATGTTTTCACCAGCACGCTCGCATACATACACACACGCACATACACACACACATGCATCAACATACACACGCATACGCACATTTATATCCACCCATCCACCCCCGCCAACACGCATCCACGCACGCACGCACCCACGTACACATTCACACACAAACATATATGTTGGTCTTTATTTTATATCTTCTTCTGCCACTCTTTCCGGTTTCCAGTGCCTCGTGTTCAACATCACTATCGATCCAATTAGGCTTTTTCTTGTTTCTGAGTTTCGTTCAGGGCATCTCAATGTTGAATATAATCTTCATTACAAAATATTTGCCCCACGTGACCATACCATCAAGATGTGTTTGTTTCGATCCATCTGCGTTTGAGACGATATTGCCTTCTCTGCCCAGACGATCATTCGCGCTGATTCTAGTAGGCTGCAGTTGTAAGTTTTCAATTAGTCTTGATATGATCCAGCCTTCTTAAAGATTCTAAGTATTAAACGTTGTTTATCTTCTCTCACTTTCAATAATACTGGTTTTTATATTCATACGCTGCTACCTTAATAACATGTCTCTGGGTTTACTCCTTTCTGGAAATCAATATGTCTACATCGAGTTTTTATTCTTTTCAAAATGGATTGATATTAACTAATTAATAACATATCATACATGTTTACATGTGAAATTCAACAAGATATGGTGCGCTAATTTTATGTCATAATCAGTGATAGGATGGCTGTATATTCATGATTACAGTTATTGATTTTACTTTGCTTTCCCCCGTTAAGATAACACAGAATCACATATAAACATCCATATTGAAATTGCACCTGCTCTAGTCATAACTACTAGAGTTTGGAATGTCGTCAGATGCAGTGTGTGCCCCTTTTATGTGCGAACTGATATTAATTAATAGATAGTGTCTATTTACTCATGACATTAGAAAATGTTGATGTAAAGTGATATGAGCGGAATGGCAAGGTGCTTCGTATCATGATACGGTGTCTTCTGATGAGTGGGTTTGCCGCTTATATCGCAACCAGCACCGTCGAAAGAAACATATGAGGGTCCTATGTACTTACGAACTGATTGTGGGTTTATTTAGAAAGGCTCGCTAAGCGTGTACGTGACCTACAGTTTGTTTGTAAGCTGTGTTAGCGTTACAGGACATGATTTGCATCCACTCTAGTGTTAAAGGGTACATAATTTGTTATTATGTTGTGTTGTGATGTTCAACGGCATGAGTTGTATTCTAGTGTTCATAGATAAGTTTTGTGTTCTAGTGTTAACGGGCATTTCGTTTTTTTTTTTTAGCTCGCAGTCATGTGATGTGCTCTGTGTTCATCAGTATGTGTTTTGTTCAAGTATTCATGGGCATGTTTTGTGTTCTGGCGTTCATGATCATGTGTTGCGCTCTGTGTTCTGGTGTTAATAGGCATTTAGTGTGATCTTGTATTCACGGGGATGTGTTGTGTTTTGTTTTAGCGTTCACGGGCATGTGTTGTGTTCTGGTGTTCACGGGCATATGTTGTGTTCTGGTGCTCACGGGCGTATATTGTGTTCTGATGTTCACGGGCATCTATTGTGATCTGGTGGGAATATGTTGTGTTCTGGTATTCACGAGCATGTGTTGTGTTCGGGTGTTCACGGGCATATGTTATGTTCTGGTGTTCACGGGCATGTGTTTTGTTCCAGTGTTCGCGGACGTGTGGCGGCAAGGGTGTTCAGACACGGGCCCTGCAGTGCGTATGGATCACAAACAAACAACCGGCCGGGATCAACTGTCGACGGTTACATCGACCGTCTGTGTCGAGGACATGCAAAGCCCCGCCCTGCTCACAAACAGGTAACGTACAGCGTGCCTGCTCACATAGAGATAACATGCAACTTACACGCTCACAAGCAGATAATGTAGAAATTACCCGCTCACAAACAGGTAGCGTACAATTTAACCATTGACAAACAGGTAGCGTACAATTTATCCATTGACAAACAGATAACGTACAACTTACCCGTTCACAAACAGGTAGCGTACAATTTATCCATTGACAAACAGGTAACGTACAACTTACCCGCTCACAAACAAGTAGCGTATACTTTACCCGCTCACAAACAGGTGGCGTACAACTTACCCGTTCACAAACAGGTAGCGTACAATTTACTTGCTCACAAACAGGTAGCGTACAATTTACCCGCTCACAAATAAGTAGCGTACAACTTACCCGTTCATAAACAGGTAGCGTACACTTGATCCATTCACAAACAGGTAACGTGCAACTTACCCGCTCATAAAAAAAGTAATGTACAACTTACCCGCTCACAAACAACTAATGTACAACGTACCCGCGCACAAGCAAGTAGCATAAAACCTACCCGCTCACAAATAAGTAGCGTACAACCTTACCCGCTCACAAACAAGTAATGTACAACGTACCCGCGCACAAGCAAGTAGCGTACAACCTACCCGCTCACAAACAAGTAGCGTACAACCTACCCGCTCACAGACAAGTAGCTTACAACCTACCCGCTCACAAACAAGTAATGTACAACGTACCCGCGCACAAGCAAGTAGCGTACAACCTACCCGCTCACAAACAAGTAGCTTACAACCTACCCGCTCACAGACAGGTACAACGTCCCGTCTTGCCGATAAATCACTGTTTCCAACGCTGCTGCGATTGTTTGCCACACTGCCATCCAGATTCATAAATAATAATTTTGCTAGACGGAGACTTCAATGGTTTACTTTATTGTGATTGAAGGCATCGTCTGTGTTACTAGTTACTTAGATATTACGTCTGGGTATCTCTATAAGCGACAGCAACTGAATGAGTCCGAAGCTGACTCGAGGCTGCCGGTCGCATCGCCAGCAATGTTGTGTTCGACGAACAAAGGCCATTACAAATACCCAGGAATGAGATCCTCTACGGAGATCTCCCTCGAATCACTACAACAATCAGGAAGAGAAGACTTCGAGTGGCAAGATACTGTGTCCGACACCCTGAACTGGCTGCAAGCAACCTCGATCTATGGGAACTGACGCAGGGGATGAGCTTCACGAGGCGGCCAGCTTTTGACTTTTATCGACCAGCTCCTGCGAGATACTAGTCTCAAAACAGCAGCAGATATCAGAACATGTATGGAGGATCGTGATGTTTGGCGTGTCATCGTTGCCCGAGGAGACTCGACCAGATGATGAATACGCTCTTCTTTGTGTTGCGGTTGATGATAAAAAATGTATTGCTTTGCGTAAATACAAAACGCGTGCGTTGCTGATAAAAGGTGCTTTATGCTTTTTGGGATTTGAAATGTTTACATAACGGACGTCGCTGGTTGTATTTCTCTCGGTGTTTCGGTTTGTTTAACGGAGGTTTTGGTTTCGGTTTCAGTTTGCCAAGACGAATCGAGCTACTGCAGTCTCATTCCGATGTTGCGCCTCTGTCACCTGCGGCAGTACCGTACGGAGTGTTGTCTGTCCTGCAAGTTCACGCTTCTCG
>OZ024866.1:39090850-39105850 GCA_964017155.1 Oasisia sp. SBJ-2009 | reverse complement strand
GAGAGAGAGATAGAGAAAGAGAGAGAAGAGAAACACCAGGGGAAAATAAAGAGAGAGATAATGGAGAGGTACAGAGATAGAGAGAGAGAACGAGAGAAAGAGATAGAGACAGAGACAGATAGAGAAGAGAAACACGAGGGGAAAATAAGGAGATAGATAATGGAGAGATACAGAGAGAGAGAGAGAGAGAGAGAGAGAGAGAGAGAGAGAGAGAGAGAGAACACGGATAACAGGAGCGACAAGGAACAGAGACAGACTGAGAGAACAATTAAACATTTACATAGTTTCAACGTGGAAGCCAATTTAACGTTGACATTTCATGACACGTGTCACTGTCAATTTGTCGTAGTCTAATGCTGTCCTTTGGCACCGTCAGAATATACACGTGTCGTTCCGTCTCACGTCGTGTGACCGGCTCCGTTTGACGTCTTGCGGCCGTTTCCCGACTGACAAGACCGACAACACTCGCGTCTATAGTCCTCGTAGCGACACAGCTGCAGCATCGGCGCCAGGCTACAGAAGGTGGACTTGTCCCGGCACACTGCAACACAACGTACGGTAGGGTCAGACAGGGCGCAGTTGTATAAGTCACGACACAACGTACGGAAGGGTCAGAGAGGGCGCAGTTGTAAGTCACAACACAACGTACGGTAGGGTCAGACAGGGCGCAGTTGTATAAGTCACGACACAACGTACGGAAGGGTCAGAGAGGTCGCAGTTGTAAGTCACAACACAACGTACGGTAGGGTCAGACAGGGCGCAGTTGTATAAGTCCCGACACAACGTACGGAAGGGTCAGAGAGGGCGCAGTTGTAAGTCACAACACAACGTACGGTAGGGTCAGACAGGGCGCAGTTGTATAAGTCACGACACAACGTACGGAAGGGTCAGAAAGGGCGCAGTTGTAAGTCACAACACAGCGTACGGTAGGGTCAGACAGGGCGCAGTTGAATAAGTCACGACACAACGTACGGAGGGGTCAGAGAGGGCGCAGTTGTAAGTCATAACACAACGTACGGTAGGGTCAGACAGGGCGCAGTTGTATAAGTCGCGACACAACGTACGGTAGGGTAAAACAGGGCGCAGTTGTAAGTCACGACACAACGTACGGTAGGGTAAGGCAGGGCGCAGTTGTAAGTCACGACACAACGTACGGTAGGGTAAGACAGGGAGCAGTTGTAAGTCTCGACACAACGTACAGTAGGATAAGACAGGGCGCAGTTATAAGTCTCGACACAACGTACGGTAGGGTAAGACAGGGCGCAGTTGTAAGTCACGACACAACGTACGGTAGGATAAGACAGGGAGCAGTTGTAAGTCTCGACACAACGTACGGTAGGATAAGACAGGGCGCAGTTGTAAGTCTCGACACAACGTACGGTAGGATAAGACAGGGAGCAGTTGTAAGTCGCGACACAACGTACGGTAGGATAAGACAGGGCGCAGTTGTAAGTCTCGACACAACGTACGGTAGGATAAGACAGGGAGCAGTTGTAAGTCGCGACACAACGTACGGTAGGATAAGACAGGGCGCAGTTGTAAGTCACGACACAACGTACGGTAGGATAAGACAGGGAGCAGTTGTAAGTCACGACACAACGTACGGTAGGATAAGACAGGGCGCAGTTGTAAGGCACGACACAACGTACGGTAGGATAAGACAGGGAGCAGTTGTAAGGCACGACATAACGGAGGGTAGGGTAAGACAGTGCGCAGTTGTAAGTAACGACACAACGTACGGTAGGGTTAGACAGGGCGCAATTGTATGTCAAAACACAACGTACGGTATGTGTAGACCACAGACGAACGACACAGCTAAACACGGGGTATTAGCATGTCACAACACTGCATAAATATCTTTTTTATTGGAACGCCATTATTAAATTCGAATGTGTTCAGAGACGTACACGCACACGCACACGCACACGCACACGCACACGCACACGCACACGCACACGCACACGCACACGCACACGCACACGCACACGCACACGCACACGCACACGCACACGCACACGCACACGCACACGCACACGCACACGCACACGCACACGCACACGCACACGCACACGCACACGCACACGCACACGCACACAAGCACAAGCACAAGCACAAGCACAAGCACAAGCACAAGCACAAGCACAAGCACAAGCACAAGCACAAGCACAAGCACAAGCACAAGCACAAGCACACGCACACAAGCACACGCACACGCACACGCACACGCACACGCACACGCACACGCACACGCACACGCACACGCACACGCACACGCACACAAACTGGCACTGGCACTGGCACTGGCACTGGCACCGGCACCGGCACCGGCACCGGCACCGGCACCGGCACCGGCACCGGCACCGGCACCGGCACCGGCACCGGCACCGGCACCGGCACCGGCACCGGCACCGGCACCGGCACCGGCACCGGCACCGACACCGACACCGACACCGACACCGACACCGACACCGACACCGACACCGACACCGACACCGACACCGACACCGACACCGACACCGACACCGACACCGACACCGACACCGACACCGACACCGACACCGACACCGACACCGACACCGACACCGACACCGACACCGACACCGACACCGACACCGACACCGACACCGACACCGACACCGACACCGACACCGACACCGACACCGACACCGACACCGACACCGACACCGACACCGACACCGACACCGACACCGACACCGACACCGACACCGACACCGACACCGACACCGACACCGACACCGACACCGACACCGACACCGACACCGACACCGACACCGACACCGACACCGACACCGACACCGACACCGACACCGACACCGACACCGACACCGACACCGACACCGACACCGACACCGACACCGACACCGACACCGACACCGACACCGACACCGACACCGACACCGACACCGACACCGACACCGACACCGACACCGACACCGACACCGACACCGACACACTGCACATGCGCACACGCGCACACGCGCACTCGCGCACACGCGCACACGGGCACACGCACACACACACACACACACACACACACACACACACACACACACACACACACACACACACACACACACACACACATACATACATACACTGTACGATTTCTTTATCGCTTAACGAATTTTGTTGCTAAGCAACGTGTCACCTGATGTAAACGGTTTACCTGTGTGTGAGCACGGGGGCGCTCGACAGGGTTTGGTGACGATGGGCTTAGGGCGCCCGCGACAGTTGACACCCGCCGGTTCTCCTGTGTTTCTCCAAACACACCGCAGTGACCGAGTGATGAGTCCTTCTCCTCCACACGTCACGGAACACTGCAAACGTACACATGACGTCACGCACTCGTGCACGTACACATACACGCAGATCTGCGCACGAAGAACACATGAAAAACGACAGTTGGTTTGTAAGTGTGTTCGTGTCGCGTCGCGTCGCGTCGCGTCGCGTCGCGTCGCGTCGCGTCGCGTCGCGTCGCGTCGCGTCGCGTCGCGTCGCGTCGCGTCGCGTCGCGTCGCGTCGCGTCGCGTCGCGTCGCGTCGCGTCGCGTCGCGTCGCGTCGCGTCGCGTCGCGTCGCGTCGCGTCGCGTCGCGTCGCGTCGCGTCGCGTCGCGTCGCGTCGCGTCGCGTCGCGTCGCGTCGCGTCGCGTCGCGTCGCGTCGCGTCGCGTCGCGTCGCGTCGCGTCGCGTCGCGTCGCGTCGCGTCGCGTCGCGTCGCGTCGCGTCGCGTCGCGTCGCGTCGCGTCGCGTCGCGTCGCGTCGCGTCGCGTCGCGTCGTGCACCGCACCGCACCGCACCGCACCGCACCGCACCGCACCGCACCGCACCGCACCGCACCGCACCGCACCGCACCGCACCGCACCGCACCGCACCGCACCGCACCGCACCGCACCGCACCGCACCGCACCGCACCGCACCGCACCGCACCGCACCGCACCGCACCGCACCGCACCGCACCGCACCGCACCGCACCGCACCGCACCGCACCGCACCGCACCGCACCGCACCGCACCGCACCGCACCGCACCGCACCGCACCGCACCGCACCGCACCGCACCGCACCGCACCGCACCGCACCGCACCGCACCGCACCGCACCGCACCGCACCGCACCGCACCGCACCGCACCGCACCGCACCGCACCGCACCGCACCGCACCGCACCGCACCGCACCGCACCGCACCGCACCGCACCGCACCGCACCGCACCGCACCGCACCGCACCGCACCGCACCGCACCGCACCGCACCGCACCGCACCGCACCGCACCGCACCGCACCGCACCGCACCGCACCGCACCGCACCGCACCGCACCGCACCGCACCGCACCGCACCGCACCGCACCGCACCGCACCGCACCGCACCGCACCGCACCGCACCGCACCGCACCGCACCGCACCGCACCGCACCGCACCGCACCGCACCGCACCGCACCGTTAATAGTCCCCATTTGGGTCTATTAAATTGTATTGCATTGTGTCTTTCACAATGCACTTATATTCCAGTAGATATGACTAAATCATATTATTCGACTAATAATTATTATAAATACACAATATGAACTCCAGAAAATGTAACTCTTTGTATTGCGTACGTCATTGAAAATACGGTTCTATCTTCTCAAAGCAAAATAAGTTGAACTTTGCAAACATGGCGTTTCCTAAAGTTTGTTTGTATGTAATTCCGATTTTTAGTAAAGAATATTGTTGTGTTGTATCTGTGTCGATTTGTTAAAAAAAATTCCATTAATTCCCCACCGAGCTTTCCAAAGACATTTGCCAGATTTCGTTTGCTGATTGTACTTTTTATTACTTTTCTTAACCTAAAACCATATATATGTATATATATATATATATATATATATATATATATATATATATATATATATATATAAAATATATATATATATCTATATATATCTATATATATATATATATATATATATATATATATATATATATATATATATATATATATATATATATATATATATTAGGTATTTTTGTATGAGTGTATATATATGCATAAGTAGTATGTATGCATATATGTATGTACTTTAAGAAGACAGCTTGACCCCGACCTGTGACCAGTCGCTGAGCGTCCAGGCGGCGATGCAACCCGGACTGACGCAGCCCATCAGATGGTCGGGCTTGGCCGACTGGTCGCAGTGGTGGGGGTCGACGATGCTGCCGTTGCCAGACGTACAGAAGAGAGGACGAGTCATCGACCCCACCCCGTCACGTAGGCACCGGTGGAGCTTGCACTGCAACACAACGACCGGGTTTATCGTGATGATTATGATGTGTGATGTGTGAAGTGTGAAGTGTGAAGTGTGAAGTGTGAAGTGCGACGTGCGACGTGCGACGTGCGACGCGCGACGCACGACGCACGACGCACGACGCACGACGCACGACGCACGACGCACGACGCACGACGCACGACGCACGACGCACGACGCACGACGCACGACGCACGACGCACGACGCACGACGCACGACGCACGACGCACGACGCACGACGCACGACGCACGACGCACGACGCACGACGCACGACGCACGACGCACGACGCACGACGCACGACGCACGACGCACGACGCACGACGCACGACGCACGACGCACGACGCACGACGCACGACGCACGACGCACGACGCACGACGCACGACGCACGACGCACGACGCACGACGCACGACGCACGACGCACGACGCACGACGCACGACGCACGACGCACGACGCACGACGCACGACGCACGACGCACGACGCACGACGCACGACGCACGACGCACGACGCACGACGCACGACGCACGACGCACGACGCACGACGCACGACGCACGACGCACGACGCACGACGCACGACGCACGACGCACGACGCACGACGCACGACGCACGACGCACGACGCACGACGCACGACGCACGACGCACGACGCACGACGCACGACGCACGACGCACGACGCACGACGCACGACGCACGACGCACGACGCACGACGCACGACGCACGACGCACGACGCACGACGCACGACGCACGACGCACGACGCACGACGCACGACGCACGACGCACGACGCACGACGCACGACGCACGACGCACGACGCACGACGCACGACGCACGACGCACGACGCACGACGCACGACGCACGACGCACGACGCACGACGCACGACGCACGACGCACGACGCACGACGCACGACGCACGACGCACGACGCACGACGCACGACGCACGACGCACGACGCACGACGCACGACGCACGACGCACGACGCACGACGCACGACGCACGACGCACGACGCACGACGCACGACGCACGACGTATGATGATCGTCATCGACATGATGGCGACGCCGTGATGACGAGGATGATAATGACGTTGGCGGTGGCGATGGCGATGGCGATGGCGATGGCGATGGCGATGACGATGACGATGACGATGACGATGACGATGACGATGACGATGACGATGACGATGACGATGACGATGACGATGACGATGACGATGACGATGACGATGACGATGACGATGACGATGACGATGACGATGACGATGACGATGACGATGACGATGACGATGACGATGACGATGACGATGACGATGACGACAATGATGATAGTAGTAGTAGCATTACTAGTAGGAGTAGTAGTAGTATTACTAGTAGGATTAGTAGTAGTAGTAGTAGTAGTAGTAGTAGTAATAGTAGTAGTAGTAGATAACCTCCAAGAGGATCACTTACCCGTAACCCAGAAAGTACCTCCAAGAGGATCACTTCCTCGTAACCCAGAAAGTACATCCACGAGGATCACTTCCTCGTAACCCAGAAAGTACCTCCAAGAGGATCACTTACTCGTAACCCAGAAAGTACCTCCACGAGGGTCACTTCCTCGTAACCCAGAAAGTACCTCCAAGAGGATCACTTACCCGTAACCCAGAATGTACCTCCAAGTGGATCACTCCCTCGTAACCCAGAAAGTACCTCCAAGAGGATCACTTACCCGTAACCCAGAAAGTACCTCCAAGTGGATCACTCTCTCGTAACCCAGAAAGTACCTCCAAGTGTATCACTGTGCCGTAACCCAGAAGGTACCTCCAAGAGGATCACTTACACGTAATACAGAAAGTACCTCCACGAGGATCACTTACCCGTAACCTAGAAATACCACCAGGAATATCACTTACTCGTATCACAGAAAGTACATCCAAGAGGATCACTTACTCGTAACACAGAAAGTACCTCCACGAGGATCACTTACTCGTAATCCATAAAGTACCTCCAAGCGGATCACTTACTCGTAACCCAGAAAATACCTCCACGAGGATCACTTACTCGTAATCCAGAAAGTACCTCCAAGTGGATCACTTTCTCGTAATCCAGAGAGTACCTCCAAGAGGATCACTTACTCGTAATCCTGAAAGTACCTCCACGAGGATCACTTACTCGTAACCCAGAAAATACCTCCAAGAGGATCACTTCCTCGTAACCCAGAAAGTACCTCCACGAGGATCACTTACTCGTAACCCATAAAATACCCCCACGAGGATCACTTACTCGTAATCCAGAAACTACCTCCAAGTGGATCAATTAGCCGTTACTCAGAAAGTACATCCAAGTGGATCACTTCCTCGTAACCCAGAAAGTACCTCCAAGAGGACCACTTCCTCGTAACCCAGAAAGTACCTCCAAGAGGAGCACTTACCCGTAACTCAGAAAGTACCTCCACGAGGATCACTTACTCGTAACCCAGAAAGTACCTCCAATAGGATCACTTCCTCGTAACCCAGAAAGTACATCCAAGAGGATCACTTCCACGTAACACAGAAAGTACCTCCACGAGGATCACTTACTCGTAACCCAGAATGTAGCTCCACGAGGATCACTTCCTCGTAACCCAGAAAGTACCACCACGAGGATCACTTCCTTGTAACCCAGAGAGTACCTCCACGAGGATCACTTACTCGTAACCCAGAAAGTACCTCCAAGAGTATCACTTAACCGTTACCCTGAAAGTACCTCCAAGAGGATCACCTACCCGTAATCCAGAAAGAACCTCCAAGAGTATCACTTACCCGTAACCCGGAAAGTACCTCCAAGAGTATCACCTACCCGTAATCCAGAAAGTACCTCCAAGAGTATCACTTACCCGTAACCCGGAAAGTACCTCCAAGAGGATCACCTACCCGTAACCCAGAAAGTTCCTCCAAGAGTATCACTTAACCGTAATCCAGAAAGTACCTCCAAGAGGATCACTGTGCCGTAACCCAGAGAGTATCTCCAAGAGGATCACTTACCCGTAACCCAGAAAGTACCTCCAAGAGGATCACTTTCCCGTACTCCAGAAAGTACCTCCAAGAGGATCACTTTCCCGTAATCCAGAAAGTACCTCCACGAGGATCACTTTCCCGTAATCCAGAAAGTACCTCCAAGAGGATCACTTTCCCTTAATCCAGAAAGTACCTCCACGAGGACGGATAAAATTATTGCCAGTCATACAAGTTTTTGTGGACACGTCGATGTTAACTGTTTAGTTAGTTTACAGACTTTCAAATGTGTCTGATGACCGGAAATGGGCTACAAACACACATATGACACCATTTACACTCACTGTCAAGGTATAACTAACAATATCTAAGGTTTTGGAAAACTTGCTGGTTTTACCCGTCCAAGTGACGGGTGGGCGGGTCTCTACGTAAAGCTACGCGTCGAGGACACAGTCCCCGAAGTAGACTCACCCGCGACCATGTCCCCGTGTCCCAATGGGAGCAGTCCTCGAACCCACAATCCTTCGTCTCGAGCGACTTGTGCAGGCCGCGCCGGTAGCAGTATCCGTCGTCGACGACGAAGTAGTACTTGCGCATGAGCAGTTCGCACGTAATGCGTCTGCTCTGAAGTCCGGCGCCTCCACAGCTCCGGGAACAAGCCGACCACGGCGACTCAGCAAAGAACAGCGGCAGCACCGTGACGCTGTAACGGCGAACGATCTGACCAAACGTCTGTATCTTCCTGTTACGTACCTTCTCGTGTCGGTCCCGCCGCGCCAGGCGCTTGTAGAAGCCGCGATACACGCCGATGACGCGCTTCCGGACGCGATACTTATCGTACGCTTCCTGTAACCCAGAAAGTACCTCCAAGAATTAGTTTTGGAAAAGATTATTACCCACAGTTTACATGGGTTTGCGTATCACTTAAAACCAAGTCTTTTGCAAAGATATCACAACGCATGTACAATATCTGGTTGTTACGTATGTCAGATAAACCTTCAAAATCATTAGAATTCAAATATACATATAGATGGATAGATGAAAACTAATGTTATATATTCTTATGCATTGTAAAGTATTGTCATTTCATTATTTCAATTTGTACACATGTGTTATGGATAGATTCACACATATAGAGACAAACATCGTATTGATACTATAACTATAATAAATAATAAATACTATAACGTGTACTAATCCGTGTGGCTCCTGTGATAGCGACTTTTTAGTCTTAGCAGGAGTCACCGACCCCAATTTCATATTTATTCTTAATTACTTATGGTGACATTTGTTCATGTGCATATTATTTGCTATTATTTAATGTAATTGTTTTGGGGTCAAAATAAACATCTTATTCTTGTTCTCCTAATAATAATATTACAACTGTTTTTCTCTAGCGCTAATTCCCGCATGGCAGATCGTTGCGCTGTACAAGACATATCATAAAAATAAAAATGTAAATTATATAAATTAATATAAATCAAATCAAATTTTGGTTTAAGATTGCATGCATTGCAACCTTTGCATGTAAATTATGTAAATCATAGAAATCAATTTAAAAAAAATTAAACACTGTTTTCAAAGTGTATAGTACTAAACCTCTGTAAATTATATAAATTAATATAAAATGTAAAATTCAAACATTTACTAAATCTGTGTATGTAAATTATCTAAAATTTATTTATCTAAAAAAAAAATCTATTTATCTAAAACATAAACACTGATTAAAACGTGTATAACACTAAAAAGTAATTATAAAGCTGTGTCCGTCATTTCACAACCATTTGAATTAATTAAAATGTCTAATAAAAAAGATATGTCTTTAAGCTGCACCATCTCCTGCCGCCCCCAGAACACGTAACTACTCTCTTCGTAACGCGCGCGTACGGTGTTCCCCGCTGTAAGACCAATCGCTTCAAGAACTCATTTGTGCCGTATGGACTGTATAATTGGCAGTGAATCGACTTCCCTATTTACATACGAACATTACTGGCTTTGAACTGTGATCTTTTAACTGTTTATTCAATTGATCTATTTTATACTATTTTAACGAGTTGTAATTTTTAGTCATGTTTGTATGTTCCATTTATACTAATCTATTTTGCTCAATATTTTTTATTTGTTTATTTGTATGCTTTAATTTATCTAAATGTATATATTCATATTTGAGAACATTTACAGTTTTACTATCCGACATTTTTATTGCTTTAATTTAACTAGACATTCTAATTAGTAACATTTTCATATAGTGTTATGCTTTCATAAATAGTTTTACTAATATACATTAATGAATTTGTGATCAACTATATGAATATGTTCTTATTGTACCATTCAGCCGCTTTGGTTGCCAGTGAAGTAAATAAACTTTATTATTTATTTAAAGACTTGCTAAACACAGAAAATTTTCCAGATGCCTGTAGACTGTGGAACGACAGCGTCACGGTGCTGTTGCGGCCGCCGACTCTACACGAGTAGACGCCGCTGTCTCCGTAGCGGGACTTCACGATCAGCAGGTCGCCCTTCTTCGTCGATCGCACACGGCCTTTTCGTGTCACCAGTTTGCCGTCTTTTCGCCATTCTATCCGCGTTCTGCCGGTTCTCTTCAACTGAAAAACCGGCAGAATGCAAAATCGAAAACAACCGATTTGTAAACTATTCTAAATTTACTAGGGATGACTATTTAGGGCGGTATTATAATTTTCGGCATGGGTATCACATAAAAACAGAAAATGGCATGTATTCAAGGACATGTTTATTTCCTGAATTTCATTGGTGAATTTCATTTCTATTGTTCAAATTTGGTATACAACAATATTAGAGTAGTATACAGTGGTCATATCTCCGTCAAAAATGTTAAATATATTTTGGTACTGCTGGATTTGCCTTTTAATACTCATTCCAACGACAAAAAACGTGACAGGAAATTTTGTTTTACAGCCAACAGTTTGCGGTTCTTTTATATATATATATATATATATATATATATATATATATATATATATATATATATATATATATATATATATATATATATATATATATATATATATATATATATATATATATATATATATATATATATATATATATATATATAACGTTTTTTTTAACGCGTATATGACTGGCGTAGTTTTATTTTCATTTCTTTCATCAAAATAGCAGTTGCATTGGATTCCTCACACTTCGAAACATATAAAAACGACTCCGATTTCAAGTTTCTATGCCGTTTATTTCCAAATACAACGATTATATGTCTTGGTAACTGGTCGTGGCCATCTTGAATTTTTCACCAAAAAAATTGAAACAGCTGTTTTCAGTCCTTTAGGATCAACACAAGTGAAAACACAATTATTTAAAATAACATACACGTACCCGGCAGCGCATGAAGATGTTCGTGGCTAGGGATATGGTCGGGTTAACACAAGTGAAAACACAATAGGGCCGAGACTCCGCGCGACTGGAGCTGATTGGCAGTTTACATTTCTGTACGTTGTGGTTTCGATAACCACTTATATCTGACAAGTTGTCTAAATGCACATAATCATAACATCTGTATACGTTTGCCCCAAACAGATTGTACTACGCGAAAAATGCCACTCTTTCATTATTAGTCAAGATCGCCAAACACAAGTACAAGCCGGCAATGCCATGGCATCCACCATAATAATCGTTTAAAATTCATGATTTCCGTGATCATTGTCACCGGCAAAGTGTTCCACTGCTTCTGCTTGTAATAATCCTTCGGATGATATATAAATAACTGAAATACGCTATTTGGGAACAGTTCGATTATTATAACCAAAAACAAAACAAAGTCCTATATGTTAACATGGAGACTATGGACTTCCTGCCCCCAACTGCCCCAGCCTCGTTTTCATGCGCGAGACTTACACGCCCTATTATTCTAAATAACATACACGTACCCGGCAGCGCATGAAGATGTTCGTGCCTGGGGATATGGTGGCGCGGCCCTCGGCCATGATGAGCACTCGGGAGCGAGGTCGCATCTGGACGAAATCGAGTACGCTGGTACTCAGCTTGACGGCGGCCGGCGGCACGGCGGCCGGGCAGGTGCGGGTGATGGCGCACGGCTGGCGGGAGACGGGCTCCGGCGTAGAGCACCCGTCGGCGTGGTGGACCGTGCCGTTTTTCAGCGTCTGTTGACAGGCGACGCTGCGGGTCTGGAGTCCCCGGCCACACGTCTCTGAACACTGCAAAACGGAACATTAGTCTCTAAGCAAAGGCGATCACAAGTCTCTGAACACTGCAAAATGGGGCAGCAGTCTCTAAACAAAGACGATCACACGTCTCTGAACACTGCAACACGGAACAATAGTTTCTAAATAAAGACAATCACAAGTCTCCGAACACTGCAAAACGTGAAGACAGTCTCTAAACAAAGACGACCACATGCAACTGAACACTGCAACACGGGACACCAGTCTCTAAACAAAAAACAACAACACGCCCCTGAACACTGCAAAATTAGACACCAGTGCCTAAACAAAGACGATCACATGTCTCTGAACACTGCAAAACGAGACAACAGTCTCTAAATAGAGACAATCACAAGTCTCTGAACACTGCAAAACGAGACAACAGTCTCTAAATAGAGACAATCACAAGTCTCTGAACACTGCAAAATGGGACAGCAGTCTCTAAACTAAGACGATCACACCTCTCTGAACATATGCGTGTATGTGTGTATGTGTGTACGTGTGTATGTGTGTATGTATGTGTGTATGTAAAAACTATGTATGTATGTATGTATGTATGTATGATTATGCGGGCGTACATATTAGTGCATATGATAACGTTTTTTTTATATGGTTTATGTTAGTGCATGTGTGTGCTTGTCAGTGTGCTTGTCACATATATATATATATATATATATATATATATATATATATGTGTGTGTGTGTGTGTGTGTGTGTGTGTGTGTGTGTGTGTGTGTGTGTGTGCGTGTGCGTGTGCTTGTGTGCGTGTATGTGTGTGTATATGTTTGTGTGTGCGTGCGCGTGTGTGCGCGTTTGTGCGCCTGTGGGCGTGCGTGCGTGTGCGCATGTATATATATATATATATATATATATATATATATATATATATATATATATATATATATATATATATATACGTACGACCTACCTGTGACCAGTCGCTGATGGTCCAGCGTGCCGGACAGTCGACGACGTTACACAACCTGGAGTCGGGTGGTGGCGGGGACGGACACCCAGCGGCGTCCTCGAGCACGGCCACTGTGACGTTTCCCCCCGGCCCCCTCCCCGTCTCCTGCACGCACTCCACGGGGCGCGACTGGTTCCCGCCCCCGCAGTCCACCGAGCATGCGCCGTAGTCGCCGATACGCCATCTGCGCAACATCCGGGCAACGACGCATTAGTGGCAATGTTCCTAGTAGTATCTTGCTCACATTTGAGGCCCTTATGCCTGTCTACAAGGGATCGACCTAGTCCGCCTCTAGGGCCATATCCCTACCTCCCCATGTCCTCTCAGATCAGGTGTTTCCACGTGCTCATTGGACATCCCCGTTGTCTGACACCTGGTAGCGCCAAGGTCATACCTGCGAGCGATGTTGCTCTCCTCTCGTCTTTGTCGTTGTTAGTTTTCATGGCCAACATTCACTCCCATGTGTTAGAGCGAGTCCAATGATGACCTCGTACAACTTTGATTTCAGTTGATGGGCGTTGTAGCGCTTACTTTTTTCCGGCGTTAAAAACGTTCCGATTGATGTTTCTGCGCATGCGTTATATATGTAAAATCATCATTGTGCAACGAAAAGACAAAGCATTTATGGCATAAATACTACGGGTTCTTCGTTAGGGTGTATATAACCTGTTAGCACAGTTATTTGTCGCATATTAACAGGAGGCAAACAAGTTTCGAGGCATATTTTGATAGCAAGCGTAAATCACGTGACTGTAGTGCGCCATAAACCGTTACAGTGATTTATTAAAAAAAACAGTAATATTGTATTGCATTGAACGATATTTTAAGAAACTCTTTGCAGTAATCGTCACAAGAGGGTTAACGAACACCCCGTGGCATTTATACCGAAACTCCTTTGTCGTTTCGCTGGACATTGATGATTTTACATTTATTGCGCATGCGCAGCAACTTCAATCGGAACGTTTTTAACGACCGGGAAAATGTAAGCGCGTCAGTTTCTCTAGTGTAATCTAAGCGATAAAAAACGTCGTGGAAGCATATATAACCGTTATCAACATCATCACTACACTGTCATTGGGTCGCAAATAACATATTTTAAAAGCTTTGATGTGCCGGATAGCTCTTAAACATTAAGGAAAGGTGTTCCGCTCGTGTGTTACCCCGGTATACATGTATGGTGTAGATACGATGGCACTAGCCGAGAAACAACAGGAGAAGGCGCCTGCTTGCGAAAACACATGGATAAGAATAGTCGTGTGTGAGAGTGAAGAGAGCGGATGAGAGAAGAATGAACGAACTGAGAGAGGAGGATGGAGTGAAGGACAGTTTTAAGAAGAAAGTGATGAGGAAGGAGTAGGTTGAAATCAATCGGTAATGTGGATAGATGGGAGATGGAATATTGGCACCAAGGGATCGGATGCACAGAAAGTGGGAGGGGGAATGGATCGAGAATGCGATGGGAGGACTCTGCAATAAGAGTGACCTGAAAAGAGTGGGAGGAGAATGGAGAACAAAAGCAAAAGGTAAACATAGTTGAA
>OZ024866.1:39075850-39083350 GCA_964017155.1 Oasisia sp. SBJ-2009 | reverse complement strand
CCGAACAGTAGTTTGTAACAGGAAGTCTGCTGTCAAGAACGTGGGAAAGTTAAACATCAAAAGGTACTGGGGTTAACCCATTAGCACGCAGCCGATTTTAACGTGATGCCTGTGGCTCCTCAACTATTTGACCTAGATGTTTAAAAATATTGCTTGCGCCATTGTCTTTGCTCTAGCGCCTTTATTATTCAATTCCCGCAATTGCATGTTGTATCCGTGTTGTAGATAATAACCCAGTTATAATAATATTACACAGTGGTGTCAAAACTGTTGTTATAACGTTAAAATATGTTGACCATTTCTTGGTTGACACTATGCCATTTTGAACCGTTTTGTAAAATAACTACTTTGTTGCGGTGTAACTTTTTTATGCTTGGATTTCTACTGCGACAAGTTGGATTTATTTAAAAGAACATTATATTATCTACACACTGGTATACTTTTTCGTATAGTATATTACACATGTTAGCTGTACACGTGGCCAACCCCTGGCTGGAGGACATTTTTAAATGTCCAAAAACAAAGAATATTGCTGTTAAATTTCGAAAACGCGGTAAATATTTTTGAGAACGGAAGTATCCAAAATAGCCACAATGTAATGTTATATGTCTAGATAGGTGTTGCATTTATTGCATCTCTTAGTCACTAGATGCAACCACGTAAACCGAATTCAAACGCTGTGATGTATTCGCTGGCCGGCTATGGCCGACCTGAGGAGATTCGAGGTGACCGTCAATGCCCGACTTGAGTGCTAATGCTGTTAACTCTGCTCGCCTTAGCATTCTTTCCAATAATTTTTGTTTTGAAACTGGATGTTTTGTTTACCATTTGAACGTGTTGCAGGCGGAATCTTTCAAATTACGAACACTGTTCCGGGCTTAATAAGTAACTGAACACAAATTGGCAGACAGTGAACCGTCAACATGCACGTAGTAGTCATAATAACGTAATGCTAAATGGAAAAAAGTAATAAAATCTAGGAGCTGGCTCACTGGCTTTGACCTGGTTTAGAGAAACCAAAATGCCGTCATGTGAATATCTACGTCGAGTGGCGCAAAAGCTGAAGAAGCCAAAGTTTGAAAACGATAACATATGCATGGGTAGTTAAATTCGCAGACAATGCCCGAATCTGTTTACAATAACAGACAAGCAACCATATCACACAACAAGCAGAACTACGAATTTGAAACAAATCGCAGAAGAACCAAGATTTCGAAACTACTCGCGGAAACAGTAACAATCGAACGAAACTAGCAATCGTTGGCCTACATGGAATCGAATAAAACTCTCTGAAAATCCAACAGTCGGATCAAACTGGCAAACGATCGGAAACAAATTGCAAAACCTGGAAGCGTCGAACCAAAATTCGCAGAAGAAATTAGAACAAATAGAGCATATTCACAAACGAAGCACAGAACAACACGGACAACTTACAAAAGCAATTGGGTTGGAGAAAACTAGTAAGCAACAGTCAGACTTGCCGGCGTTGACATTCACTTACCCGGCTCAACCTGCTTCAGTTCTTCTACAAAATAAATGGCCAACTTCAGATCATGCGCTAGAGCCACGTGATTTACCAATATATCGTATGCAACCTCAGTAATGTTCAATACATGATCAGATGCTGATATATGAAGTGGCCTTGTAGAACCTTTTGAAATGCATAACGTAGTAAGGTAAGAATAGTAAGAACAACATTGATGTATCGCCATGCACCGGATACAGGTATACATGTTGCCTTATCGTATGATTAATAACGTCGTTATAACGTCGTACGGTACATATTAACGCATCATTGAGCCAAATATGCAAGACGCGCAATGTATTATCAATCAGTTTAGCTAATGTGATCATACATCATTACTAATTACGGTTACCAAAAAGTGACCAATCACCACCTTCGAACCATGCATTTTACAGACGTACCAGCCACTCGGATTGAACGAAGAGCACCTGGTAACAAATCCTTCTGCTATATTATTCTAAGCGTACACATTCCGATCTGTTCATGCATAGTACATGCATTGGGTTGTTCCAAAAAGAGGAACCACTTCCAGTGATATAAATCGCCAGTGATAGAAATCGCCAAGAAATGATACCACTTACGGGTATCTTTAGGACAACCGACATCGACAATAAATTCTACTACTTACGGTTCTCTACTACTTACGGTTCTCTTTGGGACAGACGACATCGACGGTACAACGTCTGTCTGTGATCGGGCGGTCGGTCGGGGAGCAGTCGTGGAGTCTCGTACGACGACAGAAGACTCCCCGACTCTGCTGTCCCGACCCACAAGAGACGGAACACTGCAACACGACCAGTGTACCGTTCGGTGGTGTACCATACACGGCCGTCGCCGAGTTTGTTTGCTTTTCTTTCCAAAACTGTACACAGTAAACGAGTAAGATCATGTCTTGCATATATATTTATTATTATCTTGTTCAAGTTATTAATTTTGTTTACATAGCTTACAAATTTAATTATTTTGTTCATTCACTTTATAACTGTTTCCATATTGTGTTTCTCAACATGTATAAATTGCTTATTTATTATACAATCAGATATATTGCTCATTATTGTATCTGTTATACTACACTTTTATTACACTTAGCTAATTTATAACCTTATTTAATTTTATCTACTCATTGTTTAACATATTTACCTTTTAAAGGCTATTTATGTGTATATACCAACTGTATATATATTTTTTACCTGAAATAAATGTTTTCGTATATTCGTATTCGTAAAACATGCATTCGTCATCGTCTTCTTCTTAACACTCAACTTGAACCAAAACAAACTCACAGTTTGCAGAATATTGTACCTGTCGGCTCCATAATAATTGGAGACACTCAGAGAGACATCACTCAATTACGTAAACATTCAGTTCTTAGGAAGACTCGTTCTATTTTAGTCAATCACAGTCATTTTCTTTGTTTTATGTTTGTGTTGTTGGTGTCCCGCGTGCAAAACAAACCGTAATAAGTCATCCTTTATTGCCATCAGTCTTATTAACGATGTGAAATGAATGTATCCTATGTAGAGCGCAGTGGCTCAGGGGTAGAGCTTCGGACTCACGACTACGAGAACCCGGGTTCGAATCCTGGCTGCGGTGTTAAAACCTTGGGCAAGTTTTTTCACTCTACATTGCTCCAGTTCACTCAGCTGAATAAATGAGGACAGTGGTGGATATGTATACGAGCAGCCTTCGGGCATTAATTGCAGCATATGGCTGGATGCTTCCCAGAGAAGCCGAGATGGTGTCTGAGTGAACAGGTCTGCCAGGGAAGTAAAGTGTAAAGCGTTTTGAACGGTCCTGAGGACTGGATACTGCGCTATATAAGAACTTGGCTTTTTATGTATATGAATATATCTTGCATATATTAATGTTTACGCATGTTATGTACAATGCACGTCAAAATGACAACGTAATTGCCCGTCCAATGATTTTTTTTTTGTATTGCCGTAAACTCCCGCAGCAACAAGTTGGGCACTACATATGTATGACAATCAGGAAATGAAAATGGTTTAATTTTGTATTTATATGAAGGGGTACACGCGGTTCTGGATAACAATTCACATTGAAAAACGTGTTTCACATTTCACAGGGAAATATTTCGGTTTTTATGTTTCACACCGAGAAATGTCACTTATTGTATTTTTTATTTTGCGGATTGATAAAGAAATAAAATTATTTTGTGAGCAGAAATCGGCGAAATAGAATCGACATTTTTAGGCATTTGTCGCCAGTTTCACGAAGAAAGTGATACCTCAATCACAGTTCACAAGTAAATTATATTTTAAATCCGGCTATAGCTCCTGATCGCGAATCACATGGGAAGGTCTCTCACGTTTCACAAGGAAATAATTTTGCAAATCGCGGATCACGAACATACCCGGTGCACCCCATCTATAACTAATATTGTAAAATTGCATATGTAACGTTGCAGCGCCTCTGGCGGGTGCCACGCGACCTACCGGTGACCACGCCCCGGCGAACCAAATCGGGCAGGGCTGGGGGTTGCAGGTTTTCCTTGTCTCTGGCTTCGGTTTCTTGCACAGGCTATCTGGTGTTCTCTTGAATGCATCACTATCCGGTAGGGGGCGCACACAGTAGACGTGACGAGTGGCGCTACCTGTGCCGCAGGTCTTGGAGCACGGCGAATAATCACTAGTGATCCATCTGCCAGGGAATTGAAGGCAACAGGTCGACAAACAAAAACTAATCATAGCCTCTATAGATCACAATAAAGAACACTAGCAGTGAGTAAATTCAATGTGTTAATTTCGCTAACAGACGTTATTGAAATTATTGCCAGTTTAATTTATTTCTGTCCGTCAGGTGGCGCCACTGTTTTGTTCGCCATTTTTTTACCCTAACCTTTATTTTGAGCTTAATCTTAATCTCACTTTTGTTTCGTTCTTCAGCTAATATAGTCTTCTTATGCCACCATAGATGTGGGTACTAAACACAATAAAACATTAATTTACATGTTAGCTGCATGAATAATCCATTAATGAAAGTCTCCCTTACCATACATTTCATTATCTGATTGCTGTAGACCTATAAATGTATGTTTTGACTTTTGGTCAAATACATTATAATGATTGCGATTCTTTAATAGCGTGAGATGGTATATCGTGTTACAAATCAAATACACGTACACTTAAAAACGACTGGGTTAGAAAATTCGCAACATTCATTTGCGTTCAATGGTTTTCATTTGTCATATTCAAATTCAAGATCTTACCTTTCGTTTTACCTATAGAGGCTTTGGTTTGTACGTTTCACGTTGACTTCTTCAGTACTAATGACGAATGACGTCGTTAGTACTGAAGCCTCTACAGGTAAAACGAAATTTACGATCTTGAATTTGGAAATGAAAAAATGAAAAACCATTCATTAGAAAAGAACTATCCTGACAAATGTTCAGTAGCAATAGTAATTCATTTGTGTTGTCGCGCTTACGTTTTGTTGGTCGTTAAAAACGTTCCGATAGACGTTTCTGCGCATGCGCAATAAATGTAAAATCATTGATGTCCAGCGAAACAACAAAGCATTTTCGGTATAAATGCCACGAGCTGTTCGTTAACTCTCCTGTGATGATTACTGTGAAGAGTTTCTTAAAATGTTGTTCAATGCAATAAAATATTACGTTTCAAATAAATCATTGTCGCGGATTATGGCGCACTACTGTCACGTGATTTACGCCTGCTATTAAAATATGCCTCAAAACTTGTTTGCCTCGTGGTAGTTTGCGACAAATAACTTTGCTGAGAGGTTATATACATCCTAACGAATAACCCGTGGTATTTATATTATAAATGCTTTGTCTTTTCGCTGCACATTGATGATTTATATCGCGCATGCCCAGAAACGTCAATCGGAACGTTTATAACGCCGGAAAAATACAAGCGCTACAGCGTGTATATATTCGCGGCGCCAGGATACGTTGTTTGAGCGGTTTACGTGAGGTTAGCTACTAACGTTGCCTCACACTCGGTGATTTGACATTTTCTCGTTTTCACCAGTGGCTTCTTCTTGTTACAGTACGTTTCATCGACCCTTTGTTGGCTTTGTGTTTCTTCGCAGTAAACCATTGTGTGCTGTTCACCTGTTAACGAAGAAACCAGTTGTGCTAGATGGTTTATTCAGCATTGCGTTACTAGTGATGGACTTGCAATACCACGTAACTGTGGAATAACCACTCTGTCATACGTTCGCAGCTTGCACGGATGTAGATAAATACAATGCTTTTGGATGCATTGCATACACGCTAAAACTCACACACGCACCTGCCCAGCGCACGCATGCAAAAACACGCACGCGCACGCGCACGCGCACGCGCACGCGCACGCGCACGCGCACGCGCACGCGCACGCGCACGCGCACGCGCACGCGCACGCGCACGCGCACGCGCACGCGCACGCGCACGCACACGCACACGCACACGCACACGCACACGCACACGCACACGCACACGCACACGCACACGCACACGCACACGCACACGCACACGCACACGCACACGCACACGCACACGCACACGCACACGCACACGCACACGCACACGCACACGCACACGCACACGCACACGCACACGCACACGCACACGCACACGCACACGCACACGCACACGCACACGCACACGCACACGCACACGCACACGCACACGCACACGCACACGCACACGCACACGCACACGCACACGCACACGCACACGCACACGCACACGCACACGCACACGCACACGCACACGCACACGCACACGCACACGCACACGCACACGCACACGCACACGCACACGCACACGCACACGCACACGCACACGCACACGCACACGCACACGCACACGCACACGCACACGCACACGCACACGCACACGCACACGCACACGCACACGCACACGCACACGCACACGCACACGCACACGCACACGCACACGCACACGCACACGCACACGCACACGCACACGCACACGCACACGCACACGCACACGCACACGCACACGCACACGCACACGCACACGCACACGCACACGCACACGCACACGCACACGCACACGCACACGCACACGCACACGCACACGCACACGCACACGCACACGCACACGCACACGCACACGCACACGCACACGCACACGCACACGCACACGCGTAGACTATTCTTACACAAAACAACAATGTATTCATTTATGCAGCTGAGTGAACTGGAGCAATGTAGAATGAACAAATTTGCTCGAGGTTTTATACGTACAGAGAACAAATAACAACGGAAACACTCCTTGACAATGTTCACTTAAATTATCTCCTTCTCTCCTCGTGTCATCATCTCCCGTTCTCCGACTCCACCCGTGCGTGTAGCGTGTCCGCTGAGTGGGCCTTTTTAGTAATATATACACACCTCTCCTCTCTGTCTGTCTGTCTGTCTGTCTGTCTGTCTGTCTACCTGCCTGCCTGCCCTGCCTGCCTGCCTGCCTGCCTGCCAGCCAGCCAGCCAGCCACCCACCCAGCCAGCCAGCCAGCCAGCCTGCCTGCCTGCCTGCCTGCCTGCCTGCCTGCCTGCCTGCCTGCATGCCTGCCTGCCTGCCTGCCTGCCTGCCTGCCTGCCTGCCTGCCTGCCTGCCAGCCTGCCTGCCTGCCTGCCTGCCTGCCTGCCTGCCTGCCTGCCTGCCTGCCTGCCTGCCTGCCTGCCTGCCTGCCTGCCTGCCTGCCTGCCTGCCTGCCTGCCTGCCTGCCTGCCTGCCTGCCTGCCTGCCTGCCTGCCTGCCTGCCTGCCTGCCTGCCTGCCTGCCTGCCTGCCTGCCTGCCTGCCTGTGTCTATCTGTCTGTCTGTCTGTCTGTGGATTTGCCTGTCTGTCTGTCTGTCTGTGTGTCTGTCTCTCGCCCTCGCCCTCGCCCTCGCCCTCGCCCTCGCCCTCGCCCTGCCCTGCCCTGCCCTGCCCTGCCCTGCCCTGCCCTGCCCTGCCCTGCCCTGCCCTGCCCTGCCCTGCCCTC
>OZ024866.1:39063350-39068350 GCA_964017155.1 Oasisia sp. SBJ-2009 | reverse complement strand
TATTACTATGATGATGATGATGACGATGACGACGTTGACGATGACGATGACGATGACGATGACGATGACGATGACGATGACGATGACGATGACGACGACGACGACGACGACGACGATGACGACGACGACGACGATGATGATTATTATTATCATTACTATATTAGTGTTACTAGGATCATATCGTAATGGATTTTTGGAATTGCGGCGGAGTTATTTTACGTTCAGTCAACACTACAAAATGGCGTCTGACCATGGCGAATATTTCCCCTGGAGATGTGTCCTCCAACGACATACCCAATTGTGCCGCTTCCATGAATATGGAGATCTAACGATATCTTCAGCCATCCACAGACCATATCGGGAACTGAGTCCCTGCCTACTGTACCCCTCGACCTCGTCGTCTTCCCTACACCCATAAACACAACCCTACATGTCGGCCTATGAGCGGAGTGTGTTAGTCACTTGATCGGGGGGAAATTTGGGTGATATCGAGGAACGCGGAGATAAATGGTCGACTTCTGCAGTACTTCGTCGTCAATGGTCTGATAACTTGGACCACAGGCCGCCTCTAGACTACATCAGATCGTCGCGGCGAAGAACCGTCTTGTCTACTTTACGGTTATTATCTTGGCTTGTCGGATGCGTCCGACGGTTCGAGTGAGTCACCGCGGCTGATCAAGACGCAATCGTCTTACGGCATTACGAAGGCAAGGACGAGGTGGATTGCGAGACAGCCTGCTGACGAACATCGGAGACTGACTGTGCAGCCGGTTGATTAATGAATCATCAGCGTATTTTGAAGCAGACATCATGGACAATTCATATGTAGACAGTAATTACGTTTTGGGTTACGTTTTGGGGTGTACATACTAAGGAACAAATTAGAAATGATAGATTGGGTTTGGATTGAAAATCGGGAGGATCAACAGCACCAAACACAAACCTAAACCCTCATTTATAATACCGCAAGCAAGGATATAGCAACACTTCAGCGTGTCTAAAATTGCTTATCAAGGGTAGTTACGCGTTCTACTCGTTTTTCTCGCTCAGTGCCGCTTCTAAAATCATTGCATTGGCTGCCTGTGCACTGTCGCATCATTTTCAAAATGTGTACAATAGCCTATCAAGCACTCTCATCTACACAACCAGCATATCTAAATGCAATGCTAACTCCAACAAGAAATTCCAGACATCTACGCTCAACCAGTAGTAACCCTCTTTACATACATTTGGTGAAAACGAAAGTCGGGACCCGAGCTTTCTCGGTTTCCACACCAACGGTGTGCAATTCGCTTCCTTCCGGTGTTAAATCAGAAGGTAATATATTTCATTCCGCCAACGCCTAAAAACCTATCTCTTTAATGTTGCCTATCCTCCTTAGCCTCCTAGCTTCTCCATCCGTCCATTGACGACTCACGCATTGTTTTCGATTACGAGTTATTAGTTTTGTCGCGCCACTGAGCTTGATATTCGAAGATATTGGCGCAAAAGAAGTCAATATTATTATTATTATTATTAAAAAATTAACTTAGCGACGAACAGACATTACAGTACATAATTTTCTGAGGAAGCAACACTTATTAACCATGTGTTGATGCTACGTTTTAAGACACATGAAAGGAAGGCAAAACCTTCTTAAGAGCAATCACGCTGACTGTGCAAATGTAGACCTAGGTTACGGACAGTGTTTCAATGACGCGAACTTCCACAACATCGATGAATAAGCATGCATACAATAGTATTTTGTAATACTTTATAAACGACTACACACGATACAAAATGTAGGCTGATTGTCAATTATGGTACAAGTCATTACAAACAATAGTATACATAGTTAACTATAGGATTTCAGGCTGCAACGATTTCAGAAAGTGTAATTTTCTTCACCAATACAACCGGGCATTTTACGTAACGCCAGCCAACGCTGTTGCGGTATTTTGTGCAGGTCGACGTTGTACATTGTAGGCGTAGCTCGTATAAAACCAACTCTGCTAATACATAAATCAGAATCAGTTTTGACAGGGTCGAGGTCAAGTTTATAATCCAACTAGGATACGCACAATACACATCGACACGCGGGGCTAGGCTACTTCGTCTTGTCGTTCTGGCAGACATCTTGCGATGTCTATCAATGATAAGACATCATGCTCTTCCGCCCTACAGAGTAGACGAATAAAGTGTCAGTGGTTTTGAGATAGTACCCGAGTTTTTGGATAGTACCCGGGTTTTGAGATAGTACCCAGGTTTTGAGATAGTACCCAGGTTTTGAGATAGTACCCGGGTTTTGAGATAGTACCCAGGTTTTGAGATAGTACCCGGGTTTTGAGATAGTACCCGGGTTTTGAGATAGTACCTGGGTTTTGGGATAGTACCCGGGTTTTGAGATAGTACCCGGGTTTTGAGTTAGTACCCAGGTTTTGAGATAGTACCGGGTTTTGAGACAGTACCCGGGTTTTGAGATAGTACCCGAGTTTTGAGATAGTACCCGGGTGTTGAGATAGTACCCGGGTTTTGGGATAGTACCTGGGTTTTGGGATAATACCCGGGTTTTGAGATAGTACCCGGGTTTTGAGTTAGAACCCGGGTTTTGAGATAGTACCCGGGTTTTGAGATAGTACCCGGGTTTTGAGATAATACCCGGGTTTTGAGATAGTACCTGGGTTTTGAGATATTACCTGGGTTTTGAGATAGTACCCGGGTTTTGAGATAATACCTGGGTTTTGAGATAGTACCCGGGTTTTGATTTGTTGCACGCTAAAATAGAACATGGGAAAAAGACGCATTCGTAGACGACAACCATATATAGCGCGTACATGTCGAATGCTAGTTTGTCACATTCGCACGTGTCAGTGATGGAAAAAACGATTGAGGCCGACCAGCGTTGACAGAATCCGGTTTGGTTTGTGTGACAAATGACAGGCAGTGTCTTCCTGACGTGTCTTTTTATGGACAAGTTTTTTTTAGGTAAAGCTACTACAATACGTCGATGAGAGGACATCAGTGCACATTTTTGTTACTAAAACCGATTCGTAACTTTGCAGACTTTAGAGAATAATTGCATGACAAACTTTCGTTTCGAAGTGGAGACAAGCACAACTGGTCTGGTCTGCAGCTATTGCTTTACTTCAATAGGAAGAATTCAGCCACGCTGCACAAATAACGTATGCCATGTGCTGGAAACAGGACATTCCCACCGTAGACATTAACAGCAATTGTTATGCAATCTCCGCATTTGTGTGACTGGTACCCTTCAGGTGTTATTGATGACGGCAAGAATGTTTGTTTACACTGCCTCCCAAGCTCTGCTTGCAGCTGTTGTCTCGACTCTCCAAATGACGTGCATACTCTCCACAGTCACGTGATATACACGTCACTGGTTTACTCCGTGGCCACCAACGCAGAACCAGTAAAAATATGGACGTTCTTAGTGGAACGTGCGTCGTTTTTCGCGTGTGATATCTACCAGTTGAAGTAATTGGGACCATGCTCATTGGATTGGGCATCATCGAAACCCTACTAAAGGACTCAAAGTTCATCAATATCATGCAAAGGGTTAGCGTTCCAGGGTCATTCCGGTGGACATACACTATCGGCGGCCATCTTGGCGGCCATCTTGAATTATGAAAATTGCTCAAGGATAAACAAATTGTATCAGGCATTTTATGTTTCTAGGGTATCTTGGGCATCAGAATCAGTCGAGAAAAAACTATATCAGCCATGTCACGGTTCACCTTGAAAATCATGTTTGGCATCCTGTCTACGTCTCGCACGTTCACGAGAAGCGTTGCTTACGCTGTTGCGTAATTTGTTTATATTTAAGGGTGTATTTAAACACTACTCATGGTTGCCTATTTAAGTCCGAGTGGTCTGTGAAGAAAATGGGTCAATAATATTTAGATGATGCCATGAAACAGTCTCCAGTTAGCCCGCCTTGCATCCGTATATACTTATGCAACAAGCTATTCTCGGACCGATCTACCCCAAGGTCCAGAACACGGGTGTACCCATGACCCAATGCCCGAAAACATGCCACTAATAAACCGCATCCTAACGACGAATTCCTAGAAATCAAAAGAGCTAATATAACCAACTGCACGTCGAAATTTATTTTTATTACAAAACACCCAAGCGGCATTTTCGCCCACTTCTGAAAGCTATTCTTATATGCGACGACAAGGCCAACGCGTACGTATCTCTGGCCCAAGTCGGGAGCCGTTGCTAATTCAGTCTCCTTGTTCTCGCGTGCGCACGTTCGCTGGCCGTGTATGACTAGACTCGTCCACGCCAGCTATGCTTTGCTTCGCGGGAGCCGTATTAATGACGCTGCCACCGCGATGTAACTACGGGTTGGGGGGGGGGGGGGGGGGGACAACAATGGAGGGCATGGACCTGTGTTGAACCCAAACAGTGTCAGCTTGTACCGGTCATTCGAGTTCACCGGACTATGATACTAGCAGCTGGCACCGGTCTAGTTCTAGTTGTTTCCAGCACTCGGCAACGTTCTTTTAACTGACTAGTCGGTATATGTTTTGGTTACAACGTATGATCTTAAGAGGTCTCATTTAACTAACCTTTTTCAGAACATCACGCCAAGCCGACCTTTCTATGCTGGCACTGAGGATGGTCACTGCCAGGGTACTTGTCGTCCTCAGTGGTTCTTTTACATCCCAATTTGAGACGGGACAGACATTAACGTGATTCTCCGATTCACGAGGGATGAGCCAATGTTGAGAGCCAGATTTTTACATCGAATATATCACATATATCACAACTGCCGGTACCGGGGATCGAACCCGCGCCGACGGCGTGACAGGCGGATGTGGTAACCACTACACCACCCGCGCATTTCATTGTACGATTTTCACCGTCTTTTCAGTATGAAGGTGATCCCTTCCTTAAGGTTTGATTCTGAGTTATACTACCTTTTCGAACCGTTTCAAGAAAGTATCGGATAATAACATGACTAAACTGTATCTAGCTCCTCCTACTTCCCACCGTTA
>OZ024866.1:39053350-39058350 GCA_964017155.1 Oasisia sp. SBJ-2009 | reverse complement strand
GATGGGAACTCCACATAGTGTCTTATCTTAGAAGCCGACAGATCAGTATTTATATTCTAATTGGCGCCAGTGCAAGTTGCGATTGCGCCAGCGTATAATTGTTAGTGAAGTTCTTCGACACTTATTGTGCAATACTGGGAAAGATAACTGATTGTTCTGTCATTGGTGTGTAGCTGTGGCCGCTGAATCCTCACATTTATTGAAAACTGACGCTTTTCCTGATGTTTACTGTAGAACTATTAATTGTGGTCGCCGTGGTCTTGAGTAACTACCATTTTGCTGCATAATATCTTAAAATAAATAGTTGTTTGCGTAATGGAAAATGTCCTAAAACACGTATGTAGTATAATTTCAGGCGACGTATAGTTGCCCATCTACGGGTTAGCTTATAACGGGTAGAGTCGACATGATGCAACGAAAGTACTGTTATCATCTTAATGAGTAATAGTTGTACATCTTAGTCATACATTTAAACACTAATGTAATACATGTTGAGCGAAATTATAGGCAATCTAAGGTAAGTCCGGTGAGTCAGACCCAGTATGTAACATCCGAAATTTAAACGAAACCAGCATTTCTTGTTTGAAATACTTGCACTGGGTTACTGTGTATTTTTCTCCATTACGTTAGCACATTTAATAATAATAATAATAATGACTTAATTTGCGCCAATATCCTCGAAGATCAAGCTCAGTGGCGCGACAAAACCAAGGGATTAAGCAAACTCGTAATCGTAAAGCAATGCGTGAGTCGTCAATGGATGGATGAAGAAGCTAGGAGGCTAAGGCGGATAGGCAGCATTTACCGAACTAGTTACCCCTATAAGCATCCGGTAGTTGAGGTCACATTGGCTATTGTTTCGCTGCCGTACAATCGACTATCAGTCACAAACATTTCGGTTATTGTACTGCGGCTACGTTTGTGTGGTGAGCTTAATTGTCGTTGACGTTGCGAAATACGTGGACACTTCGCTATGTCTTTATAACCACGTGGTGAACCGAAAACGCACGCAAAGCACAGACACGACAATAACGATGTAGTAAAAACGTAAACGGTCTATTCAACCGTTGCATGGTATTGTATTTCACAAAACTTGTAAGGTAATGCTTGCGAAATGTCATTCTTAAAAAAATCAAACACTACTGTATTCTTTTATAAACGCGTTGACATTCCATAAGCGAAATCAAGTATGTCTGCACAGTCACTCGATTGTTTCTATTGTTTATGTGGTGTCAATTGTGTCGGTTGTTAACAGAGCAAACGCACTAGCACAGTTGTGGTATAGTTGCGTCTACAGCAGAGTCTATGTAATCGTGTCTGTTTTTAAAAGACTCTGATAATAACTGGGTCGATTTGAATGGAGGTACCGGTTCGGTCAGAAAATCATCTAACATGAAGATGAAAGATGAAATTAGCAATCCCAGTAGAAATGTAGCATATGTATCTGAGAGCAAATGCAGTTCTAGATTGCAGTCGTGCAGTGAATGCAATGTTAATGGAAGGCTGAAGACCACAGATGCAAATAACTTAACAAAACACTCCTTTTTCCCGGACTCCTTTGCCGATGAGTCCGGGAAATATTTATAAACTCATGCCAACGTTACTGAAACGGTCCCCTGCTCCCACGGGTCCAGACTCAACACTGCGTGCAAAACCAGCAGAACATCTTGAACTCACTACCCCGAACATGTACCTACTTCCGGTCTCAGGCCTCGTTCCTAGACTACCCACCGGTGTCCGACTGCCGGGCTAATAAGTAACAGACAACGGGGACACATTGTGAGTAAACCGGGTCTTTTCACTTGCACTACAAAGACCAACTGTGACGTCAACCACAGAAACGCGTTCAGCGATGTGTATTTTCTAAAAGAACTTTGATGTTTAATCAGGGGGAAAAACCGCCATGTCTGCCGCGGATTTAGGATTGGTTACATGTCCCTATTCGGGGATTAACAGCATTTGGTAGACAGTTCGGTGCGGGATAATTAAGGTACTACAACGGTCTACAGATAATTATAGGCCATGGAAAAATACGTGGTGTATGTGTTAATGACTGGGTCGTGAATTGTAGGTTGCATGTTGTAATCTATTTTGATTGTAATTATGTGAAGTTTAATTTTAGCTAGTGTTATAAGTAACACGCTTCTGCTTGCCCTTTTAAACTTCCGAACTATGATTTACAACTATATTTTGTATTGTATACGGTGAATGTATTATATTGTTGTTGTTGAATTTCTCTCTCTCTTTCTCTCTCCCTCTCTCTGTCTCTGTCACTGTCTCTGTCTCTGTCTCTGTCTCTGTCTCTGTCTCTGTCTCTGTCTCTGTCTCTGTCTCTCTGTCTCTCTGTCTCTCTGTCTCTCCGTCTCTCCGTCTCTCCGTCTCTCCGCCTCTCCGCCTCTCCGCCTCTCCGCCTCTCCGCCTCTCCGCCTCTCCGCCTCTCCGCCTCTCCGCCTCTCCGCCTCTCCGCCTCTCCGCCTCTCCGCCTCTCCGCCTCTCCGCCTCTCCGCCTCTCCGCCTCTCCGCCTCTCCGCCTCTCCGCCTCTCCGCCTCTCCGCCTCTCCGCCTCTCCGCCTCTCCGCCTCTCCGCCTCTCCGCCTCTCCGCCTCTCCGCCTCTCCGCCTCTCCGCCTCTCCGCCTCTCCGCCTCTCCGCCTCTCCGCCTCTCCGCCTCTCCGCCTCTCCGCCTCTCCGCCTCTCCGCCTCTCCGCCTCTCCGCCTCTCCGCCTCTCCGCCTCTCCGCCTCTCCGCCTCTCCGCCTCTCCGCCTCTCCGCCTCTCCGCCTCTCCGCCTCTCCGCCTCTCCGCCTCTCCGCCTCTCCGCCTCTCCGCCTCTCCGCCTCTCCGCCTCTCCGCCTCTCCGCCTCTCCGCCTCTCTGCCTCTCTGCCTCTCTGCCTCTCTGCCTCTCTGCCTCTCTGCCTCTCTGCCTCTCTGCCTCTCTGTCTCTCTGTCTCTCTTTCTCTTTCTCTCTGCCTCTCTGTCTCTCTGTCTCTTTCTTGCTCTGCATCTCTCTCTCCCCCTCCCCCTCCCCCTCTCCCTCTCCCTCTGTCTATCTGTCTCTGTCTCTGTCTCTGTCTCTCTCTCTGTCTCTGTCTCTGTCTCTGTCTCTGTCTCTGTCGCTGTCTCTGTCTCTGTCTCTGTCTCTGTCTCTGTCTCTGTATCTGTCTCTGTCTCTGTCTCTGTCTCTGTCTCTGTCTCTGTCTGTCTGTCTATCTGTCTGTCTGTGTGTGTCTCTCTCTCTCTCTCAATTAACGAACTTACTTGCCATTTTTTGAGAATATTTACATCCTACTTCACAAAAAGAATAACAGTTACGATTACTTTTAAACGACATGTTTCAACCTTTTGCTGCCATCTATATTTGGGAACAACCGCTGCATATATATAGCGTCCGTAATAATATGCGTTTGCACAATACGTGCTATATATTTACTTCTTTAGTCTTCTATTTGACATAATCTACTCGTGTTTATCTGTTTCTCTGAGTACGTAAGTCAGACGTGGGTCCAACGTGCAGTTGTGTCTTACACATGTGTGCGTATGTTTATGGTACGTTCCACGATTCTTGGAAACCGCCGCGTAATATGATGAACGGAGACGTTCCAAAATAGACCGCGTGTGTCGGAGATCGGGAAGTGTTTGGGTTAGTCTATTGTTCAGATATAGGCTTCCATGGTAACACGACTACATGTATTAACTTTGTGCAAGAAACAACTTTGGTGTGCTACTTCCGCTCCGTACCCATCACCCCCGTGTATGTGTTACTACGTGTATTACAACATTGTTGGGGCAGCCCTTTCTCTGTTGGTATACCATTGACCAGTGTATGGGTTGGTAACGGGCAAACACATTTATTACGCAGCTCCCCGGGGACGCGTCCTGGTGACTGTTAAGAACCATTACTGGGATTAATCATATACTACTCAAAATTTGCTAACGATCATATCAGGTTTGTAATGGAACCATCTTGAGATGGCCATCCAGAGACTCATTGGAAGCATGAGACGCCGTTGCCAGGCTGTGATTGCATCACGTGGGTCACACACAAACTACTGACAGTTGTTGCTGCTGGTAATTGAACTGTTTGGGACATTTTCGTGGCTTGGAGTAACATTCTGAAACCTCCATTTTTGGGGGTCTGGGGAAACCTCCATTTTTGGGGGCCTGCTTCTTTGACAGAACGCGAGTTACCAATTATTCACATTTGGTATACAGCAATGAAATACAGGAAATAAACATGTCCTCGAATACATGCCAGTTTTAGGTTTTTTGTGATATCCATGCCGAAAAATATAATACCGCCCTAAATAGTGATCCCTAGCAAATTTTGAGTAGTATATCTTCACCTTGTAACAACAAATATTGGGGGTTCAGCCCACCAACCTCAGCCCTCATGTACCGAGTTTATATACAGAAACGAACAGCAATGGTGATCGCGCGGTAGATCGCCGGACTGTCAATCGAGGGGACGGTGGTTCAATCCCACCTGCCGCCGTTTCGAAACTTAGACAATTTCGCTCACCCCACATTTCTTTCGGAAGAGACACTAAAAGCCGGTGGTCCCTTCCATCTGTCTGTTGTCTATGCCAGGGGAAGTAAAAGATCCCACACAGGGGAAATGTGTACCCTGTAGTGAACTCACTCATTCTAGAGAGGGACAACTCTAAAAACCAATGAAAATAAGGGTCAGCAAGTTCACCGAGGTCATTTAATGGAAGAAGACTTTGAACGGGTGGACCTGGGCTCCACGTCTGCTCCTTCATCTCCCTCAACATATAAGGGAAAGTTCTATTATAGGCCAGCATCCAGTCCGCTTTACATTTTATTCCCTGTGAGACCTGTTCAAATGAACACCAACTCAACTTCTCTGAGCCGAGCCACGCTGTACTATGCCCGAAGGCTGTTCGCACAAATATCCATCACTGTCCATGTACCTATTCCTACAACAACTGGAGCAATGTAGAGCGAAATAAAACTTGCCCAAGATTTAACACCGCAGCACAT
>OZ024866.1:38965850-39048350 GCA_964017155.1 Oasisia sp. SBJ-2009 | reverse complement strand
GTCCTTTGGGATCAACATTAAAGTACACTAAATGAGTCAGTATGGAAACAGTTTGACCGACACGACAATATTATGATAGTAAATGGATATTTAGCAGTCGTAAAGGATTTTCAAATGAATCGCGCCGAAATGGTGTATGAACCGTCAAACAATGTTTGATACTCGATATATTTTATATATTTGTACAATGCCGTTTCATTGTTTTGCTTTTGCTGTTTAAATGACAGTGTGACCCCGCTGAATTGCATTTAAAAAGTAGTGAGACTTTATATAAAGTATCAGTTGGTTAAATATATATATATCTATTAAAATATCAAGACGTATATATATATATATATATATATATATATATATATATATATATATATTTATGAAGATTGGGTGCATGCATTAACGACAGGCCACTAAATGCATTTATTTACAGGGGGCATGTAACGTGTTTCACATGATAACTGCATTTATAAAATTTATCCTTTATTTGCTGCGTAGATGTAAACATGGTTGAACGCTCCTTAATCGTGTCCACACAAAGTACATCTTTAGCCATTAAATGGTATTTTGTGCATGCCCAACATGTTGTTTTATAAGTAAAGGTGTCATTGTGTGAGATTTGCGAGAATTTAGTTTAACCCGTAATGATTTGTTGAACACCGGACACAAATTATTGTGATGGAGGATATCATGTTTTGGCTAAAAGCAATTATATTGCTCTGCGCTCTGCTGAGCGCGATAAGGAAAGGTTTAGGGGCTGGTCAGATGAACCTTGGTTCCGAGCAACGAATGTTCAGTATAATCAGTTAGACTGACAGAGATTGTGATCCGTACTTCTAAATCTACGGAATGTGCATCTGGTATTGTCATGATTGCAGTCTGACAGTATTGTGGAAAATCGTGTTCATGTTTTTTTCTTAACGTGTCTTCATAGTTTCGATACGATTCGGAAAAGTGATGTGACCATCTCTCATATGGGAACAAAGGAAGATATGATGTGAACCGTCTCTCACACGGGAGCAAGGGGAAGAAGTGATGTGAATCATCTTTCTTGCTGGAGCAAGGGGAGAAGTGATGTGAACCGTCTCTCACACGGGAGCAAAGGGAAGAAGTGATGTGAATCATCTTTCTTGCTGGAGCAAGGGGAGAAGTGATGTGAACCGTCTCTCACACGGGAGCAAGGGGAAGAAGTGATGTGAATCATCTTTCTTGCTGGAGCAAGGGGAGAAGTGATGTGAACCAGCTCTCACACGGGAGCAAGGGGAAGAAGTGATGTGAATCATCTTTCTTGCTGGAGCAAGGGGAGAAGTGATGTGAACCGTCTCTCACACGGGAGCAAGGGGAAGAAGTGATGTGAATCATCTTTCTTGCTGGAGCAAGGGGAGAAGTGATGTGAACCGTCTCTCACACGGGAGCAAGGGGAAGAAGTGATGTGAATCATCTTTCTTGCTGGAGCAAGGGGAGAAGTGATGTGAACCAGCTCTCACACGGGAGCAAAGGAAATGGTATGTGAAACAGCTCTCATATTGTGGCAAGGGAAACGTTATGTGAACCAGCTCCCATATGAAAACAAGGACATACATGATGTGAAGGTATAAATATGAGAGGTGTGAGCCCTCCTCCCCAAAGGAACAAAGGGAAGAAATGATTTGAATCATCCCCACAAGCTAGCAAAATTAAGGAGATGTTTGAAATGACCGACGCCAATATTTAGCTGGTCGCAAGACAAGATTTTAATCGATTGTATCCTCAGTGTTTGCTCCTAAATATATTCCAAGTGAAAACAAAACGCTGTCGAGCTTACATTTTTCCGATCGTTGAAAACGTTCGGATTAACGTTTCTGCGAATGGGCAATAAATGTAAAACCATCAATGTCCAGCGAAACGATAAAGCATTTTCGGTATAAATGCCACGGGCTGTTTGTTAAATCTCCTGTGATGATTAATGTGAGGAATTTCTTAAAATGTCGTTGAATGCAATAAAATATTACGTTTTTTATCAATCACTGTCACGGATTATGGCGCAATACAGTCACGTGATTTACGCTTGCTATCAAAATATGCCTCAAAAGTTGTTTGCCTCGTGTTAATATGCGACAAATAATTTCGCTGAGAGGTTATAATATACATCCTAAAGAATAACCTTATGCCACAAATGCTCATTGATGATTTTACATTTACTGCGCATGCGCAGAAACGTCAATCGGAACGTTTATAACGCCGGAAAAATGTAAGCGCTACAACACGCATCTTGTACGGGTCACAGCGGACACCACTTAGGAGATACAAAGTCTTTTGTGCGGACATAAGATAAACATTTGGTGCACCCGGTTGCCAAAAGGTCAGATAACCGCTTGATCTCCCGTGGCTAGAGGCTTGTAAATACGTGCAAATACCGCGGCGCCATCTAGAAATACCGACACGTTCCCGACGTATCAGGTAGAGAGCACTCCGCTCCGGGATCCATCCGACTCATATCTCCTCGAGTGGCGTTCACCAGGTCAGACCACCAAGGAAGAGATCCAACATATGGCCAATTAAGGTTCAAAATGAGGATATTTCTGTAGAGCATGCACGGGTTATCTGTGCGATACACTACGTACCATCATATCCGCGAGACCCGGGCGAATATTTGCACTTTCTGCGGTCTGGTCCCGTCGGAATGGTAGGAACGTGAATCACGTGTGGAAGATTGAAATAAGAAGGCGCCAGCCATAGGGCGGTACTACCCTTGACTGATCGTCTCCGTAAAGCTGGGAGTGTGCCGAGTCGAATTATACAAGTATTACAATTACAATAAGGTCTTTTAGACAGAGGTACAAGTCAATACTCATGAATGAATATATATAATTACAACTTTCATTGTAACTGATTCAGATGACTGACGTATCTTCATTCTAAGTTCCATTTATTTTGAATAAGTGAGATTAATGTGACTAATGAACTAGGGGTCGTATCACTAATTCTGTTTATGTTGTTTTGTTTTCTCTCCTAGTCATGTATGGATGTGTGCAATATTTACATTATAATAATTATTTCTGATACCATGGTTGTGCCCAGAAATATTGTGTTCGGGGATACATACTACTACAAGTTTTTAACTTCTTGTGTATTCCCTTCAAACGACATTACGTGTATAGCATGTTTGTATAGTCTTAAATTGTAATGTTTGTCGAATGTTGTTTGAATAAATCATATTGAATTGAACTTCGCCAGTCGCAGCTGCGCCACCCGTGAGAACAGCGCAGATGCTCGTCCCAGTTTGAAAGCGGATACACGACTGGTGGGAATCCCAATATAATGACATATTCACGTCCTAGACATTGCATATAACACGAGCACACTACTGATGGGCGATTCCATTGGCTGACGTTAAAAGAGGAGTTTTTAAAAGGGATTTGCCAGGGGTAGAGAAGAGCTGGTACTGATGTAATCGGCCGCAGTGGGTGATTTCAGCCACACGCTGTTCGTGTTACATTCGATAGGGAGCAGATAGATGACCTTCGGTAAATAACTGAGAAGGAATTATGATGGGTGGCCATGCTGTATGTATGTGTTAATATTCCCTCACTGCTGTGGTATCTATGCATCCATTATGCAAGGATCGTAAAAAGAAAGAATGCTGTGAAGACAGAGACGAGCTTTCAAGCAAAATAAAAATTCGACGGCTCGAGTGAGTTAGTCAGAGCTAACATTACACAACTAGGCCTGACACAGTTCTTTTTTCTTATGTAAGTCCACTACAGGTTACACATTTACCCCCTGTGTAGGATCTTTTTACTTCCCCTGGCATAGACACCAGATAGAAGGGCCTACCGGATTTTAGTTTATATTCCTAAAAACACAGGCAATGTGAGTAGAACGAAATTGCCTAAATTTCGAAACGGCGGTAGGTGGGATCGACCCACCGTCCCCTCGATTGTCAGTCCGGCGCGACCACCGCTCCCCACCGTGTTCTTCTTGTTAGAACAGGAAGATAAATGAACAGTACATATCAATATGACGTGAGTAAATCATAACGTTAAGTGGCTGATCTTTCAGCCCCGATGACCGCTGGAACCACCGGAAAACACATCGACAACATGTTCCGGTAACGTGGGCCCATATTCATCAATACGCATACACCGTTTTTATGTACTGTCCACACCATACCTCGCCAGGACGTAGACCCCGGATATATTTGCTCACGTTTGAGGTATACGGGCCTTGCGACCTGTGGAGGGCGGGTGTGGACGGCCTCGCAAACCTTATAAGTCAAACTCTTGGGATATTTTGAAAATCCTCCTGTTGAATCTTTGAAATCGCTAGACGACAGTGTGGACGGCGTCGTACACTGCTAGACGGTAATGTGGACAGGTTCGTCGCAAGTCGCAAAACGTAAGTCCCCTAGAGGAATTCCGAAAAACGCTTCAGCCAATCAGCGTCGACGACAAACGTCATGTCTGGGACTAGATTCCTCAAAACGCATAGAGCGCATGAATTTGTATTCAAAATTTGCGTAATAACAATCGTACTGGAATACTTGATGTATTACTGACAGAAACTATGTCAGTAACTACGGAGAATCCTGGTCCGCTACGGTCGCGGTCTCTGATTCGACTGATTCATGCCGAATGACGGTATAATGGTGTAAGTTACCACTCTGTGCCTGAGGTAATAGTATAGGAAATGCTATAGGCAATAATATTCAGGATAGTGCAATATAGTACATTACAGTACAGTACAGTACATTACATTACATTACAGTATATTACATTACATTACAGTACAGTACAGTACAGTACAGTACAGTACAGTACAGTACAGCACAGCACAGCACAGCACAGCACAGCACAGCACAGCACAGCACAGCACAGCACAGCACAGCACAGCACAGCACAGCACAGCACAGCACAGCACAGCACAGCACAGCACAGCACAGCACAGCACAGCACAGCACAGCACAGCACAGCACAGCACAGCACAGCACAGCACAGCACAGCACAGCACAGCACAGCACAGCACAGTACCACACGCCCTCCCTCAACCAGTGTTGTGAACCTAAAATGACCGTTCTAAGTTTGTACTTATTTGTCCGTTATCCTCATGAAACATTTCCTGATACAGACACTGGTCATAGACATAGGCGTCGAAACGCCGTGATTATTTAGGGGCCTCAGGCACTCCGAACATATACACCCCTCCCCCCCCCCAGAATGTTCTCCCAAAATTTCAAATGCTCCCCTTTGGGTAGCAAAACACAAACAAATTCAAAGTACACCGCGGCACTGTCTTTCACTTGTCGTGTACCGCTTATTTCATAACAACGCAAATATTGTTTTGACTCTGTTATTGAGAAAATAGCACAATCATTTATCGTGGTATCTAAACAATTAAATCCGCGTTATTCAAAAAATCAAATGCCTTGTGTTTAAAAAAAAACAATGCGTTTAATAAATATATATATGTAATAAAGGGATAACGGGCTTCCGGCCAACGGCCAGAAATGGTGCAATACCCTTGAATATGGATGTCTCCACTTGCGGTATAGTCTGGTGAATTCCAACATGTCTCCCCACTGTGTTATCATGCTGTTATCATGCTAAGTGATACTACTGCATGCTTAAACATCGCTGTGCCTTGTGCGTAAAGCTGTATGAGTTTATGTTGTGGCCGATTCTAGTAAATATCTCGAATAATTTCCGTGATCAAACTGGTAATGTTTACAACGTACAGTTGAACTTCGTATTACGATCACCCATGTTGAGACAAGTACGCCGCACTTAACGTCACCATAGGACAAAGCGAAATCGTTGTAACATTAATAGGCGAGCGGCAAAACCACCAAACAGACCGATTTAAATGGCCCCCTCTACACACACCTACATGTTATGCCATTAGAAAAAAAGGTATAACAGTATATGACATGTTCATAATCGTGAAGTAGATGCGCAACCAGTATAACTTTACGATGTTCACTGCATTGTTAACTTTCTAATATCTGTCATTTTATGGGTGACCTTGTTTGGGTGTGTTGTCAGTTTTACGTATTTACAGCAACATTCTTCATATTGTTTTGAAGCAGAGATAATATGATTTTTTTTAATGTATGGCTTGACCATTTTCTCTTAAATAAAGTAGCTATACAGCCAATTAAATATCAAGACGTTTTCTGAAGCACGCAGTTTCTAAAATTGAACGTTTGACGGTGACCTTGTTTGACCTTGAATTACCGCTTACTGCACCACGTGGCAACTCTACGACAGGCCTAATCATGACGGTGAGATGCAGGGCTTTCCAATGATATAACCTGCAGGTGTGTGTCGGGGGGGGGGGGGGCATTTAAACACCTAAAATAACGCACTTTTTGCGGATTTGCCGCTCGCCTATAACGTATGCGAAGATAATCCCTGTAAAACGACCACCTCGCTAAACAAGTTACTTAAACCAACATTGAGGGGGAAGTTAATGGCGAAGTTCCATTGTATACGTTACTACACGCAAATGCTAAACAGCAACTGTTGCTATGCAGTGGCTCAGGGGTTACTCTTCACGTGTCGGGTGATTTCCTCCAAACAGCCCAAACTTGGGCTAACGCAGGAGTTGTCCTTCTCTAGAATTAGTGAGGCCACTACATGTTACACATGTCAAACTGGTAATGTTTACAACGTACAGTTGAACTTCGTATTACGATCACCCATGTTGAGACAAGTACGCCGCACTTAACGTCACCATAGGACAAAGCGAAATCGTTGTAACATTAATAGGCGAGCGGCAAAACCACCAAACAGACCGATTTAAATGGCCCCCTCTACACACACCTACATGTTATGCCATTAGAAAAAAAGGTATAACAGTATATGACATGTTCATAATCGTGAAGTAGATGCGCAACCAGTATAACTTTACGATGTTCACTACATGTTACACATTTACCCCCCCCCCCCCCCCCCCGTATGAGATCTTTTATTTCCCCTGGCATAGACACCAGATAGAAGGGACCATCGGCTTTTAGTGTCTCTTCCGAAAGACACAGGCACATGTGGGGTGAACGAAATTGCCTAAGTTTCGAAACGGCGGTAGGTGGGATTGAACCACCGTCCCCTCGATTGACAGTCCGGCGCTCTACCACGTGACCACCGCTCACAACGGAGCTTCGGACTCACGGGTAAGAGAACCCGGCTTCGAATTATGTGCTTAGTATGCTGCGGGGCTAAACCTTAGGCAAGTTTCTATTCGCCCTACATTACTCCAGTTCACTCATCTGTATGAATGAGTACATGGCTGTAGACTGTGGTGTATATTTGTGCAAATAGCATTCGCGTATTAATTGCAGCGTGGCTGCAAGCTTCTCAGAGAAGTTGCGATGGTGTTTGATTGAACAGGTGGATGTTGGGCTATGTAAAAACCTACCTTTATTTATTTTATTGTATAATGGAAAAAAATACCTTGATGTGTTTTCTTTTATACTGGGTAGAAGACATCTAACGGCCAATAGACTTACTCACATACGATGATGATGAAATGAGGACGGTGTAGGTCAGCTATCTGACCCCAGTACGGACACACCCACGCGTTGGGACCGGACAATGATGTCGCCTAGGAAACATCCTGTCCGCTATATAACCGACCGGAAGTGCATGTCCGTTCGACGGGGCACTTCCGCCCTGGGGACAAGAAAGCACGGGCGGTCGCAGATGGCGACGTCATCATAAGCTCGCCGACTGCGGTATAGGTTTCTGTTTAACTACGTGCCGTACTAGTATCGATAGCGTTTCTGAGGAGATGAAGAGGTTATCGCGATATCGTTGAAGTCGAGATAAACGACACGGCGGTCGTCGGCGGCGTCACGCGCATTGTGTCGCCGATAACATCAAGTGTTTGCCGGTGACAAAACCATAGACCGCCTTATCAACATCGCTGTAGATGCATCTGTTTGCAGTGTTCATTAGACCCAAAGCGCCGACGCCCGATCTTGTTTGAAGGGTTTACAAGTTTTTACAATAGTGGTCGTTAGCATAAAACAGTCCCTGCATATTTCGCAATCCCGCCTCGTCCTTTATTGTTACACCCTGTGTGTGTGTGTGTGTGTGTGTGTGTGTGTGTGTGTGGGTGTGTGTGTGCGTGCGTGCGTGTGTGTGGGTGTGTGTGTGTGTGTGTGGGTGTGCGTGCGTGCGTGTGTATGTGCGTGCGTGCGTGTGCGTGCGTGCGTGTGTATGTATATGTGTGTGCGTGCGTGTTTGCGTGCGCGTGCGTGCGTGTGTCTGTGTGTGTGTGTGTGTTTATCCGCCTCGTGAAGTAGACGGGTTGTCTCGACTCAAAGTTGCCTAGTATATGTCACGGCGCCAAAGTGGTCGGTCCGCAGCCGCAGGCTCCCCGGCATTCGTGTCAATTTGGCGTACGAAATCATTAGTGTATCATCGGAAGATCTATACGTGTATTTAAGGGTCACATGCGTTCACACCCACGACTATATCAATATATATACTATATATATATATATATATATATATATATATATATATATATATATATATAATGGACAAAAACAGTTGTATTGTATATTTCTGAGCAGCCGTGACTGTAATTAAAATGTTACCGTTGTGAGTACGAATATAAATATATATATATATATATATATATATATATATATATATATATATATATATATTATATTATATACATATATACACAGTCATTGCGGCATTTATGTGGACAGCGAATAGTTGCTTTACTACTGCTACTACTACTACTACTACTACTACTACTACTACTACTACTACTACTACTACTACTACTACTACTACTACTACTACTACTACTACTACTACTACTACTACTACTACTACTACTACTACTACTACTACTACTACTACTACTACTACTACTACTACTACTACTACTACTACTACTACTACTACTACTACTACTACTACTACTACTACTACTACTACTACTACTACTACTACTACTACTACTACTACTACTACTACTACTACTACTACTACTACTACTACTACTACTACTACTACTACTACTACTACTACTACTACTACTACTACTACTACTACTACTACTATAACTGTTGCTCTATTACCGCTGCAGATAACCAATATCTCACCTTGCATATGTAATATTGCCAGGGTGAATATCACATGTCGTGGAAATTCTACTGTAGCTACATTTAGCTGTCAGCAACCTGTATTGTTGCTACAACCAACGCCTAAGTGCACACACGCGTGTACGCTGCAATAGAGCCAGGCAACTAAATAGCGTGACAGCGTGACGTGTAGCTGAAATGACCGGCGCGCGACTAACTGATTATGTCGAGATACAACCCGCCTCGACCTACCTTGACGAGGAGGAAGATTCCGATCCACTTGGCGGCGTTCATTGCTGTGTACAGTTAGCGATCAGTTCCCACATAATTCCCATTCATGAATGCGCCATGGCTGAGAGCGCCAGGTTGCTTCGATCGGTGCCGATGCTGTCGATGCGCACACACATGCTCGGTCGGCTTCAACGTGTGAGTGCTTCAACTCACGTTCACGCAAGGCGAGGTAACGGACTACTATAGTCGGCGCCGCGTTGCAGACAGTTCACGTAGCGATCTCGACGCCGCTTCCGACACCACTGAGCCGGCGACGGTTTTACGTGTGTTCCCCCGCTCGGCTTCTCCGGCCCGATTTCACGGCATACGCGGGTTTGAACGTGGCGGCGCTAGACAATTATGACGTGACTCGAGTCTGCGAGTGGATATTGTAGAAAAACGCTCAGAGCGAGCGAGCGAGCGAGCGAGCGGCAGACAGAGCAGGGATTATCGGGAACTTGTTTGGCTCGCCCGGTGAGAAGGAATGGTTTCTACGCGCAGTGGTAGCCACGCATGCACTGCGATCGAGGTCTGAATAGCGTGTTTGTTGAGTGTGTGCACTGTTGTCTGACAGGGCAAAGTGATTTATACGCCGTGATAAGGCGGTGGTAAATAATGAAGATATCAACCAGACGGTCTTCACGCGTAGTGTACAGCCGGTGTGTGTGTGTGTGTGTGTGTGTGTGTGTGCGTGCGTGCGTGCGTGCGTGCGTGCGTGCGTGTGTGTGATGACATAATATGCATAGACACACACACGCGCGCGCGTGCAAGCACAAACACACACACAAATACGAATGCACATATGCACGCACATACACACGCATACACACCGACATACACGAACACACACATAGACACACACACAAATACACATATGCACGCATGCACGCACGCACGCACGGACGCACGCACGGACACAAGCCCCGGTTCTCAGGCTTCCAGTAATAAATGTCACAAATTCCTGCGCCTTTGTCCAGATAAATATGGAAACGTTGGACACTTGACCGTTGTCAGTCTACTTTGGGGCCGCCTGCTATTTAACGATGTTGTATATACCATATTATAGTGTACGTAGTGTAATATCATTGCAAAAATGTATTAAACCATGTAGTTGCAAACGATTGCCGCCAGTGGCAGCACTCTCTGACAGGTGTTTGTCGATGCTGCTGCCACCTTGCGACCATGTGTTAACATATTGTAAGGTCATTCAAGAAGTACATAAGAGTATACGTGCCACGCAGACCCCTGATCATGCTAAGATCACAAATAATAGTAATAAACGCGGCGCCAAAGGTTGTTGAGCAAACGAGGCGTGTATGCGTGGACATTAGTATTGTCAATGACACTCTCCAAACAGCAACTCATTTGTCTATGTGGTTCCCGAAGTGTTGGTGTGTGACGTCATAATTTTACGTCCACCCGTCACATGATTTTGTGATTGCTGAATGCATAACGTGAGTGGTAGACAAAAAGCTACGTCGTCAGACACGTGACGTCACGTTTGTTTGAATTTCGCGGCAATGTTATAGGGAGGGATAGGACCTGTATTCGTAAACTACTCGAGAAGTGGGGACGTATACAAGGCTAAGTGTGGAACTCGCGATAATGCTCACGGAGACAAACTTAACTATCTCTATAAATACAACATAGGCGATATGTTATAGTTTGTCACCATTTTATTCAATGGAACGAAGCATAGAAATGTTCATAATCATGGTAATGTTCGTTGCTATTTTATTTTTGCAATTAATCGTTCCGTATTTTATTCGTCCGTAATATAGAGAGTTCGGTTGCGAATGATGTTTTCGCTCTTCGGAGCTTTCTCTCCTCGGACGATTTGGTGACTTTCAGCTTCCTCCGCAAATCGAACAAAACACAGTACATACACATAACAGACACGTAAGTCGAACAGACAAGCAACATTTGTCCCGTCCACAAACCACCACAAGCACCAGGTCTGGATACACAACAGGCGAATCCAATCAACAGCGCGAACTTTTTCAGGACGCTCAGTCATTGGGCCTGTTTCTCATCCGATGATTGCAACGGTCCCCCGTAGCAAACAACTCGTCACAAAACTAAACAACACTGAACGTAGAATCGGGCGTTGACACTAATACGTCGTAGTGGCCCACAGAGAAAGAGACTAGACACGGACAGGACGTACGGGGCGGAAGCTATACCAGACTTTAGCGGTCGTGGCGTTGCCGGAAGCGGTCGTGGCGTTGCCGGAAGCAGTGGCGGCGATGTGTTACCGGTAGCGGTGGCGGCGAAGCGTTTCCGGTAGCTTTCGTTGAATTCGTAGCGTTCGTGGCGGTCGTGGCGTTGCCGATGTGGTGTTGCCGGTATCGGTGACGGCGATGCGTTGCTGGTGGTCGTGGCGGCGGCGAAAGCAGTAACGGCGCGTTGTCATTGGTAGTCATGACAGCGATGCATTGCCAGTTTAGGTCGTGGTGCCGATGTCTTACCGGTATTCAGTAGCGAATTCGACGCGCTGAAATTGTAGCGTTTTGAGGCCCGGTGGTCGACACGATACTGGGTATTTACCATGCCACGACAAGCTCGGTAGACGAGACGATAGCAGTTTTTGGCGACGCCGCGATAGACCGGGTACATGCCCGATGGCTGTGAGCGATGCCGTGAGCGTGATTGGCCCGGTAGTCGAATGCGGAGAGGCCCGTTGCGGTAGTCGAGACGATGGTCGATCAACTTGATGCCGCAGTTGGTCCGGTAGTCGATAAACGACGCGATTTAGCGATAAAGACCGACGGTAAAGACGTCCGTCTGGCTTTTTCGCAGCCTTTTTTTTATGTTGGCTTCTCATGTTGAGCTGTTACCGAGCTGTTTCTGAGCAGGTCTCTTGCTCGGAAAGTTGCGCTCAACTCATTTCATCAACGGTCAAACCAACGTATAACGTTACTCAGTCGAAGGTTTTCATTGGCTAAGAGTGAAATCTGTTCTCCAGCCAATCAGAACAATTCCCGCCACATTCAAGAGGAACGTTCTAGAAGAAAAGACTGTTCTACGGACCAATGAGAACGATTGTTTAAAAACTCGGTGGACGTAGCCCAAACAGTGGGTGGCCAAATCATTCCTCACCACACACGTCGTCGGCATTTGCAACGACGCGACGTTTTTGAATATAAAACTGGTCGTTTGTAAGTAATTTTGCATTGTAGTTGAAGTAAGGCTAACGTAAAATTTGGGCGGATTTGAGCTAGTGATTGCTTGAACCAGCGTGAGAATTGTTGCACCCCATCGTGATAAATGGACTGGTCCTTGAGAATTTGAACGCGCATGCGTTTGATGACGTATGCGCTGACGTATTTGATTTAACCAGTCATGCACCGCGAAAAAAGCGACCCCCCGCAATGCCGATAAAACGTGGATCCATGGATATAAAAAATATTCGACCGTGCTTCCTCCGTAATAATTAAAACTCAGCCGCTGAGAAGTACTCAGAAATGTGTACAGTCTGTAGACTTAACATATTTCTACACCAATAAAAAGTGCCTGAGCTTGTGAATAAAGCAAAATATGCATCTTACAGCCCTAGCTGTCCGTCTGTCCGTCTGTCCGACTGGCAGTCTGTCCGTGTGTCCGTGTGTCCGTGTGTCCGTGTGTCCGTGTGTCCGTGTGTCCGTGTGTCCGTGTGTCCGTGTGTCCGTCTGTCCGTCTGTCCGTCTGTCCGTCTGTCCGTCTGTCTATCTACCATTCGCAGTATCATTGTTTTCCCCTCCCTCTTTCTCCTCCCGTTCTGAGACGCCGATTGAATCTGAAAGAACCACACCATCTGTAATGCAGGTTTCAGAGCAAAAGTGATACTGTCAATGACAAGCTTGGTTGTATTCAACGCCCTTCGTGACAAGACGCCGGCCTACCTCGCGTCATTGATCTCAACACACCAACCGTGCCGCACACTCCGGCCAACTGATCGTGGACTACTGAATGTACCGCGGCATAACCTTGGGAGATACGGCCGTCGGTCTTTCTCGTGCGCAGGACCGACCTATGGAATGCGTTGCCGGAAAATCTGCAGCATGCTCACCAAATAGTGTAAGTGTAACGACTTTCATAGCTCATTTTTGTACAAAATCTAGAGGAAGGGTTGGGTCTGTGAGCCTTTTTGCAAGTAACGGAATCTGTGTGTGATATTTCTGCTGAAAGAATGTAAAATATAATATGTCAATCGTTTTACCCGGATAACGCTTTATCTAATCTAAATGACTCGTTGATTGCTGACGGTGTTTTTCGTCATTCGATGTACAATTTCTTAAAAATAATACTTTAAAAACAAAATAGTGGTGTACTGTTTGAACTTGAACTACAGACAAATAAACGTTTGTGTTATAATCGACCAAGAGATCATAATATTTTATTTCTTTGTTGGCAGAATAGATCATGAGTCAGGCAATACTGAATTACTGACTAGTATATATCCTGCTGGTTCAATACTCAATATATAAATTACAATATTGCAATATTTATGTAAGTTGAATGTTTTCATCTTGATACTTCATTGACATCATTGAATATCGAAACACCGCTAAATTGGCACAAATTATAAAACGTGCATGCCATTTGTTCCAGTATTAAATGATTCATTCAACAAAGTAGTATGACAATTAATAATAACAATAGCGGATAGCAGTAATCAGTTAGAACACTAGATGGTGACACAGCAACAGAAAAATAATTATACCTGGAAATTCGATGGAGTAGTGAAAGTAATCATGATTACATTCTAAAGTAATCGTATTCGAGTACATTCTAAAGTCATCATACTCACACTTAAACTCAACTACATAAGGCTGACGTTGTTTGTTTTCGTCAGGCGTTGCTGTATGATTTCATAAATCAGTGAGAGTAATCACATTGTTATTAAATGCACCGGTATTATACAAAGAGCTTCTTCTGTTGTGAATGATATTGTTTGCATTTTATTTATCACTACTATTAAACTGTTATGTGACACATACATATACCAGCTAACATAATAATACAATTGTGTACGTCTTGAATGCATGACTCATTTCCCAAAATATATTATTGAATCATTGCTGAGTTGTGTTGGTAAAACAACTGTTTGGATATGGTAACATCTTGATTCCCACCCTTTGTACTGATCTCGAAGCACCTCAATGGGATTTATACAGTGCAATGTCAAGCCAGTATTTGCAAAACTGGTGGAGGAAAGAGCCTTTTTGAATAAAAATATACAATTCTACAAAATATTGCAGTAGGACCACTATAAAAGTGTGTTCCATACACACAAAATAGGCACAAATATTTGCCATTAGAAAAGTGTGACCCACACTCACCCCTGACCTATTTATGACACACTATCCATATGGGCTCTCTTCATCACATATACAATTTAAAACGTATGCACCTAAAATACAGCGTTATTTTAATATGTATTCAAAATATAGGACCTGCCTACAAAGTATGCAACTTCTGGCACGTTACATCCAGTACACTCAGCTAGCAGACAGTTACATACATCCTAAACTGCCAGAGATATCTATCTATATGTCACGAAGAAGAGGGGATTTGTATTTAATGCTGCACTGAAAACCATGGCTGTAACGAAGTTATAACATGCACAACGCTCTGAGAGAAGGACATTAAGAAAACACTTTTTATTACAAGTAACGCTTATTGTGAGGTTTTGTTATGTTTATTAATAATAATTGCAAGAAAGGAAGCGCATCAATAAACGATTAACATGTAAGAAGTCCACAAACAACACTAAAAACGAGGTGGAACGATATCCTGGACCGGATATACATTCCAGACTGGCTAGCTGCGCGCTGTAACGTCGCGCTAACTTTTGACATGAACCGTTAACCTTTGACATGAACCGCTAACCTTTGACATGTAGAACGACGTTCTGGACCGCTCGACGTTCTCGACCGCCACATCGGTTTTTGTAGGCCTGCGTGGTCTACTACAACCTAATGCTAAGTCAACACACTTTTTTGTATACAAAATATCGGAGTTTTCTGTCACACGACCATACCCCGAAAGTTATCGCAAAGCCTAGCTCTATGGTTTTAAGCATCACTTTGCCTTAGGCTTAGCTTTTGAAGTTTGAGTTTGACTTCGCCTGACGCTACTGCATCAGCCATGGGAACAGCGCAAATACCCGCTCCAGATTGATGAAGGTACACGACTGGTGGGAATCCTAATGTAATGAATGACCCGTTCGCATCCTAAACATTACATGTAACAGTCTAACACGAGCAGCGACCCCAGCCAGCGTGTAGGTGAAATAACCAAAACATTATATAACATGACCGGAGGCTGCATGACCACGCTCCTAGTAAGCGATTTTATTGACTGAGATATATGCACAGGGATGTGCCAATGATAGTATGACTGGTACTGATGTAAACAGCTGCAGCTTCCCCAAGCAGGGGAGGATTGTCTTGACTGTTTCAAGGTTAGCATCGCCAATTTCTGAGCCCGGTAAATAAACTTACACTTGCCTTGACCTTATCCCTTCCACAACCCCACCCTTCATATGTCAAATTCATTTTATTCAGCAGCAAACAATGTTCTTCCATTTTTCTCTTATTTTTCTCCTGCAAATGCCAACAGTAATCTTCAAAATGTTGAAGTTGATTGGTTAAATGGGAGAAGAAACACATATGATCTCCTCACATACACGAACCGCTGATTTGCATACGGAAAAATTACAAAGTCTGGTCAAACCACATGGACCGTTCATGCCTACGGAAATAGTACGCAGTGAAACGGTTTTATATTAATATATTTATGCCAGACAATGTCACATTTATAAACGATCAAATAGGAAGTTTTAACTGCAATGTTTGCGTGTGGCTGCACGCTCCCGCCACATAATGAACTCTCCCGCCAGATAATGAACTGTCCCCGTATCATCTGCCTGGCGCTGATGCCAATGATCATATGTGGATTACTCGTAAGCCATGGCTTGAACCAAGCCCATGATATACAGGTACCATATTAAATATAGCGAATGTTGAGATGTATGTGTGTGTAATAGAGTTGTGTTGCTGAACGGCGTTGCACACGCAGCAAAAATAAAACGTTCCCCATCTAAACTGGTGTATCCTGGTTGTTTTTTTGCAGGCAAGCAAACGCCGAAATCAAGCAATTCAAAAATATGGCTGCCCAACAAGTGCTTGTCGTTTTGTTATGGACCTGCAAACAAATTAAAAATAACTTTACCATGTATATGGTGGTGCACGTTGATTGTGTGTATAATAGGTAACAATATACCGTTTATAGAATTTAAATGTTTTCATGCAGTCAAAACTTATGGCAGTTTTAACTTTCAGAACATGATACCAAATTTGTGACCAATCTTTTTCTACTTCAACAATTCAAAACATGTTACCATCAATGCGTCACACTTCATAAATTAAATAGGTCATTTGCAAAATAAATAGATCAATGGTCATTCTAAGCCAATTAACTAGGTCATCAAGGTCATAATACATTTGCCCAAATTAATTGATTAGTTGTGATTAATTTTATTACTGAAGTTATTCACAATAACAATATTCTGAGTCTGACCAATACAATTACGTCAAGGTCAACTTTAAAAAGAAATGTCATTGATGGTTCACTCTCTGATATGCCATTATGTTGACTATATTATGAACATAAATTATCCATTACAACAACATATATGTGCAATTACAAACTATTCAGTTAATGAAAAGCACTTAATATAATTAGGTCATCTCTCAACAATATAGGTCACCTGCCAGCATTATACACTTATCTAGGTCAAACCAAGGTCATTTCAAGGTCACATGATATGGGGGGTCAACACTTGGTTATTAACATTTGATCTTACATTACAACATTACCTTAGAACAATATTCTGGCCAATACAATTACGTCAAGGTCAACTTTAAAAAACAAATGTCATAACTTTTGGTTTCATTGTCTGCCACTTGGCGACAGCACAAATTATTATTTTATGTTTTATTCCAAAAATAGTCAGACTAGCAGCAGTGATCCATATAAATCTACAAGATAGGCCAGATTATCTATCAATGACCTGTTGCAGAATGTTTTCTTGACTTTTAAAGACATTTTACACAGTACCCCACATAGGTAAGGTCCAAGACATCCAACAAGTTTACCAAAGTTGCTCCCAAGACTTGTCAGAATATTCTACATGGATGCATCAACTAAGCCATGGTTGAATGAAAAATGATAAAGTTCATATGACTAGAATGAGATTTAAGTCTAATTCCCAACATTAAGCAGTTGCAAAGAGTCACAGAGGGTATTTGGTGACATTGTTTGTGACTGTTATACAGAACCATGTTAAATAATAATCCACAAGGAACTTCTTCAAAAGTAAAAGACTGAAATAATGAAGATGACAAAGAAGACAACAGTATGGGTAATCAACTTTTAGAATACAAAAAACCTTGCCAAACAATCTGGACTTAAAGTGGATGGTTGTGGAAAACAAATCCAATAAATTTGTTTTCTCTGGGCTTTTAAGCTAAGGTATCAACTTATTTGAAGTGTGTCTGTAGAGTTGTGTGGCCTGATGTTGAAGGTATATTAACTGCCTTAGCTGATAAAGATTGTGACATTAACATCCTCCCTGACACACAGGTGGACAGGAGTTCAATAACTGCTTTTAACTGATCTTGAATTAAATGTGAAACTGAAATACGTCGCTGTACTGTGTGTACACTTTTTGGCCTATACTTGTAATTGTTTTTTTGTTTTTAGTAGAACATAGAAGTTATTGTGATCTGTAATCTTGCAGAAAAGAAAAAAATGAGTATCAATTATTATTTTATGTTTTATTCAAAAAATAGTCGGACTCATAATTCTGTTACCGTAGCATGTAATTCCGTTACCGACCAAAACCTGTTCACTACGAAAGAACGGTATATATATTATGAATAAAATTATTTCCAATACAAGGTCATTTGATATGTCTATTTACTAATGCTAGCTGTTGGCCCTGGTAGGTTGCAGATTTCAGACGATATGTCATGACATTTATAAAAAAATTACGCTCAAATTTTCTGTGTAATTCCGTTACCAAAATTAAAACAGCCATAATTTCATAATCATTGTACATTTCTTAATAGGTACCACTGGTACTTATAGGGTGTAGTGTGGACTTCAAACCATGTTTAAGTTTCTTTTCTAGACACGTGCTGAATGGGAAAATATAACCATTATAAACCAAAGAATGTTGTGAATTGTAATTCCGTTACCGTGGAATTGCCCTTTTACTTTCTGGACTAACTATGAAAATGACCACCAACAGCCACCAAACTTCTCCTCACATATCTTACATGTAATACATATTCCTCCAAAAAAGAAAATTCACAAAACAAGCGCGCAGATCTCGACGGCAACTCAACCTCTTCGGCAACTCAGTGGTTACTGTAAAATCGCTCTATATGTTAGCATTTATATACAAAATAAAAAATATTTATAAACTTACTGCATTTGCATGTGCAAAATTGTTTAATTAATTATAAGTCATAAAACACTAATTAATTATTATCATCACTATGATCTTCAGAAAACTATGAGTTTTATTTTAATGTGATTATAATACTTTTATTACATATAGAGCCAAATCCATAATTGTTTGTGGTGCTACACAACATACTGAGCATTACAAAATAAGCAATAAGGATAATGTTACCCACAGGTAATATTTATAATAAATAATAAAAATACATGTATATACATAATTCAGTAAAATTACCTATTAGTCATAAAGTAGAAATGGAAATTTTTCCCAAACCAAGGTTTGCATGCATGAGTGCATACACGTGGGCATGTGCACACCCACCCACCACAACATTTTGGACTGGCAAAATTTTTATTCTGCATAAAAGCCTGGTGTGCTTTGGTTAATTTTGACTACAGTCAGTGGGAAAGCAGTTGTACAGTGGTGCCATCTTGTGATAGAAATATATTAATGCAAATTGACACTGACGTTTTGGGTCATAAACACTACATGTCCCAGAACATATTGAAATATTGGTCAATGTGAAGGTGATTTAAACTGATATTAAAGCCATAATGTTTTTTGGGGAGTTGGCCTAAGTTGGTTTGTCATTTGTCAAAAAGCACATTCGTGCATCATCAGTAAAATTATGTTTGTGCGGTTTCAGCACAATGTGTCACCATTGACGTTGGTGACATAGTGACGACACGACTGGGGATGACTTTGGAAATTGAAGTCTTCACCACACGGACGACGTGAGAGAACTCCACAGAATCACCCATCCATGCAATGTCACTCCTTCCAAACAGCCAAAATATTTTTGGACTGGAGGTTGGGAAAATCCTTATGACAGCACAAGACAGCGAACATTTTCAACATTTGGTTTTGTTGATGTAATCAGCTTAACTTTGTGTGCACTCTTGTATATTTAGATCATACCGTAGTTCCAGTGCAATAAGATGTGCGATCCAGAAAAGGCTTAAATTGTTATCCACTGTCGGTGAACTTGCTGGAACATACAGGGAACCAAGTCAGGACTTTAGAGGCCTGTATCTTCAACTTGCGGACACAATAATGAGCCAACTCAATACAGTAGCAGACGTGCGATGTCGCTTGATTCCAAGATGTGTTACTGCAGTTCCACGACTAACCACCCTGCAGATTACTTTGTGGATAAAACACAAATCACTATTCTGGACTTCACATTTAAAAATTCAAACTTCACAACGTACTGGCAATTGGAGATTACAATACTGTCACCAGGTGGCGTGGCAGATCCACAGTTTGTGACCTTTAACATGACCTAAGTTTTCTTGATCCTTGGAAATATCCATGCGATATTCATCAGTCCTCATGACAATTTGTTGGATAACATGAAGACGGACATGTGAGCCTTCATGACAGTCGTTGAAACAAGAACCTTTCTATCAACACTTGGTGGCCACTGAGGTATTTTGCCCGCAGCTGCAGTGTCACCTTTCCCAGAATTCCTTAGCAGCGGGTTGACAGAACAATGCGATAGTCTGACAGTCCAACTGCAGTGTATATTGAGAGTTACTTCAAAGTGGATATATGGCTGGTACCAGGCTGGGGTGATGGAAGACAACAGGTAGGGAAGCCTTCTTTCTAATTTTCTTTCTGTACATACCATGTTGGAAACTTGGAGTCAAGTATTTGTAGTTTAATAGCATTTTTCAGTGCTTGTACATGATCAGAACTTGGGATTAAATTATTGTACTTTCTTTTATTTAATTAATCATTTTTCAGTGCTTGAACTTGAATTTGTACTTATATTTTTGAACTTGTACTTAGTCAGTTGTGCTTGCCAAACTATAAAGTGCATTCCAAGTACCTACCTTGAGTCTTTAAAATACCAAATAATACTTGTAAGTTTCTACACTGACTTATAATGAGTGACGCTGCTTTGTACAACATGGGCATCCTGATATTATACTTAAATAATTTAATGCAGGACAACACTCCCAGATAAACTTGACACAGGCATATGGCATGCTTGTTGATAACACAAGTCAGTTATACGTTTGTATTAAGGCTTACAAGTAAGCCAACTCCATATGTATAACTGGCATCAAATAACTATAATAATAGTCCATTTGCCACTCCTATGGTTGTCATGGTGGACCTATGAATTGCCAATTGTATAAAGTTTGGTGGATTTGTCATCACATGGGGTCACTGATGACATCTATAGTTGGGTTGTCAGTCCGACAACCTTTGGGACATTTTTATATGCAAATTATTGCGACCATTATTGAAACACCTAATTTATTCAATATTGTTAAAGTATGCATGATACTCTCACAAAAACAGCTGTATGCAGAGACCCTTTCACCCATCATTTGGATGGGTACAACCTGTTTTGGACGGGTAGAAATATAGCTGGATGGGTAAAAAGTCTTGTTTTATCTAACAATTAATATATCTCCAAAGTGAATTTACCTTTATCAAAAGAACATAAACATTATACTGTACAATGTAACCCAGTAAAAATATCAATACATTCTTTGCATGACATGTTTTCAAATCAGTGTTCATTTCCTGAGTGGGCAACAAATGAAACACCACTGTCTCTAAACAAACTGCTTCTCAGACGCATACTCTGCTTGAAAAGACAAAACAGTCATTGCTCAGGGATGGATTCTTTACTTCCGCTCACTGTCATATATACTAGTATTACTAAAGGGTCAAGTGGTCAAATTTGGCCGGGATAGTTTGGGTTTTACTCGGGTGATGTCTAGCAATGTTCTGCTGCCTTCTGCTTGAGGGACACCAACATGGAAAAGGACGTCTTCCTTGTCTACGAGCCCTTGGACAGAAAAGCCCCACTTCCATTTGACTCTTGAAGGCGTCGTGTATGTCACATTATACATGTCAATGTCATCGATTTCTTTTACTACTCTGCCAGTATACCAATGTTGCCCCTACATGACAGCAATGTGACTGCCAAAGGTAACAGTATCCATGTATACTTAATCTGTTCTATTGCCTTTGCATTCACCACATCATTCACTTCAGGTACAATCACCATGTCTCTCACTGTGGGAGTGATCATAAACCTCTTTCTCTTTGGGTGCGATCATAAACCTCTTTCTCTTTGGGTGCGGTCATAAACCTCTTTCTCTTTGGGTGCAGTGATAAACCTCTTTCTCTTTGGGTGCGGTCATAAACCTCTTTCTCTTTGGGTGCAATCATAAACCTCTTTCTCTTTGGGTGCAATCATAAACCTCTTTCTCTTTGGGTGCGATCATAAACCTCTTTCTCTTTGGGTGCAATCATAAACCTCTTTCTCTTCAACCGTGTTCACCACCTCGATCTCTTCGGAATCGTAAGTGAATCGGAATCGCAATAGGAAGTGTTTATTGACCCCAAAAATATACATAATACAATGTCCAACAAATTAGCTATGTACAGCTCAATTATGAAATAATATTGCATTAGTGCCACGGTGAATATATCAATTATTTCTATATAAATAAATTAAACAGGGGTCGAGGAGACTGTCACTGTTCACAATCTCGCTCTCCAGGGCTCGACATTGGCACTGGCCAATGACTCGACGCGTGTTTTAAAGCTGTTGGGCCACTTCTTGCAACTCCCATGCTTTGATCTTGCAACTGCTGCCTTCAACCAAGTCTATGTTGAGCAGTCATTCTATATTGATCAATCTATTCACATATATGAGCAGCATATGACTACTGTCAGTCACAGTTCATCAATGTATATTAGCAGTATTGTCTACTGTCAGTCACAGTTCATCAATGTATAATTTTATGAGCATTATTGTCTACTGTCGGTCCAGTTCATCAAAGTATATGAGCAGTATTGTCTACTGTCAGTCACAGTTCATCAATGTATAATTTTATGAGCATTATTGTCTACTGTCGGTCCAGTTCATCAAAGAATATGAGCAGTATTGTCTACTGTCAGTCACAGTTCATCAATGTATATGAGCAGTATTGTCTACTGTCGGTCACAGTCCATCAATGTATATGAGCAGTATTGTCTACTGTCGGTCACAGTTCATCAATGTAAATGAGCAGTATTGTCTACTGTCAGTCACAGTTCATCAATGTATATGAGCAGTATTGTCTATTGTCGGTCACAGTTCATCAATGTATATGAGCAGTATTGTCTACTGTCAGTCAACGTGAGTTCATCAAAGTATATGAGCAGTATTGTCTACCATCAGTCACAGTTCATCAATGTATATGAGCAGTATTGTCTACTGTCGGTCACCATGAGTCCATCAATGTATATGAGCAGTATTGTCTACTGTCAGTCACCGTTCATCAATGTATATGAGCAGTATTGTCTACTGTCAGTCACAGTTCATCAATGCATATGAGCAGTATTATCTACTGTCGGTCACAGTTCAATGAATATGAGCAGTATTGTCTACTGTCGGTCCAGTTCATCAAAGTATATGAGCAGTATTGTCTACTGTCAGTCACAGTTCATCAATGTATATGAGCAGTATTGTCTACTGTCGGTCACAGTCCATCAATGTATATGAGCAGCATTGTCTACTGTCGGTCACAGTTCATCAATGTATATGAGCAGTATTGTCTACTGTCGGTCACAGTTCAATGTATATGAGCAGTATTATCTACTGTCGGTCACAGTTCATCAATGTATATGAGCAGTATTGTCTATTGTCAGTCACAGTTCATCAATGTATATGAGCAGTATTGTCTACTGTCAGTCACAGTTCATCAATGTATATGAGCAGTATTGTCTACTGTCGGTCACAGTTCATCAATGTATACGAGCAGTATTGTCTACTGTCGGTCACAGTTCATCAATGTATATGAGCAGTATTGTCTACTGTCGGTCACAGTTCATCAATGTATATGAGCAGTATTGTCTACTGTCAGTCAACGTGAGTTCATCAAAGTATATGAGCAGTATTGTCTACCATCAGTCACAGTTCATCAATGTATATAAGCAGTATTGTCTACTGTCGGTCACCATGAGTCCATCAATGTATATGAGCAGTATTGTCTACTGTCGGTCACCATCCATCAATGTGTATGAGTAGTATTGTTCACTGTGAGTCAGTCCATCAGTGTGTATGAGCAGTATTTTTCACTGTGAGTCAGTCCATCAGTGTGTATGACCAGTATGTATGAACAGTATGGACCTTGTGCACTATGACATCATTATCTAGGGAAGCCCTTCCGGCGCAATGCATTGTGGATATTTTGTACTAGTCAAAATGTTGTTTTGCGGCCATTATTCCATGTTAAAAGGCATGAGTTTTTCGGTTGTCTTGCAAGATCTGGCTGTATCATAAACTGGCTATATAACAAGTAAATGTAGTGAACAAACTTCACTGCACATAATCAATGTGTGTGAATACGTCATCAAAGAGCGTCGCAACTTATTATATTACTGGTGATGCCATACTATTTGACAGCAAGATTCTCGTTGAAGTCATCTTGTGAAGTCACGCGTCTGCCGCCAGGCTATACAGTAGTACCTTCATCTTCTATCGGGTACTGTCAATTTTTTTGTGCAGCTGCGATAGCCATATGTCTTAGTTGGTATAATTGTGATTATCTTGATGTGTACAGCCTAGTTGTAGGTAATTGTATAGAAATGTGTCGCTTGAGACAATTTTCTGAAGCATAATTGTAGTTATTTGTTCCAAAACTTAGGCTAAGCCGAAGCTACGGGCTGTTTGGTTTATGATAATTTATTATATAATTATATATGTACCTGCTGTAGATTGAGCAAAAACAAAACAGTTGATAAATATTTCAGGTATATGTGTTTTGTCCACATCTTGACAGAATGTCATAACTCGGAAAACAATTGACATTTCACTTCCACGAAAACCCATTCACCCGCTATTTCGCCAACTCTGTCTGGTGATGCAGCTAACTGTCCATGTTCTGCAGAAACAAATATACCACATTTGCTGATATGGACAGCTTCCATTTGAATGGCGAACATCTCGCATGCCTTCCCTTTATTCGCCAACCCATATTGCATATGCACAGAACACGGTTTTGCAGCTGGGTTCCCAACAGTTATTATGCGTCTTACCTTAGCATTAGGTGAACCTGCACCACAACAAGCCTTGCACATGCTTGCGGTCACTCGCCTTTTCTTCATTCAAAACCAGTGAATGTTGCTGTCCTGTCTAATTGTCTGTTGCTCGATGTTTGCAACATCACCAGGTACCTGAAATTATAATCTGTTTGTTATTACCACAGAATATGCCAACACAAATGGTACCACACATCATGCTCGGAGTCATGTTTCACATAATAGTTTTTATTATTATTATGTTAAATTTATTCTACAATTATTATATTAAATTTTCATTCAACTTACAAGTACATGTATTAGTTATAAAGTATTAAATTATGCCATTCTATCATTAAAAACATCTTGTTGTGACCGATTATATGTTTGCCAACCTGCAACTGTGACAGTATGATTTCTTCTGGTGTCATGTGTGTCTGTCTCAATCCCCAAACTTGTATCTTCACTAGTATCAGAGCTGGTCTGCAGGAGTTGGTTTATTCACATGATGTGGATGTACAAACACAGCTTTCATAGTAGCAGTGTCGATGACAGGATCTTGTATAGCACAGTAGTCGCCGTACCCATCTCTAGAAGTATCCTCAAATGCTCACCTCGACCGTATGTGTACACATGATTCTTAACATCTCTCTCCCCTGAAGCAGTTATAGCCAGACATGGGGTCAAATATACTGAAGTGTATTTAAATACAAATACTCTGGTGGGATTCAAGTACAAATACATTAACATTGGCAATTTTTTTTTTATTATCATTACTTCTGAGTGAATTGCCAAATGACACATTAAAATTAATTGACTTTTAAGACTTCAATCAAGAACAATTTTAATAAACTGCAATGTATTAATAATCATGTCATATGTAAATAAAATAAATGAAATTATGAAGAAATTATTAATACTTTAAGTTTATAAAAGTATTTCAATACAAATACTGTAAATTCCTAAATTTGATAATTAATTTTTGCTGATATGGACAGCTTAATATATATATATATATATATATATATATATATATATATATATATATATATATATATATATATATATATATATATATATATATATATATATATATATACATACACAAATATACAATGGAAATCAAATAAACATATTCATTAATCCTTGTAACATATGTTTTCATTTAGTATCTTAGAAACTTTGCAAAATCATGATCAGTGTAATTATTATGGATACTGTACTTTGACATTGTCTCACCAATGATCTTGGGCTTTGTCCTCTTTTTGCTTGTTCTAGAGCGCAGATGCCATTGTTGAGGTTGTCCTGTGCAGCTAGTCTTCATCTGTGATTCTCGGAACTCGACTAGGGCAAACAAGATTGCTGCTACATTGTTGCATTTGCCTCCATGCCCTACCACATACTGACACTCCGCATTCAACACAAATGAACAGTCAACATATATAACTATTTTGCAAAGATAGGATTGATGTTTCATGCTGACCATGACATGGTTTTTCTGCCACTGGCAACATGGCGTTATCGATAGCGACTCCGTCTGCTGATAAAACAATCACTTCTCTCTTCATCAGATATCATACATGTGTGTTTAGTTAGATTTCTGCGGGATATCTGAGAGATTCTTTCCAGTTGTAAAATGCCGGTGAAGTGACATAAATTAGGTACTCTGTCATCCACATAACTTTGCGCAATGTCATAAGCCAAATTCTTGTCTGGATCAACGATGTATTTAGAAAAGCCATTGGTCATGAGACATTTCACTCTGTAACATGCGTACAGCTACCGTCACATTAACAAAATGCAATTGTAAACTTATAGATATAATGTATGCAAAAGTATTATAAGTGTAAGTAACTGCAACAGAACAGGTTAGAGTCACTGTCACTGTATTTATTTATATTATTATAAAACTCATAGAAAAAATTATTAGTGATATAAGTCTACAAACACACTGACAGACAGAGAACAGTATTGCTTTACAAGATATATTTCTTATTTACCTTCTCACGAAACATGCTTTTGATTTAGACATCGAGGCAGACAACCCACGTGTGCGTAGCCACCTACGCAGGTCATCCGGAAGATTGATCTACACATTTGCATTTCCAGTTTTGCTCCTTTCACATCTTCTTCACTGAATTTAACTAAAATGTCCATCTCTCCTAGTGATGATATTCTGTATTTAAATGTGGTAGAACACACATACCTTAAATGTTTACACAGTTTTACTTTTGCTAAACAAATTCTTCTGGCATGTCCAATTATATACCATTTACATCTTCCTCAAGTAAGTTTGTATCAAAATGTAAATAATTTTCAGTGATGACATTTTGTCAAGATGTGGATAGAACACACACCTGAAATATTTATCAATTGTTTTTTTGCTCAATCAACAGCAGATACATATATAATTATATAATAAATTATCATAAACCAAAGATACCTACAATCGTTATTAAACGGACGTGACAAAACGTGACAAAATTGACCACGTGACAAAACGGACCACAAGATGCTGGTGACTGCACTTGGATGCGTCCCTTGTTGCCGGTGACCTCATGGGCTACAACGTTCACCTCGTCGACATTTCCAGGGTGATAAAAGTGGACATAGGAGTGACCAAGCACTTGGATTTCTTCAAACTCGTAGTAGTCGCTGTTGGCCTCCATTATGATGGCCGGATTACTGGTGATGAGGTCAAGGTTGTCCACCATCAACATGCGGTGGTCCGGGTTGACCGCAGTCACATTCAGACGAGGGTTATACTTCAGTTCGCGGTACTGGGGCCCGTGATTCGACTCGTACTTATAGATCGTACCAGGGCCGCCGACAAGCATCGAGTCGTTAGTGCTGGTGGCTCCCCCTGCTGCCAGGTATTTGCCACCGAAGTGATTATTAAAAGTAATGTGCATGCCAATCCTGCTGCCGCTGCCAGCACCGCCTGCACCACTCCCTGCGCCGCCGCTCGCATCAAGCGTGCCATGTCCAGTGACATTGTACGCTTCAACGAGAATGGTTCCGCCTGAGCCGCCGCCTGCGTTGGCGCCACTATCTGTGTCACCGCCGGCAACCGTCAGCAGGCCGCTTATGTTGATCTGACGCCCAATCCTCAGATCACCAGGGGCGACAAACCTCACTTTCTGCCACATAAACTGCATCAAGCTCACGCCACACAATCCGAATTCCTTCGCGACAGAACAGTACGACCTCCCTGGCTGTACTTTAAATAATGAACACAACATCGTCAGCATGTCTTAAATGGTGCATGGCTAGATCATATGCGTTCTTTTTTTAATTATATGCTCAATCACACCTGCATTAAAATGATCGTATTACTAAGTTAATTTTATAGGTTCTCATCATATTCGCATTTAGCCTGCTCTTGCTCACCAGTGTGCGTACATGTAGCTTGCAATAGGTCTAAGCTATGTAGCCAAAACAACATTCCGCAGTAACTCACCTACATCGCAGCTTCCTCAAATAGATGCATCAGCACCGAGGTGTTTTCTGTTTATAGTATCTCATCGTATCTCATCTAAGAGTATCTGGTATGTGAGTACAACATTATTGTACACTGTATTGACAATAATAGGGCATAATAATCCATACATGTTAAGTTTCAGAAATGCCAAAATAGTAGATTTATACGTAAATCAAAGGGTCTCGGAAAATCGGGCTTTTATGCATAATTGTTTTTAAACCATAAATTCAAATAATATACACTGTATTTCAAAAGAGGATTACATTTGATTGATTAACACATTAACACGAATTTGTATTATCACTAACAGTTCACCAGTGATAATATACCATACCATTTTTGTTCAATCCCTGTCAATCTTATATAAAAAAAGTGTTGTCGTTTATCTCTCGTCAGTTAAAAAAGAAGACATGGTCATAAATGAATAACATTACAATGTTCAGTAATTTACTTGTGTTCTTGCCATTTAGGTATAGCATTAGCATGTTTGTTCAACTTCTGATATGCATCATATTTTGCAAAGAATCCCTTGGATGAAAAGCAGCAGCATCTACATGATATTTTATTACACAACTGATTTCATCTTTACATGTAAAACTTCAACATAGCATTTGTTATTTATAAGCCAGTCTGGGCCATGGTGACAGAGGCATGATGGGAGACATATTAAACAAGCATGCGCTCTGTTTGTTAAGAAGAATGTTTTTCATTTACATGTCAAATGTACTCAAATAGTAATGCTTAGCAAAAATATATAAACTTTAAAATATGCACATGTAGTGTAGATGTATGGATGGGCATTATTTGTGTAGATATAAATGGATTGAGATTTGCCTTACAAGCCTTACGTATACGGTGGGCGATAATAGGGTATCGGAGCTGTTTGCGGTGCTCCCATAAAGATTATAAACAATGTCAACAACAGGCAAGGGGTAGGCATTGCACCTAGATATTTATTAGACTGTTTTCAATGTTCAGTCATCAAAGTAAGATGTGATTTAAATAACTCCAATTCAGGCCATTGTTCAATTTGTTGTCCGCACTGCTGATGTGTCTGGCGTTTGTACATGGACTTTGTGAGCATTAAATTAGCTCAGTCTCGGACTCGATTGCAATTACCAGAATTAGTTATCCAGCGTTGTCATTGTGAGGCGACACAGAAAAATACGCCAGACAATGCCCAGCCAGAAATAAAACCAATTATCTACACCCTGTTGGGTAAGTTGGTTAGAATTTGTTTGTTTGGGTTTCATTGAAAACCTGGAGATTTGCTACTCCCGCCGGGAGAACAGGAGATGTAGTACAATACCGGGAGGCTCATAAATGATATATAGGTATCTAAGAAGTAAAGTGAGTTCTGGGCTTTTCTGTACATAGTACTAGTAGGTTATGCTGTCTTGTAATTCTGGTGTTAGTAGCTAGAGTCTTTTTTGGTAGATACTGTTCGAAGGATTTAGGCAGCTTCCTTCCATGGGCTGTTATACATCAAAAGGAAATGTTTTTCTTATATTATGGGCAACCGACCATAATGCTTTATCTGATATTTTCATATATTTCATTAAAGTAATGTTTTAACACCTTAATTATGACTAAGATGATTTATGTATTGTAATTATAGTTGTTCTTTAAATTATTAACTGAATTATGACTTCAAAAACAGCCCAACTCTACACCTTTATGTATCTGTCCTTCAGTGTAAGATAGATTGCTGAACATGTATCTGGGATTATCTTTCCAATGTTAGTACAGTGTATGACCAATTCTGTACTGATACTCAAAAAATTGGTAACTGCTACCTGTAGGACATATATCATGAAATAATAACTTGAGTTTATGGTAAATCAGTCACTGCATTAGTTGATTATTAATTTTCAGCATCATATGCTGATATTATAATCATAATATTGCTGGAATGTCAAATTAGTCAAACCTATGTAAAGCAGCTCACAATTTTATTGTTGTGTGCATGAGATATTCAAATTGTAAACAAAAGCATCAATATTTATATCTATACTGCTGATCATAGTGAGACAAATTGAAACTTACTTAGCAAACACAGTGGTGATAATTATCTACCCTGGCTAACCATGGAACAGACAACCTCATTTAGAATAGTAAGTCTCGCGCACGAAAACGAGGCTGGGGGCAGTTGGGGGCAAGAAGTCCATATTCTCCATATTAACGTATAGGACTTCGTTTTGTTTTTGGTTGTAATAATCGAATTGTTCCAGTCTAACTATTTCAGTTATACTGTCCGAAGGATTATTACAAGCAGAAGCAGTGGAACACTTTGCCGGTGACAATGATCACGGAAGTCATGAATTTTTATCGATTGTTATGGTGGTTGCCATGGCATCGCCGGCTTGTTTTCGACGATCTTGACTAATCACGAAAAGTGCCATTTTCTGCGCAGTACAACCTGTTTGGGGCTACCGTATACATGTGTTATGACTATGACTTGTCAGATATAAGTGCTTATCGAAACCACAACGTACAGCAATGTAAAATGCAAATCCCGCAAAAGGCACACACAGCCTAAAATTGTGGGGAGTGTCTATTTTCTGCACTACGCAAATCGCTATGTCTATGATAGTGGGGTAAACTCAATATTAAATCGGGCATTTAAGATAAGAAAGGTATAACACAACATATTTATGACCTTATTTTCCTAGTATTCATCAGTCGGAAGTTACAACTGTCATCCATCGAATATTATTCTTAATGTCCAGTCCCCAATCAGCTCCAGTCGCGCGGAGTCTCGCCATGTATCGTGACACACTTACGGGCCCTATTAAACAAAAATGACCATAAACCACTAACAGTATTAATTATTAACTATTCACCCCCATGCTTGCCTGTATATGTATGTAATGTTCAGCTGTTGCATGTAAGACATGACAAGGCCATGTAAACCTTTTATTTATCAAACAAATGTATACACAGAATATCATCAGTGTACAACAGTGAACATTTCTTTATTGACAGGTAGCCTGGTATTTAGTATATTCTTATCTATAAAAAAACCAAGTCTGTTGTGTGACAAACTCATTTGTTCTAACCACATTTTGTTCTAACCGCATTTAATTTCTGTATAACATACCTTGATAGGTAGGCAGTCTATGACAACAAAACTGTGACTACACTATGCCTGAAGATTAGCAACGTGCATCAATCTTCGTATGGCCACCAGGCTATCTGTCAATAAATAGATATGCCTTACCTGTGCAATCTGCAGATGGTTGCTGCTCTCTGTAGATTGCACAGGTCCAGCTAATGCGCCTAAAATGAACGGTAATAGCCAAACATCTGTACTAAACCAATCAAATCATTGAAACGTCAACATGACATTCACATAATTATGTAATACACTTGTCGCTAAAAAGCGAAGAGTTACAGCAAGGCGCTCAGCAGATGGTATTGCATCGTGTATGGCTATGTCTTTATGGACGATTAACAGCGAAACAGTGTCTAGAAGATATTGATATTGATGTACGTCCATCTGGACAAAGTTTGCAAATGTGCTGGGGTTCTCCACTTTAATTTCCTTCGTCAGAGCATGAAATAAACCGAACTGCTGGCACCGCGGAATCCATTGGTGAACCACCATCTTTTTTGTTTCTTCAGTTTTTCTTTCTTTTCTTCGTCATCAATTTGCTGCAGCACAGCCTATGCACCGAGCAAAGTTGCATGTTCTTCTTCACTGGTGCTGGATTAGTTTTGTTGCACATGAAAACCATCCGTGGCCATTTGTGTACATCACTTGCGTATAGCCTCCAGCAATTCTTTGTGTGAAAATGGTAAGAATCATTTTTATTCATTTATGGGCATTTAATAAAAAGAACATCTAACAATGTGTATTTCTCCTAGCTCACCTCCTGTTTCTAAACTTTTCAGTTACATCAACACGTTATACTGCTCCTGCACAAAGTGGCTATACTTGATAAACACAAGGTTTCACTCACTGTCAAACAGGGCTTTATGCAGGATAAAATTATTGCCAATCACACATGTTTTGGTGGACATATGGATGTTAACTGTTAAGCTAGTTTACGAACTTTCAGATGTGCCTGATGACCTGAAATGGGCTACAAACACACATATGACACCATTTACACTCACTTCTAAGGCATAACTAACAATATCTATGGTTTTTGGAAGACCTTTTTTTTGCTCCTTCATTTTTTACCCGTTCACCACCCGTCCACCCATAGTTCTGCCCGTCCATATTCGTTTTTTGTCCTAATGACGGGTGGACGGGTCTCTACATAAAGCTATGCTGTCAAATGACTGACCCGCGTCGCCAGTCTTCACATCAGTCAGTCAGTAATGCTGCCAGAAGTCGCCGGCTATGGACCATGTTCCCTGCACTTTCTCCTGGCGAAGACACCTGAGGAAAAAAACACAATAAAAAGAGAATTACAATATGTACAGTGACTAAAGACGTTGAAACCAGTAGGCTCAATGCTTACATATGCCCATATTCCTTCACCCCACTGGCGTCAAAGGCGTTAATCCCACAGCGATGTGGTCGAGATTACGCTAAAGAAACTGGCATCTCTTCCAGCATTCGGTTGCGTGGCACAGTAATGGCGCGAATTCGGAAGAGACATACCTACCGTGACGTCACAACAATATGACAAACGCACCATTTTCGTTTCTGACAACGTCAGATTTCAAGATGGCGACGCCGTTGATATAGCAAAAAAGTGCTGTCGGTTCATCTAACGTTCCTTCAGTGGTGGTGCCACCACTGAACGCTATCTTGACTGTCTGCCAATAACTGCTACTGTAGAGGAAATGAACTGTATCTATAACGACACATGTGTTCTTTATTTATTCATTAATTCGTATTACAGTAATACAAATGAAACAATTATACCAGATGTATTTATTTATTGTATTATTGTAATAACATATTGTTTTTGTAAATTGTAATCATATAAAATATTTATATAGGATAATAAAATGTCGTAAAATGTATGAATCTTAATCTCATAAGCATACATTTTAAAAAGAGCTTCACATATGTATGACAATTGATAACATGAATAGCTCTGTTATCAAACATGGCTCAAGCTTCAAAGACACCGCCCAAGACATCGGCAACGTGTCGGGTGTAAATCACTGGGCGATATTAAATGTCTGTAAAATCATCATCATATTGGTCACCTTTCAGGACACCCCGCGTTGAATACACAGCCCTTCCAGCACCCTCTGTCATTTTTTGCCTTTCCCGGTTTGCATGCCCATCCATTGGCTGCCACAGGACAAGTTTGTTGGCAACTTCATCATCGTGTCTGACACCATGCCCAGCGAGCCGCATTCTTCTTTGTTGTACTTTGGTGGATACTGGCGGTAATTCACCATATAGTTGTATGTTGGGTATGTGTAGTTTCCATGAGACATTAAGGGCCATCCGTAGCATTCTAGTGTAACAACCGTCAAGTTGCTTTTTCATAGTTTGTGTTATTGTCCACGTTTCCGCACCATATAGTAGAACTGATTCGACGGTAGCAATAAACAGTCTGACTTTTATCCTTTTTGAGAGTGTTGACGGCCATATCGTTCGTAGTTTGTGACAGGCACTCCAGGCAAGAGTTTTTCTTACTTTGAAGTATTTGTGCTCTCCATCCATGCCTCTAAGTATTTAAAGTTTTCAAATATTTTTATTATTGTTCCATCCCTTGAGTTTACAGTTATCGGTGTGTCATGGTTGAATGCTTGAATTTATGTTTTCTTTGCATTGCAGTGTAGGCCGACTTTTCCTGCTTCTTGTTCTAGGCGTGTTAGTACCTCTTGTGCCTGCTCTGTTTCTTCAGTTATTAGGGCGAGATCGTCTGCGAAGTCTTGTCTCGAGGTCAGTTACTATTGTTGCGGGAAATGTTTACTCTGTCGTTTTTGTAAGTGAAATCCAAGTCCTTCCTCTCTGCCCTGGTATGTTTTTCTCATGACGGTGTCGAGGGTGATTGCAAAAAGGTATGGAGCTAGGATGTCCACTTGAAGTACCCTGGCGATGATTTGAAAGAATTCTGTTTCTCCATCTGGTGTAATCACTCTTGTTCTTGTGTTCTCGTGCAGTTTGTTGATTGCTGCAAGTAGTCTTGGCGAGTGAGTGAGTGAATTTATTTGGTAAAACATTATAATACATATAAATATAATATTAACCGGGGATAGACACAATATTACTTGTACCACACGGTTCTACCGACATCATGCTGCTATAATCGTCTTCCCGCTAGCAGACGACAATAGACAACACTGTATTTGTTTAGGTGGATACTTACCTTCATCAATGAAAGAGTTCCATTTATGGTGTGTCTATTTTCGAAAAAACACTCGCTTGGTCAAACGAGCTCCTTCATTAGAACGACGTTGAGCAAACGTGACCCCTGACACATCAAAATCAGGAATAAGTAGAAAAATCACTTCTCGAGTTAAAGATAAATATATGAAAGGTAATTTTATGGGCTTTCCAATGGTATCAAACACAAATGTCTAGCGTTATTGGTCGCCAAGTTATTGTTTTATTTTTCCTCACCTGCACTGCAAATCGAACTGCTGTTTGTCATCGGATGCCTGCTTCCTGCTTCCCAATCCAGGAATTGTTGACAGCAGGGTCCATCATCAAAACACCTGCAACTACAGATGAATCCACGAATGTGTTCAAGTTCTTGATAAATGAATGCATATGTATGGTACTTAATAGTAATAAACATTGAGTAAATATGAATTTTTTTAAACAATAACAACAACCACACTATACACAGTTCACGTGTAATAATTATTTTGACACGAATGTACTGGGCTTGGTTTTTAGTCAAACCTTGCAGTTTCCCATGGCACATACACTTTCAGTTCATCGGCAACTTGCTGCCACCCTTCAATCCACTGTTGATGCACAGTCTTCGTTCCACATCCCTTCATGGTTCCATATAAACATTTTCACTTTGAAGAACTACTTTTATGAATGTCTTCTCTTCAACCTCCCCCATAGTTTTGTGTAGAGACCCGTCCGTCCACCCGTCATTAGGACGGGTAAACACGAATATGGACGGGCAGAAATATGGGTGGACCGGTAAAAAAATGAAGCCCTGGGAAAAAGGTCTTCCAAAGCCATATATATATAGGGGTGGGGGGTATTTTAGCAACACATCTGAACAAGCACCTCACTTGAACTTGAAGAAGTGCATAGATTCAGACTTGTTTACATTAGCCAGAGAGAGGGAGAGAGCCAATTTCGGTTAATCAGAGGACAAGATAAAAGGACGGTGATTGCAGGATCAGTAAAAACAAGTCGAGCATAATTTGATTGACTTATGCTACATAACTATGATTTTATTTTGTCCATACCATGTTTTGCCATATCAGTAATTCAAAGAAACCATTTCCACTGATGCCAGCCTATTAAAACCGATTACTATTCAAAATGGCCGTCATTTTATCCGAAAATATGTAACTGCCACGATTTTGTGCCTGTTCCTATGTTTTAGCATACGGACAAGAACACAGTACTGGCGACATTTATACTGCCTACATGTAATGTCTCAACATATGAGGAATTTAACGTAACCATTTTCAATGAAGTATGACTATGGTCACGTGACACAAATTCAAGATGGCTGCCATTTCAACCGAAAATAGCCAAAATTGAAGATTTATTTACAGTTCCTCTTCAGCAATGAGCATTCATCATGACTGAATACCTCTCAACTGCCTGACAAAGAGACTACAACTCGAAACGTCCAGTTTTATCCCCCCAGGATCATTTTACCACTCAGGTATTTTTGCATTTTATCTTGCCTAATCAGTAGGGTTCACCCTGACCAGGAAAAACTAATGAATTCACGAAATTTACGATGAGATACTGAATTAAACTAATTTCAACATCTTATGGTTCAATTATAAAATTATGGAAAACGCAGGCACAACTTAGCACTTTCACACGTTCTTGTCAATTGCCATTGTAGCTGCTTGGTGCAAGTCTGTAGTGTCAGCTGGATTGTTGCAGAAGAAACAGATAGGCTCAGTTGACTGTGGAAGCCTGTGGGCAGCTGCTGATTGTGAGCGCAGGGTTGGAGTACCGGTACTAGATTGTTGTCCTGAAGCTGATTCTGCACTGTTCTGCTGGGCAAACACTTTTTTGTTAAATTTTAAACGACATTTCTTGTGCCAGTGAGCACTGTGTCTCCTCAAGGTAGCTTCTACACCATCGCCATCAACCAGTCTGTTCACGTTGAGTTCCATTGGCATGTGTCAAACTTCGATCTATCGAATATCGAACCAGCACTACGGGGGACCAATCTCTTTCTCTCAGCTATAATACAAGACCCCATCTTCTAAATGTAACCGGTGTTTGTTATTTCATAACTTATGGGAATAATTTTGTGTAGTTGTCATTACGGGTCGCAGGTCAGTGTCTAGCATCTGGTACTCTCGTAATTCCTGTAAGTCATATTGGTGCATATTGTTTGTGCCAGAATAATCTTCTGCCATTGTTCCGGATACCTCAAGTTGTCTTGCTGCTAGTGGCACTACATGATCAACTTCCGACTCAAATGCTCCCCATTGGTGATATAGTTTTGTACAATATGTACAGCCACCACAAGGCAGAGAACTGATCTCTTTTCCTGCTTCATAAGAACTGCATGTTTCATGTTCCTCTGGGATTTGTGATAATGCATCAGATCAACCCAGGGTCTATGTTGTAGTCATGGAGTAGTGGGATAATTCTTCACCCACCTACCAAGCTGACTTACCGGTCTGGGCCCAGTTTCATGAAGCCGTGTAACTTTACGAGCAATTACGCGGCCAGCTGGTTGCAGCTAACAACGAATAGACAATGCAGCCTACGGCCGGTTTCATGAGACCAATTTAGCGTTGGCACAACTAAAATGAATTAGAATTGACCTAATTAGGTCGCGGTGAGGAATCTCTGTATTTGGGTTGTGTCTGAACATCCATTTTCTTTCTAGCTACTGCCTTTGTCGTTCGTATAGCAAATGGGAAGCTATTATGAATGTAAAGGATATCCAGTGTATACATTAAAAAATAATAATGTTGAGAGTGGGCGTGTCGGGAGCATACCGTACGTATTTCAACTTCAGGAGCATACCGTAAATATTTCAACCAGCGTAAAGTTACGCCTACTAAATACATGGTGCAGCTAAGTGCAACTATGGAGCAGACTCGTGAAACGCAACTAGTGTAACTTTACGATGTTTTAGGCTTACGATGGGTTATCGCCCGCTACGACGTCTTAAGTACGCTCCATGAAAGTGGGCCCTGTTCTTAGAATAGACTCGTGACCAAGTAGATAGTGTTTATAATGGCATGTAAACATGAGAATTGCCAGCAGTTCCTTGTGCACGGTACAAAACTGTTGTTGTATTGGCGTCAGGGTGTGTGACGCAAAGGAAATTGGACATGTTTTTCCACTCTATAACTGATGCGTCTGTATCCAGAATGAAAGGATCTACATTGTTAGGGAATGCCAGCACTGGCGTGGTTGTCATTACTTGCTTTAGTTCTTGAAATGCTGTTTCACACGAATCAGTCCATTCAAATGGTTCTTTTGGTTTCATGAATGTTTCATTTTTTTCTAGTTAATCCCTGAATAAATTCCCGATGTAGTTGACAAACTCTGTGAACTTACTCCCTTGCTAGGCTAATGCTGTGCTTAAAATCTGTTTAGTCAATTTGGCTAAAGATTAGAAATTTGCTTAGCCAAATGAGATTCTCTAGCCTTTTTTTTAGATCAATTAAATTACCTGGTAAAAAAATGCAAAACAAGACATAATATAATATAACATTCTATACAATCTTCACACGAAAAAATGCCCAATTTTAATTAACTAAATATTTATATATTTAACTAAACATATATAATGCAAACACACATCCAGTATAATTTAAGAGAACATTGTTTAACCATGGCTGATTGGAGAGATTTGTGACCTATTGTTTACCCAGCGGATCACGTTATGCTGACTGGTTATTTGGGTCAGTTGGATGTAGCGATTCAAAATGCATCTGCACACAAATCAGACAAGAAATTCAAAGAGTGACTTCATTACAGACATGTTTTCCCAACTTTCTTAATGGTGGAAAGGTATAAGTGGGAATGTAATTGTATTCTGTATCTGTCATCAATGATTGAAACGTGCCGTCTGCCTAGTTCAAGTAGGCCTAGACGTTGTTGTGGAAGAAGAACTTGTCATCCAGCTGTAATTCACGGACCATATTACGATTGTACGGACCACAGTGACTCCGTTTTTAATGATGTTGTGAACCCACCAACGGTACCTTCGTCTTCAGCTTTGCATCATCTAGACGTATTAGAATATAATCTTCCATGTATCTTAACAATGTCTGTACGTGCCTATGCACAGGCTGGTCCCGAACATTCGACGCTGAAATGCTGGTTGCAAAATTAAGCTAATAATAAGGGAATCCTACAGTGCTCACATGGTCGTTGCACTGTAAGAATTAGGGCTGAATGCACTGCGTTCCGCAATCTTAGAATCACTCAAGACACTTGACGCATCTGCAAATCGCAGCCATATCAGCAAGTTGCATATATGGAATCATAGCTTAAAATACAATGTTATTTTATCCATGTGGATAAAATAGCATTCTATTGTGGTTGCTAAAATAGAATGCTATTCGATATGTCCAGGGCTCATAATCACCTGGGTGTGATTGTTAGTCAGTAGTCCAAAGTGCTTATTCAAATTCATCATCATCATCATGCTGTCGGTCGCAAAGCGACAAAGACTGCTTCCATCACTTGACTGTTGCTCTCCATTTGTCTCTCTGCTGTGAGAGTGATATCCACGAGTTGATTTTTATGTCTCTCATCTTCAGGTTTCTCTTGATGGTATCCTTGAATCGGAGACGAGGGCGCCCTCTCTTTCTGTGACCAGAAGACAGTTGAGAGTAGAGAACCTGCTTCGGTAGCCTGTCTGGTGACATCCTCATGAGGTGTCCAGTCCATCGGAGATTCTTTCTGATCAGAAGATCTTCTATAGATGGCAGCCCTGTCCGTTCGAGTATTTCCTTGTTTGTCACTTTGTCCATCCAGGTTATCCTCATGATCGAACGCAGAAGGCATGCAGCTTTTTCACCTGTCGTCTGTACACTGTCCAGGCCTCAGCTCCGTATAGGAAGGTGGACAGCACGATTGCACGGTATATCTCGCCTTTAACCTGCATGGACACATGGTGGTTGTTCCAGAGTCTCTGGCGTAGTCAGCCGAAAGATGCACTAGCCTTGGCCATCCTCCTCTGTATGTCATCGTCAATGCATCCATCACTTGATATAGTGCTTCCGAGGTAGGTGAATTCCAGAACCGAGTTCAGCTTGTTTCCATCAACCATGATATCCTCCTCTCGGGTTCTTGTAGAGTTGGATTGGTACAGCACCTCGGTCTTCTTGATGTTAATCTTCAGGCCGAACTTCTTTGACGCATCGGAGCAAGCATCCGCTATGTTCTGCATCTCTTCAGCGGAGTGTGCAACCAGTGCACTGTCATCTGCGAATAGCAGCTCTCTCATCAGTATCTGAGTAGTCTTGGTCTTTGCTCTGAAGTGTGCGACGTTGAATAGGTCAGCGCTCTGTCTGGACTGTATGTAGATGCCATCCCTCATGTCTCGGAAAGCCTCGTCGAGCATTGCTGATAGGAAGATAGAGAAGAGCTTGGGGGCCAGTACACAACCTTACTTGACCCCATTTGTGACACTGAGCGATTCCGAGACTTCCCCTCCAACACTAACATTCGCCATCATTCCAGTATGTAGTGCCTCGATCATTGTTGTGAACTTCTCTGGGTAGCCATACTTCCTCAGTAGCTGCCATAGCCCGGTCCTCCCAACTGTATCGAACGCCTTGCTGAAGTCGACAAATACCAAGTACAGTGGTCGGTCCTGCTCAATGCACTTTTCTTGTAGTTGTCGGAGACAAAATATCATGCTCCGGTTACCTCTGAAGCCACGTTGTGTCTCCGGAACTACCTCTTGTGTTATGTGGGTAGATAGTCTGTTGAGGAGGATCCTCGCGAAGATCTTGCCTGCTATGGAAAGAAGAGAGATTCCTCTGTAGTTCCCACAGTCTGTTCGATCACCTTTCTTGTAGATGGTTACAATTCTGGCATCCTTCCATGCTTGTGGTACAGAACCCACCTCCCAGGCATTGGTGATTAGTTGGTGCAGCCTGCTGAACAGATTGTCTCCTGCTCAAAACTCTCCCTATGGCTGGTGGTACTTAGTTTTGCAATGTTCAGCTTGGTCGGCTTACTTGTGCCTTGCCTGTTGTGCTTTTGTCGTATTCTGAACGCCACTTTTGACCTCAGCATCTGGTGATCGGTCCAGCAGTTTGCTCCACGCATGACTCGGGTACTGTGGATGTCCATCTTGTCCTGACACCTCGTGATGATGAAGTCGATCATTTGCCAGTGTTTGGAACGAGGATGCATCCAGGTGGTCTTGCGTTCATCCTTCTGCTTGAACATGGTATTCGTCACTATCAGTTCGAACTCAGAGCACAGAGCCAGTAGAAGCTCGCCATTGCATTGGAGGTGCATTTCCCAAGCCCATGTTTGCCCATGACCAAGGGCCACTTGTCATTTTCTCTTCCTATCCTCGCACTGAAGTCTCCTATCAGCAGTAGCTTATCTGTACGAGGGATGCCACTGAGCACACTGGCCAGCTGGTTGTAGACGGCCTCCTTGTTTTCATCTGGGTTTGTCATTGTTGGAACGTACACGCTGATAATTGTAGCAAAGTTGTCCTTGCTCAGAGGTAGTCTCATCATCATGATTCTGTCACTTACTGGCCCTGGCATTTCTGTCAGCTTTGTGACGATATCCTTCTTGATAGCAAAGCCCACTCCTGCCTCCCTTCTTTCTCCTTTGGGTTTGGCACTCCAGAAGAAAGAATATTCCAAGTCGTCGAGACTACCAGACTCTGAGAACCTTGTTTCACATAGGGCGGCGATGTCGATGTCGTATTTGTCAAGTTCCATTGCTACTAGTGCCGTACGTCTTTCTGGTCGGTTAGCTCCTTCTCGGTCGAGGAGAGTCCTGACGTTCAATTGTCCAATTGTCAGTAGTTATCTTCTTTGACTTCTTCTTCCTAGCTGATTTTCCACTGTCGACGGAAAATGAGGTCGAGCAGCGCGGTCCTTGGTAACCCGGGCGACGGCCAATCCGGTATGGAGTTTCGTGCAGTTGTGCATTTCATGGAAACTGCTAGTAAAAGTGTTGAAGTGCCGCTGGCTTTTGCAAGTTACTAGCGACACTCTCTCGGGGAACAAATAGAGGTCTCACACCAGCAAGAACATGTCAAGACAGGCGCAAACTATTTGTCCCTGTAGTGGCTGGTCGAGAGATGTTGGGAGTTACATACACCAACCGCCCTTGATGCTGCCACAGTGACATGGTTTTCTGGTTAGGGTTTGCTCCCTTAGCCTTCGGTTCTGACAAGAACCTGTACCACAAGGCAGTGGTTTGCAACTCTGCATGGCAGGGGCGTCAAACTCCCTGAGTTATTGCAGTACCTGGGGTACTGCAACACCTGCATACCACTGCATGTAATTATTAGTTATTACCATAAGATTGATCTAGTAAAGCAAAATGTTGGGAAACCATTACTGGACTTTTGACACAGCACACCAATATTCAAAACTAGTCATATTCTGCTTAAAAGTTGCCCCAAAACACTTCGACAACATTATATAGTTTCTACTTTTTATTCAAATTAGTTTTATATATACATAACATATATTCTCTACATTTATATTGATGCTAATGTCTTAAATTATATATTATTTCAATCTATTTTAACAAATATACTTCGCATGTTTTATGTACCCATATAATATATTATTATACATGCATGTATTATTATATTTATCTTGTACTCATTACCCTATTTTATATGTTTCATTGCTGTTATTTTAAATACTCTGTATGCTTTTTATGTTTTATGTCTCGTTGCTTTACACTTGTTTGTCGGAAAATAGCTCAGATTAGCTAATGTTATCAAATTCTCATGTTCAAATTCTCATTCTCACGTTAAATAAAGCTTTTTGTATCTTGTTCTGCTATGGTGTTTACTTTGACATTTGCCCCAGTACTCCCCAATGTCTGCTTTGACACCTACTCCATTGTTATTGTCCTCACTAGGTCCTGTTGGAGGTAGGATTAACCCCTCTGTGTCTTGCCAGGTCAAACTCCTATTGTGGGCTTGTAACTACCCTAACACTTTTCTCATTAGTGCTCTAGCTGAGTATTCACTTCAAGACTTCGAGAATTTACTGCTAAAAAGTGATGTTTCACTACCCTGCAGTTGTAACGTGACTGTGTGCTAAAGTAATTAATAAGTTAATAAAATAAATATGACAAATAGATAAATACTTTAACAATTTCATGCATATTGTTGTACAACTTATTGTTGCCAAATATGGGTTAACTTTAATAAGGGCTGTCATTTAAAAGCTGAACTTGCTTACAACAGTATGCATAGACGGATTTTGGGATATAGCCGACGGGACAGCGTGAGTGGAATGTTTGCTAATAATGCTATTGATACATTTGATGCCCTTATTGCGCAAGAACATTTATGGTTTTAAAAGACACATTTTTAACATAAATAATGACTTGATTAGGGTTATGTACAATTGTTTTGAAATAGTAAATGGCCCAATGTGGATTAGCTGGGCCAATTCATTGTACACAGTAAATCTGTGAGATAGTCATCATGTCTCGCATATAACTTTATTATTATTTATTTATTGTAAATATATTTTTTAAAGTCAGTAAGTTGTTTATATAACTTACTTTTCAAAAGGTGTTTATTTACATGAATTAATTGCATATTTATTTTACAATCACATCCTGTATATTGCTCATTATTTTATCTGTTTTTCCACAATTTTACATTTATCTAACTTATAACCTTATTTATTTTATATCTATTCATTGTTTAACATATTGGATATTTAATAGGCTACTCAGATGTTCTAATGTATGTACCAATTGTATATTGGTTTTTACTTGAAATAAATGTATTCGTATTCGTAATGCAATTAACTGTACATTAAAACCTCATAGGATTGTTGGAAGATCACAGACAGTACACCAGCAATATCTTTCAGTATCTCCTGGTAGGGTGACGGTCCTTTGTCAGGCAAGTGTTTACCATCATCGCTGGTCAAGACTGACACAAACAAGACTGACACAAACAAGGCTGACACAAACTGCTTGTCTAGACACTCAGCCTTGGCTTGGTTTTTAATATGGAGGCCATTTGTATCAGAGAGTATAGGGATACCCAAGTTTTTAGTTCTACTGAGTTTAACAAAAGCCCAACATTTATTTTGGTTTCTTCCTGTCAAGCAGGCTCGTTCCAATAACGTTTTTGATGTAGTCACTGTTATAGTCAACGACTCGACCGACAGAACCTCGTGCTACAACGCTAAGGGGCGAATCCCGATCTTTATTCTGATTGGATGATTATTACAAGCATTAGGTTATGGTGCGCCATGCATGTCAACTAAACAGTTAAATGTATTATCTGTAACATCCCCCTTTTTTTTAAGTGTTGAAAATTTTACAAGAAACACTTCATCAGAATTAACTCTGACTGATCCAACATAGCGTATGGTACTAAATGGATAATTACATCATCTCTAAGACTTTATAACTGATTCACTGTAGCTAGTCGGTTTCCAAATAGATATGCAACTACTATGACAAAAATACATTAGCAAACTTTTACGGCTTTTAAGCATTATCTTCTAAGACTTTAGACGCAACGGTATATTTCAAAATATAATAATTAAGTGGTAAATCGCAGTATATGATCAACGTTCCTAATGTTCATTGCACATACAGTAATTAAGTAGCAATTACAGTCCACTGTCAATGTTCACAAGTTTTGTAACGTTCTCGTGAAATGTTCACTTCACCGTTTCAGCATGTTCATAGTCTGCCAACCAAGCTGGTGGTCGTTTCTGCCGGCATGACCTTCTTACAGGCATTGTCTCTTGGGACATCTCATTGTTTGGTGAGTTAGCAGTCTCACACTCAGCTGACAGTCCTGGTTGCACAACGTCTGGGTTATGCGGCGGTGGTGTATCATGTTGCTCATACTGTTCGTCAGTATGGTCGTCACCTGCATCTTCCATCAAGATGAGAGGTGGCGGCTCCGATGACTTGTGTAGCCACTTTCGGTTGCGTCGATACACACGACCACTCGCAGTTGTCACCATGTAGGATCGTGGTGATGTGTGCACCGCTGTCACAGTCGCTGGTGTCCACGTCCTTCCAGACTTGATTCTGACTGTGTCACCTCGGTCGAGTTTAGACAGTTTCTTCGTCCCTCTGTCGAAGTATGCCTTCGCTTTCTTTTGTCTTTCTCTCAGTCTGGCGATCGCGTGTTCTGCAACTCTGGGCTTGAGCAACGACTCAGTTGTTGGTAGATTGTCGCGTAACTTCCGGCTCATCAGTAGTTCAGCTGGCGAATATGGCATGCCCGCTACTGGTGTGTTTCGGTAGGCCAATAGAGCTAAATGAGGATCTCGGCTCTCCTCGTTTGCCTTTCGCATAAGTTGTTTGACCGTTCCGATCATCCTTTCACTCTGCCCGTTGGATGCTGCGTGTTCCGGACTGGACGTCTTGATGGTAAACCCATATTCAGCAGCAAACGTTTTCATTTCGCTACTGTTAAAGGGCATGTTGTCTGCGATAAGAATTTCTGGCAGTCCGTGTCTCGCAAACACTGTCCTGAAACGGCTGATTACCGCACTGGCTGACTTTCCTTGTAAGAGACACACCTCAGGATACTTGGAGAAGTAGTCCACTATTAGGAGATACGCATTTCCTCCATACTCAAAGATGTCTGCTCCAAGCTTCTGCCATGGTAGCAGTGGCACTTCATGTGGAGTTAACGGTTCGCGCTGATTCTCCCTCCTGTACTTCAAACAGGTAAGACATTTTGCTATCATCTCGTTGATGTCATTGGACATTGCTGGCCAATACATGACGGACCTCGCTCGGGCACGACATTTCTCCATGCCGAGATGACTTTCATGGAGCTTTTGCAGCATTTCACTTCTCATACTGTTGGGTATGACAACACGTTCACCCGCATACACCACTCCTTGGATTATATGCAGTTCGTCTCTGATTGGCCAGTACTGCCGAATCAGTGGATCACAGTCCCTACGATGTCTCGGCCATCCTCCAGCTATCGTCTGGCTTAGCTTTACCATGGTCTCATCTTCCTCAGTAGCGCATTGTACTTTCTGCTTTCGCTGGTTGGACATTGGTAAGTTCGTGACCAAGCTGTGGATTCTCATGTTTGTGTCAACTTCGATGTCATCACTTTCATGTTCGCTTTCCACGTATGCTCTCGACAGAGTGTCAGCTATGTACATCGTTGGACCGGGCTGGTAGCTCACATAGAGGTTGTACTTCATGAGTCTTAGCAGCATAGCTTGGATCCGTGGTGACGCTTTGTGGATAGATTTCATAGTGATCATTTCCAACGGCTTGTGGTCGGATCTCACTTCTACCTCTCGCCCATAGATGTAGTGCTGGAATTTCTCTGCCGCACACACTACAGCGAGACATTCTTTCTCGATCGGAAACCAGTTCATCGCTGTTGGAGTTAGTGCCTTCGAGTAGTAGGCTACTGGTTGTTTTTCTTGCAGCAGACAGGCACCTATGCCGGTCTTAGAAGCATCACACTGTATTTGGACTTTCAGGTTGGGATCGAACAGGCGGAGACCAGGTGTTGTGGAAAGAATCTCCTTGATTTTGTTGAAAGCATGTTCATGTTCTGTGTTCCACACGAACGGTACATCTACTTTCAGTAGGCTTCTCATTGGAGCTGTTACAGTAGACATATCTGGTATGTACTGTGACAAGTAGTTCAGCATTCCTATCAGACGCTGAATGTCTTTCTTGCACTCTGGTTCTCGCATGTTGACGATTGCTTCTACTTTGGATGGGTCTGGCTTCACTCCGTTGGAACCGATTATGTTGCCCATGTAGCTCACTTCCGATTTCTTGAGCTGCAATTTCGCGATGTTGAACTTCACGTTCTTCTCCTGGGCTCGCTTGAACAACTTGATGAGTGTGTGTGTGATCAGCTTCTTCTTCGCTGTTGGACGCAATGATGGTGTCGTCTGCAATCACGTGCACATCATCAATGTCACCAAATGTTTGGTATACTCTCTTCTGTAGGACTTCTGACGCTGAACAAAGTCCAAAGGGCATTCGCTTGAAGAAATATCTTCCAAACGGTGTGTTGAAGGTAGTGAGAGAGGCACTCTCTTCAGAGAGAGGAACTTGCCAGAATGCATCCTTCAGATCGATCACCGTGAACACCTTCTTGCCACTTAGACGACAGGTTACATCTTCCACGGTAGGTATCTGGAAGTTCTCTCGCTTTATAGCTTTGTTCAACTCTCTGGGGTCTAGACAGAGTCTCAAAGATCCGTCTTTCTTCTCCACAATCACAAGATTGTGTACCCAGTCTGTGGGTTTGTTGACCTTCTGTATGACCTTGTGTTTCTCCATCAGATCAAGTTTGAGTTTCAGTCTGTCCTGAAGCCCAAATGGAACCCTTCGAGGTGGTTCTTTCACTGGCACTGCGTCTCGGTCGACTACAATGTGGTATGGTTCTTCGAAACAGCCTAGTCCATTACACACATCTTTTTATGTACTGTTGATACTTTCTGTTGTGACTGCTTCTACGCCTTTCACTCCTCTGGTTATCAATCCAAGGTCTTCACACATTGAGAGTCCTAAGATCGGTGGTGATTCAGAGTTGACAATGTAGAACTCACATTGCTTGTTGCGGCCATTGACTGAACAATCGAGTTGACACTTCCCGATGTGTGTCACTCGTTGACCTCCATACGCTCTGAGCACAGTATTTGACTGTTTTATCTGCGGTCTTGGTGTGATTTTTCTGAATGTTCCTAACGGCATCACATTGGTGGCTGCTCCCGTGTCTAATTTCACTTTCACACGTGTGTCATTGCATCTAATGACAGCATGCCATTCATCCGCTTTCTCAATGTTGCCAACGAAGAGCGTGTCCAGAAAGAATTGATCATCGTCTCTTTCATCACCTTGCACTAGTTCTTTCACAGACTTGGTCCTGCACCTTTCTGCGAAATGATTTCTTCCACCGCATTTTACGCAACTCTTGCCCCATGCTGGACATCTTTTTGGAGGGTGTTGTCTTCCACATCTCCCACATTGCATGGATTCTCTTTTCTTTTGCTGGTAGTTCGCACTGGCAGGTTTTGATATATGTTTGACTCGTGATTTGGCATTCACGTCATATACTACTTTCGTGGACTCAACCGGACCTTTCTTCATGGTTTGCACTTCCTTTCTGGTGACCTCAGACGATTTGCATATGTCCACCGCTCTTTTAAGTGATAGTTTTACTTCCCTTAGCAGACGTTCTTGAATCCGTTTGTCCTTCATCGAAAACACGATCTTGTCTCTAATCATATTCTCGTGTTCTTTGAATTCGCAGGCATTTGCCAGTGTGTGTAATTCTGTGATGTAGTCGTCAAAGTGCTGTTCCTCCGGCCTCTCATAAATCCAGAATCGATATCTCGCGAATACGACGCGCTTTTCCCCAACAAATTCAAGTTCAAATCGTTTGACAACGTCAGCGTAAACATCTGAACTCAACACGTTGCGATTGTCATTGGCTTGAGCGGCATTATTTTGAGCAGGTTGGGCGTTACCTTGTTGGTCGTCATCATCAGGTACAGGTGGATTGTTTGGTGGATCGTTCGGCGAATCATCCCATTTGAAATGGTTGTATCGCTCCAACGCATCCGGGCCAATAGCGCTGAGCAAAATGGCAATCTTCGTGCGATTCGGTTTCGAGTCCGCTTCGATTGCGCGCATGTACAACTCGAACCGTTGATGCCATCGCCTCCAGTTTTCAGCAACATTACCTTGAAGGCTCAAGTATTCCGGGGTTTTTAAACGAGCTTCCATCATCGACTTATATTCGCTAAATCCCGCATCTTGACACCATGTTATAGTCAACGACTCGACCGACAGAACCTCGTGCTACAACGCTAAGGGGCGAATCCCGATCTTTATTCTGATTGGATGATTATTACAAGCATTAGGTTATGGTGCGCCATGCATGTCAACTAAACAGTTAAATGTATTATCTGTAACAGTCACCATGAGGAGATCTCATTAGTTTCTGTAAGTGTTGCCATTTTATACGGTAGGCTGACCAGTCTTCATGATCCAGGTCAGGTTTCGTTTAGTTTTGGATTTTGTTGTTGGAACGTGTTTAATGATGGCTTGATGTAAAGCACTCTTGAATGATTTCCAGTTCTCCTCTGTTGTTTTAGATATTGGATTTCCCATTAATACACCGCTGCATAAGCGGCCATGTCTGCTCTCAGGCCCTCAAAGTTTGCAGAGTTTTTCTTTGTACACCGTGTGTGAGTGCTTGTTTGGGTGCTGTTTGAGACGGATGTCAAATGTGATGAGTACCGCAAAATGATCGCTCATCCCGGAGAACACTTTGAACAGTCTGAGAAACAAAGTTTGGGTTTGTGCTGAAAACCAGGTCCAGCACAGCATTCGATGAGGGTCGTGTAATTTCTTGTTGATGCTGAGTAAGGCTAAAATGTTTTGTCTGTGTCCCATGCTAAGTCCCCAACTTTGAAATCACCGACGATTAGCGTTTGGATCTCTACGCATACATATAATGTGCAGTTCTGTTAGGGACTCTTCTAGGTGCTCTAGATGTTCTAGTGGGGCTCCTGGTGGTCGATAGAAAGAACTCAAGTATAGTTTCTGAGATTGTGGAAGTTAGATACTCCATACCCATTCATTGTCCTAAGATAAGTCCTTCTCCTCTGTGGCCAAGACATCTCCCCTGATTGCACAACTCACTCTGCTGGCGTGTCTGGTACGGTCCTTCTGATGCACTTCCGTTTAGTGAGAAGGACAGAGGCTGTAAGTTAAGAAATTTGGTTGTCAATTTTGGACTTGCATCTCAGAAAGACATGTGCGTCGTGTTGTTGAAGTAATGCACGAACCTCGCTATGACATCTGCTCCACTACAGTTGTCCTGAATGGTGAACACACGTGGAGTTGGTCTGCTGTCATTGTGGTTTGGTTGGCTGATACCCAAAAGGGTGGTGGTGGACCCATGGTCAACGACGTTCATTGTATTTAGTTTGATGGTGATTTATCTATTCCATCACCTCTTCTGTTGGGAAGGGTGGGCAGGTCACGATGAGGACTGGGACTTTGGCTGGCGGCTACCACAATGACATGAGGTGAGATCACCAAGAGTTGAAAAAAAAGGCTGTTACAAACATCGTGAACACACATATCAATCGATCAATATGTTTATTTTCCAACACTGAACATAATACAGAACATATACCCAATGGGCCAAATGAACATAATACAGAACATATACCCAATGGGCCAAATGAACATAATACAGAACATATAGCCAATGGGCCAAATGCATTTTTTTGGGTTAAAAACGATGTGGAATGCTGTAAAAGACACATTTTTAACATAAATAATGACTTGATTAGGGTTATGTACAATTGTTTTGAAATAGTAAATGGCCCAATGTGGATTAGCTGGGCCAATTCATTGTACACAGTAAATCTGTGAGATAGTCATCATGTCTCGCATATAACTTTATTATTATTTATTTATTGTAAATATATTTTTTAAAGTCAGCAAGTTGTTTATATAACTTACTTTTCAAAAGGTGTTTATTTACATGAATTAATTGCATATTTATTTTACAATCACATCCTGTATATTGCTCATTATTTTATCTGTTTTTCCACAATTTTACATTTATCTAACTTATAACCTTATTTATTTTTTATCTATTCATTGTTTAACATATTGGATATTTAATAGGCTACTCAGATGTTCTAATGTATGTACCAATTGTATATTGGTTTTTACTTGAAATAAATGTATTCGTATTCGTAATGCAATTAACTGTACATTAAAACCTCATAGGATTGTTGGAAGATCACAGACAGTACACCAGCAATATCTTTCAGTATCTCCTGGTAGGGTGACGGTCATTTGTCAGGCAAGTGTTTACCATCATCGCTGGTCAAGACTGACACAAACAAGACTGACACAAACAAGACTGACACAAACTGCTTGTCTAGACACTCAGCCTTGGCTTGGTTTTTAATATGGAGGCCATTTGTATCAGAGAGTATAGGGATACCCAAGTTTTTAGTTCTACTGAGTTTAACAAAAGCCCAACATTTATTTTGGTTTCTCCCTGTCAAGCAGGCTCGTTCCAATAACGTTTTTGATATAGTCACCATGAGGAGATCTCATTAGTTTCTGTAAGTGTTGCCATTTTATACGGTAGGCTGACCAGTCTTCATGATCCAGGTCAGGTTTCGTTTAGTTTTGGATTTTGTTGTTGGAACGTGTTTAATGATGGCTTGATGTAAAGCACTCTTGAATGATTTCCAGTTCTCCTCTGTTGTTCTAGATATTGGATTTCCCATTAAAACACCGCTGCATAAGCGGCCATGTCTGCTCTCAGGCCCTCAAAGTTTGCAGAGTTTTTCTTTGTACACCGTGTGTGAGTGCTTGTTTGGGTGCTGTTTGAGACGGATGTCAAATGTGATGAGTACCGCAAAATGATCGCTCATCCCGGAGAACACTTTGAACAGTCTGAGAAACAAAGTTTGGGTTTGTGCTGAAAACCAGGTCCAGCACAGCATTCGATGAGGGTCGTGTAATTTCTTGTTAATGCTGAGTAAGGCTAACATGTTTTGTCTGTGTCCCATGCTAAGTCCCCAACTTTGAAATCACCGACGATTAGCGTTTGGATCTCTACGCATACATATAATGTGCAGCTCTGTTAGGGACTCTTCTAGGTGCTCTAGATGTTCTAGTGGGGCTCCTGGTGGTCGATAGAAAGAACTCAAGTATAGTTTCTGAGATTGTGGAAGTCAGATACTCCATACCCATTCATTGTCCTAAGATAAGTCCTTCTCCTCTGTGGCCAAGACATCGCCCCTGATTGCACAACTCACTCTGCTGGCGTGTCTGGTACGGTCCTTCTGATGCACTTCCGTTTAGTGAGAAGGACAGAGGCTGTAAGTTAAGAAATTTGGTTGTCAATTTTGGACTTGCATCTCAGAAAGACATGTGCGTCGTGTTGTTGAAGTAATGCACGAACCTCGCTATGACATCTGCTCCACTACAGTTGTCCTGAATGGTGAACACACATGGAGTTGGTCTGCTGTCATTGTGGTTTGGTTGGCTGATACCCAAAAGGGTGGTGGTGGACCCATGGTCAACGACGTTCACTGTATTTAGTTTGATGGTGATTTATCTATTCCATCACCCCTTCTGTTGGGAAGGGTGGGCAGGTCACGATGAGGACTGGGACTTTGGCTGGCGGCTACCACAATGACATGAGGTGAGATCACCAAGAGTTGAAAAAAAGGCTGTTACAAACATCGTGAACACACATATCAATCGATCAATATGTTTATTTTCCAACACTGAACATAATACAGAACATACACCCAATGGGCCAAATGAACATAATACAGGACATATACCCAATGGGCCAAATGAACATAATACAGAACATATAGCCAATGGGCCAAATGCATTTTTTGGGGTTAAAAACGACGTGGAATGCTGTAAAAGGTGTGACTCGAAAAATCATATATACACATATCTAGGATAATAACCTAGATGGAAAACCTCAATGAAAAGTTCCTAGAAAGATGGAATCGACACTCAAATAACATGCCCTTATAAGCAAAAGGTGGTTTTCACGCTCATCATCAAGTATGACACCCACACATATTACTGTGGTGCCATTCCTATTATCTGTTTATACACCAGGTACGTTAGTGTCATTTATGAAGTCAAACTTCTCCTAAATAAAATATAATTGACATGGCCAAATATTAAATATTGGTTCAAAACACATTGCATTTCTTGTGTATATTTTATATATTTTTTTAATGTAATAAACATATTTCTTTGTTAAAATGTTTGCATGTGTTCCATTTGTACATTAGTTTCTTCTGTGTATTTGCTATTTAGGAAACAAACTATATTAGAATACACAACTGCTGAACAGAAATATATGTGATTCCCTTCCCCTACCCCAAAAACAGAAACGTCAAGCAAAAACACGAAGTTCATTGTGTATACATTTAATAACTGTTAACTAAATATATGAAATAGATTGCTTTGATACAGCACTCGTGTTTGAGTAACGTGTATAAATGTATATCCAGATAAACAGTCCATAATGACGATAGTTTCATCATTAGACCTATGTTAGCTAGTGCGTAAACAACCACGTCACGCTCGTAATCATAGCAACGAACAATGATTTTCCCATGAATCTATTTATCATTGAGAAGCAAACCAGTCACAAACAGCACGACAGATTTCTGGATGTTTGTCTATCCCTGGCGGAAATGTAACACATCGGAATGGTTGTGTTAGAAATGCAAGACAGGGATTTCTTTCTACGTCACGTTGTGATTGGAATACTCATATCCTTAAAACGTATGTGAACCTCATCAGACGTCACATTGCCACTTTTTTTGACAATGATTGCAGTTGTTGCATTGAAGGTTCTGCCTTCTAATGTCTTCCTTATCCAAACCAGATTGTCCACTGCAAAGACATGCTGTGTTGTTTGCTTTGATTTTGAGACATGCTCTCTGGAATGTATACCCCGTCTTGCTCTATCTGTTCCATGATGGTGGCACATTGTGAAGTTAGCTGATGTGTCATAACTGATTCCTGTACCAAGCCTGTTGTTCAGTGTGATCAATGCTTTGCTCCATGTCTGGTTGTACACATGGTATGCAGTGGCAATATCCAGAGGGGTGGCTATTCCTGAAACATGTTATATGAGTTGCTGGAACACTATAACTTTTTATTGTGGGTTGGTTCATCAACTGATATCTGTCCTGAGCTGTGAGCTTCTTCTTCCCCCTGTGATAATCGTGTTTTCTTGCAGAGAAGCATGGCTGTTACATAATAATAATAGCTTTATTGTCCAATCATAGAGTGGCAATACATTTTGCACTTTGGAGGTTGCATAAAAGACACAGTATTTAATTCGCATGGCATGTATACTGTAAAAACAAGTATATAAATATGTAAATGGTAGCTAAACGATATATATATATATATATATATATATATATATATATATATATATATATATATATATACATATATATGTGTATATATATATATGTATATATATATATATATATATATATATATATATATTAGAATAAATATACTAAAACAATATGACAATACTATAAGATAAATAAATAAATTAATAAATAAAAATGATAAAACAACATTGCATTAGCAGCGGTAGAGACTGTGATAGGTCAGTGGTTGATTTTTGTGTGAATGATTCAGATACTTGAAGGAGGAAGGAATGAAGGATTTAAAGGCTCGCTGGGTTTCGACAGTTGGCATTCTGTATCTTCTTCCAGAGGGGAGAAGGTCGTAATGATTGTGTAAGCAGTGGTTGGGGTCAGATCAGATTTTGGTTGCCATTTGCAGTGTTCTTGACTTATACAATTGCTTCAGACTGATATCAGGTGTACAGAATCCAGCAATCTTGCAAGAAACGGTGTTGAAGTGATGTTGAAGAGAGATATTGGAACCATCTTTTCAGCAGCAGCGAACGATACCTCAGTTGTTCACGTCTTCTCTCTCTCCTGCACCATCTTCTCTCTCTCTCCTGCACCGTCTTCTCTCTCTCTCCTGCACCATCTTCTCTCTCTCCTGCACTGTCTTCTCTCTCTCCTACACCATCTTCTCTCTCTGTCCTGCACCATCTTCTCTCTCTGTCCTGCACCATCTTCTCTCTGTCCTGCACTATCTTCTCTCTCTGTCCTGCACCATCTTCTCTCTCTGTCCTGCACCATCTTCTCTCTCCTGCACCATCTTCTCTCTCTCTCTCTCCTGCACCATCTTCTCTCTTTCTCCTGCACTGTCTTCTCTCTCTCTCCTGCACCGTCTTCTCTCTCTCTCCTGCACTGTCTTCTCTCTCTCCTGCACCATCTTCTCTCTCTGTCCTGCACCATCTTCTCTCTCTGTCCTGCACCATCTTCTCTCTGTCCTGCACCATCTTCTCTCTCTGTCCTGCACCATCTTCTCTCTCTGTCCTGCACCATCTTCTCTCTCCTGCACCATCTTCTCTCTCTCTCCTGCACCATCTTCTCTCTTTCTCCTGCACTGTCTTCTCTCTCTCTCCTGCACCGTCTTCTCTCTCTCCTGCACCATCTTCTCTCTCTGTCCTGCACCGTCTTCTCTCTCTCCTGCACCATCTTCTGTTCAATTTGTTGTCCGCTGAGCTGGTGTCTCTGTTTGTACTTTGTGGGCATTAAATTAGCTCAGTCTCGGACTCGATTGCAATTACTTCAATTAGTTTTAACTGGCATTGCCATTGCCATTGTGAAGCGACACAGAACAATACATGAGACAATATCCAGCCAGAAATAAAACCAATTATCTACAAGCAGCTGGATATATAAGTTAGAATTTGTTTGTTTGTTTGGGTTTCATTGAAAACCGGGAGATTTGCTGCTCCTGCCGGGAGACCGGGAGATGTAGTACAATACCGGGAGGCTCCTGGCGAAACCGGGAGGCTCCCGGCGAAACCGGGAGAATTAACATGTATGTATATGTTTTGACATCTCAAATTCGTGCTTCTCTGGATATTTTATTTGTATTTTTCGGCCTCCAGCTCACCTAGTTGATTTCTTCGAAGAATGACATGATAACTTGGCAAATGTGGCAACTGTTCACAAGGAATTTTACATCGTTGGTGATTGTAACCATCATTTCGATACACCCTGTACAACAACTGCCACGTTTAGTGATATCCTTCGTTTGACAAACAACATCATGTCACCTTCCCAATGCACATACATGACCATTGGCTCGACTTCTTGATAATTCGCTCGTCCTGTTAACACATTCACATTTGGACGTAGTTGACCGGAGTTTCCTGTCAATTAAAGCGAAACTAAAGCAAATATAATATTTGGAATAGAGAGGAAACATTATAAGAAAATAAAAAAACGTTATATGTTCAGTACATGTTCTTTTACATTGTCCACGGAACTATAGCGTCAAGTAAGGTGGACGTGCTAGCCTGTGGGTTTTCGACGTATTCCTCTTTGTCGTCGACGTCGGCGTCGTCGTGTCGTTGTCATTGTCGTCGTCTTCTTCTTTGTCTGTAACCAAGCCTTTACTGATCAAATTTACAATTTCACTTGACACGCCTACCATGACTTCGGTCGTAGTGCCCCTGAAAATAAAGGACACCTGTATTATTTATGGAAGCAATCTCACTCAGTCCGTCGATTAATACTCATTCACAGATAAAAAAATGTGTAAATATTGTTTAATTTTCTTAGTATTGTTTCGTACTAAATACTAAACACAAACGTTGTACATCATCGATGAGGGCAAGTGAGCGTAAATTATGACAAACATTCAGAAAGACTGACATAACTTTCAGACAGACATACAGACAGACATGAAGGCAGGCAGGTACACAGTAAGCAGGCAGAGAGAGACAGAGTAACAGAGAGTTTATTTTCGGAATCGCATAAATACCACAAACAAACATACAGATAGTTTATTTTCGGAATCGCATAAATACCACAAACAAACATACAGATAGTTTCTCCCCATTGCAAAAATAACATTCGGCTAAACTTCCAGCCCTCCGCCGAAATGATTGCAATACATATGTGTAAAATATATAATCACGTAGGCTATTCGACAATATTCCAGTGATAAGTGGTGTAAAAAGTTGCTTGCAATTTCGTTCGACGAATAGAAATGTCACGGTTGTTTACAACACCGCCACGGTTTATGGCGCACTGAAATTATGTGCACTGCGTTTGCGTTTCTCAAATATCTGGTTGTTTTGTTCATTTTAGTTTGTTACAAATAATTTTCCTGCGAATTTGTAGACGTCCTTTTCCCAACAGTGTTCGATATATATAATAAGAGATGTATTTAATCATAATGATGCTGAAACTAATACGAGGCACGAACATGGACATGGCAGCATCCGGGAAAACAGACAGGCTATACAGCCTCCTCACTCCATGACAGTACGTATAATAATCGGATATTTGACGGCATCATATCAAAGATCCTCTACATCTACACTATTTTTCGTCATGGTTGGAATGGTAAAGTGCTAAAACAACAATGGAAGATACGTTAACTAAGCATTGGTAATCCATCCTTTCCATTATAATTAAACTTCCCTAAACTTCCTACGAATGTTTCTGAACATGAAGCCCACCCGTCCAATATCACATTATATCCATGTGTGCACTTATTACACATAAAGCACCTCCAATCCAAGCAGAACAACAAGGTGAAGGTCAAGGCATAACATTTTTAATACGTCATGTGGTTATCAGGTGCCCAGACCGAAAATGGCGTCCAGGTTTTCAATTGGCCCATTGACGTAAAAAGAACTAGACCGCGCACAGCCACCTTGCGATTGGAAATCACACTCCAACTTCCGGTCAGGGCAAGACAGTCCATATTCTCCATGTTAACGTATAGGACTTCGTTTTGTTTTTGGTTGTAATAATCGAACTGTTCCAGTCTAACTATTTCAGTTATACTGCCCGAAGGATTATTAAAAGCAGAAGCAGTGGAACACTTTGCCGGTGACAATACTCACGGAAATCATGAATATTAATCGATTATTATGGTGGTTGCCATGGCAACGCCGGGTTGTACTTGTGTTTGGCGATCTTGATTAATAATGAAAAAGTGCCATTTTTCGCGCAGTACAACCTGTTTGGGGCAAACGTATACATGTGTTATGATTATGTGCATTTAGACAACTTGTCAGATATAAGTGCTTATCGAAACCACAACGTACAGCTATGTAAAATGCAAATCCCGTAAAAGACACATACGACCTAAAATTGTGGGGAGTATCTATTATCTGCACTACATAAATCGCTATGTCTATGATTGTGTGGTAAACTCAACATTAAATCGGACATTTCAGATAAGAAAGGTATAATATAAGATATTTATGTCCTGATTTTCCTAATATTCATCAGTCGAAAGTTACAACTGTCATCCATCGAATATTTTTCTTGTGACTAGTCCCCAAATTTGCCCTGAACGGAAGTCGCCGCTCTTTGGCCGCCTAGCTCTGACTTCTCCACACTGATTGCGCGGTCTAGTTTTTGTTACGTCAATGAATTGGCCAAACTCTATGACATACATATCTAAGGCTCTGCATGTTTCTATTTCACTGCCCGTTCAAATTATATTTTGTATTCAAAAGTCTGCATTCTTGTGTTTACATGACTGCAGGTTCAAGCCCAACACTTTATTTGGACACCTAGAAATTCTTATAAATTCACCAGTTACACCGCTAAAATTAATCTTTAATAACATAGTGGGCGATAATACAACGATTTAACTTTTCGCGCTACGGTACGGTCATAAATTATAAATAACATACAAAGACAGGGGTAACCCTTATAAACTGTTAACTAACAGGCTTTTTCATAAGACGTTTCCTTATACCCAGAATCGCCCTCGGCGTGAAGACCTCTATATGTTTTATTTGCTCCGGCACTAAACGTCTTATAAGCTTATTACCTTTGCACAGGCTTTGCTGAGCGCGAAAATTTAAACGATCTGTATTTAGCCTTTTAAACCGATTCTATATTTTGCATTTTACAGACTTATTTAGCATTTTACAAACTCATTTTAAACTATTGATTGATTTTAGTATTAATTTAAAATACCACTTGATTATGTCGGTGTAATATTTATTTTAAAATACACTATTTATTTATTTATTTATATTTCTCGGTAGAATTATTACATCTGAGAAGCTATTGTAATTTTAGAATTAGTGTGTCCTTATACTCTCATTTATTTATTTATTTATTATATATTATTTATTAAGTGTTACTGTTGTTGACCCAAGCCATACATTTACATTATTTTAGAACGTCTGGCTACTCTCAGTCACTAATTATTTTATGATACATTAATGTTATCACTTGAGCAGATTTTGTCAAATGTCACCGTTGTTCTCATTGGGTGTTTTATTTTTATCCTGTTCTGTAGCTTCTAGAAGCCATGATTTCACCTTGTGTAACACACTGGCACAGTGGTCGGATGTAATTTCAGCACCTTTCAAATACATTACCACACAAGAATCCTTAACATATTTACACAGTCTGCCATGCCTTAATCTGTGTTTCAACCGAAAATTACTACCTATACCCCGTACTAGGCCAATATTTAAATTGGCCTTGATCTTACTGCTAGCGGGATATGTTAATCTTAATGCGGGACCTGTGGTCAGGCACAACATTCGCATGGCCACAACTAACATTCGTTCAATTCGTAAGAAAAAAAACGCCTCTCTTACGGATCTGATAATTTCAAAACAATAGACATGCTTGCTGTGACTGAGACCTAGCTCAGACAGCATGACAGAGACGCATGTATTGACGACATTTCCCGTCCTGGCTATACCTTCCACCATCGACCACGTCCAGTTGGACGAGGCGGTGATGTTGGTTTCCTTATCTCAAAACTATTCAACGTAACCCTGCACACCAGCCCTCACTATACCAGCTTTGAATCTAGCTGTGTAAACATATCAAATTCGTGCTTCTGTGTGTTTTTCATTTGTACTTATCGCCCTCCACGTCACCCAGCTGACTTATTTGAAGAATTTCAGGATCTTTTGGAAAATGTTGCAACCATGCACACATAATTTTACATTGTTGGCGAATTTAATCTTCATCTGGATCCACCATCTGCAACAACTACCACGTTTAATGATATCCTGGCTTGATTTTACACGAAATAACATGTCAATTTCCAAAAACACTTACATGGACATTGGCTTGACATCTTGATAACTAGTTCCTTTTGTAAAAATATTCCGACACCCACAGTTGCAGATGGCTTATCAGACCATAACACAGTAATTGCAGATCTTAAAGTTCCGATAGCCCCAGTCGTGCCCAAACACAACGTGTTTGACGGAGCCATTCACAGTATCAACATTGCATCATTTATGAATTATATCATCACGTCCGACCTTGTCACACATCCTAAAGAACATGTATCAGACCTATACAAATAATACCGTCAAATACTTAAGACATTGCTTGACAAACATGCACCCATTAAATCCAAATTTGTGTCATAAAACCGCCAGCTCCTTGGATGACCCCGGAAATAATCCAATCTAAACGGCGCCGTCGCTATCTGGAACGAGTTTGGCGTGAATCTCGTTCATCCTTAGACAGATCTGGCTAAGCAAGGCAGTGGCATCTATGTAACCGACATATGTCAAAAGCAAAGTCGTAGTATTATAAAAAAAATATGGTCTCAAATAACTATGCTACACCGAAACAGCTATGGAAATGCCTAAATCAGATCTTACACAGGCGGCCTGCTCCTTCTCTACCAACCTATGCATCAATCAAGTCACTGTGTAACTCTTTTTCAAGTCATTTTAAAGACAAAATCAGCCTCATACATTCAGCCTTCACAGATCACATCTCAGACATTGTAAATACTGACTCTCCACAACTAAATTCTCAACTAGCATCGTTTGAACCAGCCACAACTGCTGAAGTGAGAACAATTATCATGTCGTCCCCAAGTAAATCCTGTGATCTTGAACCATTTCCGACCGTACTACTGAAAACATGCCTTGACTTTTTAATTAAACCAATAACATACATAATAAATGCATTACTCTGCCCTGGCTTATTTCCTGAAGATTTTAAATGTGCGCACGTAAACCCAGTTCTTAAGAAGATAACTCTGCCAAAATAAGAACTAAACAGCAAAGTATTTAACAAGATGTAGCAAGATTGCCACCTAGAGAATCAACTCTAGATGGCAGGTGGACAAGGAAGTCCTTTGGCTTATCGAGAGTCCAACCTATCTATCTAAATGTACCCAGCCCTTCTTAGGTACATGTCAAGTTTATTTTTAAACATACTAACACTACTAGCACCTACACAATCAGCCGATAATCTGTTCCATTCATTTACTGTTCTTTGTGAACATGAACATTTTATAATATCTAGTCTACACTGCTTCTTTGCTAATGTCCTCTAGTCCTTCTCTCTTCTTTAACCGAGAAAAAATATTTCTGTCAATATTTTCATACCCATTCAATATTTTAAAAACTTCTATCTTATCTCCTCTCAATCTCCTGGTTTATAGTGTTGTTAATCCACATTCTTTTAGACGTATTTCATATCTAATATTCCTGAGTTTTTGTATCATTTTGGTTGCTCTTCTTTGTACTCTTTCTAGTATATCAATATCATTCTTGCGATATGGCCTCCATGCCTGTATGCAATATTCTAAATGAGCCCTAACTATTGTTTTGTACAGCGGTATTATTAGTTCTTTTTCCTTGTACACTATATTTCGCCTAATTAATCCAAGAATTTGGTTTCCCTTTGCTGCTGCAATTGCACACTGTTCTGATACCTTCATATCAGCACTAATAGTTAACCCTAAGTCATTTTCCTTTACGGTAGTATTTAGTACAGTATCACCCATTGTATATTGTGCATCTTCATTTCCATGTCCTGTGTGGAGGCACTTACACTTCCCATAATTAAACAGCATTTGCCACTTCTCAGACCATTCGTTCAACTTATTTAGATCATCTTGTAATTGCTGTCTATCTGCATCACTTTCAATTTTTCTAAACACTTTTGTATCGTCCGCAAACTTCAACACCTTGCTTGTTATATCATCATCCAACTCATTGATATATATTAAGAACAAAATAGGTCCCAATACTGATCCCTGCGGTACTCCACTCAATACCGATTTCCAGTTTGAAACCTCCCCATCAACTACCACTCTTTGTCTTCTATCAATGAGCCATTTTTCTATCCAGTTAACCATACCATTGCCTATGCCATGGACATTTAGTTTAAGTAGTAATCTTTGATGTGGCACTTTGTCAAAGGCTTTTTTAAAATCTAAGTATATTATATCTACTGGTGATCCCTCGTTTACCCACTTTGTGACATCTTCCAAAAAACATAAGACATTTGTTAAGCATGACCTCGCTTTTAGAAACCCATGTTGATATGGGTTGATCAAGTTATTTTTAACACGAAAATCAACCAAGTGATCTCTAATTAGTCTTTCTAATACATTGCAAATCACCGATGTTAAACTAACTGGTCTATAGTTCTCTGACTTGCTTCTTTATCCTTGTTTAAATAATGGTATGATGTTTGCTTCTTTCCATTCTGATGGAACTACTCCTTCCTCTATTGACAAATTGAACAATGTTGCAAGTGGCATGCTGATTTGTTCTACAATTTCCAGTAGTAATTTGGTAGGAATCCCATCCACTCTAGGTGACTTATTATCCTTCATATCCCTTATTTTCTTAGCTACCATTTTTGGTGTTACAATTAGTTGTCCTAAATAGTCTGACTCTCTCCCTTCGAATTTAGTCTCTGGTACTGGTAATGCATTAGTATCTTCCCTGGTGAACACCGAACTAAAGTATTCATTTAGGTGTTTTGCCATTAAGAATCCCTCTGTTATTATGTTTCCATCACTACCTTCTAGAGGTCCTACCTTATCCTGAACTTTCTGTTTACTTCGAACATACGCATACAAACTCTTGCTGTAATGTTTTATATTAAAAGCTAATTTTTTTTCATAGCTTCTCTTTGAATTTCTCATTTCAGCTGTAGCTTGGTTAAGTGCTTCTTTATAAATGGCTATTCCCAACCTTACCTTCATTTCAAAAATACTTGAACAGGTTGTAGCAAATCGCTTAAATTCTCACATCTTCATAAATGGTTTAACCAATGCGTCACAATCTGCGTATAAACAATTTCACTCTACAGAAACTGCTCTTCTAAAAGTACACAATGACATAAACCTTAACATTCATTATGGCAAAGTTACTGCACTGACCCTGCTTGACCTATCCGCCGCTTTTGACACCATTGACTACGACATTCTCATTACACGCTTATCGACATGGTACGGGATATATGGCACAGCCCTGAGCTTTTTTACTTCATACCTTAGTGATAGACGGCAAGCCATTAAAATAGGTAACTGCATCTTAGACATGCTGCTCACCTCTTGTGGTGTCCCCCAGGGTTCTGTTTTGGGGCTGTTGCTTTTCACTCTGTATACAACACCACTAAGCTCTGTTATCCAGAGTCACAACCTGGATCATCACCTTTATGCAGATGACACACAAATATATGTTTCTTTGCCCACACCAGATACTTGTCGCTCCCTAAATCAGCTCAGGGATTGTCTCCAAGATGTCTCCCGTTGGATGAGAAACAGTAGTAACCCTCTTTATATCCCTCGGGTGAAAACGAATGCCGGGGCCCGAGCTTTCTCGGTTGCCGAACCAACGGTGTGGAATTCGCTTCCTACCAGTGTAAAATCAAAAGGTAATATTGTTTCATTCCGCCGACGCTTAAAAACCTTTATCTTTAATGCTGCCTATCCTCCTTGGCCTCCCAGCTTCTTCATCCATTCATTGAGGACTCACGCACTGTTTTCGATTACGAGTTTGCTTAATCCCTTGGTTTTGTCGCGCTACTGGGCTTGAGGATATTGGCACTAAACAAATCTTGGGTTACAAATGTTTAGACACCTGTAAGACCCAAAATCCATGATGGCCGCCTTCACTAAAGGAACATACATAAAATGGCATATCTCTTGAACTACTTGACCAACGTCAATGATGATAACATGGTCATGAGGTTGAACTAAGCCTTCACTGAGAATGTTGAGGAGGCCATCGTGTGTATCATGTTATGCGGGTGCATGGACCGGTGTTTGTTTACGTGGTGCCTGGATGATTGCCTCGGTTGGTGTCGGTGTGTCTGAATGGTATTTGCCTCCTCAACAGCATGGTCCTCATTCCAACAGACAAACCATCCGCTATACATGCTTTGAAGAAGATTATCAATTCAAGGATGCCATTGTCAAGAGAATTACAAAGATGGTGATGTACGATGAGGAGCGCATCATATTAGACTGCTATGACATTGCTCAATCATTGAAACAGAAGACGAGGGCCAAGCGAGCACAGGGAAAGGAGATGACGTTTGCGATCCACGACGAGTTCAACATTGCTAAGATTACCCTCAAAGAACTGCTCTCTGCCTCAAAGACAAAGACGCTCCTCCTTAATATTCTTGGTAATTCCGTACTGGAGGAATACAAAGGATGGAAGAGAAAGGTGGTGGTCGTGAAAGGTATCACAGTTCAGATCAATCAACCCCACTGCATGAGGAGGCAGACAGCGTGATTCCTTTACATGTGATTGATGCCATCCGTGACTCCACTCTCAGAGACATAGACGTGTGGTCGCCTGACATTGACGTACTGATCTTGCTGATGGACATTGTGGCTCATGGACCACGTTGTGCATTCAACAAACTCAATTTCCTCACTGTAAAAGGTAACAAGTATCGATCCATCAATATTCGTGAGCGTGTGACTGACATTGGACGAGAGAAGTGTCAAGGTCTGATAGGTTTCCATAACTTCATAGTTGCAGATTGGGTAGGAAAATGTGTTGGCATCTCAAAGAAGTGTTGGATCACCACGTACCTATCATTGCCCAATGGTGACCCCTTTGTCTCTGCCTTCCAACTCCTTGGCGAAGGGGTGCTCACAAGTCATGAGCTGGTGGACTTATCTTATGCATCAACATTGTGGCTATGAGGGACAACAGCTATACAACGCCTCACCCAAGCCTACTGCCCCTAGAGGAAAATGGATGGAAGCTTGCCGGGGACGAGAATGTCCTAGATCGGTGTCTCTACAAACCAGCACCAATTGCCGTCTTGGAACAAGACATCTTGCAAGGGTCACTGTTCATGCAAGAAGAACAACCTCTCTTGCACATCTCTGCAAATGCCACAATTCTGATTGCAGCAACCTTCCTGACTACAGGATGATAGCAGATAAAGATATGACTGTTGCAGGAGGTGAACAAAGTAGACACTATCAGAAGATTGTGTACCACTGGTTTGTTGTGTATCACTAAGTGTTCAACATGGCATATTCCATGACAGATGTGTTGTATATGTATGTTTAAAGAATCTAACCTTTACATTTTTTTCGCCCTAATTTGATCTCATTCAATGTGTTGTCTGTGTATCTCCCTGTAGGTGTTTCAGGACAACGTTAAATAGGTTGCTTGACATGCAGTGCATTTCATTATTGGTAATTGCTTCTATTTGCTCAATTGTATTCAGATTTTGACCTTGAACCTGAACATCTGTATATACATACATGCGTCTCCTTGGTGTGTGTACGTTTGTCTTCTATTGTTATGCTGTAATTAAACAAAATGTAACATGACCTAATTGTTATAATTTGATTATGTAGAAAGTTCATCATATGTTGACCTTTGTTTTACCTTTATTGCATGACATTCGTCTTGAAACCAGTCAAAAATTACCTTTACATTGACCTTCCTGCGTGATCTTGACCTACTGTCGACCCGAAGCATATGCCATAATATCGGGCATGCTTGAAAACCATACAATAGAGTCTAACATCATTGAAGTTGGTCACGTAGTTCCACAGATATGCCATTTTCTGTATTTTCCATGAGTGAAGGCGGCCATCTTGGATGTTGGGCCTTCCAGGTGTCTAAAAATGTGTAACCCAATATTTTTTTATTCATACCTAAATAAAGTCAAATCAAACACTATCTCACTTTGGACATCCGATACCTACGGGACTGCGAAATCCATACCTGGTTGTCTGCACTACATGTGTTAGACCCATTCACAATATCAACATTGCATCATTAATTAATTATATCCTCACGTCAGATCTAATCACACATGCTAGAGAACAAGTATCACATACATTTATACGAACATTACCATCAAATATTTAAATCATTGCTTGACAAATATGCACCTATTAAATCTAAATATGTGTCACAAAAGCTCCTTGGATTACCCTGGAAATTATCAAATCTAAACGGTGCCGTCGCTACTTGGAACTTGTTTGGCGAAGATCTTCATCCTTAGACAAGTCAGGCTACTCACGACAATGTCTTCTATGTAACTGACAATTGTCAAAGGCAAAGTCGGATTATTACGAAAATGTGGTATCAAAATTAATTCTGCTACAAAAAAAAAACAGTTATGGAAATACATAAATCAAATCTCACATAGACGACCTGCTCCTTCTCTGCCAACTCATACATCGATAATGTCGCTGTGTGACTCTTTTTCTTGTCATTTCAAAGAAAACATTAGCCTAAACCATGCTGCTTTCCCAAGTCATACTCTAGACATTGTAAATGCTGACTATCTACAAGTAAACTACCAACTCATATCAAACCTAATCATGACGTCCCCAAGTAAATCCTGTGATATCGACCTACTCCCGACCATACTCTGTGAAAGCATGCCTTGACGAGTTTATTAGACGAATAACATACATCGTAAATGCATCATTGTGTTCCAGCTTATTTCCTGAAGATCTAGATTTATGCACATGTAAACTCAGTTCTTAAGAAGACATCTCTGCATAAAGAACAACTAAACAGCTATAGATCTCTTTCAAAACTGAGATTTATTTCAAATAATACTTGAAAAGGTTGTCACAATCTTACATATCACATCTACTCAAATGGCTTATCAAATTTGACACATGTTGCGTAAAAACAATTTCATTATACAGGAACTACTCTTTTGAAAGTACATAATGACAGTAACCTTTAACAAGATTGCCACCTAGAGAATCAACTCTAAATGGCATTTGCACAAGGAAGCCCTTTGGTCTACCGAAAGTCCAACCATCTATCTAAATATACCACGCCCTTCTTTGGTATCTGTCGATATGATTTTTAAACATATTAACACTATTGGTACATACACAACCAGCTGATAAAATGTTCCATAATTTAGTGTTCTTTGTGAAAATGAGAACTTTCTAATATCTAGTCTACACTGCTTGATTGCTAATGTAATTTAATTTCCTCAAGTCCTTCTCTCTTCCTTAACCGAGAAAAGATATTTCTGTCAATATTTGCATAACCATTCAATATCCTTAACATTGATTATGGCAACGTTACCTCACTGACCGTCCTTGATCTATCCGTCGCTTTCGACACCACTGACCACAACATTCGAATTACACTGTTAACAAGATGGTATGGCATATATGACACAGCCCTGAGCTAGCTTTCGCCATACCTCACGGATAGGCAGGCCAGTAAAATAGGTAACTGCTTCTCAGACATGCTGTTTGGGCCACTAAGCTCTGTTTTCCAAAGTCACAACTTGAATCATCACTTTTACGGAGATGACACACATCTATAGTTCGTTGACCAAACCAGATACTTGTCGCTCCGTAAACGAGCGCAGAGATTATCTCTATGACGTCTTCCTTTGGATGAAAAATAGTGAGTTGAAGCTAAATGCAGATAAGACTGAATTTCCCATCATTGGTACCTCAACGCAGCGTACACAACTCGATGGCTTTTCCCCGACACATCTCCCGAGTCAGAGTATCACACCAGCCGCCTCAGTTTTAAATCTCGGAGTAACGTTTGATGAAAACATCCATTTTAAACAACATATATCGAAAACGTGTCGCTGCTGCTATTATCATATCCGCGATCTTCGCCATATTCGCCGGTGTATATCATTTTCCGTTGCGAAAATCATTCAAACAGCTTTAGTAAGCAGCAGCAATTCGCTCCGTTACAATATTGCAAACAAAAATATAGCAAACCTTCAACGTGGCCAAAACTGTTTGGCAAGGGTAGTAATGCGTTCTACTCGTATTTCTCGCTCAGTGCCGCTTCTAAAAACATTGCTCTCTCATCGTCGCAACCAGCATATGTGAATTCTAGCTAGAAATCCCAGACAGCTACGGTCAACCAGTAGTAACCCTGTTTACATTCTTCGGGCGAAAACGAAAGATGGAACCCGAGCTCTCTCGGTTGCCGCACCAACTTTGTGGAATACGCTTCCTGCCAGTGTAAAATTAGGGGGTAACATAGTTACATTCCGCTGGCGTCTGAAAACCTATCTCTTGTAATGCTGCCCATCCTCCTCAGCTTCCTAGCACCGTCAACCATCTGTCGATAACTCGCGCATTGTTTTACGATTACGAGATTGCTTAAACCTAAGTACTATCTCCACTCATCCCCATAAAAATCGTTTGGTCCTTGTTTTTGTAAGTAATTGTTGGAAAAAGCGAAGCTATCCAGTATATAAAATAATACAATATCCCAGTTCGTTGGTGGACATGTACTAGTTCGTTTTGTATAAATCAGCAGCCAAATTGAGAACTATTTCGATATTCGTAGAAGAATACTATAGTATCGAAACGAGCAACACTCACTTGAACATAGACCTGAACATGGAAATGTATTGTAACGTCTCGTTTTCAAGTCAAACGTCTCCGGTGTTATGTCACCGACTCGACAAAAAGCAACACCATGAAGAACAACGATAAATGTCGCGCCAGACGTTTTATTTAAAATGGATTTTTGGAACGACGTTTAAAGGTAAGCCATGTCCATGCGATGCGGCTGAACTAGCCTAGTCCGACAATGTGAACATATACTGCGACGCCTCTGCGTTCGCCAAACTTCTTCTGAACAGGTAAGTATGCTGTATGTACTTTCAAATTAGTTATAATCGGCCACGCTTATTGATTAATATGAGCATGTTTTGCTTGGAATAATAGTAAACCTAATAATGTAAATGCAGTCCTATTAATTACATGTAACAATTATAATTATTTATATTATTACATTTATAATATAATAAATAAAAACAAAATACTAATAATTTGTACATTACACAAAATACTAATACTTTATACATTAAATACAAATAATATATGTATAATTGTGTATGGTAATATTACATTACTTCTATTAATACATTTCAATTGATTAATAATAGTAATGTAATAACAACAGGACCATGATATTTGCATTTGGAAGATGATCGTTCGTAGCTTTGCAACATTGGCAATTACATTACAATGTAAATGTATTCATATTTTCAGGACTTGACGCCTGTCCTCCCTCGTCACCAAAGGGTATGTGGCAAAGCTCTTTATCCGCGGTAGGCTTAAATTAATGGTGTGGTGTACATTACTCTGTCAACAAATCTTTTGTAAAATTATACGTACACTGTGCAATCAACGGACACTAAAGATGTATGTCAGTTGCGAATGCAAGGGGCCTGGGACACTGGGGATGTGCCTCACAGACCGTAGCAATTTGGCATACCTGCATACCTTTTATAATGTCAGGGCCATGTTAATTGTCACTTTGTCTCTTGTATAGGTAGATGCGGATGTATAGCAAAATGCTAGGAAGCTGGTATGCAGTACCAACAAAGAATGAACTCGCATAATGTCACCGATATCTAAGCGATGTAATTCACTGAAGAATGTCAAACCTGTCTTACAATATCGAGAGAGGTTGACCGATGGCTCATGTCATATTGCCAGACCATGGCACTCACTGTTCCATCACCAACTACAAAGCTACTCAGGCATCACCATATTCGCATGTCAAGCATCCTGCACTCTACATTGGTCACCAGTCAGTCAGGAAAACTGACTGGTCTGGAAGCCAGTGTACACGCTATCGGTTCTGAGAAGTCTGTCACGGTGTCACCGGTGCACCAAACAACACAACTCGGATCAAGTGGACGACATTTACCTGTCATTTAATATGCAGCATATTGCAAGGCTCATAGAGCTCTGTATAATCTTGTCCAAGATCACGGGCAAACATAACTGTTCAGTATAGCGTATTAACTTGTGGAACTATTGCTACTAAGCACACTAGTTGACTGTTCAGTTTCTTGTTGACCTGCAATGAAAAGCATAACATATTCAATTTCAGTAAACAAACACAGGCATCACAGTAGTAAAGTTGGGAGTAAATAGTCATGGAGTGTTCATTGATATAATCAATAAATATACGAAAGAATGTTTCATGTATGAGCTACAGCATTTCACAAAAGCCAGCAAAAAATGTTCTGCTACAGCAGCATCTACAGGAACAGACAGTGTTTACCAGGGTTGTGCCAGGGGAGGGAGGTGGTGGGTTGATGCATGTGGATATTAGGGAATAATGTTCATTTTCAAAACTGTGATGAATTGTAGTGCTTTTAAGTTACAATGTGTTTGTTTTCATTACATGGAATTCAAGTTACTAAATTTCATTACATTGATGCATGATCTTAGTTAATATTATATAATTATTTTATTTCTGCTACGTAAAACACATTCATATATATGTGTTGTTTTGTTTTCAATATACAAATTCTTATCAGGGTATGCCATGTAATAACTACTACACATATTCATGTTTGACTTTATAGTTCGGCCAGAGTGAATGTTGGAAATGAAAAATGAGCTGTTATCGTAATGGTATATTTCCCTCAACAAAGGTATTCAAGCATTCATATTATGTATGTCTACCTTCTTCAACACTGAATAATATATTTTATAAATATATTGTTGAGTCATCGTTGCATGTGGAATATATTTTAAAGGTATATTAACATGTCTGTATTGACACACGTTGGGTATAATATGCATATTACAAGTGCAAAAGTCAACCAATTTTAGAGTTCAAGATATGAAAATGTTAATGAAAACAAGTGTGTATTTAAATGGGCATATTAAATTGTGTTGACAATTTATATGTTATTGATTGTTAAAATATTTAAATTACCTTGATTGATCAAATGTGGGTCTCCTTCCCCAGACTTAGCCTCTCCTCTACCTCATCTCTTTCCCACTCTTTGATTGTAGTGTGGCCTGTAGCAATATCATAATTTGAGTTATAATATTACGCATTCATATATTGCTGTGACGAAAATAGATAGACATTTTGGTAAATCCATAAGAACAGCTGGCACATATATATGCGAATTTACATAGAAAACAGCTAGGGCTAGGAATCACTGACCACAATGCCAATGGAAACAAGCGCAAGAATGTGTAATCTTTACATATGGAGTACACTAGCTATACGAATACTTTAATTATGTTCGTGTTTATAAGTTATATATTGAATAAATTCATCTCCATCATGGTTATCATATAAACATCTAAATTAGTTTGCATAAAATGTACTGCAACATTCAGTAATAGTATTAACATGCACAAAATAACGAATGCTCCCTTAACATTACAAAGTTTCGTGCCCGAGCCATATTGCTTATTAACAAGATCTTACGCAATACCAGTACATATCAATGCATGCTCGCAAGTTGCAGTTATCGTTGAATTAGCCCACGATTACTCGTTCTTGTTGCTAACTGCGATAATATACACTGAATACGTACCTTCTTAGAAGAAGCACTGCGGTTTGTAATTGTGCCGTAAAATGCCGATCTTGCATAAAACACGTGACCCAAAAAGCGCGGGACGTCGACAGCTGCTGATTGTTTCGCCAGTTATACCTGGTTTAACGACACTTCTTTTTTGGCGATTAAAAAAAGACATCTACGCATTTTTAAATTAAGCAGATTGTGCATACTAGTAAATCTATTAACACATTACACATCTGGACATAAAATAACCGGATTGGCGATGGGCAAACGAATGGATTGGGCAGCTTTAATCCTCTGGTTTTGTCACGCCACTGAGCTTGATCTTCGAGGATATTGGCGCATAAGAAGTGTTATTTGTATTATACTCATTCATACACACTCGAATGCATACATACATATGCCCCGTGGTCGGGCGAAGGCCTCACCCAAGCTGCTTACATGTCTGCCTATCTTGCGCTATCCTCTGCCAGATGGTACCCTTCCAGTAGTCGTCTAGTTCGTCTCTCCACAGTCTCGCCGGCCTTACTCTAGATCTTTTCCTTTCGTAGGGTTTCCAAGGTGTGATACGCAGTGTCCATCGGTTATCTCCTATCCAGCTGACATGCCCTGCCCAGCTCCATTTCCGTCTTCTGACTTATCCAATCACGTCTCTCACCTGTGTATTTTGCCTTACCCAGATATTTGTGTTTCTGTCCCGGTATGTGATGTTTAACATACTCATTTCCAACTTTGTTTGTGCGACTACTAGCTTGTTCTTTGTTTGGGTGGTGGTTGCTCATGTTTCTGCGCCGTAGGTCATTGCTGGAAATACGCATAAGTTGTAGACTTGCCTCTTTAAGTATGTTCCTATGTTACCCTTGAAGATGTCGCGGTGCTTAGCGAATGCTATCCATACGGCCGTGATTCTTCTTCGAATCGCCTTATCTTGGATTTTGCCTCTGAAGCTGAATCTCTGTCCCAGGTTTCTTTCAACGTTCTCGATCTGAGTGTTGTTGATATATATTGGAGTGTCATTTTTCCATCATCACCCTTATCTTCGACACGTTCATCTTCAGATCCTGATTTTCACGTTCTTCGCCTGATTGCTGCAGCATTTGGTGTAGCTCATGTGGTGAATTAGGGCAAATGAGTATGTCGTCGGCGAATCGAAGATGATTACGATATTCGCCTCCTATCTTCAAGCCTCTGGGTTCCCAAGTCAGTCATCGGAATATGATTTCGAGTGCTGCCGTAAACAGTTTGAGCGATATGGTATCTCCCTGTCCTCTCCTGATATTGATCTTGTTGCTTTCTTTGTGTAGATGTACTGTGATCAAGCTGTTAGTGTAGATGTCCTTCAATAGTTCGATGTAACGTTTACACATCTTCTGTCCCCTGTTCTTGAAGCGAGACGTGTACTGTTGGAGATTGCACCGAGATGAAGGTTTTCTGTTAGTTGACGAATGCGATGCAGAGTAGGATATTATATTATCTACACCCCACCTTCAGTTTGTTTACGCATGTTTGTCATTGAGTATCTGCTTATGAATCTAACTTGCACTCGTGGCTGGTTTTCGTCGAGTGTCTCGTGTAGCTTTTTCGTTAGTACTTTCGTGCATACGTTATATATATTTGATAGTAGACATATGGATCTGTAATTGTTGAGGTCTTTCTTGTTTCCCTTCTTGAAGATTATCATCATATTCATCATTCTACGTTCTCCCACGCTGTGGGTATTCGTCTTTCTGATAAGCATTAAGTGTTCAACTTAGCAAATGTTTTCGAGATGGTATCTTCTCCTGCTTTCAACTTTTTGATGTTTATATGGTCATTGTCTCTTGCTGGCCCATTCTTCATATATTTCATTGTGCTGATTTCACTTCCCATGATGTTATCGCGCGTATATCTTTTGGGTCAGTGTGGCTTATGATACTCTGTTCACTGTCGTATACTTTGGTATAGAATTCCTCTATTCTTTCTGTGATCTTATCGTGAACACGGATTTCTCTACGCTGCTTCTCTAGGAGTGTGATCAGTCTGTCTTGGCCTAGCTTCTGCGTTCTTCGGACTTTCCTGAGGCTCTTTGACGTCAAGAACATTTATCGAGTGATCTCTTTGTTGTATTTCCTGCTGTCCTCTCTTGCTTTAATTTTGATGGTCTTGCATATTTTTTCATACTCTATTCTTTGTTTATCATCGCCGTTTTCCAACATTTCTCGTCATTTCGTCATCAGGGCTCGTGTTGGTGATGATACCCTCGATTTCAGTGGCTTAGCTACTCTTGGCGCGATTTGTCGGATCATGTCGGTGACGGTTTCGCTCGTGGTGGCGATGTCGTCTAGTTCTTATAGTGTCTCGAATCGGTTTCTCAAGTCAAGTTGGAATTCGATCTTCCATGATCCTATTTGTGTGGCACCTACTCACTGGCCTCTTGGTCATCAAATGTTTCCTTTGCACCTCTAGGTCCAATTTGATGTTGTTCATAACCGTTCTGTGGTCATTTCCAATGTTTACTTGGTTGTCGTCTCTTTCGTTTCTCAATTCGATCCCAAATGTACCCGTTTCTGTTTCCATAGGGTTTTTTGTTTTCCCTATTTGCGCATTAAAGTCTCCCATCACTATCATGTAGTGGCTTGATTTCTCTAAATTCTCACCGACGTCGTTGTACAACTGATTTATGTATTCTTATGAGTATGATGTCGTTGGTGCATATACTTACATATTATGTCTTGTAGCGCTTTGTTATGCACAGAACGCGTTCTGCTACGTTGGGGCTGATGCCGTAAACACTCACGTTCCATTTCCTGTTTTTGGAAAAGCCTACGCCTTGACCGTTGTTTGCCCTATAATGCTATAGTATGTGGCCACTTTGTATGGTAGTGATACATTTCTCTGGTCTTCTCACTTGTCCGATCCCGGTTACATCCCATACCAACCAGGTGTCCCTAAGTTCTTCTTCGAACTATTGTGTTCATCTTATATATATATATATATATATATATATAAAATATATTATATATAATATATCTATACACACATATATATATATATATATCTAGTTATATATATATATATATATATAATATATATATTATAAATAATATATATCTATACACACATATATATCTACTTATATATATATATATATATATATATATATATATATATATATATATATATATATATCTAGTTATATATATATATATATATATATATATATATATATATATATATATATATATATATATAGGTATTCCTAAAGGCAGCTTATGTCGCCCGTTATGCATATAGTAACGCGCTATTAAGACCGGTGTTTTATGTACGCCAAAGCTGGTCTACATAAAGTTTCGACGTGTTACTTCACAACTAACACAATTGAGTTGATCAGTATAGTTGCAAACGCACACAGTTCATAGACAGTGAAGAAATGGCATAATTATTTTAAATGATCAACATTTTAAGTTACTTTGAGCAATTTTTTTCAGCGCCGTGCATATTTTTGTTTATGTTGTATGCCTAGTTATGGGTTAAAGTTCGTACAGTGTATAATGAACGAAGGGTTGGTGTTTCGTGTTCAGTGTGCATACATTGTTACATGTTGCATGGAAGTGGTGTAACTTATGGGGTATGTCTGTTAACAAAGACAACCCACAAATTGTACGTCTTCGTAATCCACAGATATCGAAAGCTAGTTACGAGTTCGCCCTAGAGTACCAAAACATATCTAATGATTATTAAGATTTAGGTTTGATTTTATATGTGCAACAACTGCCACGTTCATTCACACATGTGTAAAGACATGTAAACGCATGTGAATTGTAAACGTGTGCCGCTGGCACTTACGCAGGGTGACGGAGATGACAAACGTAACTTAAATTACTGACACTTACGCAAGGCGACGAAGATGACAACAAGTAGTTGTTTTGGGGGTGACGGCATGGCTGCGGATCGTTGCCCGTAAGCGCCAGCTGCACCGAGTTATTCCCACTTGCCACGCGATCGCTTCAACGTAATGTATGACGTAATACTTCACGTTATCTGATTATGCGTTTGCAACTAAACGTGCGTGCGTGCATGCATGCGCATGTGTGTATGTGCGTCGGTGTGTGCGTGTGTATGTGTATGTGTGCGAGCGCATGTATATATGTGCGTGGGTGTGTGCGTACGTATGTGTACGTGTGCGAACGTGTGTATTGGTCGGTGTGTTCATGTTTTGACATGCTTAGTAAACGTTATTAGATAAGTTTGCCTGTGTTCAGCTCAGTGCACCAGGACTAGCTACGTGTCATTGCGAACATTCATTGTATCAGTGCATGACATCTTCCCAGACAACAAGCCTACGTTCTCCCAACGTTGACCCAAATACCGTATCGTTGGCATAACGTTGGCCTTGCCCTTGGGTAAACAACGTGGGCTAATGTGTATATAGGGCTATACACATATGCATATATATATATAATTATATATATATATATATATATGTATATATATATACGAACGAGTAATAATAAGAAGCGTGCTAAATGAATATGTGATTGTCAATCTCTCTTGCTTAACAATTATTATATACGAATTTTTAATCATTATATATTTATATATATATATATATATATATATATCTATATATATATATATATATATATATGTATATATAATGATTAAGAAGCTGTACACTCGACCCCATTCAACCAAATTGGCTAAACAATACATTGCTGAATTACTCATAACCCGTACGCACATAATCAACCTCTCTATGGCGACTTGGGAATTCCCTCAGGAATGGAAGACCGCATTTATTGTGCCATTGCTTAAAAAGGCAGGACTGAACCCCATTCAAAAAACTATCGTCCGGTATTGAATCTCCAATATGACTCTAAGCTAACCGAGGCTAGCTGTTGTTAAACAACTTTGTCGTCCATGTCAGTCAGCATACAGAGTAGGACATTCTAAAGAAATTGCTCTGGTTGAGGTTCAGTCTAACATTCGTCTAAACATTGACCAAGAGAAGGTTTCACAACTGGTTTGAATGTATTTGGCGTCGGCCTTTTATACAGTGGATCACGAATTTTGTTAAATATTATGAACTGCACTTTTGGAGTAACAGGCACAGCTCTAAGTTGGTATAACTCGTATCACCAATCAAGATCGCAGCGAATTTGTATCAATGGACTTGGGTCAGAGCAGTTTAAACTTGATTAGGGTGTGCCGCAAGGGTCATGCCTTGGTCCCGTTGAATTAACTAAGTACTGTAGTCCTCTTTTCTCCATAATTAATCAGCACGAGTAGATAGGACGTGTCCGTACCGATGATCACCAGGTCTACTGTAGTTTCCACCCCGATTCTTTGGACATTAATTGTTAGTGAATGGAAAGACGGAGTACATATTAATTGGTACTGTGCAGCAATTAGCAAATTGTGGTGGTACTCCGCAGCAATTAGCAAATTGTGGTGGTACTCCGCAGCAATTAGCACATTGTGGTGGTACTCCGCAGCAATTAATAAAATGTTGTGGTACTCCGCAGCAATGAGTAAAATTGTGTGGCACTCCGCAGCAATTAGTAAAATGTTGTGGCACTCCGCAGCAATTAAACATATGTGGTGGTACTCCTCAGCAATTAGCAAAATGTTGTGGTACTCCACAGCAATTAGCAAAATGTGGTGGTACTCCGCAGCAATTATTAAAATGTTGTGGTACTCCACAGCAATTAGTAAAATGTTGTGGCACTCCGCAGCAATTAGTACAATGTTGTGGCACTCCGCAGCAATTAAAAATATGTGGTGGTACTCCTCAGCAATTAGCAAAATGTTGTGGTACTCCACAGCAATTAGCAAAATGTGGTGGTACTCCACAGCAATTAGCAAAATGTATTAACATGGCTATTAAAATTGGAGGCAATGAGACATATGCACTGAACTGTGTACGAAACTTGGGCGCTTATTTTGATAAACACATGACTATAGAACAACATGTTAAGTCCAAATGTCGGGCTGCTTATGCACAACTGTATAACATCGGAAAAGTGAAAAAATATCTTGATATCCAGAGTGCAGAGAAACTGATATACATTCTGGTCCACAGCCATATTGGTTACTGTATCGGCTTACCCAAACACCTTATACAGAAATTGCAAATGGTTCAAAACACCGCAGCCAGAGTAGCGTGTAGAATCTGCAAGTATGAGCATATCACTTCAACACTGAAGTCACTTCACTGGTTGCCAATAAAATGTCGCATTAAATACAAGAATTGTCTACTGATGTGTAATTCTTTACATGGTCATGGACTAGAGTACGTATCTGAAATGGTGATTCCTAGAATCATCCATTGTGGATTAAGATCACAGGATGACGTGACACTTGTTGTGCCAAGGACAAAGAGCAACACTCTGGGAGATCGGGCATTTAGAGTGGCAGCACCAAAATCGTGGAACTCATTAGTGAATTACCCAAAGATGTGCGCAGCTGCAACGACGTTGGCATTTTAAAGAGTCAATTAAATACTCACTATTTTGGTGTAGCCTACAACTAACTTAAGGTTGCATATTTGATTAATTTTACAATTGTTAGATAATTACTTAGTCTGCATCGGATATTAGTCAGGTCAAAATACAGCTTAACCCCCAAAAAATTGCTACAAAAGGTTTATCAACTGATTCTGGTAGGTTTTAGTGTACTTTTTAACATACTAAAAGTTTGCCAAAGTAGGACCCCCGGAAAAGTTTTTTTCAAGATGGCGTCCAAGTTGGCCGCCGAAACCTCATAATGATCTTAACTATGTAATTATAACAAATTAGATGGTCTTGGTGTCTATCCCTGGGTTTTTAGGGGCAAATAACACATTAAGATCATAAAAAAATGATGTTGGCCTATATATGTAACACAACAATCCAATATGGCGTCAAAAATGGCCGCCAACACCTCCAAATGACCGCAAGTCCATAACTATTGACTCAAATTTGATGATCTTGATGTCTATCCCCAGGTTTTTCCTGACATTGACACCACAAGGAAACGCTGGAACAGAAGGGCAGGATCAATGGTACGAGCAGGCGCAATATTCACAGCAGAGATATTCCCAAGGGTTTTGGCTCTGTCTTTCCGCTTGAATTTGTAAGTAAATGTCCACTTTCTGATTATCTCTTCAATGATCTTGTTCCCAACCGATTCACAGTCATGTACTTTAACATCTGGCCCAGCCACTATCCCGTTGACAAAGTTTCTCAGAGTAGGATCAGATGTGAAGGTTGAGCAAGTTGCAAGCTATATCGGAATTTTCTCGAGATCAGATGCATCTCTTTTGATGTGTGCCTCAGTTGAGTCTTTGTGTTGCGGACTTGTAGTATAGGATAGGTTTGTGAAATCCTGCATCGCAATGTTGTACTCGGATGTTAAAGGTGCAGATAAGGTCCACAGTTTTCGCATGTCCTCGGTCATCCCACTGCCGCGAGTTAGACCACCAGTGCTCTTTAGAGAACTCATCAACGTTTGTTCAATGACAAGATCACTACTAAGCCCTGTCCAGCACTGATTGCTCCTACGAACAACGTGAAAACCATCAAGGAACTTTCGATAAACGTCTGGGTGCTTTTCCTCCAGGTTGCTCATTTGCTGCAGGTAGTAATGTGCAGATGACAGGTAATTGAAGTGCCCAGCTGCAGCAAAGACACACGCTGATAATTCACCCACAACTGCTCAAGCATTTGTCACTCCTGAACGGCTTCCCCCAACATCACCTGCAACAAGATTCCATAGCCAGCGTGTCTACTTTCAAATTATGGTCTGGATGGGGATGGCAAATGAAATGAACCCAACTGAATGGGGACGGAAACAGGAAAATGATCAGTTAATTCCAGGTATAACCCAAAACAATGCTGCGCCTGACGAACTCTTGAATATTATCCATTGCAACTGTTCGGGGGATGCAAATCCTGTCGATGCAGTTGCAGACGCTATGGACTCCCGTGCACTGCTGCATGTGGACCTTGCCAAACTGAAAACTGTGACAATCCAAACAACACTCAAGAGGTCGATACTGAGGAGGATGACACTCAAAACTGAACGCTTTGAAACTTATTCTATGGACAAAGGTGTTTGTGCATTAGGTGATAGTGGACAGCTGAAGGTCATGCGTTCAATTTCATAATGATTCAACAGCTCAGTGATATCCAAAGTTGTCTTAATGTGTTCTTTGCCCCCAAAAACCTGGGGATAGACATCAAGATCATCAAATTTGAGTCAATAGTTATGGACTTGCGGTCATTTGGAGGTGTTGGCGGCCATTTTTGACGCCATATTGGATTTTTGTGTTACATATATAGGCCAACATCATTTTTTATGATGTTAATGTGTTCTTTGCCCCCAAATACCTAGGGATAGACACCAAGATCATCAAATTTGAGTTGATAGTTAAATAGTTATGGTCATTATGAGGTTTCGGCGGCCATCTTGGACGCCATCTTGAAAAAACTTCTACTTTGGTCAACTTTTAGTATGTTATAAAGTACACTAAATCCTACCAGAATCAGTTGAGAAACCTTTTGTAGCAATTATTTGGGGGTTGAAGGGGTATTTTCCATATATCGACCTGACTATATTTGTACTAAACTAATTTTAATTTTTATTATTTATTTAATATTTTCTATTATATCAACATATATGTATTACGGTGAATGTTTATATTGACTCGTATATTGTGCAACACCATAGATTATCACAATTACATTAACATTAACATTAACATTAACATTAACATTAACATTAACATTAACATTAACATTAACATTAACATTAACATTAACATTAACATTAACATTAACATTAACATTAACATTAACATTAACATTAACATTAACATTAACTTTAACTTTAACACTGCCGCTGCCGCTGCCGCTGCCGCTGCCGCTGCCGCTGCCGCTGCCGCTGCCGCTGCCGCTGCCGCTGCCGCTGCCGCTGCCGCTGCCGCTGCCACTGCCACTGTCACTGTCATAAACATTAACATTAACATTAACATCAACATCAACATCAACATCAACATCAACATCAACATCAACATCAACATCAACATCAACATCAACATCAACATCAACATCAACATCAACATCAACATCAACATCAACATCAACATCAACATTAATATTAACAATACAATAATGGATATGTTAGAGAAACACCCTAATTCTTAAACACGAGGCACCTTCGCGTTGGCACCCACCATGTGTACGTCCATTTAAGGTCTGGAGTCTTACACATGAGGCACCTTCACGTAGGCACACGCCATATTTACGTCCATATAAGATCTGGATTCGTACACACGAGGCACCTTGGAACTAAACTTAATCCATTCATTCAGGTTCGAGGTGAGACAGACATCACTTGTGAAAGTTAGGAACGCGGCTGTCACGATGACCAAGAGGAGAACCGGCATTGCTTATGAGATGGGAGAGCTGATGTCACAAATGAAACAAAAAGGAGAACGTTGATGTTACAAAGAAGAACGAATTATCCCACGTGGTCCATGAAGCAAGGTGGAGCCAACGTCACAGATAAAGCAAAGTGGTGAACCGACATATCTTGTGAACAAAAGTGATGTATGTCCAACCATGAAGACAAGACAACGACTCGTTTCTAAATAATCAATTATCAACGGATCGGACACATAAGCATAAGATAATGAGGATGAAGATAGAACGGAGGAAGGGGCGGGCTAAAGAGAATGAGGACTATCCTTTTCTATGAGAACGTAATGGGAATTATTTATCTTTCAAATACCGATGATTAATAATATACACTTTGTCAATGTTCAAATGAAACTTGTCATTGCAAACAAGTTCTCAGTGTGTATCAGCAATTATATAGTTGAGTACTTATACTTTAAATGTTTTGTACCACTTTGTGCCATTTTCCCATTGTGTTGCTTCTTATCAACTGCATTGATATACATGATGAATGTTCACTGCTGAAGAGGAACTGTAAATAAATCTTCGACTTTGACTATTTTCTGTTGACATGGCGGCCATCTTGAATTTGTGTCACGTGACCATAGTCATACATCATGGAAAATGATTACGTTAAATTCCCTTATATTGAGACATTGCATGTTTTTTTTTCACGTATAATTAATGCAGTATAAGTTGTGTCAGTATTGTGTGTTCTTGCCCGTATGCTAAAAGGTAGGAATAGGCACAAAATCGTGCCACTTACATATTTTCGGATACAATCAATTTTCGTCCAATATCGATCCACTGCCTTCCACTATCCTGAAAGCTAATACCTCCATTTTTGCGCCGATTCTCAGGAGTATCATCAACCTATCTTACGAATCATCCACTGTTCCGGCAAGTATGAACACGCTGTCATCACGCCTCTTCTAAAACGCTCAGGTCTTTCCGCCGACGACTACTCCAGCTACCGACCTATCTCTAACCTTCCTTATGCATCAAAATTACTCGAACGTCACGTCTCCGCCCAACTGCGTCTACATCTGCAAAGCAACGTCCTCGAAGATCCATTTCAGAGTGCCTACCGCCGGGCACGGGATGTGCATAAGCACGTAGTACTTGTACTGCTGGACCTCAGCGCTGCGTTTGACACTATCGACCATGACATACTGTTAATAGATCTACATCGAATCGGGGTACGAGGCGACGCACTCTGCTGGCTCGCATCGTATCTTACCGACCGCACACAATGAGTCAGTGTCGACGGTCACTCGTCTCACAGAACCCGACTGCGACACGGAGTTCCACAGGGCAGTGTGTTGGGCCCTCTACTTTTCACTATTTACTGCACTGGCCTGTCATATATCTTCGAAACGCATGGTGTTCGTTACCATGTGTACGCTGACGACACACAACTCTATGTTGACTTTCCACCTAACGATTCGGCGTCTGCAGCCGACCAGATATCCCGGTGTGTCATCGACGGGAAAGCTTGGCTAGCGTCGCGCTACCTACTTTTGAACGAAGCAAAAACAGAGACAATTCTCTTTACCACACCGAACCACCGCACTCCGCAGCCACGTCCTCTTGTCATCGACATCTGTGGACGCAACGTTACCAGTTCGGCCAGCATTCGCGACCTTGGCGTGCACCTCGATTCAACTTTGTCGATGACCGCACACGTAAGCCGTACCTGCCGGACTGCCTACGCCCAACTTCGTTGTATAGCGCAAATACGATCTGCGCTAACTCTTCGAGCATGCAAGACACTTGTTCATGCGTTAGACACGTCGCGACTTGATTTTGGTAATGCTGCCCTGTACGGCATTACTGGAACGCTGTTGTATAGACTTGAAATGGTCCAGCGTTGAGCAGCGCGCGTCATCCTACGTTTACATCGCCGTGACCAACACAGCATGACGGGGGCTCTGCGAGAGTTGCACTGGCTACCCGTGACACAGCGTATTGATTTCAAACTGCTGACTTTTATGCACAGCGCCGTGCATACTAACATTCCACGCTATCTGGCTGATCGAATCACGCCGTACGTTCCCCATCGCAGTCTGCGTTCGGCTGACCAGGCTCTCGTCTGCGTTCCAAGGGTCAACCTAAAACGTTTCGGGCGACGAGCCTTTTCATGTGCGGGACCTGCACTGTGGAACTCGCTTCCATTTTATCTCAGGAAACAACAAGATTCCGGACATTTTAAGAAAGACCTAAAAACGTTTTTCTTTAAACAGGCATC
>OZ024866.1:38848350-38963350 GCA_964017155.1 Oasisia sp. SBJ-2009 | reverse complement strand
TATTTACAGCACGCCATCTATTACGCGCTACAATAAACTAATCGGTGGTTTAGTTCGTTCGATTCGAATCGATTTACTTAGTCACTAACAGTAAACAATTATTTCATTATGCAGTATAGTTTTGTGACGCATACAAGGCATAATGTGGTTAAAAATAATTTCTCAATACATTTAGTTAAAATCCGTATCAAAACGGAGTACGGCCGTATCACTTAAACAACCGCCAACATCCGTATCGGATACGGGTAATCCGTATCATGTGGCATGTCTGGTGTAATGCAAAGACGTGGGTTTGGACGTATCTTCTGCAACTGTGCACATTGTAATTTTTACAGAGAAGTTATTTTCATCGCTCATTTGTCGATCAAGCCAAGAGGAAGAATATAGCTTACCGTGAGTGAAGAATCTCTGTGAAAAACAGCCGATTAACAATGTACGATTGGTCGATTTCATTCAGGCACTTACGTCTGTCTGGGTGGCAGAGACGGCAGCACCTATCTAGATGCAACGACTGCGTTAACCAAGATGCCGCTACCGGAAGTAATCGATGGAAATAGACATTCGTTTGTGCGCAGTAAGACGCAGTAACTGAACGCAGACTAGTTTGTAGTCAACGAGACAGTCGCTGGTTGATGTGATGCAACAGTTCGTCTGGTGGCGACCAACTTGTAATTCTAAGTTGTCGAACGCAGAGTGCCGGCCATTCACAAGGGACAATGTGCAAAACGTTGTAGCGCTTACATTTTCCGACGTTATAAACCTTCCTATTGACGTGTCTGCGCATGCTCGATAAATAATAAATAAACAATGTGCGGCGAAATAACAAAGCATTTATGGTATACATACCACGGGTTGTTCGTTGGGATGTATATAACCTCTCAGCAAAGTTATTTGTCGCAAATTAACACGAGGCAAACCAGTTTCGAAGTACATTTTGATAGCAAGCGTAAATCACGTGTCTATAGTGCGCCATAATCCGTGACAGTGATTTAAACAAACCAATATTTTATTGTATTGAACGACATGTTAAGCAACTCTTTACAGTATTCATCACAGGAGGGTTAACGAACAGCCCGTGGAATTTATACCAAAAATGGTTTGTCGGTTCGCTGCACATTGATGATTTTACATTTATCGCGCATGCGCAGAAACGTCAATCGGAAACTTTATGACGACCGGGAATATGTAAGCACGACAACGTATCCACGTCAAACAGCAGGTTTTGACGTGTCTTGAACACGTCTTCGATGACTTGTTGAGACTTCGATGTGTCCTTACGAGTCGCCCCGAGACAACTGGGCACATTTATCCAGTCTTTAAGGCCATGCACTGTCTTAAAGTACATAGGGTTGTAGCAGGTAAACAAATAATTGATTCAAAACTAGTTATATTTTCTTATTATATACCTAGAGGCATATTTTCCATTAATAGTTCAATACAGTCTAATATGAGTTATTGTTGTTGTTTCATACCAACAACAATAACTATTAGAGTATACTGAAAATAAATCCTGATTTTCGTGCTGTCGACAAAATTACAACATGTATCATACATTGGGAATTTTTAATTACATGTAAACGGGGAAACGACGAGACAGAGGGAGAAAGAGAGAGAGAGAGAGAGAGAGAGAGAGGATGAGATAAGAGGAGAGAGTTGGAGGGAGGATATATATATATATATATGTATATATATATATATATATATATATATATATATATATATATATATATATATATATATCCTCCCTCCAACTATCTCCATATATATATATATATATATATATATATATATATATATATACACATATATATTTATATATATACACATACATATATATATATATATATATATAGAGAGAGAGAGAGAGAGAGAGAGAGAGACAGAGAGAGAGAGAGAGACAGAGACAGAGACAGAGACAGAGACAGAGACAGAGACAGAGACAGAGACAGAGACAGAGACAGAGACAGAGACAGAGACAGTGACAGAGACAGAGATACAGGGGAGGGGAGGGGTACTATGTACACTAATGCAGTGTTAATCTAAACAATAAAAATATATAAATAGTGTTGAAACCCATTAACAGTACTCTCTTGATGTATCTCTGATCCAAGTGAGCGTTCCATTAAAACCCACCTGTGGCGCGTAAGGAGATATCCATCTGCAATTATAATCGCTGAACTAGTCTTTGGCAGCTTTTTGGAACCAGATCAAAACCGACTAAACTCTTTTGTTGTGGCCTCGGGTAGAAGCGCTAAGAGGATAACATTTCGACAAAACATAAAAATCAATACGATGTTCTCATTAAAACTGGGACATCTCAAAAGAAGAATCCGCTCCAGTTAAGAATTACGACACAACGGCTGTTGCCATACCAGTTGGTTGATATACATAAATATACGTATATATATATATATATATATATATATATATATATATATATATATATATATATATATATATATGTCTCATTGAATCTGTTTAATGCTAAACGTCAACACAGCATTGAGAGTAGACGATGTTATAGTTTCGTATAAACAAAATAGTTGCGTGGTCGGTAGATCGGCTTATAGGTTGTTATGGAAATACGAAAGAAAATGCAAAGCGATGATTGACTAGCTAACATATTAATTATTGATTCGCAGCTTCTATAACAAAAATGTCAAAACATTCGTATTGATTCGATCATAAATTACATATCAATTAATCATTTATTTTTAATATAAATAAATAAATAACAAGGTAACTTCTATTGCGTCCGAGGGAGATCAAATCCGAAGGTTGATAAATATATTGTTGTCCTTTAAAGTTGTGTGCGAACATTGGTAACTGATTATTGATCTTATTGGTATGACTTTAATCGCATAAAACGGTGTCTCACTTTCTTTAATATTGCCTTCATATACACCTGTAATACGGATCACACGATTGATATATTTTAACGTATGTATATGTAATAATAAAAAGCCAACGTTGAGTCGCAATGTTCCTTCTATATTGGTTCCTCCTAACCAGTAATCGGCCCAGTCGTATATACATGTGACACCAGTAGAACTTGAGATGATGTTGAAAAGCGCTCAACGCGCTTTCCACGTAGCAAGATGTGTTCTCGTATTAGTGATAAGGTCGACGTTATCACATGCGTTAAAATTATGTCCATGTTATTCTACATTAATAATAATAATAATAATAATAATAATAATAATAATAAAACTATATCTAAACGCCATCACATTCTGCGCTAATACCCTGTTCACGGGAGTGTAGAATTGTGCATTAGTTGCGCAGATCCGCATACATCAGCGAAGATAACATCCTTCAATATACGTTTGCCTTCGCCAGAAGTCTTCTTTTGAATATCCCTCCATCAGTGCGGTAGTTGATGTAGATAGCATCGTCATTCCATCTGAAGGCGTCGACCAGCACGACCGTAGACATCGTGGTGAACAGAGTAGGTCCCCGCCCACAACCTTGTTGTAAGTCTTTGCTAATTTGGAAATCAGCGACACCACCGCAGTCGTCCAAAACCTAAGCTTGGATGCCCTCGTGAAACTGTCTCACCTAGCCAGTGAATTTGTCAGGACAATCCAACTTCATTATTATTTCCCATAGACTATTGCAACTCATCGTGTCGAAGACATTCGTCAGACTGACACTGTTGATGCAGAGATCGCGCGGTTCTGCTCATGGTATTTGTTTCGGGGTTAGTGCTTTGAGCGCTCGCTTCTTTATATACTGACATACCTGATACGTAGCTATTAAGAACTTCATTTACATTTGTAATGCATGTTCGTTCAATCTGTGTTGTTGCAGTTTGCTCAGTTATATGAATGCGTAACTGGCTACAGACAATGGTGGATATTTTGATACGAATATTCTTCGCACATTAGTTGCAGCGTGGCAGAATGCTTCACGCATATGCCAAAACGTGGTCGAATCTTTCTTAGGCAATTCGAAATGTTGTTCAATTTAACTCGTCTGTCATTGAGTAAATTGGCCGGGATCATAAGCGTCAGGCACGCATGATAACCTGCCAGTTTTGACACGTTCCCTAGCCCGCCTCGGCCGGCACGCGTGTGTCGTCATTGCTTCGACGATTTATCGATTTGTCGAGCGCCAGTTGCCTGCAGCGTCGAGTGCCAACAACGAGTCTGACCACGCAGCACAAGAAGATATGAGAGCGACGAGCAACGACGGACGTAACCGAGGAGAGGCGAACTGCCACGTCAGCATCATTGGTATTCAAGTCGCCCTCATTGCCGCGGTCCTTGTTGGAGATCGCCTGCCCAAACAGCGGAAGGTAATTTGTCACTTTCGCTTTCACTGTTCCATTGCAGTGCTTGAGATGGTAGTGAAATACATCGTTTTTTATCGGCGATTGTAACTCTTATGATGTGTTTTCATCAATGCAATGAATGTGGGTTGTTTGATTAGTTTCTTCACCATATTCAGTTGAACATCGCTTTGTGGTAGTCTTGCTTATACAGCCCCACCGCAATGAAGACCATGTCAAGAGTATTTCCATGAGAGTGAAATATTACAAATTAATCCCTCAACCACCACGGTCACGTCGCTATTCGCGTGTGTTTTGGCCAGTGTCTTTGTCGGTGCGGTGGAGAGGAAATTGTGGAACCACGAGCTTTTAGCGATCTTCCATCGGCAGCCATACACCCCGTCCCACGGGATGAACTGTTTACAACGATTTTCACGACCTCGCTGACTTTCAGTTTTACTTGTTGTCGACGACGTACAGTGTGGAGAGACGTATGCATATCTCTGTTCTATAATAACACTACTGAGAGTGATATACCCAAAGGCGTCGAGTCTCAGGCGATCATGTTTTGTCGGCCACTCTGGGGCTGACCTTTGCTCACTTCAACCATCTGTCGACAAACACCTCTGAGTTTCATCGCCGTTTACAACTCTATTGGCACCAGGTACCCGTCCTACATATCCACTCAGACGACCAGTGCAGATAGACGCCTCTCTCACATGATTTGATCTCCGGCGCGCTGTCAGCTGTTATGGCCACAATGTAGGTTTTCATACATCTTCAGAGCCCGTCGTTAGTCAGACGTTACTTTCAGTCCGTTGTGTGTCGACGATATGTTATGTACTGATGATATGTTGTATATTATATATCTGTTGTAGATCGAGGATATGTTAATACTATTATGTATTCTAAAAACTGGAATATACTTCACTTAAATGCAGTACTACAGCACTAGCACAAATCAACTTAGAAGCATTAACGCGTATTTATTGCACCGTACTTATAGACGCGTAGACCTACCATCTCTTTTATCACGTTAGCGCCTACAGTAATTATGTTGACTATTCTAGTGTTTGGAGTTTAAGTAAGTTCATTTCCAATTCCCTGCGTGGTATGCTTTTCTTTCCATGGCATAGTTACCAGATAGAAGAGACAAACACCTGATATATATATATATATATATACATATACATATATATATGTATAATTTATATATATATATATATATATATATACTGTCCTTTTCGAAAGACGCAGGCATCTTAAGGTGAATGAAACAACCCAAGTTTCGACATAAGCATAGCGGCCGCACCAGTAGCTATCCATCGGTGCAAGGGTTCAACCCCCGCGTCTCTGAATCTGAACGTTAGTCCAGTTGAGAATGGGCATGTCGGGAGCATCAACGAACTTGGGGAGCAGCACGTAAGTATCTAAACTTGCGTAAAGTTAGCAGCGTCGTATGCAGGCTCTGAGAGACCGGCCCCAACACTGTAACCGCAAGACCGCACTTCGTCCTACTTTATGTAGGACTTCAGACTATTTTCAGCCTGTTACACATATTACCATATCGTTTTGGCGTGCTGCTCTTCAGCTGTGACACTGGTAGTCTGTGCAGTCTGAGGCTGGCCGCATGCCTTCAATCAACTTCTCCCGCGCTTGCTAGCACTGCTGTCACGACGCTCCTCGCTTAATCCAATGAGTTCACCAGTTGCGAATAGTAATTTGGTTGATGCCTTCCCTAGGGACATAATCGGATTTCTGCATGTTAATAAAAAGAGGAAGGCATCTGAGTAAAGCGTCACTTCCGGAGTTAAACACACGTGTACATGCATACAGGTCACTGACTTATTTTCGTGTTCATTGCAGAAGAATTAATGCCAGTGGCTTCTGATTTTGAGACGGTAGAATATTTCACATCCTGAAACAGCACCCTTCAACAGGGAAAGAGCATATCTGGAGACCAGACCACTTCTGCGCGGCGTTCTGGATTACAATTCCGATTGCTAGTTTGTCCCGTTTGGACGCATCAGCAAGGGAAGGGAAGGATCCCATGTGAACGAATATAATCCGGCGTGCTTTTGAAACTAATGACAGGCAGCCATGTTTTTTTACTCGGATATCAAATTGAACGGTTTGACGAAAACGCTAGGCATACGGCAAATTGGCAATAGGACGTAGATTAAAAGAGAATGGTCACTTTGCACAAAGGGAATAATTGTCTGATACAATGTTGATACTGGTTTCAATAGGGTACACCACTACTGTCAGCTTTGAAGACGACTACATCTTTGGAGGTAGATAAGTATGTAGAAAAGTGGTACATTACACACACACACACACACACACACACACACACACACACACACACACACACACACACACACACACACACACACACACACACACACACACACACACACACACAACACACAAACACACACACACACACACACACACAAACACACACACACCGTTTTCCCTTTCTGTCCCGCCCTCCGCCCTTCCTCCCTACCTCTCTATCTTTCCCTCTCCGTTTTCTTATTGACAACACACACATAGTAGGCGATAATACAATGATTTAACTTTTCGCGCTACAGCACGGTCATAAATGATAAATAACATACAAAGACAGGGGTAGCCCTTACAAACTTTTAACTAACAGGCCTTTTCATAAGAGGTTTCTTTATACCCAGAATCGCCCTGGGAGTGAAGACCTCTATATGTTTCATGGGCACCTACACTAAACGTCTTCTTACTTTTGCACAGACTTTGCTGACTGCAACAAATTAATCGATCTGTATTTAGCCTTTTAAACCGATTTGTATTTAGCCTTTTAAAAAGTCATTCTATATTTAGCATTTTACAGACTTATTTGGCATTTTACAAACTCATTTGAGACTACTGATTTATGTTATTATTAATTTTAATTTATAATACATTATTTATTTATTTTCCTCGCTAGATTGTTTAGTCTTACATCTGAGAAGCTATTGCAATTTTAGAATTAGTGTGACCTTATACTCTCATCTATTTATTTATTATATATTATTTATTAAGTTTTACTGCTTTTGATACATGCCAAACATTAAAACATTTACATTAATTTAGAACGTCTGGCTACTCTCAGTCAGTAATTATTTCATGATACATTAATTTTATCACTTGAGCAGATTTTCTCAAATGTCACCATTGTTCTCGTTGTGTATTTTATTTTTATCCTGTTCTGCAGCTTCTAGAAGCCATGATTTCAGCTTGTGTAACACACTGACACAGAGCTCGGATGTAATTTCAACACCTTCCAAATACATTACCACACAATAATCCTTAACATATTTACACAGTCTGCCATGCCTTAACCTTTGTTTCAACCGAAAATTTCTACCTATACCCCATTCCAGGCCAACCTTTAAAATGGCCTTGATCTTACTGTTAGCGGGAGATTTTAGTCTTTATCTGACCTGTGGTCAGCCACAACATTCGCCTGGCTACCACTAACATTCGTTCAATTCGTGAAGAAAAAAACGCCTCTCTTATTGATCTTATAATTTCCAAAACAATAGACATTCTTGTTGTGACTGAGACCTGGCTCAGACCGCATGACACAGACGCATGTATTGCCGACATTTTCCCTCCTGGCTATACCTTCCACCAGCGACCACGTCCAGTTGGACGAGGCGGTGGTGTTGGTTTCCTTATCTCAAAACTATTCAACGTAAACCTGCACACCAGCTCTCACTATACCAGCTTTGAATCTATCTGTGTTAACATATCAAATTCGTGCTTCTGTGGGATATTCATTTGTATATATCTCCCTCCAGGTCACCCAGCTAACTTCTTTTAAGAATTCCAGGATCTTTTAGAAAATGTTGCAACCATGCACACATAATTTTACATTGTTGGCGATTTTAATATTCACCTGGATACACTATCTGCAACAATTACCACGTTTAATGATATCCTGGCATCATTTGACACAAAACAACATGTCAATTTCCCAACACACATACATGGCCATAGGCTTGACATCTTGATAACTGGTTCCTCTTGTAAAAACATGCAGACATCCACAGTTGCAGATGGCTTATCAGACCATAACACAGTAATGGCTCCCTCTGCACTATCGCATCATTTTCTAAATTTGTATAATAGCCTATCAAGCACTCTCATCTACACTCAACCAGTAGTAACCCTCTTTACATCCCTCGGGTGAAAACGAAAGCCGGGACCCGAGCTTTCTCGGTTGCCGCACCAACGGTGTGGAATTCGCTTCCTGCCAGTGCTAAATCAAAAGGTAATATAGTTTCATTCCGCCGACGCCTAAAAACCTATCACTTTAATGTCGCCTATCCTCATTAGCCTACTAGCCTTTCCATTCATCCATTGACGATTCCCGCATTGTTTTCGATTACGAATTTCTTAATCCCTTGATTTTGTCGCCCCACTGAGCTTGATCTTCGAGGATATTAGCGCAAAAGAAGTGGTGATGATGATGATGATTATTATTATAACAACCACATTCTGTAATGCCGTTCAGCAACTAGACAAACAACTCTTGTAATCAAACAAACACATTCCAATAACGAGGTCCAACAACTTGCACAATCTAGCAGCAGCTGGCGCATAAAGACACCCATAAGGACGACACTAGTGCGACAAGAACCCTATGTGAATCACACCGACACGAAGAAAACTGGTCCAGCAATTCTACTGCGAGAAAACTCCAAGTCGACAGACAACGCAACGACGGCGATCAACCGTGTGCGAAATTAGCCAGCATCAAAATTGTCATCGGACTCGGCGAAGCCAATTTGCCCGTGCTAATTTACGAACGGATTCATTCCTGATCAGTCAATCTGTAACACATCGGCAAGTAAATTGATCGGAGGGCCTGGCGCAGCGGCCAACTTATTGACCGGCCGTGATCGCTTGTGGGACGGCCGAGAGTTATTAACTCGCCTCGACAGAACCGCCGAAGTGACGGGGCTGATCAACAGAAATTACCTACCGGATTCGATGGAGTTGTGGCTAGCGGATCTCGATTAACAGAAGAGGGGCGGTAATTGTTGTGAAGCGTGGAAAATATCCAAGTATTCCCACGGCGTACAACTCCGAGAGAAACGCTAAAGCGGGGCCGTGTTAGGTTTACTGGAAAGGTCGCGTTGGTTTTACAAGGAACGTTGTCTATAAGAAATGCATTATTAATATTACCATAGGGAGAGAATGCTGCGTGAGTTTTTATGGACTGGGAAACAGTCGGGAGCGAAAGGCTCAGGCATGTTATCTAATATCACCGACCTCTAAAATATCGATTATCCGTAGAAGCTCAGGTCTCCAGAGACAGTGCTAAATTGAAGGCGATCATTACAGACAGAGACTAGCAACATCTTAACGCGTCGTCACACAGTCGGGTGATGCGATTATAAATGTTTTAACGTCACACTTGGTGGAACAATGTGTGTGTGTGTGTGTGTGTGTGTGTGTGTGTGTGTGTGTGTGTGTGTGTGCGTGTATGCGTGTGTGTGTGTGTGTGTGTGTGTGTGTGTGTGTGTGTGTGTGTGTGTGTGTGTGTGTGTGTGTGTGTGTGTGTGTGTGAGTGTGAGTGTGATTGAGTGTGTGTGAGTGAGTGTGTGTGAGTGTGCGAGTGTGTGTGTATGTGTGAGTGTGTGTGTGTGAATGTGCATGTGTGTGTGTGCGTGTGTATGTGTTTGTGTGTATGTGTGTGTGTGCGTGTGTGTGCGTGCGTATGTGTGTGAGAGTGTGTGTATGTCGTAGTTACTTTCATTGCTTACTTCTGTTAGAATAGAAACCCTATATACCATGGATCGATTTATGTATGTACGTACGTATGTATGTATGTATGTATGTATGTATGTATGTATGTATGTATGTATGTATGTATATATATATATATATATATATATATATATATATATATATATATATATATATATATATATATATATGTGTGTGTGTGTGACATATATATATATATATATATATATATATATATATATATATATACGCGTAGGTACGTAAATACATATCGTATTCAGACAGGTATCCCATATAATTGTTTTTTGTCACATGGGATTATGAGGGGTATGAATAATACAAATGCAGTTTGTGCTGTTACAAGGGGCCGGGTCGAAGCGAGATGTAGCTACACTATTACACAGACAAGCATCTCATCGCCAGCATAAATAACACACGTTATTTCTCTCACCAGTGCATGATGTGTCTCAGCGACTCGTCGTTACTCGTGGGGGTCGTGGCGTCAGAGATGACATCCAAAATGAGTCGCAAGTGCGATGCAAAACCGATTTTCTGATTCCTTTCCTAACTCTGGAAGTGAATGTTGGGTATGGGAGCTGATGTGTCAACCAAACATTTTAATTACACTCACTTAAAGGAATAACAATTCAAAATTTAAGCTTCAACAAAAATCACTCTCATCTTCAAACTCGCCAAAAAAAACATCAAAATGCGTAATTGTTCCTGAATAAGAAGGAGGTAAGTCTATATATAGCCCCCACCCTACCAAAATAACAGCGGTGAGCCCTCGCATAAACCCCGTCGGTTCCGAAACCTTAGAGTAATTGTATACGTGTGTACGCGATTTGGTACACGAGTGTGTTTATGTATGTATGTTTGTGCATGAATAGTTCTGTGTGTGTATGTGCGTGCGGGTTTGTGTGTGTTCGTGTGTCTATGTGTGTTCGTGCATTCATGCGTACGTACATGAGTGTGCTTTTTTGTGTGCGTATGTGAATGCGGGTGTAGCGTATACGGTATACAACGTAGCCACCCACCAACCTACGTATGCTCTCGCCCAGTCCCCGGCGATGTCTGCAGCTAGACACACAACGGGAGCCGTCTGCCGAAGACAGGCCGCGGGAGCAGGTGCAATTTTACTGTAATCGTGTCTTAAATGGGCGCATTCTCTTTCAATCACTCGGCGTCTTTTGAAGCGTGGACCCTCGGGATTGCACCCGTCTCACTCCCCTCCCTCGCATACAGCTTTAATCTGCTTAAATGCGATGTGCATAGCGATATCTCGGACTGTCTGACAGACTGGCGTCAGGTCGCCTAGTGGCCAACCGGCCCGACTGACTGTGGGAAATTAGAAAGAAACATGAACGCGTTTTCTTGATAATTGGAATTTCGTTCCGAGCAGAATGTTCTTGTTACCCTTGTCTTGTCGTCAACGGACAGTTCTTGTTACACTGTGTCTTGTCGTCAACGGACAGCTCTTGTTACATTGTGTCTTGTCGTCAACGGACAGTTCTTGTTACACTGTGTCTTGTCGTCAACGGACAGCTCTTGTTACATTGTGTCTTGTCGTCAACGGACAGTTCTTGTTACACTGTGTCTTGTCGTCAACGGACAGTTCTTGTTACACTGTGTCTTGTCGTCAACGGACAGTTCTTGTTACACTGTGTCTTGTCGTCAGCGGACAGTTCTTGTTACCCTGTGTCTTGTCGTCAACGGATAGTTCTTGTTTCCCTGGGTCTTGTCGTCAACGGACAGTTCTTGTTTCCATGTGTCTTGTCGTCAACGGACAATTCTTGTTACCCTGTGTCTTGTCGTCAACGGACAATTCTTGTTACCCTGTGTCTTGTCGTCAACGGACAATTCTTGTTACCCTGTGTCTTGTCGTCAACGGACAATTCTTGTTACCCTGTGTCTCTTCGTCAACGGACAATTCTTGTTACCGTGTCTTGTTGTCGACAGTAGGATGGTTCCTAGATGTATACTTTTTTCAATATTTGTCCCCGAGGTTGGATATTTGGGGGCTCAATATTTGACATGGTTATGCATGGAGCCTGAATTTAATGTTTTTTCTACATAATTGTAAACCTAATTGTACCATCTACAACTATGTCATTGGGTGTATGAGCGATTTGTATTTGTTTTTTGTACAGCGCCATGGCTCAGGGGTAGAGCTTCTGACTCTCGACTAAGAGAACCTGGGTTCGAATTCTGGTCCGCGGTGTTAATACCTTAGGCAAGTTGTTTCTCTCTACATTGTTCCAGTTCACTCAGCTGTATAAATGAATACCTGGCTATAGACAGTGGTGGATATGTGTACGAGCAGCCTTCGCGAATCATTTGTAGCATATGGCTGGATGTTTCTCAGAGATTATGAGTCGGTGTCTGATTGAATAGGTCTGCCAGGGCAATAACAAGAACTTACCTTTTAACTTTTTTATATTATCAACGTTTCAGAATCCCTACGCAACAACTCTGCATGTTATACGTCAACACGTTAACATTTCGTTGCGGGCACTTATGTAGAATTCGCACTTACCTAAATGTTGCCTTTATAATTGTATTTTGCCAACATTTGATACTTTATTTTGTTAATTCAAGCATTTATGTTTTAGTCTTAGCAGACTGTTGAGGTCGAAAAGACAGCGCAGTCGGCATAAACAAACTGTTTATCGCTCATTCCACGTGCACGGCGCATTAACAGATGCGACTGGCACACATCGGAGCGCTATTTCAGTATTTGGGTCTCAAAATGCAATATTTGTTAAACATAAATATACCTGGGAATGCTGATTGATTTTTTTTAGGATTAGAGTTTGTATGAGGTATCCAATATAGGCAAATATACAGTTAAAATGGCAAAATTGAGGTGGGTCCAAAAGTGCCTCGTTGCGTCTTGCGGGTAAGCGCACGACCAATTTCTGGAACACACTGAGACAATGTAACGCAATTGTCAAGTTGTATACCTTTATCCCAAGCGCGTCGCTAGCTGCACAAAACTGACATGCTTGTTTGTGTTTTCTTCAGGCTTTCTCCAAAGAGATGTTTGCTCGATGCCGTGGCACGACGCCGTGACCAGTGATACGATGGCCGACACCACACGATATTCACTGTCACTGACACACGAACTGTGCACAAACGGACGATGTCATTTAGTTGTACTGTGTGAACGTCAAGTGGGTCTATATCATCGAGCCGATAAACCGACATGTTGGACGGCGCGTGTTTCGCCGTAGTCACTGATTAGACCGTCAACTATACACCCAGTTCTCTCACGTGTGTCACGTCAACCGAACACCACTGGGTCTCAGAATCAGATATAGACTGGACCGCGACCAGGTTAGGCGTTGACGAAGATCGAAAGGTCAGCGGTGGATCGGCGAGAACGCGAGTCAGATGCCGGCGATGGCGTCAGACTGGGCCGTCGATAGACAAGTGTCGCTCGTCAAAGACCAACTGGGTTTGGTCGTGTCCGACCTGCACAACATCATGACACGTCTCAGATCCGTTGTCGGAAGCCTGAAGGTGCTGTGCTGGCAAATGGACGCGACCTCAAGAGGTCACGCGGAGCAGAAGTACAGCGCACGCGCTACGGCGGGTGAACGTGACGTTGCTAAGCAAGAGCGCGCGCTTGGCGGGAAGAAAGACGCGTCGCGTGACAGCGAAATATTGTGCCGCAGAAGAAACATTGTGATGTCGCTACGCGAGAAGATCTCGCCACGACGAGACATAGGACGAGACCGCGAGAGACAGACTAGGTCAGACGGGAGTCTACAATCCAATGGCGTCAATCGGACGGTTTGCAACCGATCGCCGGGACACAATGGGCAGCAACATACGGTTGCCCGGAGCGATGTCAAGACGTCGTTTCTACGGAAGCAGGCGGCCACCCTCCGACGAACGTTTCACCTCAGTTGCCGGCGCCGGCGTCGGAGAAGGTCGGTCGATAAGGTCGCGGGTCAAACGAATGGAATGGATGCTTGCCCGGAACAACGACGGAACAGAAAGGACCCGCCCGAGGTCGATGTTTTGATCGCTGCCGACCACCGCCGCGATTCGCTGACACAGACGAGCCCCAGACGCAGCCGTGTCGTGCTTAGCGACGCATCAAGTGTTGGTGTTAATATTCCGGTGGCTACAAGTAACAAGCCTCCTGCATTACTCCTGCCACGCGGCTGTATGGTAATAGACCAGCTGGAGAAGGCGACACAGCGGAATGGTACAATCGTACGTCGCGGCGAACGTCTCGTCGAAAGTCTCGTAGAGTTAACGGGCGCGCCGACACCTCGCGAAAACCGTGCGCAAACGCGTTCGTTTGCGTCGAATGTGTCCCCCTCGTCGCTGTCCGATGCTCGCTCCAGCCGATACACGCCTTCGCCACTGTCGCTATCCCAATTATCGCTCACCTCCCCATTACCGCTCACTCCCCGATCGTCTCCGTCGCCAGCGCCGTCGTACTGCGGCATATACGAGCGAGAAGTGGACGAGACCTTAGATCGTGTTTCCGGCGGAATGCCAGTGTCTCCTGATCCGGATGTGACAGACACGTGCGTTGTCCACCCGGCCTACCACAGACACGGTGCGCGCTGCGGCGAGAACGGAGGCGCGAGCGGTCCCAAAAACAAAACGGGGGACGTCGCGAGGTTGAATGGCGCCAGATTCCGTGTTACCAAGAACCGGGCGTCGGGCGGCAGAACTGGGTATTTTTGGCGCAGCATAATAGAACCGTGACACGATAACTCGACTCATTATTATCAATTGAAAAACGCCAACTACTACGCTAGATGTCAGGAGTATTTGCTTGTTCAACAATTGTGCGCACAGCAAGCAGAACAAGGTTACTTAATCGCTTCGATATCTACAAATCGTCGTTGTACTAAATATTAAGGATGTGACAACACTGTTACAATAAAACTTAAGTATATCGACAGATTGTGTTTTCAGAAATCCCATTTGGTTAATCTTCACTCGGTGCCTTTTACTAAATATGTACTTTTTAAGTTCTGGTGTTGCAAACAGTACCGTATTACATTGAATATTAAGCCCAAAAGCAACACTTAATTTACCACTGGTTGGAAGTAACACATGTATCTAGCTTCTATTCACTGTTAGCTCATCATAAAATGTAACACAATGTCATAGTTATCTTAATATTTCTCTTTTTAACCATGTTTACTAATTTTGATGGTTGACACTGAATAACTCTTTACACTGTGTTGTCTCTTACGTGACGTGACTTACATATCAAAAAAAGATTGTGGACTGTCGAAGCCCAGTGCTGGGCTGTGAGACTGACAATCCTGGCTAGACTCTCCAGGCTGTTTTGACTGTGTTTTATTGTCTTCTTCATTCATCGTTTACATGTTTACCGCCATTCATGTACTTTTAAACAGTATTGGCCATAAACTGTTTAAACCAAGGATTGATGCCTATGTACCTATATGCCTATTGCCACAGCATTATGGATAATGACAGTTTAGTTACATCGTAGAACTTCATAGTAGATTATGTCTAAGACCAGTCTATTTCTAGTAACACAATCCTAGGTTATTAATCCCTTTTCCCTGGCCTAGTCGACAGGTTTGTCCACCTCGGCAACCCCTTGTCAATCAATGTTAACCCTGACCAAGGGCAGCAACCTTCTGCCCCCTTCCACCCCCCACCACAGGCAGCAGCCAGCATCATTACTGGTCAAGTGAATAATGACATTTTCTTTGCCTTGGCCTCTGGAATAGGAAGTTGTCAGGCCATTATTTATAAATGTTACAGTTCTGTGACCTGGGGCCAGTCGGGCCCACAGAGTTCAACATCTGGGGACCCGACAGTAAATGTGGGGGCTAGCGGGCCCCCGCTAAATTCGAACCCTGGTTACAGGTTTGTAACCCATGTTTCTTTTGCTACCTCTATTATCGTCTAATATGCTTGTATGACCAGTTCAAAATCCTTACATCACAGACTTGTCATGTATAGCATATGGTGCAGTATTAGTCATATTATAAATCCAATGTTCAGTAAAAATGTAATTGTAATCAATCGTTCGACTTTGCAACAGTGGTTGGTTCGTTAATATACAATTTACTGTAATGAAATTGTTTGACGGACAACACCAGTAGTCCCCTGCCATTTAAAACACAAAAACAGTCCAGTCAAGCGTACGAAATGCAAGCCGCGAGACAGATGTGCGCATAGGCAATCCACCCTATCTCACTATTTATCCATTGCCTGCGCCAACCGGACTTAGCATTACGAGATATTAGCATCTGCTTTCCGAAACGCAGCTTTGACCAACAGGCGTCCATCTAGCGGATGCCTCAGTCACCAAGAATGCGCTGATTCGGCTGTCCGCCTAAGTTAAGGCGCACATTACGCAGGCTACGGCCGTTCGTGTTTGATTCCCTGCCTGTGTGCCAGAGAACACGTCCGATCGATCAGACCTCAGTTATGTCCTCCGGAATGCTAACAAATTGTTTATGCAGCGAATCGCCAGTCACAGGGCTGCCAGATAGTCCCGCTCAAACGTTAGCGACAGCAGCGCCAGGTAATCGTGGTGGCGTTTATTAATGTCAGTTACTCGAGAAAACGCGAAAACTTAGCCTCGGTTACCCAGACTCCGTGAGGTGGCAGCATTTTTAAGCCCCTCAACTCCGCCTGGGACATTAATGGGCTTAAGTTTCTACATCCGGGTAGCCTTACCACAGATTAGGGTAGAGACGCTGATTGGCTCTCAGGCTAACTAGGAAATAAAATTAAAATAACGATATACTTTTTATAAGATAATAATATCATATGAAAAGTATTCAACATATAACTTATATTAACACAAAAGTAAGTAAAAATTCAAATTTACAGTTGTTTATAAAATAAGAATTACGGCAGGATTAACCAGTGTCCGTGAGGTGGCAGCATTGTCTAGCCCCACATTGATAGCATACCGATTAAATAAGGATACCTTTTTATCAAATAATGCTGTATTATAAAAACTATTCAGAATTAAACTTATATTAACACAAAATAAATAGAAATACAAATTTGCAGTTGTTTATAAAAAAAAATATTACGGCAGTGTCCGTGAGGTGGCAGCATTGTATAGATCACGCGGATACCAAACAAAAGCCGTTAATGTAGCCAGACTGTCTTCTCGGCGTAGTTCCGCAGCCGACCGACAGCTGGTTAAGCGAGTCTAGAGAAAACTACGTAGAATGGCGGCGCCATTTTCTCTAATGCTTTATTTTGTAAATTATTTATCTGGGTGTTTGCTTTCATTGCAATACTTTGTTAAAGCTAACAGGTTTTCGTTAAAGATAACAGGTTTTTGTTCGATGAAGCTTAAAAGTCTATGTATTCACTCATACAAGAAAGCAGGAGAGTAGAACCGGAGTAATCCAACTGGTTGTAATAGCGGGTGAACACCATAATCTGATATAACTTCTCTGACCACTGGTTCCACATGGCGAACTAAACAAAATCAGGATTGATCGAGTGGTCTATTAATATATATATATCTATACAAAGACACATATAAGAAGCGCGGTGTATGTGATCGTCCGCTGACGTGATTTGTTTTTACTAAATAACCGAGGACGCGCTAAACCGTTGTAATACACATTTTTATCTAGACACACAATGTTAAACTCACACACACACTCCCACACACATATACACATTGTATGTCTCACACACACACACACACACACACGCGCGCACGCACACACACACACACACACACACAAACCAGAAAAACCACCATAAAAATGCAGGGTTCCAAATCTAAGGTGAACATCTAGGAAATTTGCTTTCATTCCAGGTGATTCACTGAAACCCAGGACCTTCATGAAACATTTAGAGGGTTGATACGAACACTGGTTGTAACAACTGTATCAGTGAACAAACATCAACTTGAGAATGCACCTTTTTATAGCAAGACAAACATTTCGACATTCATTTCTACTGTGTTCACATAGATTCACTGATAATTGTGCTCATTACACGGAATGAAATTATAATGATAAACCCATTTTAGCTTGTTGTATATTGTTTCCAGAGGCTGTTTCTCTGACAAGCTTATGACCACACAGGCCAGAGTTTGTCTTTTACAGCTGGTTATGTTTGGTGTTCTTGCTGACAAAAAACAGTGTCCACATCAGAATGTACACCCAGGGACATGCTTATCAGTGTCCTCAGTGACACACCTGCAATTATTGCATTTTGAAATCAGTTCACAGATCTCCCACTGGACTGTGTAACGATTGATTTTCTATACAAACTGAACATTTCATTTTTGAAACGGTCCTTCGTTTCAGCAGACACCCACCCATTCCTCCACCCGTAGCTTGTTAAGAACATCTACATCTCCTACTTCCTCCCTCAATACATTGTAAATCAAAACAGCCTTAAGAACAATTTCCAGAGTTTGCTTTATTCCGCTTTTTACACATAACCAGTTCTTTTGCAATGTTTACGGTTTCATGCACTAATTCCTATTCCGACACACTGCATATTAGCAGCATATATGTCTACACATTTTGCATGCCTATATGTGTATAAGTTTGAGTATGCACCCTGCACCAGTATACACTTAATGTTATATTAATATTATTGCTATTATTTGTTTTACTAATTGTAAACAAAATTATTATTATTATGTTCACATATGCTGTATATTGTTTTAACATTACATGTTAGCGACATATTCAGAGTCTCCCTAACCATTGTTTTTCTCCATTTATATGTATGCTGATTGCATTATATTGGTCACAATAAATGAGTATGAGACTAAATAAAAAATATTGTTTATTTTTCTGTTCATCTGCCATGTCCTTTTGCCAATATCTCAGCAAGTTGAGACTAGGCGGCATATGGAAGATATCAGTCTCCTGGTCACGCCAATGTTTTGGTGGCATTCGAGGTGTGACGTAGAAATCACGTAATTGCAAAATGTAAAATCAACTGGAGTCGGGTGATGTTGACCATAGACTCCAACTTAATGCTGCAGAAATGTCAAACACTTCTTCATACGTAGCAACTGACATGTTTGAATACCACTGAACAGCATCGACAGTTACCCTAAGCCGCACAAACACTTATTAAATACTCCATTGCTCCGTCTTAGTTTGGACAGATTTAACAAGTCCTTTCCCGAGAACGTGGAACTCTTCGATGATCGCAGGAACATTGGGCACCAGGGTCATCTTGTCGGCAGTGCTGCCCTCTGTTGGCATGGAACAATTCACATGTGACACCTGCAACAGTCAACGTCACAGATGTTTACGTTAATAACAACGCCCAGCCCCACAGGTGGCGCCACACAGGCGCCGACGTTTCTCAGGAATAACCATAAACGTCGTACACTTTGACATAAATTTGAAATAAAAACATTTCCATTTAACATAGATTAAATAAAACGCTTACAACTGACTAGTGATTACTGCACCAAATGTAGAGAATATGTATTAATGTCATAAACAATCAGCATACTTACGTCCATCTAACATGCAAACCTTAAAAACATGTTAAAAGATGGGATTTCAAGGTATACATTTCTATCAAAACCATCTGTGGGATCCTAGATAGGTATTTTAGCCCACATACACAGTAGGCCTGTCAACTAGCGGCCGGTGCTATTTCTTGTCCATCCACGGTGGTCAAAGTTCACACGCCCGCAATGCTAGACAGACTCCTAATAATATTTCACATAGCTTTTGGATATACATAGGTAGGTATATTTTGTAGTTTAGCAGATGGTGAATCTCAATTGGAATTTCAAAGTGAATAGAAGCGTAGTGTAGGAGTGCAGTGGCTCAGGGGTAGAGCTTTGGACTCTCCACTACGAGTTCAAAAAACCCTGTGCTGCGGTGTTAAAACCTTGGGCAAGTTTTTTCACTCTACAATACTCCAGTTCACTCAGCTGTATAAATGAGTACCTGGCTATAGACAGTGATGGATATGTATAGCAGCCTTTGCGCATTAATTGTAGCATATGGCTGGATGCTTCCCAGAGAAGCCGAGATGGCGTCTGAGTGAACAGGTCTGTCAGGGAAGTTAACTGTAAAGCGCTTTGAACGGTCCTGAGGACGGGATACTGCGCTATATAAGAACTTACCTTTACTTTTTTATATGAACTGGTAGTGAAATGTCATAGTAGATATGTTCAATATATCTGCATTCAAGGTGTACATGTACCAATTGCTACATGGCTGCTTATGTTCTCCACCATACATGTTTACAACCGAATCCTTCGCCACAGATGATGGAAACAATGTTAAGAATCTCACCTTGAAAGGCTGGGGTTGGAACGATGAGGGCTTCCAAAGAATACCCACGAAATCGCCCCCAAAGGTGTCATGGAAGAACAGGGCAAGATGGGCAAATGACTCCTGGAAGACGACAACAATTACATGAGACATCTGTGTTCATAGTTAGTCATTTATGATTTGCTATGAGGTTCTCGTGACTACAGTAGAACAGTAGGAAAGATTACTTATTTATTCAAAAGAGCTTTTTACTCATGAACACTGACGAATGTTTTAAGGATTTAGTTATTTATTTATTTATTATTCAGAGCTGTTTTTAATATTTTTACAATTAAATATGTACTATTATGATAAGTATTTTTTTTATTATTATAAGTATTTTTTATTATTATTAGTATGTGTATTTTTATGATAATTTATTTCGATATTTGATGCCATGTTTTATGATTTTTTACTTTTAGTCTCTTTCTATGATATGTTGTAACAGCGCCTTCGAACAAGGTAACTTGGATTTATGGCGCTATATAAATGCTTTTATTATTTATTATTATTTATATTATTATTACTGTGTAGTATAAAATAAGTTTGGATTAAATGTGTCCTTAATAAATTTCCATCTGCTAGTTAATTGAATCTGATACATGAAAATGTATACATTCAGACAGCTACTCCTACTACAAACGCTTGTTTCTACATACTCGCAGTTCTTGCAGGTAACATTGCACGGGGTCGTAGTTCACGACAGGCAACTCTCGCCGTCCCTTGTCGCCGCCCTGGTGGCTCGGGATAGGCACGCCTGGGCGAAGGTCGACGGCATGGTACCGCCGGCATAGCTGGCGAGGCTCCAAGTGGATGATCACATCAAAGAGGTCCAGAGGCGGGCGGAAGATTTGCTGAAACACGACAACAGGCTGTTTATAGAACACGTATTGAATTATGATGCCCTCCCTGCCTCCTCTCACCTCCCCTCCCTCCCTCTCCCTTTCCATCCATCCTCTTTATCTCCTGTCCTTTCCCTCCCTCCCTCCCTCCCTCTCTCCCACCCTCTTTCTCTCCTATCCCTAATCTCCCTACCTCCTCTCTCTCCCTCCCTCCCTTCTTCCCTCTCTCCCACCCTCTTTCCCTCCTGTCCCTTATCTACCTACCTCCTCCCTCTCTTCTTCCCTCTCTCCCACCCTCTTTCCCTCCTGTACCTAATCTCCCTCCCTCCTCTCCCTCCCTCCCTTCTTCCCTCTCTCCCACCCTCTTTCCCTCCTGTCCCTTATCTACCTACCTCCTCCCTCTCTTCTTCCCTCTCTCCCACCCTCTTTCCCTCCTGTCCCTTATCTACCTACCTCCTCCCTCTCTTCTTCCCTCTCTCCCACCCTCTTTCCCTCCTGTACCTAATCTCCCTCCCTCCTCTCCCTCCCTCCCTTCTTCCCTCTCTCCCACCCTCTTTCCCTCCTGTACCTAATCTCCCTCCCTCCTCTCCCTCCCTCCCTTCTTCCCTCTCTCCCACCCTCTTTCCCTCCTGTCCCGTATCTCCCTCCATCTCCGTCAGAGTGTCTCTGTTTCTATTAGTTTATTTATGAATTATGAAATGTTCCTATTATGTACTTTAATAAATACGTTGAGGTGGTACTGCCTGCATTGTGCAGGAGGCCACCCATCCACCCACCCACCCACCCACCCACCCACCCACCCAGCCATCTCTGGACTTCTTCCCTCTGCCAAGCAATTTACCAAGTCCACAATAGCTAGGTTTAACAATTATTTCCATCCACAAGTAGTGAGACATTCGACCCATCATTTGCCATGATACCGTCTTTATTCAGTTATTAATTCTGTGATGTTGTCATACTAATTTATTTACGTTTGTTTATTTAAGTACATGTACACACATTTAACAGTCAGTTTAGTCTTGACATATCATCAGCTAATGTATGTTTTTCGAACTTTAAAGTGGCTCTGAATCGCTTTAACAACCATGTCTCAAACACAAGAACGTACCATTTACAGGATACGTGACCATTATTTTATGAACATGGAGCCTCAGTAACTGAACACCTTCAGGTGGACTGGTTACTGTGTTTCATATTTTCACTTTAATTACGAATATTTTTACTGATAGAAACTGACTCCTACAATGACGTAGACTTCTTCGAAACAAATTTCATAATTACACAACTAGCAATGTTCGACTTACTTCTACCACTTTCGACCACCATCGGCGGCCTTCTTCAGGAACTGAATGTTCAGTGGTCACTGCTCGCTAGATGGCGTGGCGAGCAGACTGTCCCACACGTGACTTAGTCTGTAGCCCCCCTCGTCTCTGTTCATAGTTGGTTTCGTCTTCCTAATCCAGATGGCTTCTTTTATCCAACGCGCACACCTGTTCGTGTCTTTATCCACCACTTTCGCTCCCTCCCAGTCTATCACACAGTCAATCACACTCGCCACGCCATCTAGCGAGCAGTGACCACTGAACATTCAGTTCCTGAAGAAGGCCGCCGATGGTGGTCGAAACGTAGAAGTAAGTCGAACATTGCTAGTTGTGTAACGATGAAATTTGTTTCGAATAATATACCGCTAACTTGATGAACATTTTCACGAATGATGTAGTCGATATAGAAAAAATTACAACCGTTGATACCTTGAAGTCGACAGTACCGACGTCCAGTGTTTGGACACTGTCCAGCTGAGACCTTAGGACAGCGATGGACTCTCTGGCCAGCAGCACCACCCTGCGTAGTATTGGAGCGGTGGGGTGGTGCTGTGTCCACATGTCCCCGCTCTTGTCATAGGGAGTCGACAACACGACCAAAGGAAGCGACGATCTGTCCTTCGAGAAACAAGTCTCAATGTCGACGTAGTCCTCCTCTGTCAATCAATCAAAGTAATTGGATCAAAAAAATCATCAATCAAATTGCAGGATCCGTACACATCCCGACATATGAAATCCAAGGCTATTCAAGACTTTTCAAGGCTATTTGAAAAAGAAATTCAAGACTGTCTTAATGACGTCTCTGTACTTTTACTGGCAGTAAATTAATATTGAAAACATCTATTCAAATGAATTGCATCACACTCGACCAACTTATTTTACTCGATTAAGAACAAAATGGCATGACCACAATGAAATCCTGATTGACCAATGAGCATACAAGTTATTTTTGTGCATCAGCTTTCCCTTCCGCCTACATCTGTTAGTTCGTCATGACAATTGAGTCCAAAAAATATTTTATTGACCACAATTAAATTCAAGACTTTTCAAGACTACTTTGTAAAATTCAAGGATTTCAAGGCCTTGAATTTGGTCCAATCAAATTCAAGGCTTTTCAAGACTTTCAAGGCCCCGTACACACCCTGAAATTAATTGGACAAATAATGTCAAGCCGGTTGAAAAGTTATGTATTCACTACGGCTGAACCTATACGTGGAGTGATCTATATTATCTCAAATTGGGATCTGTGTCAATGTGTACTAGTGTGTTTTCCCCACTAGGACACTATACCAGTATATGCAACACCTCCCCATGTAGAATGCTTAACATATTTTGGAATTGAGCAAATTTGTGCGACTATCTGGCACCAACATTTTCCCTAAATGGCATACCATGGAAACAGGGAAACCTGGAAAAGTTTTCAAGATATTTCTTACCCAGTAAAACCCTTCTACATTATTGAGGAGAAAAATTCAACTATTAACCAACCTTTTTTAATACTTTTTTTACTTAATTTAAATGCCATCAGAAACAAGGCCTGTCGGACTGTCACTGTCAACATTGAGTCCTTGTTGAACCGTGTTTAATGTCACCATAACATGGCAATAAAGGATGTAATATTAGTAAAGGATATAAACCATTTGTAAACACAAACGTTCAGTGTAGCAGAAACTGAATAAACAAACAACGTACTGCTGAGTTCTCTGTTGAAGTTGATGATCAGTGGCTTTGTGTTCCAGTCAAATGTCGCTAATAAGTCGAGGAACCGGATGAATCCAACCAGAGGCGAACTGCAGCATGGACATCAAAGTGACGACATTTAACAGTGTGAATAATGTACTTCTACACAGGGCTTTATGCAGGATCAGATTATTGCCAGTCACACATGTTTTGGTGGACATGTGGCTGTTAACTGTTAAGCCAGTCCATAAATTTTAATGTATTTTTTGACCTGAAAATTACTACAAAGACACAATTTACGCTTACTTTCAAGGCATAACTAACAATATCTATATCTATGGTTTTGGAAGACCTTTTTTTGCTCCTTCATTTTTTACCCGTCCACCACCCGTCCACCCATATTTCTACCTGTCCATATTCGTTTTTACCCATCCAAATGACAGGTGGACGGGTCTCTGCATAAAGCTATGCTTCTACAACACCTAAGTTCTAAAAAACCAGGCTGATCTGTGCAACAAACTAGAATTGTTCAACAACATCATCAACAGGATTACGTAAATCTGCTTGAAAATAGGCACCTGCTAAATATTTTACATGGAAATGCGACTGTTTTGTGGATGGCTGCTACAGTTTCTAATCATATACACAAGCAAAACTACATGTCTCCTGAGTCCTGACTGTGTCGACTATGTGTAGACAAAAGAAGGAATATTTACAAAATAGTGTTTATTACATATATTTATTTTTATTAATTTATCATTATAACCAATTGTGTTATTGTAGGACATTTTATGTATTTATTTATTTTATTTGTATATTTTTAGAGACAACGTATAGTTTTTATTTTACTGATGTATTTTTAGAGACAACGTATAGTTTCTATTTTACTTATGTATTTTTAGAGACAACGTATTTTAATTAGTAGCATTTTAGTGCACTTTATAATATTGTATATTCATAATTTTAAGTATAATACTAATTTATGTACATCTTTAGTTTTATAATTTAGTGAACACTCGATAAGCCATAGGCTTCCTTGTTCACATGCCGTCTGGAGCTTGGTTCTGGACGACAACTTGTTAAGCCTTGTTAAACTTTCCAATTTTGTGTTCTTATTTTGCCTGCATCTTTGACGAAAAACAAAAATTCACAATAAGGTTATATAAAACGAACTGACAATTTGGAGTGATTTCAGCAGCCATTCGCTATGTTATGAACTGTACACAAAATTCAAAAATGTTGAAACAAATGTTTCTTCATCTGAACTCCACTGAAAGCCGGGTCCAATTTGCAAACCTTTTACGAGAAAACTCCCACACATCCATGCATACTAGATCAACAAAGTTGATAATAACTAAACTCTCCCTCGACTCACCAGGGGCACGTGAAGGGAGCAGGAGAAACAAAGATGGATGCCGTGAGGAGTTCGACAGATTCTTCCGTGAAGTAACCGTCAAGTAGCAGGTGTGACGACAGCCAGCGTTTCGCCAGCCTCACTGTCGAGCTGTAGCTACCATGCTGCTGCTGCAACCTAGTGGACAATCATTGAATTACTACTTACATGTAGACTCATTTGAACTTTTTAAGTCGAATTTAAAGACGCATCTTTTTAAAGCCGCATTTATAAATTAATTGTAGTATTTTAACCGTAATTATAGTTTCCCAAACTATTTTAGTGTATTGTTTTAATAGCTTATTAATATATACAGATATGTATTTTTAGTTAATTATTTATTTTATACATTGCTGTTAAGTTTAGCTTATACACTATGAGTTTTAGAAACTACATTTTATTAATTATTTATTATCATTTAAACAACTTGACTTTTTAATTGATTAATCATATTTTATACATTTATATGTTACAAATGTTGTATGTACACGCCTCTGAGCAGAAACGTTTTCTGGATATACGGCGCTTTATAAGTTTATAAATAAAAATTATTATTATTATTATTACTCAGCTTACCGTAAATCCTGTATTACTAGCCGCGGCTACTATTACAGTAGTGTGTAGCCGAAATGAGGACGAAAACGCAAAAGTTGGGGTGCGGCTTTAAATACAGTAATTTGCCGACATAAATTGACATTTGGGACACAGAATTGTCGGTATAAACGTGAAAAGCTTACCGAAGAAACGAAGCCGGTTTTATAAATAATACATAGTATTACAATTGCCACTTGTGCAAAACAAATGATATAACATAGTTAATAAAATCTCATGTCCATAAAATGTTCAGATGCAACGATCAGAATGTGAAAACGTGTCATAGTTAAACTCCACAAAAGTTCCTTTCATCGTCGCCGTCAAAGAATGCCTTGGCTACGTTGGGGAAGGCAACGGCACGGCGGCGCCATTTCACGTATCCATAACGTTGGCAACATAGGTGACCGTTGCCGTGAGTCCGCGTGCACCAGAAGATCAGCATTAAATATGATGAAATAAGTCCTTCCACAGTTAATATAATCCTTTGTCATTACTATTGTAGTATTGTCGCTGTCAAAGAACGCTGTCGCGAATGGCATGACGGAGTCGTTCAGTACGCGTGTAGTGTATCGGTGTCTGAGTCGTTGCCGCTACCGCTGCCGCACGCGCCGGCAAATAAATATTATGTCATCGTCCTTTGTTGGCATCAATCCCAAGCCGTCTGTTTTGTTCTGTCACTAGTTTTAATCTCAGTTCAAAGAACAATAATCACACGTTTACAAAAGCCAGGCTTCATGGTGATTGTCAAAATAACACCACACTCTAACCAGAGCTTCCTAGCCACTGACGACCGAGTTAATTGCATTTGTTTTCGACTTCCCTGTGCTTGGGCAAACACAGGTGGCTGGTGACCCAATTAAGGGACGACTGTCTGAGTTACGTCCGTTCCCACGCTGGCTGCGACGCTAGTTATTACATTGTTACAAGCCGGCAAGGAAGCGTCTTTGAAGTAAACACAGGCCTGGTTGAGGATGGGTACCGTAGCTTACCCGTTATAGGCGCCAGCATTATGCATGGTTCTACATAAAATCCTATAAAACCAAAACTTCTTAACGTATTTTAATAATTTTAGCACCATTGAATAGTTAAAATATGTGGCTACATTTTATCCTTTGGATGTATGGACATTCTGCCACCCAATTATATTCTGATAACATGGTGAAATTCTGGTTATTTTTTTCCCGTTTTTCTACAAATCCACGTAGTAATATTCCGATTAAAATACATACTGTGTCATAATTATATAAATGCATTACACTAATGAGTGTTTCAATTATTCATTTATGATCATTATTAGCAAAGTTATAACTTTTATGAAACACATTAAATTGTTTCCAAATTGCGTGCGCTACGGCAGTATGACGCACGTAATTAATGGTCTTGGCTCAAAGTCGGGGTGCGGCTTTAATTAAGGGTTTTGCCGATATCAAACAGCGCAGAAGAAATTCGGGATTTAGGTCAAAAGTCGGGGTGCGGCTTTAATTAGGGGTGCGGCTAGTAATACAGGATTTACGGTACATGTATTATTTATTCATAAATTTATTTTAATTTATTTATTATTATAACAAATTGTGTTATTGTAGGACATTTTATGTATTTATTAATTTTACTTGTATATTTTTAGAGGCAACGTATACTTTTAATTTTACTTATGTATTTTTAGAGACAACGTATTTTAATTAGTAGCATTTTAGTGCATTGTATAATATTGTATATTTATAATTTTAAGTATAATACTAATTTATGTACACTTTTAGTTTTATAATTTAGTGAACATTCGATAAGCCATAGGCTTCCTTGTTCACATGCCGTCTGGAGCTTGGTTCTGGACGGCAACTTGTTAAGCCTTGTTAAACTTTCCAATTTTGTGTCCTTACATTCATTGCCTGCCTCTTTCAGTCGAAAAACTAAAAGTCAACAGGGCCCACTTTCATAACGCCGTGTAACTTTACGCGCAATTACGCAGTCTACTGGTCGTAGCTAAGAGTGAATAGTCAATGCAGCTTGCGGCCGGTTTCATGAGACCAATTTAGCATTAGCACAACTAAAATGAATTAGAATTGACCTAGTTAGGTCGCGGTGGGGAATCCCTGTATTTGTGCTGTGTCTCAACATCATTTTTCTTTCTAGCTGCCGCCTTTGTCGTTCGCACAGCAAATGGGAAGCTATGATGAATCTAAAGGATATCCAGTGTATATATTAAAAATAATAATGTTGAGAGTGGGCGTGTCGGGAGCATACCATACGTATTTCGACTTCGGGAGCATACCGTAAATATTTCAACCAGCGTAAAGTTACGCCTACTAAATACATGGTGCAGCTAAGTGCAACTATGGAGCAGACTCGTGAAACGCAACTAGTGTAACTTTACAAAGTTTTAGGCTTATGACGGGTTATCGCCCGCTACGTCTTAAGTATGCTCCACGAAACTGGGCCCAGCCCTATTCCTGTGCAGTTCTAGGGCGTGGAGTCAAGTACCCCTTACAGTGCACCAATGTATGAGTGTTTACCAGTTTAAGGGTGCAGTTAAGACACATCTTTTCACAGATTATTATTTCGATAATCGACGATCATAATTAATTAGTCAGCTATTCATCCATTTATTTTAATTTATTCATTATTTTAATTATTACATATCTTTACTATTTTATTCATTTATCACATATTTATACTTTTTTAATACTGTATAGTTGTGTGATAGAGTATGTTGGTATTTTAAGCAACATGATTGTCTTTATTAGCATATGCATATCTTATCAAAGTAGTATTGCATTAGCGTTTTATTTATTTATTATTATTATTATTTTAACTCAATTAGTAATACGTAGACAGTAAATCGACTTATCAACTCTTTTAATAGCACTTGATATTTATTCTTACTAGTTCATTTATTTTGTTTCTGGAAGAATTTTCTCTAGATGAAGAAATTATTCTGCACATTAAATTTCCTGAAAGGTGGCTCCTCGAAAGCGACTAGCCTGGTCTTAGAGGAGTCTCCTGACATTGGTTGTATTGTTAATTATACGCATTACTACCATGTTTGCTGTGATTTTTATGTGTATTGTTTTGAAAAAAAGGTCAAATAAAAACAAATTCTTCTTCTTCTTGTACCTACCCATGCAGTGCTGTTGTAAGCTTGGGTAGAGACACTAAATCTCGTTCCAGTCTCTGGGCATCCTGCGTAGAGACCATCTGTGTCATGCCTGTCGGAGACCGCACCCTCTTGAGGAGAGAGATCTCATGGTGACAGCCAACTCTCAATCGAAACACGTAGTTATCCTGTGAAACGTACACCAACATTTTCAGGGTTGCCACCAGGTCAGGGTTGGAAAAAAAGATTTTTTCGATTAAATCGATTTTTTCAACATTCTCGACAATCATAAGAAATAATATGTAATTCGGAAAATAAATAAAGGTGGAATATCATAATATACCCAATAGGCTGAATATTTCATTATTAGCATTTCTAAAGAATTAAAGCAAAGTTGTTATGTACAAATTTAAACTTTATTTAAAAATACATACAGTTAAATCAACTGGCAGTAGCATGCAACATAAGTATAAATGTAAGATAATCTAAAAAAATCAATATCTTGATTTTTTCATGTTGATTGAATCAATGATTGAATCGATGATTTAATCAATTTGATTAAATCAATGCCATCCCTGGTTGCCGCTCATGGAAGCTTTCAAAATTCCCTGACTTTTCCCTGACTCAAAGTTTCATTTTCCCTGACCATGCTGGCTGAATAATCATGAAACTTTATGTGGGATGTACATATAATTAGCAATTAACTTACACACTCAAGTCTATATATATATATATATATATATGTTAAAATTGCCAAAAGAACAGTTATGGCATTATTACAATAGCCAACTGAAGAACATAATTTATGGTATCCACATTTTTAACAGCATATGTTTGTGGTATCAACATTGTTTCACGCGATCGTTACGCATAATGAATCTCAAATTTCCCTGACCCAGCACAAAATTCCCTGACTTTTCCCTGACCTTGAATTTCCCTGACTTTTCCCTGACCACTGGCAACCATGATTTTATTACACATTCATATTGCGCAATATAGTGTCCGTACACATCCAAACATCTGAAATTCAAGGCTATTCAAGACTTTTCAAGGCTATTTGAAAAAGAAATTCAAGACTGTTTTAATGACATAATTATGTACTTCTAAGTGCTGTAAAATTAAGTTAACATTTTATACTCGACTAAGAAAACAATGGTGCCGACTACAATGAAATGCTGAATGTGCACGAGTTATTTTTGTGCATAGGCCTTTCCTTTTCCGGCTGTTATTCGTCACAACAATTGAGTAAAAAAAATATTTTATTGACTACAATTAAATTCAAGACTTTTTATGCAGAGACCCGTCCACCCGTCATTTGGACAGGTAAAAACGATGGGTAGAAATATGAGTGGACGGGTAAAAATATGAAGGAGCAAAAAGTCTTCCAAAACCATAGATATTGTTAGTTATGCCTTGAAAGTGAGTGTAAATGGTATCACATGTGTGTTTGTAGTCCTTTTCAGGTCAAAAAAGACATTTAAAGTTTGTGAACTGGCTTAACAGTTAACAACCACATGTTCACCAAAACATGTGTGACTGGCAATAATTTCATCCTGCATAAAGCACTGCGTGACGGCAGCGTTATATTCCCACTCTGAAAGTCAAAGTCGGGTTATGCCTTGTTGCCGCTGTAGCGCTTACATGTTTCCGGCGTTAAAAACGTTCCGATTGACGTTTCTGCGCATGCGCGATATATGTAAAATCATCATTGTGCAGCGAAAGGACAATGCATTTATGGTATAGATACTAGGGTTGTTCGTTAGGATGTATATAACCTCTCAGCAAATTTATATATCGCAAATTAACACGAGGCAAACAAGTTTTGAGGCATGCTTTGATAGCAAGCGTAAATCACGCGACAGTAGTGCGCCATAATCCGTTACAGTGATTTATGAAAAGCGTAATATTTTATTGCATTGAACGACATTTTAAGAAACTCTTCAAAGTAATCATCATTGGAGAGTTAACGAACAGCCCGTGGCATTTATACCGAAAATCCTTTGTCATTTCGCTGCACATTGATGATTTTACATTTTGTCGCGCATGCGCAGAAACATCAATCGGAACGTTTTTAACAATCGGAAAAATGTAAGCGTGACCCCGCCATAACCTGACTTCAATTTTCACAGCTGGACCATGATGAGACAACAGTGTGGTTAGCATGTGGCTGAAGTCTGGGCACAACAACATGGCGAAAATGTGACACTGTGACTGAGGCATAAAGTGTGACACAGGATTGTTACACCTTTCTTTACCAATACAGATCGATAAGGATTTTTCCATGAAACGTTGGCGATTTATTCAGCATTTATCGGTAACGTGCACACACAGAAAAACACAGCAGATGACAGGATCAAGGTCACATCGATGACACACTACGCAAAAGCACCAGTGACAAAACTGATTGTCTTAATTTTAAATAAAATTGTAAATAAAATTGTAAATAAAATTTTTGATTACATTTTAAATACAATTTTAGATTACATTTTAGAATAAATTTTAGATAACATTTTAAATTAAATTTTAAAGTACATTAAATTTTAAATTAAATTTTAAATACTGTTTTACTGTTACGTAGAGTACTCTTTCTTAGTGGTTCACGTTTGAAAAACAATTTATCGCTCGCATAAATATGCAAAATAATGTAGGCGAGCGATCTGTACTTTGTTGCTATCCACTAGGTGGCGTTCTGTTATAAATTATTACCTTGAGGACATCGACGTGCCCCGGGTAGACGCAGTTGGTCAGCTTGAGCTGGTTGGTAAGCAACTGACCCAGCTGGACGTGGAACGCGGCCTTGATGCGCCGGACAGCGTCCTTGTCATCTGGCCATTTGCCACTGCCCTCGAGAACACACCACACTGGGGGGGGGGGGGGGGGGGGCAGAACGGTCAGTGTTGTGATTCATCGGTAACTGTCTCGATATACATTGGCATTGCATTAAAGGCATACTCCAGTCAGTGAGAGATTCACAGCATTTAGTTACATCTGTATAATATATTTGTTATTTTTCACGAAATTTAGTAGTACACGAATAAGGAAAACAAGCACTGTTACTTAATTCCAATTGTTGTAACAATAAAGTTATTATTATTATTATTATAAGGAATGCCAAGTAAATTAAAGATCAAGCTCTACGTGACTGTCATTAGACCAGTACTTTTGTATGGAGCAGAATGTTGGACAGTTAGAAAGAATGAGGAACAGATTCTCGAGAAAACAGAGATGAGGATGTTGAGAAGAATAAAACGAGTAACACTGAGAGACAGAGTAAAGAGTGTGGACATCAGAAAGGAGAAAGTAAGAGAAATGAGACTACGCTGGTATGGACACATGCAGAGAATGGAAGAAAACGAAGTGAGAGCAGTTGGTGACATGAGAGTGCCAGGAAAAAGGCCAAGGGGGAGACCAAGAGGGAGATGGATGGATGGCGTCCGAAGGGATATGCAGACACTGCGGATCACCCCGGAGGATGCCCAGGACAGAACATTCTGGAAATCAAGAATTCGGGCCGCTGACCCCACCTAGTGGGAAAAGGCGAAGAAGATGTCAGCTGGGACGATCCACTTACCATCCATGGCGGGAGTCCAGGGAGGGGAGGGTTTCTCCGCAACAGGGATCAGCATGTTCCCGTCCACAAGGGTGTGAGAGGCGACTGGCGCAGGCATTGGCGGGAATGTCTGTACAATGACAGCAGCTGTGATTATATGTATGTATGTGTCTGTATGTATGTGTATGTATATATATATATATATGTATATATATATATATGTATATATATATATATGTATATATATACATATATATATATATATGTATATATATACATATATATATATATATATATGTATGTATATATATATACATGTATATATATATATATACATGTATATATATGTATATATATATATATATACATGTCTATATATATATATATGTATGTATATGTATTTGTGAATGTGTCTGTGTCTGTATGTGTGTGTATGTATGTAATATATATACATATATATATACATGTATATATATACATGTATATATATATATATATATACATATATATATACATGTATATATATATATATATATATATACATATATATACATATATATACATATATATATATATATACATATATATATATACATATATATATATATATGTCTAATGCTATTTATCTTGTTTTATAATTTATCTATTTACAATTTTTTATAGAAATTTAGTTTTTAAAATATTTATTCAGTATATTTATTTTTATTGTCATTCAATTTGTTTTAATTATTCACTATATTTTAACGCATTACGCTATGTATAAGGTAGTCACTAAAATTGTTTAGTGCATGTATATTATGTTTTACAATCACGACCCTTAGGGAGATAAAATGTACATTTTATAAGTGTTTTGACATTTTCTTTTATATGTTGGTTTGGGAACGTCAGTCAGAAAGACAAGAATAAATTGCAAATATCAGTAGCAAAATAACCGGCTTCAAACAATCCTCTGTCACTGCTTTGCTTTTAAATAAATATTGGCACTTTTTAATGACAACCCAGGTTAAAAAATCAAAGAATCAACTGCCCTCAGCATTTAAATAAATATTGACAATTTTAAACAACAATCCAGGTTACAAAATCAAAGAATCAACTGCCCTTAGCATTTAAATAAATATTGACAATTTTGAATAGCAATCCAGTTTACAAAATCAAAGAATCAACTGCCCTCAGCATTTAAATAGATATTGAAAATTTTGAACAACAATCCAGGTTACAAAATCAAAGAATCAACTGCCCTTAGCATTTAAATAAATATTGACAATTTTGAATAGCAATCCAGTTTACAAAATCAAAGAATCAACTGCCCTCAGCATTTAAATAAATATTGAAAATTTTGAACAACAATCCAGGTTACAAAATCAAAGAATCAACTGCCCTCAGCATTAAAATAAATATTAACAATTTTGCAACTGCCCTCAGCACTTAAATAAATATTGACAATTTTGAACAACAACCCAGGTTAAAGAATCAAAGAATCAACTGCCCTCGGCACTTAAATAAATGTTGACAATTTTGAATGACAATCCAGGGTACAAAAATCAAAGACAAGTGACCTCAGCAATTAAATAAAAACTGACATTTTGAATGACAATCCAGGTTAAAAATTGAAGAAGACAACTGACCTTAGCGACTAAAATATTGACAATTTTGAACAACAATCCAGGTTAAAAAATCGAAGAAGGTAACCGATCTCAGTATTTAAGTATTGACAATTTTGACAGACGATCCAGGAAACAAAAATTAAAGAAGACAACTGACCTCAGTATTTAATTAAGTATTGACAATTTTGAACAACAATCCAGGTTAAAAAATCGGAAGTGTAAAACAGACCTCGGCGAATCTGAACACAGGTGACGTGCCGTGCATCGAGTTAATGGAGAGAGGAAGGTCTTTGAGTCGGCGGACATCTCGACACAAACTGTCGTAGCTGTGAATGACGTCATGGTGTTGTTCCTCTCCAGTCCCGTACTCGACCACACGCTTGTCTCTGATTGGCTGAGGCAGTCGCAGCAGGTCATCGAGCTGGCCACCAATCAGCACGCCCGATTCGCTGGCAGGAAGTGATGCGTGTCTAGAAAGTTGGAAATCAGTTCTGATTTATCTATAATAACAATAATAATAACAATAATAATAATAATCACTTCTTTAGCGCCAATATCCTCGAAAGATCAAGCTCAATGGCGCGACAAGACCAAGGGATTAAGCAAATTTGTAATACAAAACAACGCGTGAGTCGGCAATGGATGGATGAAGAAGCTAGGAGGCTAAGGAGGATGGGCAGCATTAAAGAGATAGGTTTTTAGGCGTCGGCGGAATTAAACTATATTACCTTCTGATTTAACACTGGCAGGAAGCGAATTCCACACCGTTGGTGCGGCAACCGAGAAAGCTCGGGTCCCGGCTTTCGTTTCACCCGAGGGATGTAAAGAGGGTTACTACTGGATGAGCGTAGCTGTCTGGAATTTCTTGCTGGAGTTAGCATTGAATTTAGAGATGCTGGTTGTGTAGATGAGAGTGCTCGATAGGCTATTGTACACATTTTGAAAATGATGCGATAGTGCACAGGGAGCCATATATATAATTTTCTTCACAGACATTAACTATTTCCCGTGCCGTTCACCAGGGGTCGCTGCGGCTGATTACGTCAGCACCAGCTCTTCTCCACCCCACACGTTCCTTTCTTAACTCCTCTATTAAAAAAAAGGCAGGTTCTTATATAGCGCAGTATCCAGTCCTCAGGACCGTTCAAAGCGCTTTACACTTTACTTCCCTGACAGACCTGTTCACTCAGACACCATCTCGGCTTCTCTGGGAAGGATCCAGCCATATGCTACAATTAATGCGCGAAGGCTGATCGTACACATATCCACCACTGTCTATAGCCAGGTACTCATTTATATTCAGCTGAGTGAACTGGAGCAATGTCGAAATGAAATGAAAAAACTTGCCCAAGGTTTTAACACCGCAGCCAGGATTCGAACCCGGGTTCTCGTAGTCGAGAGTCCGAAGCTCTACCTCTGGGCCACTGTGCTCTACTATTAACATCAGCCAATGAAATTGCCCATGAGCAATGTGGTTTGTCTCCAGACAAGTGGTGATTTGGAGTCAGACCACATTTGCATTTTCCATAGGCGACCATTATAACGTTTCCTTCATTTCCTACTAATCTTGATGAGATCTGTTATTGACAATTTCACAGCATATTCACCATCCATAGACAGAGGTTCTGTGAAACATTTGTGAACTTTTAATACCTCAGGCTCCCACAAACTTCTTTCAAACCTTACACCCCTCCATTTCTGCTTGAACCACCCACAGATTGTCCCTGATTATATCACCAAGTAAAATGACAACTGTATTAATACGCAGAAATGCACCGACTGACAGCTGTCATAATTTGACAGCTCTGATGCCACACTGCACAAAAACATCATTTTTACTCACTCCACACTATATATGTGCTCACAGAAATTCAGACAACCTGCATAATGCTGTTTTTATAGGGTACTCTTTGGTCGGGGAATGGCGGACGTGCACCTTATTGTGGTCTTACATCATTTCAGCCACACGCTGCTCTAGCCTCAGTTACCCAGGCTTCATGAGGTGGCAGCACTATTAAGCCCCTCAACTCCGCCTGGGGAAAGAGTGAGTCTACATTTTCGACCCGCCAGGGCGGTCTTACCCCAGATTAGGGTAGATATGCTGATTGGCTCTCAGGCCAACTACGAAATAAACATTAAAATAACGATATACTTTTAAAAGCTAATTTGATATCATATGAAAAGTATTCAACTTTGAACTTATATTAACACAAAAGTAAGTAAAAATCAAATTTACAGTTGTTTATAAAATAAGAATTACGACAGGATTAACCAGTATCCATGAGGCGGCAGCATTGTCTAGCCCACACGGATAGCATACACATTAAATAAGGATACCTTTTTATCAAGTAATGCTGTATTATAAAAAAAAATATTAACACACAATAAATAGAAATACAAATTTGCAGTTGTATACAAAAAAATCTCAATTACGGCAGGATTAACCAGTGTCCGTGAGGTGGCAGCATTGTATAGGTCACGCGGATAAACAAACAAAAGCCGTCTAAGTAATCAGACTGTATTGGCGTAGTTCCGCAGCCGACCGACAGTTGGTTAAGCGAGACTAACGCTGATCATGTTACATGCCATGTTTAGGACGTGAATGGGTCATTACACTGGGATTCCCACCAGTCGTGTATCCGTCTTCACATTGAGGCGGGTATTTGCATTGCTCCCACGGCTGACACAGTAGCGACTGGCAAAGTCAATTGTTATAACTGTTTAGTAGCCTTACGGATACGATCAGCCAGGTAATTTCGGCTCTTGGCTTGGGGACGATGCGTTATAGACTAGTTATGGACTTGCAGTCATTTGGAGGTGTTGGCGGCCATTTTTACGCCATATTGGAATTTTGTGTTACATATATTATAGGCCAACATCATTTTTTATGATCTTAATGTGTTCTTTGCCCCCAAAAACCTAGGGATAGACACCAAGATCATCAAATTTGAGTTGATAGTTACATAGTTATGATCATTAAGAGGTTTCGGCGGCCATCTTGGATGCCATCTTGAAAAAACACTTTTCCGGGGGCCCTACTTTGGTAAACTTTTAGTATGTTAAAAAGTACACTAAAACCTAACAGAATCAGTTGAGGAACGTTTTGTAGCAATTGTTGGCGATTAAACTGTATTTTGACCTGACTATTAAGCCTTCAGATCTTGAAAAAAACGCCTATTTCCTTGAGCTACGACAAACAGCGAGTAACTTTGACATCCCCTACAGGTGGCGCCACCTTCTGGATACTGTTAGAACTAGTGTCACTGGGCACAACATCTGCTGGTGTATTTTTCACATGGTTCTGTATTATACATTTTTTAATAAGCATTTTTTTCAACGTCAACTGACTCTACTTGTTGATGTGCAAGTATTCAAGAAATATACATATTTTATTTTAAAATAATCATGTAACTAAATAATAATGCTTTATAAAATAAACTTGTCACTCATTATGGTTTCCTGGGGATTATTTCACCAATGTTGTTAAGAGCTCGTACACTTGATTTGGTACTTTATAGATTAAACTTTCATCCTTAACAATGATCTTGAATACGTGAAAACTGGCAACACCATGACGAGCCAGCGGAACATTGCCACTGGTGTGTCATGGAAATAGTGTCCTCAATAATAGGACACACTCTGCTTGCATTTTGGAAAACCTAATTTAAACTGATGGCAAATTTTTTTTAATGACACATTTCCTGAACAGCTGTTTATCTGAATGAAATGACCCTGATCTCATTACTTTGAAGCTAAGCCAATTACTACAATAATACATAACTAGGAAAATTACGTAAAACATTTATTCTTCCACATACCTCTTCAAAAACCAAACCTCTTTCACTACTACTGCCCAAACACCAAGCAATTCAAGCATAACATTCATGAATTTTAATCCTATCAACAAACTTATTTGAATCACAAAACTGAAACAACGAAGTAAAAAAACTGAAGGAAGAGACCAGACCTTGCCAAGATGTGTTTGATGATGTCACATGTTACGTGTCTTCTGTCGGCCATGTTTTTTGCTGGCCATACGACAGCTTCACAGATGCTGCCATCTTGGAAACGACGTAGTTCTGATTTCTCTCCCCAGAATGCACGAAACTCGGCAGCCTAAAGCAGTACATCGTACGTGATTCACACACTTCAGCAACTATAATATTCCAGGCCATTTTCAAACTTTTTCAGGCGCCCTCTAAACAATCCATGCTAAAACTGACCACTGTTAAGTGCAGTAGTAATGTAGAACATACATTGGTCTGATTTACAAGTTAAATTTTAACACACTTGTATCAGTTTATGGTATTTTATATAAACGCAATAAAAATATGAACTTGTGAAAGACACATTATATGTGTATTACAAATACAACTGCAAATACATCTTTGTCCCCAAATCCATTGCCCGCTTAGAATTCTATCTCCTTGCCTCTGGACAATTGGCCATCGGTCCCTTCTCGAGAACACTATTGCTGTGGTCAGGGTCAAGCAAAAGGCCAAAGGTCAGCTTGGACATAGCACTGGACGCTGGAGGTTTCTCGTCCAGAGACCACTACAAACAAACCGTCACAACAACAGATAACATGTCGTGGTCGTTAATATTTTCAACAAATATGACGGTGCACAAGAAAACAGGTGCACTGTATAATGGAATTGTTTAGGTTTTGTATCTTCATTATACAGGAAGAAACACTGGAAAAACCAGAAAAAAAAGAATTCAAATACTTTTATTCGTCTTAATTCATACAGATTTGATATATGGTAATCAATCATTTTCTCATTCATAAAATTAGTAATAATTGTTATTGATATAACACACAAATAAATTCCACGGTAGTTCAAACAGATTGCGTTTTGGTAGTCAGTTGGCGCAATAGTTTATAAACTGCATAAATTCCATAATACAGACTTTAACAGCTGGTGAGATTAAATTCTACTTTTAAGGCTGTTTTAAGGATGATTTTCAGTGCATGCTCTGGGTGCAACTTACACCATGTCATCACATCTATGGTAAAGTTTACACTAATGTTTACCATACTCCATACACAGGGTATATACACATCAGGACATTTGAAACCCAAGGCTATTTCTAAAAGATATTCAAGACTGTTGTAACGACATGTGTACCTTTAAGTGCAGTAAATTAAGTTAACATTAAAATTTCTACTCAACTAAGAAAAAATGCTGCTGACCACAATGAAATGCCGATTGCCCAATGTGCACGAGATATTTTTGTGCATAAGCTTGACCTTTTCTGGCTGTTATTCGTCACAGCGTTTGAGTCAAAACAATATTTTATTGACCGCAATTAAATTCAAGACGTTTCAAGACTACTTTGTGAAGTTCAAGGATTTCAAGGCCTTGAATTTTGTCCAATCAAATTTAAGGCTTTTCTAGGCCCTGTACGGACCCTGCGTACTCCATAAAGTTCACAACGAAACGTATTTGATACGCACCGGCTTGGACACTGACGTTGCAACAGACAATAGAGAGATGCGTTTGCCAACAGCCTTGTGTATCAGGTCAAGCAGGGTGGGCAGACAGACAGACACAACGTCCCCGCAGTGATCGCGTAGTCCGTCCTGCAGGTCACACCGCTCGATCACTTTCTGAAGTATGCTGACTGGGGCCACACTGAATCATGAAAATGTTGATTACCGGGTGGTACTGCCAGCATGCATCGGTCACCTGATCAGGACAAGGTTCCCGGCCCTCGCTTGGAGAGCAGCACGAGGGATATCACTCTGCTCTGGAAGACTTAACTAATGTACAAAACGATTGAGCCGTGCAGCCAGCAGATCTTCCTTTCTCGGTTTTGGCACATTTGCCCCGATTACAGCAACTCCTGTTGTATATAGTTACCGTCTAAAAACACCAAATTATTATAACCTGTATGTTTATTAAACACCGATGGGAATTAATTGACACAAAGGACTATTTGAGTATTGATGCGTACAACACTAAATATCATCAATATAGTAATCCGTAAATTGCATACAATAATTTAACGAATTATAATATAGTTATAATGTCCTTATGAGAAACGAGTGTTTTCGTTGAAACAATAGATTAGATAATTATAGTTATATACATACACAATGTCAACAACGGCAACATCAGTTAAGACAGTTTAACTGTAATCGGGCTTGCATATTTCAATGTATTTTAATTTGTCCCAGTTCTTGATTAAGTTTTCTCTGATCGCAGAGGTAAGAGAGAATCTCTTATTTTTATTACCAACATTGTGTGGTGCAAGTATTTTAATGTTTATACAATTAGAATTTTGCTAACTATTTTAACCATAATTAAAAGTATAAAATAAATTATACATCAGGTCAATGGATCAAACTAGATTTTAGTGTCATTACAAATGTAATGAAACTTTTCGACTTATTTATTTATAAACATTACATTACACTTTACATGTCCCAGTCACAAAGCATAAGAATAAGAATAATGTTCTACACAGGATGAATTCACCAGATTCGCTAGATCCTAGATCCATTTAAGCACAGCACTGTCCCAAGGGTATATTAAATAAGTTGACACTGTTTGCCAACTAACATAACTCATAGGCACATAGTCATTTCTAATTTGCAAAATTCACCAACTTGTATAGGGCTAATTTACAGATATTCCCCCAAAAGTAATACTTTAAATTGCAAGTAATTGTCTAGGTTAATAAGTTTGTAAGTATGTAACAGTGCTTTACTGTGATACATGCAATAATAATCATATTTACAAATTCACATTTCCAATTACCATTGTTCTAAATGCAACTAGTAAACATATGGTAATCCCTCATTCCTAATCACCCTTTATAATAGTATAATTTCTATACAAAGGAGTAAATGTTGACAGTTGAGAACAACATAACATAATAATAAACTTTATTTAGACACTGAAATCCAAACTAAAACCTTCTCCAGTTGTGTTGGTGATATCAGTTAAAAATTATAAGAAATATATATAGTAAAAGTACAAGTAACACACATATGTATAGCTAAATCATTGTTGTATGAACTGAACGAGGGAAACTTAAACTAAATCAAATACAGCATTGTTGTCACTTGTTGTGAAAAGAAAGAGAATGAAAAGAGAGAGATTTAGATAACATACCAGAACAGTTGATCAAACTTGAGGTCAAATGGGACACTTTTCATGAAAAGAACATGAAATCCATCAAGTCCTGGGGAATCGAGAAACTCGACGCTTCTCCGTGCCTCTTGTGTGACCTCAGAGAAGAAACAGCTTTCTTATTCATTTTACAATTTCACAAATACACAGTATTTGTACGTAACAAGTTTGGCAATGCCCTGCTCTATCGACTGCCTCTGAAGCAAACGCAACGGCTTCAGAAAATACACAACTGGGCAGCCCGCTTGATCGACGGCGCTATGAGATATAGCCATGCTACACCACTGCTAAAGAAGTTGCACTGGCTGCCGATAGCGGTGCGAGTTGAGTTCAAGATCCTGCTACCCACTCAATGGCCAAGCGCCTGACTACATTGAACAATGTGTCAACGGTTAGGTCGCTGCGCTCCGGCAAACACAGTTTATTGTGTGTGCCACGCACAAGGCGTCACTGGGGTGACAGAGCTTTCAGCGTGGCAGCCCCAAGTCTATGGAATGCACTACCGCAGCATCTGACATTGTCATCTATGACCACTGCTGCAGTTCAAGTAAAATAAAAGACTTATTTATTTACAAGAACATTCTGTACAGCGCTGTGAGCAACGAATGTTGGATCAGCGTAAGTAAGTAAGTAAGTAAGTAAGTAAGTAAGTAAGTAAGTAAGTAAGTAAGTAAGTAAGTAAGTAAGTAAGTAAGTAAGTAAGTAAGTAAGTAAGTAAGTAAGTAAGTAAGTAAGTAAGTAAGTAAGTAAGTAAGTAAGTAAGTAAGTAAGTAAGTAAGTAAGTAAGTAAGTAAGTAAGTAAGTAAGTAAGTAAGTAAGTAAGTAAGTAAGTAAGTAAGTAAGTAAGTAAGTAAGTAAGTAAGTAAGTAAGTAAGTAAGTAAGTAAGTAAGTAAGTAAGTAAGTAAGTAAGTAAGTAAGTAAGTAAGTAAGTAAGTAAGTAAGTAAGTAAGTAAGTAAGTAAGTAAGTAAGTAAGTAAGTAAGTAAGTAAGTAAGTAAGTAAGTAAGTAAGTAAGTAAGTAAGTAAGTAAGTAAGTAAGTAAGTAAGTAAGTAAGTAAGTAAGTAAGTAAGTAAGTAAGTAAGTAAGTAAGTAAGTAAGTAAGTAAGTAAGTAAGTAAGTAAGTAAGTAAGTAAGTAAGTAAGTAAGTAAGTAAGTAAGTAAGTAAGTAAGTAAGTAAGTAAGTAAGTAAGTAAGTAAGTAAGTAAGTAAGTAAGTAAGTAAGTAAGTAAGTAAGTAAGTAAGTAAGTAAGTAAGTAAGTAAGTAAGTAAGTAAGTAAGTAAGTAAGTAAGTAAGTAAGTAAGTAAGTAAGTAAGTAAGTAAGTAAGTAAGTAAGTAAGTAAGTAAGTAAGTAAGTAAGTAAGTAAGTAAGTAAGTAAGTAAGTAAGTAAGTAAGTAAGTAAGTAAGTAAGTAAGTAAGTAAGTAAGTAAGTAAGTAAGTAAGTAAGTAAGTAAGTAAGTAAGTAAGTAAGTAAGTAAGTAAGTAAGTAAGTAAGTAAGTAAGTAAGTAAGTAAGTAAGTAAGTAAGTAAGTAAGTAAGTAAGTAAGTAAGTAAGTAAGTAAGTAAGTAAGTAAGTAAGTAAGTAAGTAAGTAAGTAAGTAAGTAAGTAAGTAAGTAAGTAAGTAAGTAAGTAAGTAAGTAAGTAAGTAAGTAAGTAAGTAAGTAAGTAAGTAAGTAAGTAAGTAAGTAAGTAAGTAAGTAAGTAAGTAAGTAAGTAAGTAAGTAAGTAAGTAAGTAAGTAAGTAAGTAAGTAAGTAAGTAAGTAAGTAAGTAAGTAAGTAAGTAAGTAAGTAAGTAAGTAAGTAAGTAAGTAAGTAAGTAAGTAAGTAAGTAAGTAAGTAAGTAAGTAAGTAAGTAAGTAAGTAAGTAAGTAAGTAAGTAAGTAAGTAAGTAAGTAAGTAAGTAAGTAAGTAAGTAAGTAAGTAAGTAAGTAAGTAAGTAAGTAAGTAAGTAAGTAAGTAAGTAAGTAAGTAAGTAAGTAAGTAAGTAAGTAAGTAAGTAAGTAAGTAAGTAAGTAAGTAAGTAAGTAAGTAAGTAAGTAAGTAAGTAAGTAAGTAAGTAAGTAAGTAAGTAAGTAAGTAAGTAAGTAAGTAAGTAAGTAAGTAAGTAAGTAAGTAAGTAAGTAAGTAAGTAAGTAAGTAAGTAAGTAAGTAAGTAAGTAAGTAAGTAAGTAAGTAAGTAAGTAAGTAAGTAAGTAAGTAAGTAAGTAAGTAAGTAAGTAAGTAAGTAAGTAAGTAAGTAAGTAAGTAAGTAAGTAAGTAAGTAAGTAAGTAAGTAAGTAAGTAAGTAAGTAAGTAAGTAAGTAAGTAAGTAAGTAAGTAAGTAAGTAAGTAAGTAAGTAAGTAAGTAAGTAAGTAAGTAAGTAAGTAAGTAAGTAAGTAAGTAAGTAAGTAAGTAAGTAAGTAAGTAAGTAAGTAAGTAAGTAAGTAAGTAAGTAAGTAAGTAAGTAAGTAAGTAAGTAAGTAAGTAAGTAAGTAAGTAAGTAAGTAAGTAAGTAAGTAAGTAAGTAAGTAAGTAAGTAAGTAAGTAAGTAAGTAAGTAAGTAAGTAAGTAAGTAAGTAAGTAAGTAAGTAAGTAAGTAAGTAAGTAAGTAAAGTGTCAAAGAGGAGGCCAGAAGACGAATATTTGCTCGCAAGGTTGTTGAACTAGGTCACTGCCCCTGGCCGATCATCACTCTAAAGTGAGCGGAGTCGAAATATAAAATTATAACAACTGACAGATTATGACAACTCGCCAGTCGCTCCTGCTTCAGGCGTGGGAACCAAGTAAATACCTGATTGGAATCTTTTAAGTCATGACTGTGTAAATGCCAGCAGTGTAAATACGTTTAAAAATAAAATTGACAATTACCTGGCAAGGGCGGGGTATACCTAGGTTGAACACTTAAATGTTTTATAATTTTTTTAATACTGATTATATTATTTATACATATACTTATTTTAATAAATTTATTATTATAACAAATTGTATTATTGTAGGACATTTTATGTATTTATTTATTTTACTTGTATATTTTTAGAGACAATGTATACTTTTTTTTTACTTATGTATTTTTAGAGACAACGTAGTTAAATTAGTATCATTTTAGTGCATTTTATAGTATTGTATATTTATAATTTTAAGTGAACACTCGATAAGCCATAGGCTTCCTTGTTCACATGCCGTCTGGAGCTTGGTTCTGGACAGCAACTTGTTAAACCCTTATTAAACCTGCCCCAATATGAAGGCAGATACACATTGAACGTCCTAAACATTGCATGTGGCTTAAATCACTCAAAACTACCACTTGGCCGATCACACTCTTCATGGGTGACTTCACTGTGTGACATTAAGAGGAATTTCAGATTAGTAGAGCACAGTGGATCAGGGGTAGAGCTTCGGACTCTCGACTACGAGAACCCGGGTTCGAATCCTGTGTTGCGGTGTTAAAACCTTGGGCAATTTATTTCACTCTACATTGCTCCAGTTCACTCAGCTGAATAAATGAGTACCTGGCTACAGACAGTGGTGGATATGTGTACGAGCAGCCTTCGCGCATTAATTGTAGCACATGACTGGATGTTCCCAGAGAAGCCGAGATGGTGTCTGAGTGAACAGGTCTGTCAGAGAAGAAAAGTGTAAAGCGCTTTGAACGGTGCTGAGGACCGGATACTGCGCCACATAAGAACTTGCCTTTTTTGCCTTTAGAATGGGATGTGTATTCAGCCTCAATGGTCTGTCACGCGAGGATGGATATTAATTGTTTAACTCTAATTTGAGACAAAGACACTGCAGAATAATCTGTCAATTATTTCTACGGGACCACCCAGCTAGCTTCATGTCAGTGATGGCATAATTTTCGACAATTTTAGAATTTGCACAAACAGTTGATACCTGTAGTATAATTAACTTACTTTGGGAGCTTAAAGTCGAAGATGAGTACAACGTTTCGATCCGTCAGCTGCAGACCTTGTTTACATACTGGTGTCACGTATGTTGCCTCAGATTTCGGTGGGATAATTTGATTGTGGATGGCAGGCAGATGGTATCCCTGATCTCTGTTCATTGTAGGGGCTCTGTCTGATGTATATGGCCTCCTTCACTTTTCTGTTGTGCCAGTTGGATTCATGGGTCAGTATTTTTGTATTCTTCATGGACACTGAGAGTCCTGTGGCCCGGCAATGATCTCCTACTCCTGTTGGTTTATCCAGGTTTGTGTGTTCTTTGAATCTCTGGCTTAGTGTTCTCTTGGTTTCACCTATGTATGTGTGGCTGCTGTCGATGTCACACGTTATGTTTTAGATGGTTCCACATTGGTGTTCTTTAGGTGTTTTGTCTTTAGTGTGTACTACCATCCCGCCGAAATCTGAGGCAACACACGTGACACCAGTACGTAACAAGGTCCGTAGCTGGCGGATCGAAACGTCATCCTCATCTTCGACATTAAACTCCAAAGTAAGTTTATTAAACTACAATAAACCATTCTTGGAGCCATGAACAATATATTCACTATAGTTGATACCTGATCAAATACACCGCGGTTCATGTCGGACACGAGATTCACGTAGCCAGTGGGGTCAACGAACACGATGGAGAATGCAGCATTGAACTCCGCCAAAGAAGGTGCATGTGGGTCGACTGTGGTGTTTGGTGCCAGCGTGATTCCCTCCTTCTTCCAGTCTTCTGATCCTGAAAACGTCCCGCGACACATTAAGGCCAAACAGCCATGGACAAATGGTGTGTAAAAAAATCTAATTTTGTTCTATCTGCTAGATTAGAATACCTTTATGAGTTTGTTGTCAGTAAATTTAACTTGTACTATTAACTATTACATACGTACGTGCGTATGCGCATGCGTACGTGCGTACATATGTACATATGTACATACATAGATTACCTTTATTCTTGGATCAAGCATGTTGATGTCAGGTATTCGTATCGCTTGAGTAGTTTTTGACAGCCATTTCATTAAGGCCAGACACACAAGGTGAATTGTTTTATTGTGTTTTGTATTATCTGTTAGATTTTAATAGCTTTGTGAGTTTATTATCAATAAAGTTCACTTTTATAATTACTACATACCTCTGCATGACCTTTGTTCCTGAACAAAGACTGTGGATATCAGGTAATCAAATCAATTAATTCATTTTTCACAAGAATGGCTCTATTGTTGACCAACCAAGTTGTATACTGTGAAGTTGTGAACGTTGACCTACTTGTCTGTGAACTGACCAAGATGTCTTCTGTGAACTGACCTACTTGTCTGTGAAACGGACCGAGATGTCTACTGTGAACTGACCTACTTGTCTGTGAACTGACCTTCGGGTCTGTGAACTGACCGAGATATCTACTGTGTACTGACCTACTTGTATGTGAACTGACCGAGATGTCTACTGTGAACTGACCTACTTGTCTGTGAACTGACCGAGATGTCTACTGTGAACTGACCTACTTGTCTGTGAACTGACCGAGATGTCTACTGTGAACTGACCTACTTGTCTGTGAACTGACCGAGATGTCTACTGTGAACTGACCTACTTGTCTGTGAACTGCTGGCCGAGATGTCTACTGTGAACTGACCAACTTGTCTGTGAACTGACCAAGATGTCTACTGTGAACTGACCTACTCTGTGAACTGACCTACTTGTCTGTGAACTGACCGAGATGTCTACTGTGAACTGACCTACTTGTCTGTGAACTGACAGAGATGTCTACTGTGAACTGACCGAGATGTCTACTGTGAACTGACCTAGTTGCATAAGGGTGTTGCGCATCACTTGGTAGCTGCTCATCATTCTGTTGAGCTTTCTCTTCTTAAGTAGATACGCCACATACATGGTCATGATGAACCCACTGAATGCACCTCGGCCCTGCAACAAGACACGCACATACAGAGGACACGGTTGACTGGAGAGAGGACACGGTTGACTGGAGAGAGGACACGGTTGACTGGAGAGAGGACACGGTTGACTGGAGAGAGGACATGGCTGACTGGAGAGAGGACATGGTTGACTGGAGAGAGGACACGGTTGACTGGAGAGAGGACACGGCTGACTGGAGAGAGAACACGGTTGACTGGAGAGAGGACACGGCTGACTGGAGAGAGGACACGGCTGACTGGAGAGGACACGGTTGACTGGACAGAGGACACGGCTGACTGGAGAGAGGACATGGTTGACTGGAGAGGACATGATTGCCTGGAGAGAGGACATGGCTGACTGGAGAGAGGACACGGTTGACTGGAGAGAGGACATGGTTGACTAGAGAGAGGACATGGCTGACTGGAGAGAGGACACGGTTGACTGGAGAGAGGACATGGTTGACTGGAGAGAGGACACGGCTGACTGGAGAGAGGACATGGCCTCTGAGTGGAAATTATTCCAGATATCGGCCGCTTTACCAAAAAATTATTATTATTAATAAATATATCTTTCACTTGCGAGTTATCAGGCTAGTCTCGCTTAACTGACTCTCACTCGGCTGTGTAGTCTAGTTTATTAGGTGGCTTTTGAATTTTACATGTGCAAGGGAGTGGCGCCACCTGTGATGTCTGGGTAATCAAAGCTAATCCTGCCATAATTCACAAACAACTGCAAATTTGTTATTGCTGTGTGAATATAAGTTTAATTTTGAATACATTTAATAGTTCAATACTATCTTATAAAAGTACACCCTTATCGTAGTCTTTATTTCATAGTTCACCTGGCAGCCAATCAGCGGCTTCACCCTATTCTGGGGTAACATCGGTAGGGCGTTAATCTCCCAGGTGGTCGGGAGGGGCGAATAAAAATGCTGCCATCCCACGGAGCCTGAGTAACTGAGGCTATTACCAGGCTCACTCTGTGCAACCTAATATTTAGCCTTGGTTACCCAGGCTCCGTGAGGTGGCAGCAGTTTTAAGCCTTACCCCAGATTAGGGTAGCGACCCTGATTGGCTCTCAGGCCAACTATGAAATAAAAATTTAAATAACGATATACTTTTACAAGATAGTGATATCCTATGAAAAAAAGTAAGTAAAAATTCAAATTTACAGTTGTTTATAAAATAAGAATTACGACAGGATTAACCAGTATCCGTGAGGTGATAGCATTGTTTAGCCCCACACGGATAGCATACAAATTAAATAAGGATACCTTTTTATCAAATAATGCTGTATTACAAAAACTATTCAAAATTAAACTTATATTAACACAAAATAAATAGAAATACAAATTTGCAGTTGTTTATAAAAACATAAATTACCGCAGTGTCCATGAGGTGGCAGCATTGTATAGATGACGCGGATAAACAAACAAAAGCCGTCAAAGTGACCAGACTGTCTTCTCGGCGTAGTTCCGCAGCCGACCGACAGTCGGTTAAGTGAGACTACCAAATATTAGGCAAAGATAAATACAGGGTCCGTACACATCTGGACATTTGAAATTGAAGGCAATTCAAGACTTTTCAAGGCTATTTGAAAAAGAAATTCAAGACTGTTTTAACGACCTATGTACTGTTAAGCGCAGTAAATTAAGTTGACATTATTTTTTTACTCAACTAAGAAAACAATGGTGCCAACCGCAATGTAATGCTGACTGTCCAATGTGCACATGGGATGCTTTTGTGCATAGGCTTTTCCTTTTCCAGCTGTTATTCGTCACAACAATTGAGTCAAAACAATATTTTATTGACCACAATTAAATTCAAGGCTTTTCAAGACTACTTTGTAAAATTCAAGGATTTCAAGGCCTTGAATTTGGCCCAATCATATTCAAGGCTTTTCAAGACTTTCAAGGCCCCGTACGGACCCTGTACATAGATGCATCAGAGAGATATTTCTCGACCGCGAGGTAGAAGACGTTTGTTTCTCTCACCGCGTCCAGCGCCCTCTGGTGCAGCCAGACTTTAAGAAGCGACACGCCATCGCGGATTCCCGGAGCATTGTCGACAGCTTTGTGCATGCATTCGAGACAAGTGGCAAGCACCATGTCTCGTAGCACGCACATGTTGTAGTGGGGCGTGGCCGACTCGCTGGTGTCGCCATCTGGTGGGAAAATAAGGAAGGTACAAGTGCGGTTTACGCACAGCAAATAAAAGTATCAGTCTCTGCGATCGACCAGGTTTTCAGGGTTGCCACTCATGGAAGCTTTCAAAATTCCCTGACTTTTCCCTGACTCAAAGTTTCATTTTCCCTGACCATGCTGGCTGAATTATCACGAAAATCTATGCGTGATGTACATATAATTAGCAATTAACTTACAAAATGTAATCAATGTTCAACGCCCACTCAGATTGCCAAGTTCAAGGGTGCTCCCAGTAGGGTAGTTTCAGGGTTGCTAGTGATGCCATTTAGTACATATTCTCACTGCAGACATGCCACATGATACGGATTACCCGTATCCGATACGGATTTTGGCGGTTTTTAAAGTGATACGGCCGTACTCCGTTTTGATACGGATTTTAACTAAATTTATGGAGAAATTATTTTTAACCACATTATGCTTTGTATGCGTCATAAAACTATCCTACGTAATGGAATACTTGTTTACTGTTAGTGACTAAGTAAATCGATTCAAAACGAACGAACTAAACCACCGATTAGTTTATTGTAGCGCGTAATAGATGGCGCGCTGGTAAATGTGTTGTTCTGAAAATTGTGGCAGGTGACTCAATGGTGTGACCAGGGCGCGTGGCGGTTATGAAAAGCAGTATAGGAAATGGAGCTCGACGCCGAGTTCAATGAAATCGCCTGCATTTCTTATTTCAGAATGTTGACGCTTGCCATTGAAACTTCAATATACACGCAGACTACTGAAATAAATTGTCATTATTTGATGACACTGTCTATTTTGCGGTACGCGGTTTAAACGTGCTGAAGTGAAGTAAAACTTCGGTAATCTTACAGTTAACTGGCTCCACCCAATAATTGAAGAAACAAACGTGGAAAAACCATTTTGAAAAGGCATTAATAACTTTTAATGATTAATGATACGGATTCTTACACAATTTTAGGTAAAAAATACGGATTGCCATCCCCAAAATGTGGCAAGCCTGTCACTAGCAATATGCGACCACCTGTTACCTGGAAGCAGTTTTAACCTCAAAATATTAAGCGCCGTTTCTCTGTGTAACGTAACAGATTTATAATCAGAAGTGTTTATTGACCCAATAAAAATATACATAAAACAATGTTCATACAAATTACCTACAGCTCAAATTCAAAAATAATATTACAGTAGTACAGCTGTGCAGCAAACTGCCAAGTAATTGAGTAAGAAATAACAGAAATGTAATTATTAAATGACTATGAATTGTTACTGTAGGTAAAATAACCAGGGATCGAGGAGACTGTTTACTAAGACCATTTTGGTCGCTCTCGTGGCAGCCACCCCATTTATTACATAAAAATAGTTGACTGTTTTAAGCACTTCCAAATAAAAACATATGCATAATACAGCAACACTAGAATGTCATTACTGGTAACAAATGTCACAAAATCTCAACTAATAAACAACACAATTTGTACGATAAGTTAACTTGGCATTTAGCAAATGATTACAATCTCACAGTTAAAATATCACTTCTTAGTATATGTACATTTTATAAAGTTAATATTTTAGTCACGATGTGTACGAATACCTTCCCCGCCGTCACAGCTTGCTGCCGGGTCAAACCACTGCCGACGTACATTGCTCTTCGAGATGTGAAACCTGTTCAGTTTGAAAGCGCCATCTTCTGGACAAGTGTGGAGTCGTACAGTGAAATGTTTACCCAGAGGTCCTACAACGTACACAGATGAGCATAACTCTGTGGTACTTCAACCGTTGTGAGAACCACAAAACTAAATACTAAGCGGATGTACTTTCACAATCCTTGGCCGACTTCGATTGAGCTATGTACCTGCATAACTTGAGTAACCCAAGCACCAATTGAACATCCAAGATCACTTGCTTACGTGACCCTTCTTGACATAGATAAACAAGGTCAATCTTTAGGGCCACTACCTGAGGAAATTGCAGTTTGGGGAGGATTCACTCAAGTAACTACATCATTAGCAGTGACAGCCAATAGGGAACGTAGGCCCCTAGTGCATAAGAAATCAATTAAACATTACACAATCATTTAAATAAGCAATAACGTCACCACATTCTATGAATTGTAATTTAAGATGAATGTTCATCACAATTTACACACTAAACAATTGATTACTTTATTTAATTTATTTACATAAGGGGTTTATGTCCACGATCACGATCATCGTTGTTCAGTTGGATTACTCTCGTGTTACTGAGTGCACAGTACAAACCAGATACCACGTTACGGTTACGTGAGTAACTCGAGTAGGTCAATCGAAGTCGGCCCTTGTGTCTTTTGGGAACACATTTCACCTGGCTCCCAAAAGGAATGAGTTGACCACAGATTCTGTTCATTACAGGGTCCGTACACATCTGGACATTTGAAATTCAAGGCTATTCAAGACTTTTCAAGGCTATTTGAAAATGAAATTCAAGACTGTGTTAACAACGTATGTATGTGAACGTATGCGCAGTAAATATAGTTAACATTAAACAAAATTTTACTCAACTAAAACAACGGCGCTGACCACAATGAAATGCCCATTGCCCAACGTGCACACGATTTATTTTTGTGCATAGGCTTTTCCTTTTCTGGCTGTTATTTGTTATAACATTTGAGTCAAAATACTATTTTATTGACCACAATTATACTGAAGACTTTTCAAGATTACTTTGTAAAATTAAAAGATTTTGGTCCAATCAAATTCAAGGCTTTTCAAGACTTTCAAGGCCCGTAAGAACCCTGTCACTGAGCTCTCTTGAGATGTCACCACTATGTGCTCTCTGCTATATTATTAGTTCCAAGAACAACAACTATTTTACAGACAAACATTATGCAAGGTCCGTACACATCTGAACATTGGAAATTCAAGGCTATTGAAGACTTTTCAAGGCTATTAGAGAAAGAAATTCAAGACTGTTTTAACGACATATGTAATTTTATGCGCAGTAAATTAAGTTAACATTACATTTTATCCTCGACTAAGAAAACAATGGCGCCGACCACAGTGAAATGCCAATTACCCAATGTGCACACGAGTTATTTTTGTGCATAAGCTTTTCCTTTTCTGGTTGTTATTTGTCACAACAATTGAGTCAAAACGATATTTTATTGACTACAATTAAATTCAAGGCTTTTCAAGACTACTTTGTAAATTCAAGGATTTCAAGGCCTTGAATTTGGTCCAATTAAATTCAAGGCTTTTCAAGACTTTCAAGGTCCTGTAGGGACCCTGATTATGGTAAGGCTGCCACATGGGTTTCCCATGAGTAACAGGGCTATCTCAAAGTTAAATAACCACGATGGTTTGCTGTCTCCAAACCACAGGGGTTTCCTGCTGGTGGTAGGACCATCCCAGTGTTGAGTGATGCTCACCGGAAAAGATGTGTAACAGTGAATGAAACAAAGGTTTCCCACCGTTAGGGAGGGGTATAAAAGCCAGGCGCCAGCAACACATGGAAAGGAGAGACCGAGAGAGTTGTCAGGCGAACACAGGTTGCTGGGTGTGCAGCTGGAGGGATTCCCTCCAGCAAGTGCTGGGAGGTGAGGCTGAGCTGCTTCTGTGTCGTAGCTGGGTTGGATTGGTATAGTCAGGGTATTGAGTTGAATTTGTAAACTGAATCTAGTTGGTTCGGGTGGATAGTTTAATGGAGCCACGTGGTGCTTGATTTGTATCTTTACGTTTATTATACATTGGCTATTAGTTTATGCCATTTATTTTGAAGTATAAAATAAAGAATGCGTTTGTCGAGTTTTACATAAGCGTGTTTGTGATATCTACTTATGACCGTACCGAGTTGATCCCTCTTAATTTACTCTGCCGTTGCCTTAGAGTAATCTCTAAGCAGCGGTACGACAACATCGTAACACAGATTTTTAGCCATTATCATTTTTATAAATCTAATTGGTGATATAAAACAGTTCCCAGACATACCTGCAGGTGTCACCATAAGGACTGGTTTCATGTGGTCGCCATGGTGATATGCAAATGAGAGTCGTTCGACAAGTGTGTTCTTGCTGAGATGTGATCCAACGGTGGCCAAGTATAGGGCCCTCTTGCGCAAATATCGCTGGTTCAGATGGTCCTTTGCTTGGAGACAAACCTGCAAAATTAAAGAGAGAATTAAAATATTTTAATTATGCATTACCCCCCAGCACTCAGCCGATTTTAACGTGACGCCTCCTCAAATATTTAACCTAGATATTTATAAATATTGCTTGCGCCATTGTTTTTGCTCTAGTGCCTTTATTACTCAATTCTCGCAACTGCATGTTGTATGCATGTTGTAGATAATAAAACTTTTAAAGTACCTACACAGTGGTGTCAAAACTGTTGTAACTTTAAAATATGTTGACCATTTCTTGATTGATACTATGACATTTTGAAACTTTTTTGTAAAAGAAATACTTTGTTGCGGTGTAACTTTTATTTAAAAGAACATTAAATTATCTACACACTGGCATATAACTTGTTACAAATGTTCCACATTGTAGCTGTATACGTGGCCAACTTCCTGGCTGAAGGATATTTTTAAATGTTCAAAAACAGAAACTATTGCTGTTACATTTCGAAAACGCAGTAAATATTTTTGAAAACGGGAGTAGCCAAAATAGTCATAGTCTAAAGTTATGTGTCTAGATAGTTGTCGCATTTATTGCATATCTTAATCACTAGATGCAACCACGTAAAATGAATTCAAACGCTGTGCTGTATCCGCTGGCCGGCTATGGCCGACCTGAGGAGATTCGGAGTGACCGTCAATGTCCGACTTGAGAGCTAATCGGTTAATCACGGATGGTGGGAAGGCGGTTTCTTTGCAATGGTATGTACTTTTATTCAAATCTTAATTACATAGGACACGGCCCAATCATACTAAGCCACGGCCAGAAGCCAATCAGCGGTAGGCATGGGGCTATTTAAGCTGGTGTTTGGCAGTAATTCCCCCCCCCCGGTTGTTTCAGCAGCTGCTTCTACAATTTCATCGATCACCATCGCCACGTTAATTTTACACCATTATTTTAAGCTCCCACCCACCACCCCACATTAAAGGGGCACTGTATGGGATTGATGGCAGCACCGTCAGTACCTAAAAATATGTTGTTGAATTTGAATCAAACACGGACACGGCCTCTCTTTTTCAATCTATTACAGATGTTTCCACAACTGCACTGTCCAGGATCACTTTTAAAAGCCATGAGTTAAAAATATCAACAACAGTTATCACGCGGCACGCTTGTCTTGTCAGTTGTCGCAGTTTTGTCCACCGCTCGGCTGCGCAACATCGTCAACAAGATATTTTTAGGTACTGACGGTGCTGCGTCTCGCGGGTTGGCAAAATGTTGCCGTTTCGCATGGAAGGTTCAATCCCATACAGTGCCCCTTTAACTGTTTTACTTATGTTAGTAGTTAGTTATTGTATATATGTATTGTGTCGATGTTAGTTAGTAGGTAGTCTAACTTGTAGATCATGGGAGTTTCACAACAATAAAACAATGCAGGGCCTAGTTTCACGAAGCCGTGTAACTTTACAAGCAATTACGCGGTCAACTGGTCACAGCTAACAACGAAAAGACAATGCAGCTTATGGCTGGTTTCATGAGACCAATTTAACATTCACGCAGCTAATTCTACGTAGTATTGACCTAGTTAGGTCGCGGTGGGGAATCCCTGTATTTGTGCTGCGTCTGAACAACCTTTTTCTTTCTAGCTGCCGCCTTTGAAGTTCGTATTGCAAATGGGAAGCTATGATGAATGTAATGGATATCCAGTGTAAATATTAAAAATAATTTTTTTGAGAGTGGGCGTGTCGGGAGTACATATTTCAACTTCGGGAGCATACCGTAAATATTTCAACTAGCGTAAAGTAACGCTTACTAAATACATGGTGATGCTAAGTGCAACTATGGAGCAGACTCATAAAACGCAACTAGCGCAACTTTACAATGTTTTAGGTTTTCGACGGGTTATCGCTCGCTACGACGTCTTAAGTAAGCTCCATGAAACTGGGCCCTGGTCTACAACTTCACCCAAAACCCTGCGTCATTTTTATTTGTTACAAACCTGACAGAATGTCTAGTCGGTTTACTATGAACAGACATGACTAACCATACAAACCATACTGTGTGAGTATTCCAGGGTTCATATATATCGTGTACTTGAGCAACTATAAAATTACATGCAATTTCCAAAAAAAAATGCATTTTATGAACCAGAAGTAATAATTTCTTTATCAAAACTAATGGTGATGTATTTCTGTGAAAAACATTGCAGCTTGTATAAAAATAAGATTCTTTACTAGACAACTAATCAATATCGACTCACATCGAAGTTTTGGGAAGAAAAGAAGACGCTGAACAAATTTAGAGCACATGTTAGTAATAATTGATCATGCAAACAAACATAATTATGTGATAGACTGGGAGGGGTGAAAAGGGGTCGACGGACTGACAGACATTGTTGGATTAAAGAAGGCATCTGGATTAGGAAGACTGTGCCAACTATGAACAGAGACGAGGGGGGCTACAGACTAAGAACATTCTGCTTGCCACGCCATCTAGCGAGCAAAGAGACACAGTTCCTGGCAAAGGCCGAAAAATCGATGTGAGTCAAAATGTATTAGTGGTGTAAATATCATGGCACACTTGACGCTTGCCAGGAAAACTTCGATATACTTGTCACCAATGGCTTCTGCTGTGAGACACTTTCTTATCAGCTGAAGGAACAAGGTATTCATCACCATCATTTTACTGACCGCTTTGTCACATTTCGTCACAGAATTCTCAAAATGTCATAAAATGTCACAGAATTTCAGGCAAGCAAGTTTTGTCACAGAACGTCACCATGTAACAGGGAATCCATTCTCTGGAATGACATTCCAAACACATACACATTGAAAAAACGCCAAAAAAACATGCTAAAATCATTTTGAAAAGGCCTTAATAACTTAGGCCAGTTAACTGGAAGATCTGATTAGTATACGGATTGATACGGATTCTTACAGAATCGTAGGTCAGTCAAAAATACGGATTGCCATCCCAGAAATGTGGCATGTTTGTATGGAATCTTGTTTCAATATAGTTTTCTTCCAACACGATTTTCACAAACAGCAGCTTGTACTTAGAGTTTTTGCGTAGCGATTCTATTCATATTTAAGTATAAAAACCACTCACTTTTGGCATTTCAAGCACCACGTCGGCGTGTAGGTCAGGCCGCACACAAGTGTCCAACAGGTAGCTTCCCACAACCTTTACGGCACTTGGTGGCATGAAGTGGAAATGACCTTTGACCTCATACGGTGTCTGCTCAATGGGAACCTGGATGTTTTTCTTCTTCAGCCAAGTCTGGTTGGTCAACTGTCAAGAAAAGCACATACGATTAACAGTCTTCATTACAACTAAATCAGGGTTGGAATTTTTTTTGGTTTTTCGAATAAATTGGATTTTTTATTAAATCGGATTTTTTTCGATTAAATCGATTTATTTGATTTTTTCAACATTCTCGACAATTATAAGAAATAATTTGTAATTCAGAAAATAAATAAAAGTGGAATATCATAATATACCCAATATGCTGAACATTTCATTATAAGCATTTCTAAAGAATTAAAGCAAAGTTGTTATGTACAAAAAAAATACAAATTTAAACTTTATTTAAAAATACATACAGTTAAATCAACTGGTAGTAGCACACGTCAGTATAAATTTAAGACAATCTGAAAAAAAAAAAAAATCAATATTTTGATTCTTTCATGTTGATTAAATGAATGATTTAACCAATTTGATTAAATCAACGCCAACCCTGAACTAAACACAGTGAAACATAAATAAATGGTCTTTGTTACACAAGGTTTGCTTAACAATGAATTTAAACAACGGTGCATTTTGGAGTATTTAGAAGAACTTAGCATCTTCTCAGTTGGAGTTTGAAGAATTATATAAAATGTATGGTTCCAATTCACCAATCAATACACCAATAGTACTGTACATACTAGGATGTGAGCAAGTTATTGATGAAAAAGATATTCACCAGCCGCTCTTTGCCTTCAGGGAGCGAGTCCAGGACAGACTTCAGTTGGTGAAGGAAGTCGTCAGCCTGGATCTTCATGCTCTCCTTCAGTCTCACCTCACTCAACAGTTCAGTTATCTAGAGGCAGGGGAGACACACGCTTGACTCAACAGTTCAGTTATCTAGAGCCAGGGGAGACAGACTCTTCACTCAACAGTTCAGTTATCTAGAGGCAGGGGAGACACACGCTTGACTCAACAGTTCAGTTATCTAGAGCCAGGGGAGACAGACTCTTCACTCAACAGTTCAGTTATCTAGAGGCAGGGGAGACAGATGCTTGACTCAACAGTTCAGTTATCTAGAGGCAGGGGAGACAGACTCTTCACTCAACAGTTCAGTTATCTAGAGGCAGGGGAGACACACGCTTGACTCAACAGTTCAGTTATCTAGAGGCAGGGGAGACACACGCTTGATTCAACAGTTCAGTTATCTAGAGGCAGGGGAGACAGACTCTTCACTCAACAGTTCAGTTATCTAGAGGCAGGGGAGACACACGCTTGACTCAACAGTTCAGTTATCTAGAGGCAGGGGAGACAGACTCTTCACTCAACAGTTCAGTTATCTAGAGGCAGGGGAGACACACGCTTGACTCAACAGTTCAGTTATCTAGAGGCATGGGAGACAGATGCTTGACCCAACAGTTCAGTTATCTAGAGGCATGGGAGACAGATGCTTGACCCAACAGTTCGGTTATCTAGAGGCAGGGGAGACAGATGCTTGACTCAACAGTTCAGTTATCTAGAGCCAGGGGAGACAGACGCTTGATCCAACAGTTCAGTTATCTAGAGGCAGGGGAGACAGACGCTTGACTCAACAGTTCAGTTATCTAGAGCCAGGGGAGACAGACTCTTCACTCAACAGTTCAGTTATCTAGAGGCAGGGGAGACACACGCTTGACTCAACAGTTCAGTTATCTAGAGCCAGGGGAGACAGACTCTTCACTCAACAGTTCAGTTATCTAGAGGCACTGGAGACAGATGCTTGACTCAACAGTTCAGTTATCTAGAGGCAGGGGAGACAGACTCTTCACTCAACAGTTCAGTTATCTAGAGGCAGGGGAGACACACGCTTGACTCAACAGTTCATTTATCTAGAGGCAGGGGAGACACACGCTTGACTCAACAGTTCAGTTATCTAGAGGCAGGGGAGACAGACTCTTCACTCAACAGTTCAGTTATCTAGAGGCAGGGGAGACACACGCTTGACTCAACAGTTCAGTTATCTAGAGGCAGGGGAGACACACGCTTTACTCAACAGTTCAGTTATCTAGAGGCAGGGGAGACAGACTCTTCACTCAACAGTTCAGTTATCTAGAGGCAGGGGAGACACACGCTTGACTCTACAGTTCAGTTATCTAGAGGCAGGGGAGACAGACTCTTCACTCAACAGTTCAGTTATCTAGAGGCAGGGGAGACACACGCTCGACTCAACAGTTCAGTTATCTAGAGGCATGGGAGACAGATGCTTGAGCCAACAGTTCAGTTATCTAGAGGCAGGGGAGACAGATGCTTGACCCAACAGTTCGGTTATCTAGAGGCAGGGGAGACAGATGCTTGACTCAACAGTTCAGTTATCTAGAGCCAGGGGAGACAGACGCTTGATCCAACAGTTCAGTTATCTAGAGGCAGGGGAGACAGATGCTTGACTCAACAGTTCAGTTATCTAGAGGCAGGGGAGACAGATGCTTGACTCAACAGTTCGGTTATCTAGAGGCAGGGGAGACAGACGCTTGACCCAACAGTTCGGTTATCTAGAGGCAGGGGAGACAGATGCTTGACCCAACAGTTCAGTTATCTAGAGGCAGGGGATACAGACGCTTGACTCAACAGTTCAGTTATCTAGAGGCAGGGGAGACAGACGCTTGACCCAACAGTTCAGTTATCTAGAGCCAGGGGAGACAGATGCTTGACTCAACAGTTCAGTTATCTATAGGCAGGGGAGACAGATGCTTGACCCAACAGTTCAGTTATCTAGAGGCAGGGGATACAGACGCTTGATTCAACAGTTCAGTTATCTAGAGGCAGGGGAGACAGACGCTTGACCCAACAGTTCAGTTATCTAGAGCCAGGGGAGACAGATGCTTGACTCAACAGTTCAGTTATCTAGACAGTGCAAGGAGACAGACACTTCACTCAACAGTTCAGTTATCTAGACAGTGCAAGGAGACAGACACTTCACTCAACAGTTCAGTTATCTAGACAGTGCAAGGAGACAGACACTTCACTCAACAGTTCCGTTATCAGACCGTTATTAAAGAGAAACAAGAGACAGAAATGGATCGGAGACATGGCGAAGTACACAGAAGACACTAAACAGAAGACAGACTTTTATCAACAATGCGCAGAATCCTACACCTGAAGTGGACAGACAAGGTACCCAATACTACACTCTGGAAAATGACCAAGCAACTACCCATAGAAAATGAAATAAAGAAGAGAAAATGGAGGTGGATAGGACATACACTCAGGAAACCACCAGAAACCATCACCTGTCAAGCCATCACATGGAACCCCCCAGGGAAGAGGCAAAGAGGTAGGCTAGGGGTAGAACTACCCACTAGTCTGCTAGTCCATACACTAGTAAAGATAAGGGTGGACTAGTAAACCTGCCTAATAACTAGTCTGGTTGTCTAGTAAAGGTCAATGTGTCATCCAACCCACCCTACATCAATCAATCAAGTCTTTGTAGTCACAGTGACCCTAACCCCAACACATCCACAGGCTGGGGGATGTAGTAACTAAATCCCAAAGTCATTAAAACTTTGATAAAATGTTGCCAGTGAGCAACTGGCTACAGCAGCTTCCTTTTCTGATAAATGATGACATAGCCACCAGCTATGAACTTGTCTGGGCACTATTTGTAAGATTAACTGTTCTTTGATGTCTATAATTTTCTCCTGTGATATTGTCTCCTGTGATAGTTCTACCCCTGTAGGCCACGAAACATTTGGCAGAGAGACACGGAAAAAGAAACAAAGGAGATGGGATACACCAGGAGAGAAATGGAGAAGATGGCCACTGACAGAAAACGGTGGCGTTCCTTGGTCGATGGCCTATGCTCCCAGCGAGCGAAAAGGCATAAGTAAGTAAGAGACAGAATTCATGACCTACTTGCAAGCGGAAAAGACTGGAGTGAAAGAGAGTCTCAGTCTCTCGCAGTTCGTTGATCTCTTCATTCGTTGGTGTCTCGTCGGTGCCAGTCGTCTTCAGGCGAGGCCGTTTTGTTGTTGGCACATCTGGTACTGTCGGTTGGGGCGCAATGTCTGCATCTTCTGGCGAATCATCTGTGACAGTTCAGAAACTATAATACTCAAAATTTGCTCAGGATCACACAATGTTTGTAATGGAACAATCTTGAAATGGCAGCCATCCAGACTCACTGGAAGCATGAAACGCCATTGCCAGGCTGTGATTGCATCACGTGGATCACGTGTACACAAGCTACTGACAGTTGTTGCTGCTGGTAATTGAACTGTTTGGGACATTTTCATGACTTGGAGTAACATTCTGAAACCTCCATTTTGGAGGGTCTGGAGAAAACCTCCCCTTTTGGGGCTGCTTTTTTGATGACAGAACGCATGTTACCTATTGTGCACATTTGGTATGTAGCAATGAAATTCAGGAAATAAAGATGTCCTTGAAATAGGCTTGAATACATGCTGTTTTTAGTTTTAGTGTGATACACATGCCGTAAAATATGATACCGCCCTAAATAGTGATCCCTAGCAAAATGTGAGTAGCATATAAAATTATAATACTGAAACACTAGGTATGTCACTGTATTTGGTGAAATTATGTGGGGAGAGATGACTTTTCATAGCCTGTTTTTCAGCTAAATCACTCTGGATCTGTGACTTCATTAGGTTGTTAATGGTTGTCAAGATGACCAATAAATCAAAGTTCTTTCAACTACTTTAACAAAACTTTGCATTGTCTTAATATTGCCATAATTTCGATGCGCTTATGAGTAGATTTTATAATATTAGACATTACTGCAAAACCATGTCATGCAATATTAACTTGAAAAATATACCGATCATCCGAACGTATTTTACCAAACCATTTGCTTTAAAGAAATGTGTTTCGGGCGGGAAGACATTCTTTGTAAGGCAGCACACTGCTTTCGAAGGCAATGCTGTGTTATGAATTTCCTTCACATTATTATCTGAACTTAGTGCCGTGAGTGTTCAGTGACAATGTGGATTTTTTTAGATTCCAAGTTTGTTTCCGCTTCATAAAACAAATATTTTGGCAGTCTGTCTGTTGGAATACATATTGTTTATATTGTACAATGATTTTATGACAAAAGAAAAAAGCCTTATTATAACCTATTCAAACATTATACATTTTTATTTCAACAAAACTTACTTTTCTGAATGAAATTAACCGGGAACACAGCAATTTACTTATTTTACATAGGTAAAGGGCCATTTCACGGTATTTGTGAAGTGACATAAAAAATATTAAAGTCTGAATTTGAGCAAAATACCAATTGTATGTTAGATAAGGTATCTGAAGTTACTGGAAATTGGCATTTGGGTCAAAACTGCGCATTTTTAATATGCAAATTAGCAGTTTTAATTTTTTTTATGTGTAGCCATACAAAATCCACTTGACAGACCCATGTGTTTTCGGTCGAAGTTTTAATTTCACTCAAAAATAGTTGGATTTGAAAACCCAAACTTTATATTCTCTTAGCTGGGGTATATCTGAATAATATCAACCAAAAGTAAAGACAAAAATATAACACACTTCATGGGAAACCACAACTCATTTCTGTTGCGGACAGGACAAAAACGTTGTGGACAGGACTGCCTCAAAAGTGATTTTTGAAAATAAAACTGTTAAATGTTAATTAATATTAAAACCATCATGGGGAGCGCTGTATAGATGTCACACTAGATAATAGTTATTTTATTCTTATTAAAATGCATTTTAATTCATTTATATGCAAAGTGAAAAAGTGTCCTGTCCGCAACGCTCTGTCCATGTCCTGTCCGCAACGCAGAGTTAATTACCCCCATCAGTCATTCTTGACAATTTTGGAATCACATTTTCTCCAAAATATACCTATGGCATTTAGGTATAAATATGCAGGGTTTAATATCTTAGAAAACAAGTAGATGGACAGAACTTTGGGTTTTTCTAACATACAATAAAACCCACTTCATTTTCTGTCCTGTCCGCAACGCATTTTATTTCACATTTTTACCCCCAAAATTGAAATTGCAAACATTTGATTTTATTATCATATGAAGTGGTACCAAAGTACTTCACTTTCAGTTGCATTCAAACTTTTAAAATATACCCAAGAATAATTTCTGTGAAAGAAACAAGTCTCTAAATGTCCTGTCCGCAACAAAACGAATACTGTGAAATGGCCCTAAACACACTTGTTCCATGTAAACGTTTACTGACTGACATAGCTTGCTGATATATTTGCTGCTGGTCACAGCAACACAGAGCTAAGTTGAACAATACACTACATGGCCACACAGAGCTAAGTTGAACAATACAATACATGGCAACACAAAGCTAATTGAATAATAGTTTCATAGTAAAGGTACATAGCGCAGTATCCAGTCCTCAGGACCCTTCAAAGCACTTTATACTTTATTTCCCTGACAGACCTGTTCACTCAGACACCATCTTGGCTTCTCTGGGAAGCATCCAGCCATATGCTACAATTAATGCGCAAAGGCTGCTCGTACATATATCCACCATGTCTATAGCCAGGTACTCATTTATTCAGCTGAGTGAAAACTTCAACACAAGTGTTTCACTTCATGTCTACCCATTTTCAAAACATATTTCTTAATTGTATTTCACTCGTACCATGTGACTTATTATTTGTATTTGTATTGCTTGCTTTTTAATGTTGTGTGTTTTAAAATAAATTGAATTGAATTGAACAAAGAACATTGGGTGTATTTAATTATAATTCTGGCCATAGATTTATGTAGAGACCCGTCCACCGATAAAAACGAATATGGACGGGCAGAAATATGGATGGACGGGTCAAAAAATGAAGGAGCAAAAGTCTTCCAAAACCATCGATATTGTTAATTATGCCTTGAAAGTGAGTGTAAATGGTGTCATATGTGTGTTTGTAGCCCATTTCAGGTCATCAGGCACATCCGAAAGTTCATATAAACTAGCTTAACAGTTAACATCCATGTGTCCACCAAAACATGTGTGACTGGCAATAATTTTATCCTGCATAAAGCCCTGATTCTGGCTAGACTACATAAACGCAGCAGGCGTTCTAACCTGCAAATGACGAGTTGCCAGAATCATCGTCTTCCTGATGGTCCGTTGACTTCAGTTTTGCCGACGTTGTTTCCTCCTAAAAGAAGATTTATGTACAGGCAGGGTTGGCGTTGATTTAATAAACATGAAAAATCAAGATATTGATTTCTTTAGATTTTTTTCAGATTATCTTAAATTTATACTTATGTTGCGTGCTACTGCCAGTTGATTTAACTGTATGTACAGTGTATTTTTAAATAAAGTTTAAATTTGTACATAACAACTTTGCTTTAATTCTTTAGAAATGCTAATAATGAAATGTTCAGCCTATTTGGGTGTACAGTTGTATTAAGATATTCCACATTTATTTATATTCCGAATTACATATTATTTCTTAACTTGGGCTTCGACTTAGTTTACATTTCTCAACAGCAGGGGCTGTTTTACTGTTTACTAAGCTTGGCGTCTACCGCAAAAAAGGCTAACTAAATATATGCAGCTTCCGGCGTTGCTCTGGTCTACATAAATCGGCATCTATGAATACGCGGGTTTTATATAGACCGATTTGTTTTGCATATATATACCTTATTTATTGAAATATTTTGATGAACTTTCATTATGTGTTAAGTGTTAGTATTAGAAACAATGTTCCAGTTTTACATCTTTGGAAAATGTATTAAATAAAAAAATACGTCTGGTCTTCATAAGCCGGTCCTCTAGGCACTGGTCGACATAAGCTGCCTTTAGGCTTATATATATATACCCCGGGTATATATATATATAACATTTTGTCTTTACATTTCCGTTTAAACTGACAATGAATATTTAAAATATGTATGTGTTACAATGTATTTTATGCACCTCTGTACGGAGATTTTTCCAGACATACAGCGCTTTACAAATAAAAACTATTATTATTAATTACACGAATGCTTCCCAGGAAAGAATTATATTGAACAGGTCTACCAGGGAGTAAAGCGTAAAGCGCTTTGCGCAATCCTAAAGACTGGATACTGTACTATAAAGAAGTTACAAGATATATATATATATGTTTGTATATAAAAGAAACTTCTGGTCTCCGTATTATGCCATATTTCTACAAAAAAGGAAACGGACAAGTAAAATAAAGGTCTCAAATAAAACAAGGCTACAAATGTGGGCATGGCTCCCATTTGTACCAAGTAAATCGCTCATGTTATGTAACATATACTAGCCAGCCCGGCCCGCCAGTCAAACACATGAATAAAAACTTGCCGTATTGCAAATATTTCAGAACCAGTTGCTATTTATACAAACATGCCTTCTTAATTAATAGTATAGCACTTACGTTCGTGAGAAGGTAAATGTATCCGCGTTTTTAAAGTTACATCTATATCTCTGGTCAAATAGCATATGTGCGACGTCGAGCTATTTGTCCTTATCCGGATGACTAGACTTCAATAGCGTATATGCAAACATGAACTATTGGTCCGTATTTATCCGGACAAATAACCATGGCCTATTTTAAAACACATTATTATTTAACTCTTTAGACCTCAAGTCGTAGCTGGCTGGCTATTTACTCCTCAAGTCGGCCGTACCTGGCCGTATATATTAGCATCCGAGTTTGATCTATTCCAGAGGCGCTCTGTGGAGAATACTTTTGAAACACATTTAAGTCGAAGGGTTAACATATCGGCAATGCATTGTGGGTAGTTATGGCTACTGGTGCTATTTAAGTTTACGGAGTTTCATGCATTTTTTCGAAGTGCCCTATTTTTTGAGATAGCAAAATGGCGTCAGCTGGTCCGAATCACTTGACTGCAGAAGAAGTCTTCCAAAGTGTTTGCTATTCAAGCCGTTTCACGCAGTGAATATGTGACTTTAGTTGATGTTTCATTTTGAAGAACATTATTGTTGTCGGGGAAGTTCATCGGTCAAGCTCATTTTGTAAACACACTACATCTATGAGACGAGTCCCATACTCGGTGTCCCATATTTTTGCACAAAGACAGTATGCTCAACTAGGATATAATTCAATGATCGGGTAGTTGTATGACTTGTATCATAATTATTGTAGTATTTATAAGTGGTGTAACTTGCGGGACTGTTCTATTGTTTATTTGCTGAGGTTTCGACCGAGGCTGGCCGGGGTGGTAGCGGAAACACTTGGCCGCTGTACTGTGACTGGGACTAGCTTCTCATGTTGTCGAGTATGCTTCCATTGTATTCGAGTATATGCAACATTAATATACAGCTGTATAAGGTATAATAATAATAATATCGGTACCAATGTGTAGGTAATTACACTGTCTTTCAAATAAACACAACTTGTAGCAGTAAGAAATGAAGCCATAAAAAGTTACGTCACGTACTATATCATGTTATAGTAAAATATTGATATACTGGCACATATGTTGCATTATGGTTAACTTTTTTAATTAATCAAAAAGCATATCTACATCCAATTTGAAGGTAAGTCAGGGGTAGAACTTCAGCATTTATTTTACTAGAGAGAGGGACTAGTAAAGTCAACAGTTTACTAGTCCGACAAAAGGTTTACTAGTCCGCAAAAATAAAAATAAACAATCCAAATTTAAGTCGTTCCAATTTGTTTTTAAACTAAAAAATAGTACATATTGCAACCCCAGTTAAATAACAATGCACTTTTCATAAAGGTACCAAAAAAATAATACAGAAATAACGAGTAAAGTAATTAATTAAAAGGTGAAGATATGATCTGTATTAAAAACTGCGCAATTGAAAAAGAATGCCGATTGCACTCATTAGCCGGCAGTATCACCCTACCATTATTAATTTTCTGTATTATATATTTATAATCATTTTGAAAATTTAGCTCACATTACAGTGTTATGAAAAAAATGCTCTACTGGACTGTTAAACTGGAAAATAAAAATATCACACGAGAAAATTATATACATCAAAGAACAGATAATCTTACAAATAGTGCCCAGACAAGTTCATAGCTGGTGGCTATGTCATCATTTATTAGAAAAGGAAGGAGCTGTAGCCAGTTGCTCACTGGCAACAATTTATCAACGTTTTAATGTCTTGGGATTTAGTTACTACATCCCCCAGCCTGTGGATGTGTTGGGGTTGTGGTCACTGTGACTATAAAGACTTGATTGATTGATGTAGGGTGGGTTGGATAACACATTGACAGGGGTAGAACTACCCACTAGTCTGCTAGTCTGTACACTAGTAAAGATAAGGGCGGACTAGTAAACATGCCTAATAACTAGTCTGGTTGTCTTGTAAAGATCCACCCCACCTTACAGTAGTCAATCAAGTGTTTGTAGTCACAGTGACCCTAACCCACCCACAGGCTGGGGGATGTAACTGAATCCAGTGCCAGTGAGCAACTGGTTACACCAGCTTCATTTACTGATAAATGACATTTTCTTAGGCATGGCCAGTGGACACCAGCTGTGAACTTGTCTGGGCATTATTTGTAAGATTAATGGTTCTTTGATGTTTACAATTTTTGTGTGTGATATTTTTATTTCCATTAATACAGTCCAGTAGAGCAGTTTTCATACCCCTGTAATGTGAGGTAAATTTCCAGAATGGTTATGGAAAATTCATAATGGTATGGCAATCACATAGTTTTTTAATACAGATCATATCTTTCCCTATTCATTAACTACTTTTGATATTTCTGTATTATTTATTTGTTACCTTTATGAAAAGTGCATTGTTAGTTTACCGGGGTGCAACATATACTGATTTTTAGTCTTAAATCAAATTGTAACGACTTAAATTTGGGTTGTTTTTATATTTTGCCGGACCAGTAAGCCTTTTGGCGGACTAGTAAACTTTTGACTTTACTAGTCCCGCTGTCTAATAAAATAAATGCCAAAGTTCTACCCCTGCATTGACCTTTGCTAGACAACCGGACTAGTTATTAGGCAGGTTTACTAGCCCGCCCTTATCTTTACTAGTGTATGGACTAGTGGACTAGTGGATAGTTCTACCCCTGTAAGTATATGCCCTTCCAGACAATGGCTTTAGTGCCTTTACACAAAAAATGGCTGAGGTCTAAAGAGTTAATATAATTTTATAGTTTTTTCTCATAGTTGTACTCATGATGGACAAATTTACTTGTACTTATATATAGCTTACTGCAATATATGCGTACTTGTCCACCATCAATGTGATTTTATTTTGTAGTTCTTTGTAACCTAGGCCCTGGGCTAGGGCTAGACCTAGAATCGGTGCATGGCGGTGTGTACATGGGAATGTGGTCGGAATGCCCCACTGCCTGAATGCCCCAGTCGCAATGCCCCTACTGCCAAGTCGCAATGCCCTAATCTCAAAGTTGCAATGCCCCAACCGTGATGTCGCAATGCCCCCACATTTTGGAACACCGTGGTCGCAATGCCCCACTTTTGGACGGAATGCCCCACTTTCTTGGTAGTCTGGTTTTAATATATATGTATATATATTAAAAACCCGGGTTTTTAATATATATATATTAAAAACCCGACTACCAAGAAAGTGGGGCATTCCGTATTTTATATTAATATATACGGAGAAATATACGGAGACAAAACATAAATTCAGTTATACTTTCAATAATGTTCAGTTAATCAACGAAACATATTTTTTATTCATTATACATTTACTTATGTAATGTCTATTACTCTTACTGTATTATATATTATATGTACATAAGTTTGACAATAATAAAATGTTATGTTTTAACATGTTTTGATAATAATAAAATCATTGGGGCATTCCGACCAAAAGTGGGGCATTACGACTTCGCGGTTGGAGCATTGCGACTTCGCGGTTGGGGCATTGCGACTTCGCGATTGGGGCATTCCGTATCCTTCCGGTCGTGGGGTATTGCGTCTATAATAATAATTCTGTACATGTATTATATAAAACTATAAGTCTTAATTGCAGATATGAGACAGGTTTGGCGGTTAAGTAAGATATCGCCGCACACTTTTGTATATATGAATGATGTAACAGAGAAACGATACGAGCCTACTTAGTTGTAGCAAGGGGTGTAAGCAAGCTAGACGGCCCTGTGCTACGATTTCCTCACATTATCGCCCACCCACGTGTATCAGTAACACGATGCAGGAAAGTGAAATTTGCTGCACGATTACGCCACAACAACTTATGAGCTCATAGAATACATACGGCCAGTGCATTCTGTGGTTTCGTTTTGTGGTGTTTCCTTTTCATTGCGCAGGCAGATTAGAATGCCGTATTTCAGTCTCAGAACGCAAACGTAAACTTTACTTTGCTGGTGCTGCCGTCTTGCGGGAACAATACGGCTTCCAAAATGGAAGTTAATTTAGTCTCGGTTACCCAGTCTCTGTGAGGAAGGAGCATTTTAAAACTTGCTTTTGTCATTAAAAACATACGATTACATTGTAAACATTGATTGCTATTATAAACGTAAACCTGTGAATTAATCCTAAACAGTGTCAGTGATGCCGTCTGATGGATTTGCCTACATAAATACATATTTATGTTTTATTACCCCCCACCCCCGCGCAACACCACCCATTATACTTGCGACCGACCAAGTTCAACAATACTCTAGCCACGTACAGTGGCGTCGATCTGGTTTAAAGTGGGGGAACGGGGGACCAATTTATATATAATATAAATATATATATATATGTCATATAATATATATTATGTCATTTTTGACATGTATAATATATATATATATATATATATATATATATATATATATATATATATATATATATATATATACATAAGTGTATATATATGTATATTTCTGACATGTATAATATATATATATATATACATATATATATACATACATATATATATATATATATATATATATATATATATATATATATATATATATATATGTTTGTGTGTGTGCATGTGTGTTGATAGACAAGCATATGTGTGTGTGCATGTGTGCGTGTAAACATACACACACTCACACACACTCACACACTCACACACTCACACACTTCTACATATGTATGTATATGTTCTGCTTAATTTAGTGTCAAGTCTGAACATATTATTTTAATTAGTTAACATTACTAACATAGTAAGTGATCAACACAACAATTCGTGATTATACTAAGCAACTTACAAGGAAGGAATTAATTGTGTGGGTTTTCTTTGCCGAAATGAAGGACGTTGTCCACCCCGTGTTGTAGTTGTTGAGTGATAAGGCTGACATGATTAACGGGGTGACACTGGTGGTTGACGGCTGAAGCGCCGTCGCATAGGTCATTGAGGTCACATCCACACAACTGGACAATGAGCCCAATGACACCGCGTAGAAGGGTATTCATTTAAGGACGTGCTGGCGAGTACTGAAGCTTATTGTGAGCTTACAGTTGATTCTAGGTGCAATTTAAGCCGTGTAGATGATTGAGTAATTACGGTTTTTTGTCTTAATAATATGGCCTATTTGAAATAATTGATATCAATCAATCAAAGCTCTTCGCAGAGTAAAATTACGTTAATGATTTTAAAATATGATGGATTTTGTTGTGTAGCTGGGTTTGATACTTTATATTTCGTCACTGCATCCAGTGTAGAAATCGGACAAATCGTAGTAGTGAAAAGTGCTTGAAAAGGGCCAATAATCGTGTGTATTTCTTACAGGTAATAAAAAAGCCACTAGTTCAGTAGACGGACAATAGACTGTAATCTCTCTTACTGTGCCGTTTAAAGTGGTATTTGTCGGTGAAAATGTTAGACCTACTTTCAACACTTTTATTTTGAAAGAATCGGATATCGTGTGATATTGCACTCTATGGTTTGCGTTCATGTACGATTTGCCACATGGCTATGTTCTTCTGATTTCCGTCTGCTATTGGTAAGCGGAACAATAAATTCCACTTCGTAGAGTGACATCAAACTCGTAACGATCATTATTGATGGGTGTTGTCGCAAAGCCACGTTGAATGCATGATATAAGTGTCAGATAACAGTCCCGTTACATTTTGTCACCTTATCTCTCGTATGTCATATGACTGTTTACTGACCCTTATATTGCAGACAGAACAATTCAGTTTCGCCATATGTGTATTTCTAGATCGTCATGTCTGAATAAAGATATTTTAGATACTACACTACGATACTAATTTTGGAGTTGTGTAAGTGAATCTACGCAAGGTTAAACCATATTTAATGAGACTGTCGCGATAGAAACACACTCGTAAATCAAACATCATTTTCGTATTTTATTAGCTTAATACTCAAAAAGTTGCAGTTAATAGTTGCCCAAGCCTGCCAAAATACGTCAAGTACAGGCTGGCTGGCCCACGACCGTGAATTACACCTGTACTTCATATTCCCGATGTACATGTAATAAATGAAAATAATGTATTTTTTGTAACCGAAACCGATGTGATAGTAATGCATATAAACATGTTCGTCTCCATACACTCGTACCAGACGGTATATCTACCAGATAGCGACATACAGTCAGGATGTTGTTAGTTTTTATAGTAATTGTCACATTTCAGGTATATTTTCGAATGTTCAATCTTTCAATATTCATTTGGAATTTTATAATTGCATACAACATAAACAGTCTTAGGAATTAACAAAATACAATTCAAGTTTAAGGTGACAGCGGAGCCAATTAAGGCTGTAAGCAATGTGTTTACATTTTCAATGTGAAGTACTAATAATTAAAACAAATAAACTGGTCGCCGTCAACCTCAGAAAACTACATTAATAACAAAAAAAGAATTACATTGTTCACAAGTCATTGGCGTCAGTAGTCGTCTGGTTATATCTAGCGTAATCATGAATAAAAAAGATGGGACACTGTCATCGATCGTTTGGGGACGGGGGAGGGGGGGGGGGACGCGTTCCCCACTTTTCAGCGTGGGTGGACAACATAGGAATCCCCCCACACTTTTCAGTTAAAAGAAATAGCAGGGTATATAGCGTGATTCACCACTCATCCCTCTTAAAATCCGCTACATAGGACTATAGTAGCTAGACAATAAACTCGCGATATGAGGTTCCGACCACCCGTTAGAAAATCGACTAGATAAATTGCTTGGCTGGGCTTGGCTTCAGCGCACAACTTGATCTTACTTTAGTAAATATTCATCACGCTAGGCAGCGCTGCTGCGTTGCACTTTCACCCTTCGCCTGCGTGATGCTTATCGGCGGCGTATTCCTGCACTTTGTGTAACAAAACAAAAACAAATCTATAGGCATATATAGCGAGACTGATCATTCCCCTCTCATAAAAACATCGGTCTAGTAGTAAAATTAACAAAAAGTATACGAGTTCAGATATAAACGTCCGACTACCTAGTGGAAAATCACTAGAAAAACTGCTTGGTTGGCCGTAGCCCGCAATTTGGTTTTAGTCCAGTAAATATCCATCATGCCGGGCTCTGTCATTTTGCACCCTTGTGTTGATATATTAATAGGCACTAGCCATCAAGCATATTATAGATTTTTTTTTTTTTAGCCTGTCATCCCTTGGATTGCAACCTAGTCGCCCTAGTGGATACTTATATATCGCCTATAGCGGAACCAGCGGATTCCGGCACTTTGTGTAATTTGATCCCATTTGAGTGATGACAAATTTCTTTGCCAAAAGGCTGGATTGGGAAGTCATACATAGGCACCCTGTAACGTCTGTACATTGTCACTCTAAGTTTCAGGCAAGCAGTGTTGGGTCCAAAGTCTACCCTCCACATTTTTAGTGATTGGGGCAATGAATTAGGTTATATTTTGTTTACAGTTATATGTCAGGTCATGTATATATATATATATATATATATATATATATATATATATATAGGTTAAATGCTGCATAGGGAGACCAGTTATGCATATACCACCGCGTACGGGAGACCGCGGTTTTAAGGAGACCGGAGCCGGTCTTCTTAATGTTTTGAGGTATGATTGCGTAACTAATGCATTTTACGTTACGATTCCCTTGTTAGTGGAGATAGTTTAGACATAAAGGAATTAACTTATGCCATTATTCGGAACTTTATTTTATTTGTTGATGGTTTTAAGCACATTTATTGCAAACTCTTGTATATTTTGAAGTGCATAAGGCGCCGCGTATGGGACCCCGGCAGAAAAGTGCTTATAGTTTAAAGATTGTGCTATATATTGATTGATGGGTTATTGTTTCGTGTTCAGTGTACTATATGCTTCTTGGATATGTAATAATTTTAATAAATATGTAAATACATTAATAAAACAAATATTTGACGGATCTCCTAGCCATTCGTTATACAATTGTTAAACGCGGCGCTTTCATTTTGTATATCTGCATATATATTTAAGTAGTTGTTCTTATCGTTGTATTGGGTTTTAGATATCCCAGGTCAGCGTTAAATATATACCACTAGAAATAAGTATAACTAATAACTAACTTCCAATTACACACCGGTTTCTCGTACGCAGCATCTAAGCATATAGGTTTTAAGTAGACGGATTTTTGTGTATATATGTTATTTATTACAATATCATAACAATAGTGTAGTATGTGGTGTGTATTTGTATTACAGACAATGTTCCAGTTAGACATAATCGGAAAATCAGTTATATAAAAATATACGGCCGGTCTCCTGTAGGTGGGCGTATATGCACTGGTCTCCCTATGCAGCTTTTAGCCTTATATATATATATATATATATATATATATATATATATATATATATATATATATATATATATATATATATATATATATATATATATATATATATATATATATATATATATATATCTACAAAAGCACATTTTCCACTAGTAAGTGTTCGCGAGTAACGACTAACACACGTTTTACCCTAGCCTCGGTTATACAGGCTCCGTGAGGTGGCAGCACTTTGTAGCCCCTCACACCCGCCTGGGGAAAATATGGGTCTGCATTTTCGAGCCGCCAGGGCGGCCTTACCCCAGATTAGGGTAGAGACGCTGATTGGCTCTCAGGCCAACTATGAAATAAAAATGAAAATAACGATATACTTCTACAAGATAGTGATATTCTATGAAAAGTATTCAACATTGAACTTATATTAACATAAAAGTAAGTAAGAATTCAAATTTACAGTTGTTTATAAAATAAGAATTACGGCAGGATTAACCAGTATCCGTGAGGTGGCAGCATTGTCTAGTCCCACACGGATAGCATACACATTAAATAAGGATAACTTTTTATCAAATAATGCTGTATTATAAAACTATTCAAAATTAAACTTGTATTAACACAAAATAAATAGAAATACATATTTGCAGTTGTTTATAAAAAATATAAATTACCGCAGTGTCCGTGAGGTGGCAGCATTGTATAGATGACGCGGATAAATATTCAAAAGCCGGGAGACTTACCAGACTGTCTTCTCGGCGTAGTTCCGCAGCCGACCGACAGTCGGTTAAGCGAGACTAGTTTTACCCAAAACGCTGTTTTAATCTTTACCGCTGTTGACTGTGGCGCCGTCAAGTGGTAAAATAAAAATCACATCAAACGTAGGTTTGTTAGGTTCTAGGCCATAGTACTAGGTTGTCGAGACCCCGTAGAGCCCGAAGTTCGACTGAGGAAGTATTTCGTTGGAAACAACAAGTGATGGATATTCGTTTTGACGGAAAGCGTGCGCTGGTGACGGGCGCCGGCAGAGGTACGGTGGGCGAGACGGGAGATTAAGCGGGATTGGGGAACGGCACTGTGCGATGAATTAGGGCTTGCCCCTCTCAACTATTTCTAAAAATAACTTCAAACGGTGCATTGCGTAAGGGTGTTTTAGTTTATTCCCAGGCATATAGTCTGGAAAGGAATTACAAGTTAGCACGTAAATGTGCTTATAGCATTACTTGTAGATAAATAGTCAGCAGGCACACAGGAAACAGCTACGACGTCGGAACTAAATTTGGGCTAGTGACCTAGCGGGGTCATTGACATTGTAGGCTGGTACAGACGCAATCAGTAGCGCCCCCTGGCGTACAAGGATGCACTATGCTGAAATGGTTTTACTGGATACAGTTTTGTATGTCTACGGATTGCGTGCGCGTTTATTTCAACACAATTTATTGGTGAAGCAGCTTTTATGTATGCATTCAAACGTGATTCTAAATCTTGTCTGTATTTAAAAAATATTATACCCTCCAAGCGGTCCAACGTTATCTGCCGTTAAACTATCTTATGATATTTGACACTTTGGAATTCCTCTAATCGTGAACTACACGCCATTTCACTTATCGTTCTCTCTTAGTGTATAACTTAATTAGTCAGAGTTTGCCTGGCCAGTGTATTGTGTAATATAAATTTGATATAATTGGTTATGCAATGATTCAGTACGCAATTGGGTTCACAGTTTCAATGTCAACTCAAATATGTTGTTAAGTAACGTACAATTACATAATTTGAGATATAATTTATTTCTCATACGCATATCGTAAGGAACACAAATTTGTTTAAATGATACTTAGTATATGTATCTCCGTTGTTATCTGGCATAATGTCCTAAGGACACACCACGCCAGCGAGCATAGTGAGTCGTTAAGAGTTAATTGCTAAAATGTTGTATTAATTGTTTTAATGAATTTAGCGAATTACTAATATACCAATGTAAATAAATTTTAAGTAGAATCAGGATTGTGTTAGTATCATTCTCACATTATCTTGCATCAAGTCTATAACTTACATTTAGCTAATTATAAATTGTTTTTTTCTTACTCACCTGTTCTGTATTTCATGACAGGGATTGGGAGAGGCATCGCTGAAGCCCTGGCCGCGGGAGGCGCAGAGACGTACGCCCTGGACATTATACAGGATAACTTGGACAAAGTAAAATCTGAGGTAATGTATCCATGAGTAACGTAGATATGGATACTTGATTAGTTGGTTAGTCATATAAGGATGATGGTTTTATTGCAACGTGGATTGGGTCTAGTACAGCAACGTTTGCGCAAAACAATATATACATGTAGTAGGAATATGATACTCAACATGCAGACCAGACCAAAGATTCGCACAGCCATGTCAATGTTTCTCAGGCACACATTCCTACAACATGACAATATTACATACATTATATGTTTTTATAGAGGTATAAATACACTATAAATATAAACCTAAGCAAACTATGCAAACATTCAACAACCAACAGACACATGCAATTTTAAAAAGGTGAATCAATTCCGCCACAAAATCACAAAACCGAACATGTGACCTCTCCACCGTTTTGCCAAAACAATAATTTACGTCTGCTCCCGTTGAAGGTCTGCGCACATGTGTACAACGTAACTTATATGGAAGGGTGAGTTGGTATTTTCACAACGACTGCGAAGAAAGTAAGTATCAAATGTGCTGCCACCTGTTGGATGACAAATGTGTTAAAATTGTGAGCTATCCACACTATGGAATACATAGGTCCAACACCAATTGTTATTGGCGGCTGTTGATTGATTCCAGTAGGACGTAGCAGTCTACATAATTAAATGTAGCAACATTTTGGGAATAGCCGTTTAGTTTTCACTTGTTAACACCCACTATATTTATATATATATATATATATATATATATATATATATATATATATATATATATATATATATATATATATATATATATATATATACATATACATATACATATACATATATATAATATATATATATATATATATATATATATATATATAAAGACTGAAATTGGCTACTAACAAACAGGCCGGATTAGCCACCAAGAGTAGATAACACACGAATAGGATGATTAGGATCACATAATATCGAATCCTAACTCGAATTGAGAAACCGATTCGAGAAGTAGACGACATCGACACCATGAGCGAAACCATCACAGACATGGCCCAACAAGGCGCGTCAAGAGTAGCTAAAGCAATCAACAAGCCACTGAAATTGAGGATATCGTCACCAACATAAGACCTGACGAATAAACGACGAGAAATTGTGGAAAACGACGACGATAGATAACAAATACAGTACTCCGAAATATGCAAGACCATCAAAAAAGCAATAGAGGACATCAGGTAATACAAGATTATACGAGAAAAGATCATGCCTTCAAAGAGCTTCAGGAAAGTCAGAAGATATAATCCCAAAGACACTTGCTATGCTATACACCAAATGTTTATCAAAAAGACGAATATCCACAGCGTCGAAGAACGCTAAGTTGGTAATAATCATCAAGAAGGGAAATACGAAAAACATCAATAATTGCACACCGATATAACTACTATCAACCATATATAAGGTACTCACGAAAGTACTAACGAAAAGGCTATAGAAGAAACTCGACGGAAACCAGCCACGAGGGCAAGCTGGCATCATAATCAGATACTCAACGACAGACCACGTCCACGTCGTAAACCAACTGAAGCAGAAATGCAGAAAATATAATATACAACTCTGCATCGCAATCGTCGACTACGAGAATGCTTTCGGCTCAAAACAAATTCAAGCATTATTGATCTCGCTTTTAGAACAAGGAATAAAAGTTGTGTACGTCGAACTTTTGAAGGAAATGTACGCCAACAGCTCGATGACAATTACACAAAAACTGACTTGGGAAACCAGATGTTTGAAGATAGATGGCGAATATCTTAGGCATCTTCGCTTCGCCGACGACATAGAGGTCTACTCATGTGCGCTAATACACCGCATGAACTACAAGAATTGGGTTGATGAAAGTGAAAATCAGGGTGTGAAGATAAACAAGTCGAAGACAAAGGTGATGATGAAAGCGACACACCAATATATGTCAAAAACACTCAGATCGAGAACGTTGAAAGCTACGTCTAACTGGTACAGAGTTACAGCACCAGACACTAAAATCAACACTACGAGATTCAAAGAAGAACCACGACCGGAAAGACAACATTCGTCAAGCACCGCGACATATTCAAGGGTAACATTGAAACACGCTTGAAGACACAACTCATGCGTACTTCCAGAAATAACATACGACGCAGAAACATGAGCATTCACCAGCTAAGCAAAGAACAAGCTAGCAGCCGTCCAAACAAAAATGGAAAGGAGTAGGTTAATCATCACATATCAGGACAGAAGAAAACATTCTGGGTAAGAGAAACGACCAAGGTCACAGACGTGATTGAACAAGTCAGAAGAGGGAAGTGGACCTGGGCAGGGCACATCAGCAGAATAAAAGACAACCGATGGACATTGCATTGCGTATTCTGATACATTGGAAACCCTACGAAAGGAAAAGACCTTGAGAAAAACCAATGAGACGGTGGAGAGACGAACTAGACGACTACTGGAAGGGTACCATCTGGTAGAGGATAGCGCATGCTAGGCAGATGTGGAAGCAGCATGCTGAGGTCTTCGTCAAATCAGGGAACACAATGGCTGTATATGGATATATATATATATATATATATATATATATATATATATATATATATATATATATATATATATATATTAATGTCATCTGTATTATTATATTGTACTAAACACAGTAACATGTTTATGTCCATATATGTATGCAGACACAGGTGATTATAATCGATACAATATTGACCATATTTACAATACACTATGCTACAGGGAGCTCTCTTTCATTTTAGAATCCTAGTATGCACACTGTGTGTGTTGACTTGTCGGACTGGGCGGCTACAAGGAAGGCTGTTGGAGAAATAGGACCAATTGACCTCCTCGTCAACAACGCCGGCATCGTATGTAGCGCGCCTTTTGTCGATGCTGACGAAAACAGTCTGGACAAGTATGTTGTCACATTTGCATAATACAACAAACAGCAAAGAACAGAATAATGTACATGTACATGCATACATATGATTGTTAAATGTAAGAGTGACAACCTTTGTCACAAATGCTTTGATTAGTTTGAATTTAGCACACACATATTAAACAATCTGCTGTCTAAAAAAGCATGCCTAATACGATTAATAAACAGGGTAATGTTTACCTGTTACCAATAGCCAAACGAATAGACATCGCAACTCGTTTATACCACGGGGATTATACAACTGCCAGTAAACACAATAGGGTAGAATAAAATAAAATGTACATTGTAATACGGTCACATGCCAGTGTATTCACATTCTATGGTATCTTAATCCATTAATTGTATTTTATTGTATAATGTGAATCACACTTAGTTGAGTTGCCAATAAAACTTGTGTTATTATTTCTATTATAATAACCACTAATCTGAAACGTATGGACAAATACGTAATTTCCATTTCTGATACATATGAATAATATTCTCCTACCCATCAAAATATTATTTCTGCATCAGACTGGTGATATAAAATTCTGATTATACTTTATTGATGCTAATAAATATAATTCAGTGTGACTTCATTTCAGTGTACTTAACGTCAATGTTAAGGCTGCCATTAACGTGTCTCAGGTAAGACGACTTCTGAACATATTAACAGTAACTATATGTTCTCAAAACAATACGTACTATACCCACCTGAATGTTAATAATAAATATATGACGACTAATAAAGGAGTGCAATATCTATTATCTGCTTGTACTTATTCTTCTTCTAATACTATTTCTTCTCTTTCTTCTCCTTCTTCTGCAAATAGTCCAAACAACTTCTACATTTACCGATCGTTGTTGGTATAGAGTTGGAATCGATGCGTACCGGTATTGGTTTGCAATTGAAAGAGTTAGAGTAAATAGATCAAGATAGTTTGCAGTAGAGGAATGGATTTACTGAGTTTAATGATGATGACGATGATGACGATAATGTTGGATAGATGAAGGAAATACTGAAATATGGTTAGGGGAAACAGGAGAGGGAGTGCTGGTTTTGTTTACTCTGACATCAAGTGGTCAGCAGCCCTGGTCTTGAAGGAGCCACGGCTAGGTTCGGACACTATTGAATCTGGAAGTCTATTCCAAACGGGGTAGTCCTGGGTAAAAGGAAAATTTCCTGTAGTCCGTTCTGTGTCAATCCGATAGCAGTACACCGGAAATGTCGATGGAGGCACATACAAAATGAAAATATGTTATCTTGGCTTATCTATCTTTGGCAATGAAATGTATTCATTAAACCATGTGAATGTTTTTATTCTAGGTTGTGGCGAAGGGAATGATTGAGAGGGGGAAAGGGGGAGCCATAGTTCATGTTTCCACCATAGGTTCAAAGTATGGAGTCAAAAACCTTACGGCATATTGCGCGTCTAAAGGGGCACTTGATCAAGCCATGAGAGTCATGGCGTTGGAACTCGGTCCTCATCAGGTAATTCATTCACTGATACCGATTCGTTTACATCAACATAGCATAAAGAAGCGATGCTGACATCATTGTGCTAATAACATTTTCTATTTTAGTATAATTTCTGCATAATATGTACAGAGTAACGAGACATATTATATATATACAGTATATATATATATATATATATATATATATATATATATATATATATATATATATATATATATATATATATATATGTATATATATGTATATATATATATATATATATATATGTGTATATACAGTATATATATTTATATATATATATATATATATGTATATATATATGTATATATATATATATATATATATATATATGTATATATATATATACTGTATATATATATATATATAATAGAATAATATATATATAATATATTATAATATAATTATATAATATATATACATATTAATATATAATATATATATGTACATATGTACATTATATATATATATATACATTTATTACATATACTGTATATATATACATGTATATATATATATATATAATTGTAATATATTTATAATATATTATAATATAATTATATATGTATTAATATATACTATATATAATATATATATATATATATATATATATATATATATATATATATATATATATATATATATATATATACAGTGTATATATATATGTATGTATATATATATATAATGTATGTTCATTATACCACGCACATGTGGTGCGTCATTCTGAACTGTGGTTCTACGTCAATTGGCAACTATCTGACAAGTAAACATAATAGTAACGTTATTTATCATGGTGCATTCAAAATTGCATACATGTGACGCATTTGTATACTTTTAGATTCGTGTCAACTGCGTTAATCCTTTCTATACAAAGACAGACATGGGCAACAGTGTGATTGACGACCCGGTCAGAGGTTCAGCTCTTCTAGGAAGGGTACCACTAGGACGGTTCCTAGGTATGTGGTGTGGGTGTGCTGTGAACTTCTGGTGTTGATTAACACATTGGTCGATACTTGACTAGGGATAAGCCGGCACGGCGACATACCGTTGTAATAAAGCGTGATTTCACGAAGTTTTATGGATCGATGTTTGTCGCCCCGAGTTAGTGAAGATAGTAAAATTCGCAAGTTGCTTGCGTAGAGCGAGTGGCGTGTTTTCTGTCGTTCGACTGTTGTAGGAATTTCACCCAAAAACTTGTTTATTCCGATCTGGTTACAAATGGTCGTCCATGTAATGTCAGTCCATTTCAAGCATTGTGTCATAGCCCTACTACTAAACAGGACGCCAAATTACTGGGTCCTGTGTTTGTGTGTGTGTGTGTGTGTGTGTGTGTGTGTGTGTGTGTGTGTGTGTGTGTGTGTGTGTGTGTGTGTGTGTGTACACATATGCACGTTACTGGTGCTCTATCCACACACATATACAAACATACATACAAACATGCACATTCACATATACACATATACACATATACACATATACACATATACACATATACACATATACACATATACACATATACACATATACACATATACACATACATGCAAACACACATACATGCAAACAAACAAACAAACAAACAAACAAACAAACAAACAAACATATACACACATACACACACAAAGACACACACACACACACACACACACACACACACACACACACACACACACACACACACACACACACACACACACACACACACACACACTCACACACACACACACACACACACACACACACACACACACACACACACAAACTGGTTGGAATATGTTATTATAATTATTTAATATTTGTAACATCGTAAGTGATCAACGTAACAATTAGTGATTATGATGTGATTAAACTAACGCAACTTATTTCTAAAGCCGGTATTAATTGCTGGCGTTTTCTTTGCAGAGGTGAAGGACGTCGTCCACCCCGTGTTGTACTTGTTGAGTGACAAGGCTGACATGATTAACGGGGTGACACTGGTGGTTGACGGTGGAACAAAGGTCTCATAGGTTATTAAGGTCACATCCACATAACTGGACACCGAGTCCAATGATACTTCGCACAAGGGCATTCATGTAGATGATTAAGTAATCGTGATTCTTTGTCATTGAAATACTATTTATCAATCAAAGCTCTTCGCAGAGTTACATTACTGATATTAAAACATGATGGATTTTGGTGGGTTTTAAACTTTGTGTTTCGTTACTGCTTCCAGTGTCGAAATCGGACAAATCGTACGTTTTAAAACTGCTTAAAAAGGGCCAGTAATTGAGTGTATTTCTTACAGGTAATATAACTAAGCCTGTTGTTCAGTAGAAGGACGATAATATATCTTACTGTGTCGATTAAAGTGGTATTTGTCGGTGAAAATGTAAGATCTACTTTCAACAATCGGATATCGTGTGTCTTTCATGTATGATTTGCCATATGGGTATGTTCGTCTGCCTACCGTCTGTTATTGGTAAGCGGAATAATAAATTACATTTCGAAGAGTGACAGCAAACTCGTAATACCTATATATATATATATATATATATATATATATATATATATATATATATATATATATATATATATGTATATGTATATGTATATGTATATGTATATGTATATATATATATATATATATATATATATATATATATATATATATATATATAGGCATCAGTAAACAATCGTATGACATACAAGATATAAGGTGACAACATGCAACGGGACTGTTAACCGTCATTTTTATTGGTTGGAATAACACATTTCCAGGGCTGCATAACAAACATGATTTTTATTCAGTCACGTCCATAGCAGACAGAACAATGCATAATTGCCATAAATGTATTTATGGATCGTCATGTCTGAATGAAGTTAGTTTAGATATTACTTTACCATACTAACTTTGGATTGTGTAAGTGAATCTCGGCTACATGTTGTCACCTTATACCTCGTATGTTATATGACTGTTTACTGACGCCTATGTTGAAGACAGAACAATGCATTTTGCGATATACGTATTTATAGATCGTCGTGTCTGAATAAAGATATGTTTCATATTATTAGACCTTACTAACTGTCGAGTTGTATAAGTTAATCTAGGCAAAGTTAAACCATATTTAACGAGCCTGCCGCGACAGAAACTCACTCGTAAAACCAACAACATTTTCGTATTTTATTAGCTTATTATTGGAACAGCTTTCAGATTTGGACCAATTCTGCCAAAATATATCATGCTCGGGCTGGCCCAAGACCGAGAATAAATATGGACTTCACCTTCCAGATGTATATGAAATAAATGAAAATATATATACATATACATATATATATATATATATATATATATATATATATATATATATATATATATATATATATTTCAGTATATATATATATGTATTCATTGTTTCACATTAATTACATGATCACATGGATTTTACTATAATTAACACTCCCGTGGTTGAAACAATTCCAGTGAGGGGAGGGCTAATAAGGCTACTCGAAGACTAATACAAAAGAAATACGAATATGATGGTTATATTACTAAGCGTACACAAAGAACAACAGTAAGGGATATACACACAACCAATTAAGACACAACTGAAGGCAGACCGCATAATGTGCAGACATGTAGAAATTGTAGTTTACAAGTGCACACGTAAGACGTGAACACACAATGTAGTACCAAACCTGTAAAGGGGACACACCAGTCGAGAAACAGGGAGGGCGGGCGGGAAATTTCGTTAAAACCAACAGAAGTACCGACAAACCCTGTTGCCAAGTCAACGAATACAGCGGAACTGCCGGTTCGAGGTCACCTGCCAGGTGGCTGTCACAGTGCCCTCTCCTGCCCGGGGCTGGGCGACGGGAAACGTTGACCTTAGGTGGCCAGGTGGCCTCCATTCGTTTCGTGTGACTAGCTTCATTCAGGGCTGGCCTCAAAATTATATTGCACCCCCCTGGACACAATACAGTTATTGACAGTTAATGGACATTAAATTCGCTCTCTGATCGGCATATAGCACATGGCAGTGGCGTGACTAAAAAGAGAGTGTTCAATCAATGGCAAGCATGTGTCGACCCGTATTTGTTGTTCCTTAATTGTAGTTACTATAACCTTATACATTGACGGTTTGTTTTCCGCACCCTATCTACATAAACACATATTCCATAGTAAGTATTCGCGACTAATAGACGTGTTACCCAAATGGCTGTTTTAATCTTTAACGCTGCTGACTGTGGCGCCGTCAAGTGGTAAAAGAAAAATCACATAAAACGTAGGTTTTTTAGTTTGTCGGCCATAGTGCTACCTTGTCGAAACCCCGTGGAGCCCGAAGTCCGACTGAGGACGCATTTCGTTGGAAGCAACAAGTCATGGAGATTCGTTTTGACGGAAAGCGTGCGCTAGTGACGGGCGCCGGCAGAGGTACGGTGGGCGAGACGGGAGAGTAAGCTGAGCACGCGCTGACGGCATTGTGCGATGATATTGGGCATACACTTCTAAGTCTAAGACTAAGCTGTTTTAAAAATAACTTCTAGTTCTACACGGTGCATTATGTGTATGTGTGTTGTAGGTCATTCCCAGGCATATAGTCGGGACAGGAATGACAAGGTAGCTTGCAAACGTGCTCACAGCATTACTTGTTCATAAATAGTCAGTAGAGACAAAGGAAATAGTTACGACGTGGCAACATATTTTGGGAGAGTGATTTAGCGGGGTCACTGACATTGTTGGCTGGTACTGACGCAATTAGTAGCGCCCTCTGGCGCGCAAGGATGCACTATACTGAAATTGTTTTACTGGATACAGGTTTGATGTATACGGATTGCGTTCGCTTTGATTTCGACACGATTAATTGGTGACGCATCTTTTCAGTATATATTCAAACGTGGTTCTAAACCTTGTCTTTATTTTAAAAATAAGACAACCTCCAAGCGGCCCAACGTCACATGTTGTTACACTATCTTATGAAACTTGAAGTATCTTTCCCATAATGTCTTGCCCAAACATGTAACTTACATTTAACTAATTATTAATTGTTATTTTCTTACTCACCTGTTCTGTATTTCACGACAGGGATTGGGAGAGGCATCGCTGAAGCCCTGGCTGCGGGAGGCGCAGAGACGTACGCCCTGGACATTATACAGGACAACTTGGACAAAGTAAAATCTGAGGTGACACTGCCATAAGTAACCTAGATGAGTGATATGGATAGCTAGCTACTTGGTTAGTCATATCACTTTGCAAAAAATATTTTTTATGCAATAACCAATACAAGTCCCATGTGAGAATGAAACTGGCTACAGGGTGAAGATGTCATTGCAACATGGGTTGCGTCTAATGCAGCAACGTTGGCGCAAAAACATATATACACATATTTACGTGCAGCAAAAATGTGATACTCAACATGCAGACCAGACCAAATATTCGCACAGTCATGTCAATGTTTCTCAGGCACACATTCCTACAACATGGCAATATTACATATTACGTTGTTATAGAGGTATAACACCACTATAAATATGAACCTAAGAAAACTATATAAACATTCCACAACCAATAGTCACATTTAATTATAAAAAGGAGAATCCATTCCGACACAAAATCACAAAAACCAACATGTGACCCCTCCACTGTTTTGCCAAAACAATAGTTTACGTCTGCTCCCTTTTAAGGACTGCGCACATGTGTAAAATATAACTTATATCGACGAGTGATGAGTTAATATTTTTAAAACGACTGCCGAGGAAAGTAAGTTTCAAATGTGCCACCTGCTGGATGAAAAATGTATTTAGAATAGAAATTTAGAATTTAGAATAGAAAATTCCAACACCAAACAAATTTTAATAAGATTGAACAAGATTGCCACCCATAGATTCAACTCTAGATGACAGGTGGACTAGGAAGCCCTTTGGCTTATCGAGAGTCCAATCTATCTATCTAAGTATACCCCGCCCGTCTTAGGTATATGTGGATTTTATTTTTAATTATATTAACACAACTAGCACCTACACAATCAGCTGCTAATGAAAATGGAAATTTTATAATATCTAGTCTATACTGCTTTTTTTGCTAATATAACTCCATGTCCTCTTGTTCTTCTCTCTTCTTTGACTGAGAAAAAATATTTCTATCAATATTTTCCTCCCCATTCAATATTTTAAGCACCTCAATCTGATATCCTCTCAATCTTCTAGTTTCTAGTGTTGTTAAACCACATTGTTTAGACGCATTTCATAATTAATATTCCTGAGTTTTGGTATCATTTTATTTTGGTAGCACTCCTTGTTGTTGTGGGCTGTTGATTGCTTCAAGTAGTATGTAGCACTCTACATAATTAAATGGAGCATCCTTCTTGGAACAGCCGTTTAGTTTTCACTTGCTAAACCCAATACATATATATATATATATATATATATATATATATATATATATATATATATATATATAATATTATTTTATATTATATATATATATATATATATATATATATATATATTAACTGAAATTGGCTACTAACACACAGGCTAGATAGGCCAATAAGAGTAGATAACACACGAATAGGATCAAAGAATGTCGAATCCTAATTCGAATTGAGAAACCGATTGAAGACACAAGTACTAGACGACATCGCCACCATGAGCGAAACCATCACAGATATGATCAAACAAAGCGTAGCAAGAGTGGCTAATGCAATTAACAAGCCACTAAAATTGAGGATATCGTCACCAACACGAGCCCTGACGAAAAAACGACGAGAAACTATGCAAAACGAGGACGATAGACAACGAATCAGGAAGATCGTTATATGCACGTAGATATGTATGCAGACACATGTGAATATAATCGTTACAATATTGACCATATTTACAATACATTATACTATAGGTACGTCTGTTTCATTTTAGAATCCTAGTATGCACACTGTGTGTGTTGACTTGTCGGACTGGGCGGCTACAAGGAAGGCTGTTGGAGAAATAGGACCAATTGACCTCCTCGTCAACGATGCCGGAATCACATGTTACGCGCCTTTTGTCGACACTGACGAAAACAGTCTGGACAAGTATGGTGTCACATTTGCACAACACCATAAATAGTAGAGAACAGAATAATGTACATGTACATGCATATATATGATTGTTAAATGTAAGACGGGATAACCTTTGTCACAAATGCTTTGATAAGTTTGAAATTGGCACATACACACACACACAAACACACACACACACAAACACACACACACACACACACACACACACATACATACACACACAAACACACCCACACTCACACCCCCCTCCCCCCCCCACACACACACCCACACTCACACACACACACCCACACTCACACCCCCACCCCCCCCACCCCACACACAAACACACCCACACCCACACTCACACCCACCCCCCCCCCACACACACACACACACACACACACACACACACACACACACACACACACACACACACACACACACACACACACACACACACACATTAAACCATCTGCTGTCTGAAAAAAAATATGCCAGATATGATTATTACACAGGATAATGTGTACCCGTTACCAGTGACCAGAACGAAAAAACATTGCAATTCGTTTATACCACGGGTATTATACAACTGCCGGAAAACACGACATGGTAGGATAAAGTAAAATAAATACCTTTCAATGTATTGACATTCTATGGTATATTAAAACATTAATTTTATTGAATCAAACTTAGTTGAGTTGCTTAGTTGAGTCATTATTATTACTATTATAGTAACCACTGGTCTAGTACCTATGGTCAAATAATTAATTTCTGTTTCTGATACATATAAGTAATATTCTCCTAGCCATCAAGACACTATTTGTGCGTCAGATTGGTGAATAAAAGTTACGATTATACGTTACTGAGAATGTGAAATATATTTCATGTGTGATTTAATTTCAGATTATTTGACGTCAACGTTAAGGCTGCCATAAACGTGTCTCAGGTAAGACGATATAAAAACATTTTAACACTAACTATTTGTTCTGAAAACAAAATACGTGAAGCAATGTGCGTGTTTATTGTAACTGTCTAGTAAAGGAGTGTAATTTATATTAATTACTTATTCTTCTTCTACGACTACTTCTTGTTCTTCTTCCAATAGACCAACTAACTTCAAAATGTTCACGATCGTTGTTGGTATAGAGATCGATGCGCAATCGGAATTACTGTACAATTCAAAAAGATAAAATTAAATAGGTCAAAATAGCTTGCAGTAGAGGAGGAATGGAGTTACTAAGTTTAATGATGATAAACAAAGTTGGACAGATGAAAGGAGTAGTGAAGTATGGTAAGGGGGAAACAGGACAGGGAGTGCTGGTTTTGTTTACTCTGACACCAAGTGGTCAGCATTCCTGGTCTTGAAGGAGCCATGGCTAGGAGCTGACACTAATTAATCAGGAAGTCAATTCCAAACAGGGATAGTCCTGAGGAAAAAGAAAAAATCATGTAGTCTGTTCTGGGTTAGAGTGACAGCCGTCTAGCATAAATTTCGAAGGAGACACATACAACATCTTCCAATGTCTGTCATCAATGGAGCTAACCGACCAAACGAAATGGCGAAAATGCTGAATTTATGGCGTCGTGACAGCGAGAAATATTTCACGACAGCGGATGGGTAGCGGGGCTGAAGCTCCGGCAGTTTTGTCGTCTTGTAACATTTACAACCACACATTCATTGCTTCTATGCTTTCTTTGGCAATTATATACATGTATATTAATACATTCAGCCAGGTGAATGTTTGTTCTAGGTTGTGGCGAAGGGAATGATTGAGAGGGGAAAAGGAGGAGCCATAGTTCATGTTTCCTCCTTGGCATCAATGAAAGTTGTCGCAACCATTACGGCGTATTGCGCGTCTAAAGGGGCACTTGATCAAGCCATGAGAGTAATGGCGTTGGAACTCGGTCCTCATCAGGTATTTCATTAAATGATACCCATTTTTTTACATCAATGTAGTATGTTGTAGCGATGCTGACATCATTATGAAAATCAAATGTTCTATTTTTAGTTTAATTTCATCATAATTCGTAAAGTGTAACGAGACATATAAGTGTATATATGTGTGTGTGTGTGTGTGTGTGTGTGTGTGTGTGTGTGTGTGTGGTGGTGGTGGTGGTGGTGGTGGTGGTGGTGGTGGTGGTGGTGGTGGTGGTGGTGGTGGTGGTGGTGGTGGTGGTGGTGGTGGTGGTGTGTGTGTGTGTGTGTGTGTGTGTGTGTGTGTGTGTGTGTGTGTGTGTGTGTGTGTGTAATGCATGTTCATAATACCGCGCAGATATGGCGCGTCATACTGAACTGTGGTTTTATACGTCAAATGTCAACTATCTGACAAGTAAACATAATAGGCGAGCGGCAAAACCAACAAACATACCTATTTAAATCCCCCCCCCCCCCCCTACACACAGCTAAGTGATATATCATTAGAAAGCCCTGCATCTCCCCGTCATAAATGGGCCTGTCATAGAGTTGCCAAGTGGTGCATTAAGCCGTAATTCTAGGTCAAAGAAGGCCACTGTCAAACGTTCAATTTTAGAAACTGCGCGCTTCAGAAAACGTCTTGATATTTAATTGGCTGCATAGCTACATTATTTAAAGAGAAAACGGTCAAACCATATACTTTTTAAAAGCAAATTATCTCTGCATTAAAATAGTATAAAGAATGTTGCTGTATCATGGAAACATTAAAATGACGACACGCTCGAACAAGGTCATCCATAAAATGGGAGATATTACAAAGTTGACAATGCAGCGAACATCGTTAAGTTATACTGGTTGCTCATATACTTTGCACTGCGAGGTTTAGCATTGTGTGTGGAGCGGCGTTCAAAAGGAGTCACCGTAAATTTATATGATTGTTTGAAATTGCGCCATCACGCAAGCGTTACGCTTTGGTTGCTAGTATCTACGTCACCTACATACTCATAATTCATATCATATACCAGGCGATTCATGACCAATGCAGCTGAAACAGAAATTGAAACACACTTAGATAAGACAGCCTCTATATTCCCAATGGAATCGTGTCGTGTGCTGATGGTGGACACCTTATCCACGAAGGAGAAGACAACATAGATATTAATGCCGAAACGATAGATGGAAAGAACACCTTTCATTCGATTGCCATGGTAGTATTTCAAGAACGTTCTGCAGCAGTCCAGCAACGACACATATTGCAATAGAGCACAATAAGTTAAAATCGCTGGCCCTTTGTCAACAGACTGGGAGTGTTATGCAATGCGCCGCATTTGAAAAAGCAAAGATCCGTGCAGATCCAACTCGAAGAGAAGTGGTAATTCCCAAGTTAAATTCGTGTAAGACGGATCAGAATCCTGTTTTAGATCTCGCCTGGTGTCTCCTCAGACAATAACATTCAGGTGTGCGTAGGGGGGGGGGGGAGGCATTTAAACTCCTAAAATAACGCTCTTTTTGCGGATTTGCCGCTCGCCTTTAATATTAACGTTTTTGTTATGGTGCGCTCAAATGTGCATACATGTTACGCATTTGTGTGTTTTTAGATTCGTGTCAACTGCGTTAATCCTTCCTATACTAAGACAGACATGTGCAACGACGTGATTAACGACCCGGTCTTAGGTCCTGCGATTTTAGCAAATGTACCACTAGGACGGTTCCTAGGTAGGTGGTATTGCTGTACTGTTGACTTCTGATATTGATCAGCAAACTGACACACACATGCACGCACGCACCGCACGCTCGCTCGCTCGCACGGACGCACGCACGGACGCACGCACGCACGCACACACACACACACACACACACACACACACACACACAGACGGCTCTCCGACCAGGCTGGTGTGAGACAAAGATGGATAGTCTCAACTACCATTTTGAAAAAGTCTTTCTAAAAGACTATGTGAACTATGTATGTTAACATTTTGTTGTTTTCCTACTCTTAGCATATATATCATTTGCTGCTTAATTTATTGTCGAGTCTGAACATATTATTTTAATTATTTAATATTAATAACATCGTATGTGATCAGCATAACAATTCGTGATTACGATGTGATTATACTAAAACAACGTATTTCTAAGAAGGAATTACTTGCTTGCTTTTTCTTTGCAGATGTGAAAGACGTTGTCCACCCCGTGTTGTTCTTGTTGAGTGACAAGGCTGACATGATTAACGGCGTGACTCTAGTGGTTGACGGTGGAAAATCTGTCGCATAGGTTATTGATGCCACATCCGCACAACTGGACACCGAGTCCAATGACACCGCGTACAAGGGTACTCATATGTAGACGTGCTGGCGAGTAGTGATGCTTATTATGAGCGTACAATTGATTTTAGCTGCAAGCAATGTAGATGCTTAAGTAATATTAATTTTATACTTTGTCTTAACATGGCTTATTTATTTGTAATCATGTATATCAATCAAACCTCTTCGCAGAGTAATATGACGTTAATGATATTAAAATATGAAGGTGTGTAGGTGGGTTTTAAACTTTATGTTTCGTCTCTGCCTCCAGTGTCGAAATCGGTCAGATCATACTATTGAAAACTGCTTGAAAAGGGCCAGAACAGGTGATAAAAATAAGCCAATAGGTCAGCAGATGTAATCTCTTACTGTGCCGTTTAATGTGGTATTTGTCGATCAAAATGTAAGATCTACTTTCAACAATTTTATTTTGAAAGAATAGAATATGGTGTGATGCCAACATTTGAAATGTTGTCTGATTCATGTACGGATTGTATTCAGGTACGATTTGCCATATGGCTATGTTTGTCTGACGTCCGTCTGGTACTGGTAAGCGGAACAATAAATTACACTTCGGAGAGTAACAGCAAACTCGTAACGACCATTATTGATGGATGTTATCCCAAAGCGACGCTGACTGTGTGATATGAACGTATATGAAACCATAAATCCATGTTTGTTGTGCAGATCAGGTAATTTGATATTCCCACCAATATAAATGTAGGATAACAGTCCCGTAGCATTTTGTCACCGTATCTCTCGTATGTCGTATGATTGTTTACTGACGCCTATATAGCAGACAGAATACTGCATTTTTGCCATATATGTATTTCTTGATCGTTATGTCTGAATAAAGATATTTTTGATATTACTACACCATACTAACTTTGGAGATGTGCAAGTGAATCTACGCAATGTTTAATCATATTAACGAGACTGCCGCCATAGAAACACACTCGTAAAACCAACACTATTTTCGTATTTGATAAGAATAACACACCTAAGGCTACAAATAATAATTCAATGTTAAGATCTGGACCCATCTGCTAAAATATAAAATATACAGGCCGTCCCAAGACCGCAAATTACAATCATCCTGGACTTCACATTTCAGATGTACATATAATAAATGTAAAGAATGTAATTATTTTGCAACGGGAATCGGTGTGATAGTAATACATGTATATATATATATATAGTATATATATATATATATATTATATAATATATATATATATATATATATATAATATATACATATATAATATATATATATATAATATAGATATACATATATAAGTATATATATATAATGAAAGTACGTATATATATATATAGTCCGTTTATATATTTAATAATCTACTTTGCCAAATGGGCCACTTCGTAGTCATCTTCAGTTGATCTTGTTTGTCTCAACTAAAAAACGAACTAATTTTTGTCAAGACTGCTGGGACATCGTGCATGGCATTTTAATTCACCTTCTGCTAGTTCGTCTGCATACACTCCTACCAGACGGTAGGTCTACGGAATAGTAACGCAGGGCTTTTTACCAGATTGACATATACAGTCAGGATGTTGTTCTTTTTAAAAAGTAATTGTCACATTTCAGTTATATATATCAAATGTTCACTCTTGCGTTAAAACTCTTCTAAATAGCATAATCATGAAAACAAGTTTATTTTATTAATTATTTCCTATTTTATTCATTTATTTGTTGTTATTGTTATTGTTTGAATAAACATGATTGTCTTTATTAGCATATGCGTGTATTATCAAACTAGTTTTCTATTAGCGTTTTCTTTATTATTATTATTTTAACTAACTTTGGAAGAATCATTGTAATGCGCCCTACAACAATTATTTGCATGGGGCGCTATATAAGAAATACATTAGTATTATAATTATTATAAAACGATGGGACCCTGACTTGTCCATAACATACGCTATTTACCTGTCATAATTTGACATCAGGTGATTTCTTTACGTCCCTTTGAAACATAGAGTCAGACTAGAATAAATGCGTGAAGATTGTTTGTACACAAATATCCACGATCAAAATGGGTGAACGTGACCGATTTAGATTGATCGACCCTGTTTCAACCGGGCTACCCTCATGCCAATATAAACACTACACGAACACGACAACTGCATCAGTTTCGTCTGGGAGAATAAGAATGTTTTATATACAAACTACTGTGTTCCTTTGTTGCATTGTGTCATCAGATACTGCATTGTTTTGATATTAAGAAACTTTCTCTTTCTCATAATTCCTCAATTTAAAAAGTGTCATTGGTTTGCTTTCAGTCTTCCAATATTCAGCGTTTCACATTAGTGACATGGTCACGTGGATATTAAGATAACTAACATACCCGTGATTGAACCAATTCCAGTGAGGGGTGGGCTAATAAGGCTACTCGAAGACTAATACAAAATCAATACGAATATGGTGGTTATATTATTAATACATTTATTGACAAGTAATGGACATTAATTTCGCTCTCTGATCGGCCTGGCACATGGCACTGGCGTTAATAAAAAAAGTGAGTTGTCAAACAATGGCAAACATGTGTCGATCAGTGTTTTGTTGTTCTTTGTAGCGACTTCAACTATAAACACTGAATATTTGATTTTCCCACTCAATCTACAAAAGCACATTTTCCACAGTAAGTATTCGCGACGAATAGACGTGTTACCCAAATCGCTGTTTAAATTTTTACCGCTGTTGACTGTGGCGCCGTGAAGTGGTAAAAGAAAAATCACATCAAACGTAGGTTTGTAGGCCATAGTACTAGGTTGTCGAGACTCCGTAGAGCCCGAAGTCTGCCTGAGGAAGTATTTCGTTAGAAACAACAAGTGATGGATATTCGTTTTGACGGAAAGCGTGCGCTGGTGACGGGCGCCGGCAGAGGTACGGTAGGCGAGACGGGAGAGTAAGCTGACCACGCGCTGACGGCATTGTGCGATGATATAGCCTTACAGGGCATTCCCCTCTACGCCTCAAACTGTTTTAAAAATAACTTCTACATGGTGCGTTATGTATGTGTGTTTCAGCTCATTCCTAGGCATATAGTCGGGAAAGGAATTACAAGTTAGCCCGTAAACGTGCTTATAACATTACTTATACACAAATAGTCAGCAGGGACAAAGGAAATAGTTACGACGTGGCAACTACGTTTGGGCGAGTGATTGACATTGTAGGCTGGTACTGGCGTAATCAGTAGCGCCTCCTGGCGCGCAAGAATGTACTATACTAAAATGGGTTTACTGGATACGATACGGGTTTGATGTATACAGATTCATATGGATTTAAATTTATCTAATCGTGAACACCATGCCATATTACTTATCATTCTCTTTTAGTGCATAACTTAATTCGTCAGAGTTTGCCTGACGAGTGAATTGTGTAATATACATTTAATATAAATTAGATACGCAATGATTCAGTACGCAAGTAGCCCAGCTAACAAAATAAGGTTAGCAGAACGTTAGCAGAACGTTATTTCTATGTTACGATAACGTTAGCCGGTAACGTTCTCCTAACGTGTTTTTGGAAAGTTTTCTTTACGTTCCCTTAACGTCACATATGGGAATGTTACTGCGTAACCTAATTATAACCTTCTGATAGCGTGACGGAAACGTTGTGGGTTTGCTGGGTTGTTACTCATGCCATGTCGGTAGCTCCTTATTACTCATGCCATGTTGGTAGCTCCTTGTTACTCATGCCATGTTGGTAGCTCCTTGTTACTCATGCCATGTTGGTAGCTCCTTGTTACTCATGCCTTGTTGGTAGCTCCTTGTTACTCATGCCATGTCGGCAGCTCCTTGTTACTCATGCCGTGTTGGTAGCTCCTTGTTACTCATGCAAAGTTGGTAGCTCCTTGTTACTCATGCCATGTTGGTAGCTCCTTGTTACTCATGCCATGTTGGTAGCTCCTTGTTACTCATGCCATGTTGGTAGCTCCTTGTTACTCATGCCATGTTAGGAGCTCCTTGTTACTCTTGCCATGTTGGTAGCTCCTTGTTACTCATGCCATGTTGGTAGCTCCTTGTTATTCATGCCATGTTGGTAGCTCCTTGTTACTCATGCCATGTTGGTAGCTCCTTGTTATTCATGCCATGTTGGTAGCTCCTTGTTACTCATGCCATGTCGGCAGCTCCTTGTTACTCATGCCATGTCGGCAGCTCCTTGTTACTCATGCCATGTCGGCAGCTCCTTGTTACTCATGCCATGTCGGCAGCTCCTTGTTACTCATGCCATGTCGGCAGCTCCTTGTTACTCATGCCATGTCGGCAGCTCCTTGTTACTCATGCCATGTTGGTAGCTCCTTGTTACTCATGCCATGTTGGTAGCTCCTTGTTACTCATGCCATGTTGGTAGCTCCTTGTTACTCATGCCATGTTAGGAGCTCCTTGTTACTCATGCCATGTCGGTAGCTCCTTGTTACTCATGCCATGTCGGTAGCTCCTTGTTACTCATGCCATTTTGGTAGTTCCTTGTTACTCATGCCATTTTGGTAGTTCCTTGTTACTCATGCCATGTTAGGAGCTCCTTGTTACTCATGCCATGTTGGTAGCTCCTTGTTACTCATGCCATGTTGGTAGCTCCTTGTTATTCATGCCATGTTGGTAGCTCCTTGTTACTCATGCCATGTTGGTAGCTCCTTGTTATTCATGCCATGTTGGTAGCTCCTTGTTAGTCATGCCATGTTGGTAGCTCCTTGTTACTCATGCCATGTTGGTAGCTCCTTGTTAGTCATGCCATGTTGGTAGCTCCTTGTTACTCATGCCATGTTGGTAGCTCCTTGTTACTCATGCCATGTTGGTAGCTCCTTGTTACTCATGCCATGTCGGCAGCTCCTTGTTACTCATGCCGTGTATATGGCTCCTTCCCAGGTAACAAAATCAGGTTAGCAGAACGTTATTTCTATGTTACGATAATGGTAGCCGGTAACGTTCTTCTAACGTTTTTTTGGAAAGTATTCTTTACGTTCCGTTAACGTTACATATGGGAATGTTACTGTGTAACCTAATTATAACCTTCTGCTAACGTTACAGAAACGTTACGTGTTTGCTGGGAGGTTCCCACTTTCACTGTCAGCTCAAACATATTGCTAAATAACACCTTTATTTGAGAACTAATTTATTTCACATATGCAATCGTAAGGAACACAAATTTGGTTTAAATGACACGTGGTATCTGTGTCTCTGTTGTTTTCTGGCATAATGTCCTAAGGACACACCACGCCAGCGCGCATGGTGGGTCGCCTGACTTAATTTCTAAAATGTTGTATTAATTTTGTATTTGAGTTTAGTGATTTAGTGGTAGACCAATGTAAATAAATTTTAAATAGAATCAGGAAACAAAGATTTCATTTTGTTAGTATCATTCCCACAATGTCTAGCACCAAATTTATAACTTACATTAACTAATTATTAATAGTTATTTTCTTACTCACCTGTTCTGTATTTCTCGACAGGGATTGGGAGAGGCATCGCTGAAGCCCTGGCCGCGGGAGGCGCAGAGACGTACGCCCTGGACGTTATACAGGACAACTTGGACAAAGTAAAATCTGAGGTAATGTAGCCATGAGTAACCTACATGGATAGCTGACTAGTTGGTTAGTCACATAACTTTGCCAAACAAATGTTTATGCAAAAACCATTGCAACGTGGATTGCATCTAATGCAGCAACGTTTGAGCAAAAACATTACATACTTTTAATTGGAATGTTATATTCAACATGCAAACCAGATGGAACAGTAAATACTTGTACAGCCACGTCAAAGTTTCTCAGGCATACATATCTGCAACATGACAATATTACACATCACGTACATTATATATTTATATACAGGTATAAAACCACTATAAATATAAACCAAAACAAACTATACAAACATTGCAAAACCAACAGACACACGCGATTACAAAAACGTGAATCATATCCACCACAACATTACAAAAACCAACATGTGACAAAACAATACTTTACGTATGTTCCCATTGAAGGACTGCGCACATGTGTAAAACGTAACTTATATCGAAGTGATGAGTTGGTATTTTCTCAAAGACTGCGAGGAAATTAAGCTTCAAATGTGCATCCACCTCTTGGTTGAAACATGTATTAGAACACACTGGCATCAGGCAACAAGGTTGAAATGTCTAGGCGACGCCATGCCTTTGGATTAAAAGTCAGCTGTTGGATTTAATTTCGGAAGCTATGTAATTTCGGAAGCCATTGCGAGTAAACTACAATTTGAAATACAAAAGTCCAACACCACAAATGTTGTTGGGGGCTGTCGATTGCTACAAGTAGTACGTAGCACTCTACATAATTAAATTTAGCAACCTTTTGGGAACAGCCATATATTATCATGCACGTCAGTAGAACACTAGACAACCGATGGACATTGCGTATCACCACCCTTGATAACCTACGAAAGGAAAAGACCTACAGGAAGACCAACGAGACGGTGGAGAGACGAAATAGACGATTACTGGAAGGATGCCATCTGGCTGAGGACAGCGCAAGATTGGCAGATGTGGAAGCAGCATGCTTTGGCATTCGTCCAACAAGTGGACACTATGGCTCACACATAAATGCACACACACACACGCACGCACGCACGCACGCGTGCGTGCGTGTGTGTGTATTACTGTAATATATGCTTATTATATTGTACTAAGCAGGAACATCTTAATATGCATGTAGATATGTATGCAGACACATGTGAATATAATCGTTACAATGTTGACCATATTGTCAATACACTATACTATAGGCAGGTCTGTTTCGTTTTAGAATCCTAGTATGCACACTGTGTGTGTTGACTTGTCGGACTGGGCGGCTACAAGGAAGGCTGTTGACGAAATTGGGCCAATTGACCTCCTCGTCAATGATGCCGGCATCATATGTCTCGCGCCTTTTGTCGACACTGACGAAAACAATCTGGACAAGTATGGTGTCACATTTGCACAACACAACAAACTGTAGAGAACAGGATGATTTATTTGTACAAGAATACATATGATTGTTAAATAAGACGGGACAATCTTTGTCACAAATGCTTTAATAAGTTTGAATTTGGCACTGGCACACACAAACACGCACGCACGCACGCACGCACGCACGCACACACACACACACACACACACACACACACACACACACACACACACACACACACACACACACACACACACACACACACACACATTAAACCGTCTGCTGTCTGAGAAAAGGCCTAAACCCTGTATGATTATTAGAGAGGGCATTGTCTATCCGTTACCAGTAACCAGAACGAACAGACATCGCAACTCGTTTATACCACGGGGATAATACAACTGCCACAAAACACGACAGGGTAGAATAAAGTAGAATAAATACATGTCAATGTATTGACATTCTATGGTATTAATAAATTAATTCTATTTTATTGAATAATGTGAATCCAACTTAATATGAATGATGTTTTGTATTACTATATCCATGTCAAAACAACTCAGAATCAAATACAAATATAACGATCATTATAAACACGGTAATAGTATATAATAATTTGTAATACAGTAATACAACATACGGTCAGGAGACTCATCTAAGGCCATGGTTATCGCTATCGAGGAGCCACCTAATAGAGTTGCTAATAAAGCTTGTCTTATCATTATTATTATTACTATTAAACTAACCACTATTCTGATACTTATGGTCAAATAATACATTTCCGTTTCTAATACATGTGAGTAATATACTCCTACCCATCAATACATTATGTGTGCGTCAGACTGGTGATTTACACTTCCAATTAAACGTTATTGATGATGTGAAATATAATTCATGTTTCATTTCAGGCTATTTGACGTCAATGTTAAGGCTGCCATAAACGTGTCACAGGTAAGACGATATCATAACAAATTAACAGTAGCTATTTGTTCTCAAAACAAAATACGTTCTGTACTCTACTTGAGTGTTTATAGTAACTGACTAATAATGGAATGGAATTTATATTAACTATTTGCACGTATTCTTCTTCTACTACTTCTTTTTATTCTTCTTCCAATAGACCAACCAACTTCAACATGTTGACGATGGTTGATCGTATAGAGTTAGGATCGATGCGAATCGGAAATCGTGTCCAATTCAAAGAATTAAAAGGAAACAGGTCAAGATAGTATACAGTAGAGGAGGAATGGATTTAATGAGTTTAAGGATGATGATGATGATGACGATGATGTTGGAGAGATGAAGGGAATAGTGAAGTATGGCTAGGGGAAAGAGGAGAGGAAGTGCTGGTTTTGTTTACTCTGACATCAAGTGGTCAGCATCCCTGGCCTTGAAGGACCCATGGCTAGGTTCTGACACTAATGAATCTGGAAGTCTATTCCAAACGGGGTAGTCCTGGGTAAAAGGAAAATTTCCTGTAGTCCGTTCTGGGTTAAAGCGACAGCCGTCTAGCAGAAATTTCGAAGGAGGCACATACAACATCTTCCAATGTCTGTCACCAATGGAGCTAACCGACCAAACGAAATGGCGAAAATGCTGAATTTATGGCGTCGTGACAGCGAGAAATATTTCACGACAGCGGATTGGTAGCGGGGCTGAAGCTCCGGCAGTTTTGTCGTCTTGTAACATTTACAACCAATCATTCATTGCTGCTATGTTTTATTTGGCAATTATATACACGTATATTAATAAATTCAGCCAGGTGAATGTTTTTTTTCTAGGTTGTGGCGAAGGGAATGATTGAGAGGGGAATAGGAGGAGCCATAGTTCATGTTTCCTCCTTGGCATCAATGAAAGTTGCCGCAACCGGTACGGCGTATTGCGCGTCTAAAGGGGCACTTGATCAAGCCATGAGAGTAATGGCGTTGGAACTCGGTCCTCATCAGGTAATTCGTTAAATGATACTCATTTGTTTACATCAATATAGTATGTTGTAGCGATGCTGACATCATTATGAAAATCAAATGTTCTATTTTTAGTTTAATTTCAGCATAATTCGTAAAGTGTATATATATATATATATATATATATATATTTATTTATTTATATAATATATATATATATATATATATATATATATATATATATTTGTGTAATGCATGTTCATAATACCACGCAGATATGGCGCGTCATACTGAACTGTGGTTTTATACGTCAAATGTCAACTATCTGACAAGTAAACGTAATATGCGAGCGGCAAAACCAACAAACAGACCGATTTAAATGCCCCCCCCCCCATACACACAGCTAAGTGTTATATCTTTAGAAAGCCCTGCATCTCCCCGTCATAAATAGGCCTGTCGTAGAGTTGCCAAGTAGTGCAGTAAGCCGTAATTCAAGGTCAAACAAGGCCACCGTCAAACGTTCAATTTTAGAAACTGCGCGCTTCAGAAAACGTGTTGATATTTAATTGGCTGTATAGCTACTTTATTTAATGAGAAAATGGTCAAGCCATACACCTTTTTAAAACAAATTATCTCTGTTTTAAAATAGTATAAAGAGGGTTGCTGTATCATGGAAACTTTAAACTGACGACACGCTCGAACAAGGTCACCCCTAAAATGGGAGATATTACAAAGTTGACAATGCAGCGAACAACGTAAAGTTATACTGGTTGCGCATCTGCTTCAAGATTATGGAGATTTCATATACTGTTTGAAAGAACAATTTCACCCTGTCATAATGCGGTATGACATGGCGCTGCAGGGTGAAGCAGTGTGTGTGGAGCGGCGTTCTAAAGGAGTCACCGTAAATCTATGATTGTTGGAAATTGCGCCATCACGCAAGCATTACGCATTGGTTGCTTGTATCTACGTCACCTACATACTCATAATTCATATCATATGCCAGGCGATTCATGACCAGTGCAGCAGAAACAGAAATTGAAACACTCCAAGATAGCCTCTATATTCCCAATGGAATCGTGGCGTGTGCTGATGGTGGACACCTAATCCACGAAGGAGAAGACAACATAGCTATTAATGCCGAAACGATAGATGGAAAGAACACATTTCATTCGATGGCTAAGGTAGTATTTCAAGAACGTCCTGCAGCAGTCTAGCAACGACACATATTGCAGCACAATAAGTTAAAATCGCTGGCCCTTTGTCAGCAGACTGGGAGTGTTATGCAATGCGCCGCATTTGAAAAACCAAAGATCCGTGCAGATCCAACTCGAAGAGAAGTGGTAATTCCCAAGTTAAATTCATGTAAGACGGATAAGAATCCTATTTTAGATCTCGCCTGGTGTCTCCTCAGACTATAACATTCAGGTGTGTGTAGGGGGGGGGGGGGGCATTTAAACTCCTAAAATGACACTCTTTTTGCAGATTTGCCGCTCGCCTATAATATTAACGTTATTTGTTATGGTGCGCTCAAATGTACATACATGTTACGCATTTGTGTATTTTTAGATTCGTGTCAACTGCGTTAATCCTTCCTATACTAAGACAGACATGTGCAACCACGTGATTAACGACCCGGTCTTAGGTCCTGCGCTTCTAGCAAATATACCACTAGGACGGTTCCTAGGTAGGTGGTATTGGTGTGCTGTTGACTTCTGATATTGACCAGCAAACTGACACACACACACACACACACACACACACACACACACACGCACGCACGCACGCACGCTCGCACGGACGCACGGACGCACGCACACACACACACAGACGGCTCTCCGACCAGGTTTTGTGAGACAAAGATGGATAGTCTCAACTACCATTTTGAAAGTCTTTCTAGAAGACTATGTGAACTATGTATGTTAACATTTTGTTGTTTTTCTACTCTTAGCATATATATCATTTGCTGCTTAATTTATTGTCCAGTCTGAACATATTATTTTAATATCTAATATTACTAACATCGTAGGTGATCAGCATAACCATTCGTGATTACGGTGTGATTATATTAAAACAACTCATTTCTAAAGAAGGAATTAATTGCTTCCGTTTTCTTTGCAGAGGTGAAGGACGTTGTCCACCCCGTGTTGTACTTGTTGAGTGACAAGGCTGACATGATTAACGGGGTGACACTGGTGGTTGACGGTGGAACATCTGTCGCATAGGTTATTGATGCCACATCCACACAACTGGACAACGAGTCCAATGACACCGCGTACAAGGGTACTCATATATAGACGTGCTGGCGAGTAGTGATGCTTATTATGAGCGTACAATTGATTCTAGCTGCAAGCAATGCAGATGGATAAGTAATAGTTACACTTTGTCTTAACATGGCATATTTGAAATAATGTATATCAATCAATCAAAGCTCTTCGCACACTAAAATGACGTTAATGATAATAATATGATGGATTTTGGTTGGTAGGTGGGTTCTAAACTTTATGTTTCGGCACCTGTTTGGCTCCTATGTCGAAATCGGACAGATCGTATTATTGAAAGCTGCTTGAAAAGGGACAATAATCTAGTATATTTCTTACAGGCTATACAATAAACCAATAGTTCAATAGTCGGACGACAGGCTATGATCTCTCTTATTGTGCCGTTTAAAGTGGTATTTGTCGATCAAAATAAAAACCTACTTTCAACACTTTTATTTTGAAATAATCGGATATCGTGTGACGTCAACATTTGAAATGTGATATTGCACTCTATGGTTTGCATTCATGTACGATTTGTCATATAGCTATGTTGGTCTGACTTCCGTCTGGCATTGGTAAGCGGGACAATAAATTACACTTCGCAGAGTGACAGCAAAGTCGTATCGACCATTATTGATTTGTGTCGCAAGGCAACGCTGCCTGTTTGGTAAGAATGTAAATGAAAACATTAAACCACGTTTGTTGTGTAGCTCTGGTTATTTGTTATTCCCACCAATATAAATGTCAGATAATAGTCCCGTTGCATTTTGTCACCTTATATCTCTAGAAACACACTCGTAACATTTTCGTACTTGATTTGCTTATTACTACAAAAGCTGAAATTAATAGCTCAAAGTTCAGATTTGGTCCAATCCTGCCCAAATATATCATGCACAGACGGGACGAAGACCGAAAATTACAGTCAACATTTGAGATGTACATGTAATAAATTAAAATAATGTAATTTCTTTGTAACGGGAACCGATGTGATAGCAATACATGTATATATATATATATATATATCTCTTTATTTGGAATTGTGTAACTACATGCAGCATAAACAATCACATGAATCAAATAAATAAAAATTTCAATTCTAGGGTGACAGCGGAACGAATATAAAGCTGTAGCCAATTAGGTAATTTTTCAATGTGAAGTACTAATAATGAAAACAAGTAAACTGATTCGCGTTATCCTCAAAAAGAATATATTGCTAACAAAAGAATTACATGTAAATGTTCACATTGACGTTCTTGCATCAGTACTCTTCTGGTTTTAAATAGAATAATCATGAATACAAAAAAATTATGCATGTTGCATTGTGTCCTCATATACTGCATTGTTTGAATATTAAGAAACTTTCTCTATCTCATAATTCTTTTACATAAAAAAAGTATAATTCGTTTCCCTTTACTCGTCCAATGTTCAATGTTTCACATTACTAACATGGTCAAGTGGATTGTACTATAATTAACATTTCCGTGCTTGAACCAATTCCAAAGAAGGAAATGCTAATGAGGCTACCCGCAGGGCACACTACACGAAAACTGATACAAAAGCAATATGAATAAGATGGTTATATTAGAAATACAAATATTGACAATTAATGGACATTAAATTCACTTTCTGATCGGCCTAGCACATGGGAAAAGTAACAACATAATTTGAGATCTATAACCAAAAGTGAGTGCTCAAACAATGGCAATCATGTGTCAACCCGTGTTTTGTTGTTCCTTAATTGTAGTGACTTCAACCATATATATTGAAGGTTTGTTTTCCCACCCAATCTACAAAAGCACATTTTCCACCGTAAGTGTTCGCTAGTAACGACAATTAGACTTTTACCCAAAACGTTGTTTTAAACTTTTTAACGCTGTTGACTGTGGCGTCGTCTAGTGGTAAAAGAAAAATAACACCAATCTTAGGTTTGCTAGTTTGTAGGCCATAGTTGGTTGTCGAGACCCCGTAGAGCCCGAATCCCGACTGAGGACGCATTTCATTGGAAACAACAAGTCATGGATATTCGTTTTGACGGAAAGCGTGCGCCGGTGACGGGCGCCGGCAGAGGTACCGTGGGCGAGACGGGAGAGTAAGCTGAGCACGCGCTGACGGCATTGTGCGATGATATAGCCTTACATGGCATTCCCCTTACGGCTCAAACTGTTTTAAAAATAACTTCTACACGGTGCATTATGCGTATGTGTGTTGTAGGTCATTCCCAGGCATATAGCCGGGACAGGAATGACAATGTAGCATGTAATCGTGCCTATAAAATTACTTGTACATAAATAGTCAACAGGGACAAAGATAATAGTTACGACGTGGCAACTAATTTTGGACGAGTGATTTAGCGGGGTCATTGACATTGTAGGCTGGTACTGACGTAACCAGTAGCGCCCTCTGGCGTACAAGGATGCACTATACTGAAATGGCTTGACTGGATAAAGATTTCATGTATACGGATTGCGTTCGCGTTTATTTCGACACGATTGATTGGTGATTGATCGACCCTGTTTCTGCCCGGATACCCTCATACCAATATAAACACTATACGAACACGAGAAATACATGAAATGGTGTCAGAAGTGGGATTGAAGACGATGAAATAAACCCCAGCTAGGAGGGACGCCTTTGCAAAGAACCGGCTGCTACCGGAAACACATCAGCGCGATCAGTTAACGGACCGTGTCCAAGTTCGTAGTCTACCGTGAAACAGCAACACCCTGCGGGCTGCGATGCTGGCGCTGGACAAGCTTTGTGGACTATGTCCGTGTGGATGACTGCGGGATATTGTTCGTCGAGAGCGTTCGTCGGGATCGTCGTCGGGATCGTTCGTCGGGATCGTTCGTCGGGATCGTTCGTCGGGATCGTTCGTCGGGATCGTTCACTTCCGATCGAGAGACGTTTAATTCGGCGGAGCATCGTTACAAACAATGTTAGTGTTTCTTCTTTGTAGTAGTGTATCCTTGACGTGGTTTGTTTTTGTTTTGTTGGTACAATCATTTACACGTGTTCTGTCTTCAATGATAAATCCCCGTCTACAAAATGTAATACGGAGGATGAGGGAGTAGCGAGTCATCCATCCGTTTGACCAGACTTTGCAAGCCGGCCGGCTGCTGAGCCACGCAATAAACAGCGGACTCCGACAGTGGCTGGTCATCTGGTTTGACGTAGCAGGTATACAGCGTGTGAACCACTATAGGAAGGAGTCGGACCTCATATAAATAATGTGAGTGTCGCTGAATCTCCAGAGCTGTGTTGGGGTTTTTCATTCTACCTGAATGAAACCAAACATAAGACCACAATAAAGAACTTAGTATTATGATTGGAGCCGATTTCTTCATTGAGTGCAATATCAAACCGTCACAATTTGGCGCAGTCGGCAGGATTTCGTGGGTGGGATGATTCGTTGACAAGTGGGAAGTTAGAGTCACCTTCCGCAGTAAACAGGACCTAACAACTGGTCAGCCTACCCCTTTCTGGAACTTGTGCCACTATTATATGAATATATGTATGCATCCAATCCACTACCTTACATAGTCATCAACCAAGTCAACATTGGAAGTAACCACATAATGGCAACATCAAACTGGACGTAAAATTGGAAGGGAAAATAGTGATGACCAAGAGGCCACCAAGAGAACACACGAATAGGATCAAAGAATATCGAATTCTAACTCGAAATATCGATTCGAGGCAGTACAAAAACTAGATGACATCGCCACCATAAGCGAAACCATCACGTTTAGCTCCCTTGATGACAGCCATCGGAATATACTGTTGAAACATATGTCTGCTTTCATCGATATTTTCGGTGGAAAACTGTCGCTTTGACACAGAACAGACTACAGCAATTTATTTTACCCAGGACTACCCTGTTTGGAATATACTTCCAGATTCATTAGAGTCAGCACCTAGCCACGGTTCCTTAAAGGCCAGGGATGCTGACCACTTCACGTCATTATTCCCTTCATCTGTCAACCATCGTCATCATCATCATCATTAAACTCAGTAAATCAATTCCTGTACTGCAAACTATCATGACCTATTTAATTTTAACTCTTTGATATGTACACCATACACCAATGCCGATGCGCATCGATTCCAACTCTATACCAACAACGTTAGTCAACATGATGAAGTTGGTTGGTTTATTGGAAGAAAAAGAAGGATAAAGAGAATATGTAGAAGAATAATAAGTACAAGTAGTTAATATAAATTATACTCCTTTATTACTCAGTTACTATAACAATTGAAAGTAGAGTTTAGTATATGGTTGTTGATTTCTATCGCGGCAGTCTGGTTAAATGTGGTTTAACCTTGCGTAGATTCACTTACATAACTCCAAAGCTAGTGTTAGTATGTCATGACACAGAGGCATAACGTGATAAAATGCAGCCGAGATTCACTTACACAACTGTAATGTTAGTATGGTATAGTAATATCTAAACTATCTATATTCAGACACGACGATCCAGACATACATATATGGCAAAAAAGGCATTGTTCTGTCTGCTATACAGACGTCAATAAACAATCATATGACATACGAGAGATAAGGTGACAAAATGCAACGGGACTGTTATCCGACATTTATATTGGTGGGAATAACAAATTACCAGAGCTGTACAACAAACACGGTTTAATGTTTTCATTTACTTTCGTATCACACAGTCAGCGTCGCTTTGCGACAACACCAACTAATAATGGTCGTTACGAGTTTGCTGTCACTCTCCGAAGTGTAATTTATTCTTCCGCACACCAATACCAGACGGAAATCAGACCAACATAGTCATATGGCAAATCGTACATGAATGTAAACCATATAATGCAATATCACACAACATTTCAAATGTTGGGTTCACACGATATCCGATTTTTTCAAAATAAAAGTGTTGAAAGTAGGTCTTACATTGTCACTGACAAATACCATTTTAAACGGCACAGTAAGAGACATTATAGTCTATCATCCGTCTACTGAACCATTAGCTTATTTTATCACCTGTAAGAAATATACTAAGATTACTGGCCCATTTCAAGCAGTTTTCAATAGTACGATCTGTCCAATTTCGAAATTGGAGGCAGTGACGAAACATTACGTTTAAAACCCACCTACCCACCAAAACCCATCATATTTTAATATAATTAGCGTCATTTTACTTGGCGAAGAGCTTTGATTGATTGATATACATTATTTCAAATATGCCATATTAAGACAAAGAATCATTAGTACTTAATCTTCTACATTGCTTGCAGCTAGAATCAATTGTAAGCTCATAATAAGCATCACTAGTCGCCAGCACGTGTATATATGAATACCCTTGTACAGTTGTGTGGATGTGACCTCAATGACCTATGCCACCGCGCTTCCACCGTCAACCACCAGTGTCACCCCGTTAATCATGTCAGCCTTGTCACTCAACAAGTACAACACGGGGTGGACAACGTCCTTCACTTCTGCAAAGAAAACGCACACAATTAATTCCTTCCTTAGAAATAAGTTGTTTTAGTATAATCACATCGTAATCACGAATTGCTATGTTGAACATTTACGATGTTAGTAATATTAAATAATTAAAATAATATGTTCACACTGGAAACAAATTTTGCCAGCAAATGATATATATGCTAAGAGTAGAAAAATAACAAAATATTAACACACATAGTTCGTTTATGCAAAAACGACGCCAACTCAGCGTATTTATATTTATGCACTTTACAGGGACATCTTCAATCCGTAGATATATTATACATATGCAATTATTCATGCCCACATACACACTTACATGTATATATATATATATATATATATATATATATATATATATATATATATATATATATATATATATATATATATATATACTCAAATATATCTATCTCGTTATGTCCGATAGCTTGAGGGCCATAGGAGCTGCAGAATGATCAATCCTGACACGAAGGTTTTCCACACTTCTCTATCCTAAGCTTTTATAATAAGTGACTGAAGCTGAGCCCAGTCCATTCTTTATTACTGTCGATCCATGACTGTGCTGGTATTCCTCTCTTTCTTGACCCATCAGTTCCTCCTTGTAGGATGGTGTTAGCCAAACTCCTCTTCCATCTGATCACATAACCAAACAACTTATAGGTGTCGTCATATGTTCTTTTTGCAGATAAATCTCTCCATCAGTTCTCGTTTGTACTGTATGAGGAATAGTGACTATGCAAGAACCTACGCATGTAGTTAATCCCACAGGTATTGGTGCGCTCTTCCATCTCTGCGTTGACCGTGCAAGTTTCACATACATAGAAGAAGACTGATGTTATCAATGCTATCAGCAAATTGTTTCTGACTTCCAAAGATCTGTTTTTGTCTCTCTAGAAGGGACTCAGTTGTGCAGTGACTATGTAGCTACGGTATTCCTGAACATTTTATATTTTATCTCATCTGTTATAGTTGCTCCAAGGTATTTGAACAATGTCATCATTTCCTGCACTTCTCCGCCTATAGTTACTGCTAGGTCCTCTTTGATTCCTATCATCATCATTTTGCTTTGTCTGCACTGATTTGTAAGCCAAACACACACACACACACACACACACACACACACACACACACACACACACACACACACACACAAACAAACAAACAAACACAGGTCCCTGCTATTTCGCGTCCCGTTTAGCAGTAGGGCAATGACACAATACTTGAAATGGATTACACACACGAGCATCTACAACCACGTTAGTACAAACAAGGTTTGTGTGAAATTCCTACAACAGTCGAACGACAGAAAACACGCCACTCGCTCTACGCAAGCGGCTTTCGAATTTGACTATATTCACTAACTCGGGGCCGAGAAACAGCAATCTGCGTGAAATCACGCTTTGTTTCAACGGTATGGCGCCGTGGCTAACTTATCCCTGGTAATGTATCTAGCAATGTTCTGATCAACACCAGAGGTCCACTGCACAGCCACACCACATACCTAGAAACCGTCCTAGTGGTATCTTCGCTAGAGCCGCTGGACCTCTGACCGGGTCGTTAATCACGTGGTTCGCCAGGTCTGTCTTTGTAAAGGTAGGGTTAACGCAGTTGACACGAATCTAAAAGCATACCAATGCGTTACCTGTATGTACTTTTGCACGCACCATAACAAATAACGTTAATATTACGCTTAGTTGTCAGACAGTTGACCGCTGACGAAGTACCACATTTCAGTATGACGCGCCATATCTGCGTGGTATTATGAGCATGCGTTACACACACACACACACACACACACACACACACACACACACACACACACACACACACACACACACACACACACACACACTTATTTGTATAATTCATTACCCTTTACGTATTATGTTGAAATTAAACTAAAAATTGAAAATTTGATTTGCATTATGATGTCAGCATCGCTACATCTGCAATATTGATGTAAACAAATCGGTCAGATTAATGAATTACCTGATGAGGACCGAGTTCCAACGCCATGACTCTCATCGTTTGATCAAGTGCCCCTTTAGACGCGCAATACGCTGTAATGGTTGCGGTACCTTTCATTGACGCCAAGGAGGAAACATGAACTATGGCTCCTCCTTTCCCCCTCTCAATCATTCCCTTCGCCACAACCTAGAACAAAAACACTCACATGGTTGAATTTATGAATACATATCGTTGGCAAAGAAAACATAAAAGCAATAAGTGAGTGGTTTTAAATGTTACAAGACAACAAATATTCATTTTGTATGTGCCTCCATCGAAATTTCTGGTGGAGGCTGTCGCCTTGACCCAGAACAGACTACAGGACATTTACTTTTTCCTCAGAAAAAAGTAAATGTCTGTTTTTTTCAAGGCCAGGGATGCTGACCACTTGATGTCAGAGTAAACAAAACCAGCACTCCCTCTCCTGTTTCCCCTAACCATACTGCATCTCTCGAACAACATCGTCATCGTCTTCGTCATCATCATCATCAATAAACTCAGTCAATCCATTCCTCCTCTACTGTGAACTATCTTGACCTATTTACTTTTAATTCTTTGAATTGTACACGACTTCCGATGCGCATCGATCCTAACTCTATACCAACAACGATCGTCAACATGTTAAAGTTGGTTGGTGGAAGAAGAATAACAAGAAGAAGCAGAAGAAGAAGAAATACAGGTAGTTAATATAAAGTACCCTCCATTATTAGTCAGTTACTATAAACACTCAAGTAGACTACAGCACGTATTTTGTTTTGAGAACAAATAGTTACTGTTAATATGTTATGATGTCGTCTTACCTGAGACACGTTTATGGCAGCCTTAGCGTTGACGTCAAATAATCTAAAATGAAACATGAATTATATTTCACATCATCAATAACGTATAATTGGAATTTTAAATCACCAGTCTGACGCACCAGCAATGTCTTGATGGCTAGGAGAGCATTACCTATATGTATCAGAAACGGAAATTTATTATTTGACCATACGGATCAGACTAGTGGTTACTATAATAATAATAATAATAATAATAATAATAATAACACAAGCTTTATTAGCAACTCCATTAAGTTTGATTCACAGTATTCAATAAAATACAATTAATGCATTAATATACCATAGAATGTCAATACATTGACATGTGATAGCGTGTTAATTCTAGTTTATTCTACCCTGTCGTGTTTACTGTCAGTTGTATATTCCCCGTGGTGTAAATGAGTTGCAATGTCTATTCGTTCTGGTTACTGGAATTTGGTACACATTAGCCTGTATAATAATCATATTTGGTATGCCTTTTTTCAGACAGAAGATGGTTTAATATGTGTGTGTCAAATTCAAACTTATCAAAGCACTTGTGCCAAAGATTTTCCCGTCTTACATTTAACAATCATATGTATTATTGTACATATAAGTTATTCTGTTCTCTGCAGTTTGTTGTATTGTGCAAATGTGACACCATACTTGTCCAGACTCTTTACGTCAGTGTCGACAAAAGGCGCTACACATATGATGCCGGCATCGTTGACGAGGAGGTCAATTGGTCCTATTTCTTCAACAGCCTTCCTTGTAGCCGCCCAGTCCGACAAGTCAACACACACAGTGTGCATACTAGGATTCTAAAATGAAACAGACCTACCTATAGTATAGTGTATTGTAAATATGGTCAATATTGTAACGATTATATTCACATGTGTCCGCTTAGATATATACGTGCATACTAAGATGTTCCTGCGTAGTACAATATAATAAGAATATATGACACTAAGACATACACGCACATATATAATAATAATAAACTTTATTTAGACACTAAAATCCAAAGTACAAACTCTGTTCGGTAGTGTTTACACCATTAAATATATATATATATATATATATATATATATATATATATATATATATATATATATATATATATATATATATATATATATATATACATATATATATATATATATATATATATATATATATATCCATTAGACGGTATCCATAAGACGCATCTAGGTTACTTATGACAGTGTTACCTCAGATTTTACTTTGTCCAAGTTGTCCTGTATAATGTCCAGGGCGTACGTCTCTGCGCCTCCCGCGGCCAGGGCTTCAGCGATGCCTCTCCCAATCCCTGTCATGAAATACAGAACAGGTGAGTAAGAAAATAATAATTAATAATTACTTAAATGTAAGTAGTAGATCTGGTGCAAGATATTGTGGGAAAGATACTTACAAAATGAGTTTTCAGTTTCCTGATTCTACTTAGCATTTATTTACAGTGGTCTACTAGTAAATTACTAAACTCATTAAAACAATTCATACAAAATTTTAGCAATTAAGTCGTATGTGAAATAAATTAGATCTCAAATACTGTAGTTAGTTAGCAATATATTTGAGTTGACTGTGAAAGTGAGAACCCAATTGCGTACTGTATGATTGCATATCCAATTTATATTAAATGTTTATTATACAATACACTGTTCAGGCAAACTCTGACGAACTAAGTTATACACTAAAAGATAACGATAAGTAAAATGGCGTGGTGTTCAAGATTAGAGGAATTCTAAAATGTCAATTTTCATGAGATAGCATAACTACAGGTGACGTCGAGCTGCTTGAGGGTATTTTATTTTTGAAATATAGACAACGTTTAGAAACACGTTTGAATGCATACAGAAAAGCTGCGTCACCAACGTGTCGAAATCAAAGCGAACGTAATCCGTATATATCGAACCTGTATCCAGTAAAACCATTTCAGAATAGTGCATCCTTGCGCGCCAGAGGGCGCTACTGATTAAGTCAGTACCAGTCTACAATGTCAATGACCCCGCTAAATCACTCTCCCAAAGTTGCCATGTCGTAACTATTTCCTTTGTCCCTTCTGACTATTTATGTACAAGTGATGCCATGAGCACGTTTGCATGCTACCTTGTCATTCCTGTCCCGACTATATGCCTGGGAATGAGCTACAACACACATACACATAATGCACCGCGTAGAATGTTTTTAACAGGCTAGATAAGAGGGGCATGCCCAATATCATCGCACAATGCCGTCAGCGCGTGCTCAGCTTACTCTCCCGTCTCGCCCACCGTACCTCTGCCGGCGCCTGTCACCAGCGCACGCTTTCCGTCAAAACGAATATCCATCACTTGTTGTGTCCAACGAAATGCGTCCTCAGTCGGACTTCGGGCTTCACGGGGTCTCGACAACCTAGCACTATGGCCCACACACTAAAATAAACTAACGATTGATGTGAGTTGTCTTTTACCACTTGACGGCGCCACAGCCACCAGCGGTAAAGATTAAAACAGCGCAGTTTGGATATAAAACATATTTATTCTCCCAGACGAGTCGGCACAGGTGCATTTGTCGTGCTCGTATGGTGTTTATGTTGACATGAGGGTTGCCGGGCTGAACCAGGGCCGATCAATCTACATTCGTCAAGTTCACCCATTTCGGATATTTTTGTACAAACAATCTTCACGCATTTATTGTAGTTTGTCTCGATGGTTCACAGGCACGTCGATATAGCACATCAGTGTATGTTAGAACAAGTCAAGTCCCCATCTTTTTATAATAATAATAATAATAATTTATTTCTTATGTAGCGCCCCATCTAAATAATTGTTCTGGGGCGCTTTGCAATGATTCTTTCTAATTTAGTTAAATTAATAATAGTAAATAAAACGCTAATCCAATACTACTTTGATAAGATATGCATGTGCTACTAAAGACAATCAGAATATTCTCTTAAAACACTAACATAAATCAGCTTACAACTATAATATATCTTGATGGACCTCCTGGAAAGTCCACTTCGTAGATATCTTCAGTTGATTCTTCATGGACCTACTGGAAATTCCATTTCGTAGCTATCTTCAGTTGATCCTTCATGGACCTACTGGACGGTCCACTTCGTAGCTATCTTCAGTTGATCCTTCATGGACCTCCTGGAAGGTCCACTTCGTAGCTATCTTCAGTTGATCCTTCATGGACCTCGCGGAAGGTCCATTTCGTAGCTAAATTCAGTTGATCCTTCATGGACCTACTGGAAGGTCAACTTCGTAGATATCTTCAGTTGATCCTTGATGGACCTCCTGGAAGGTCCACTTCTTAGTTATCTTCAGTTGATTCTTGATGGACCTACTGGAAAGTCCACTTCGTAGCTATCTTCAGTTGATCCTTCATAGGCCTCCTGGAAGGTCCATTTCGTAGATATCTTCAGTTGATCCTTGGTGGACCTCCTACAAAGTCCACTTCGTATTTATCTTCAGTTGATTCTTGATGGACCTCCTGAAAGGTCCAATTCGTAGCTATCTTCCGTTGATCCTTCATGGACCTCCTGGAAGGTCCATTTCGTAGATATCTTCAGTTGGTCCTTCATGGACCTCCTGAAAGGTCCAATTCGTAGCTATCTTCAGTTGATCCTTTATGGACCTCCTGGAAGGTCCATTTCGTAGATATCTTCAGTTGATCCTTCATGGACCTCCTGGAAGGTCCAATTCGTAGATATCTTCAGTTGATCCTTCATGGACCTACTGGAAAGTCCACTTCGTAGCTTTCTTCAGTTTATCCTTCATGGACCTCCTACAAGGTCCACTTCGTATTTATCTTCAGTTGATTCTTGATGGACCTCCTGGAAGGTCCATTTCTTAGTTATCTTAAGTTGATTCTTGATGGATCTACTGGAAATTCCACTTCGTAGCAATCTTCAGTTGATCCTTCATAGACCTCCTGGAAGGTCCATTTCGTAGATATCTTCAGTTGATTATTGATGGATCTACTGGAAGGTCCACTTCGTAGTTATCTTCAGTTGATCATTGATGGACCTCCTGGAAGGTCCACTTCGTAGTTATCTTCAGTTGATCTTTGATGGACCTTCTGGAAGGTCCACTTCGTAGTTATCTTCAATTGATCATTGATGGACCTCCTGAAAGATCCATTTCGTAGTTATCTTTAGTTGATCATTGACGGACCTCCTGGGAGGCCCGTCAATGATGATGCAACCGCTGACATCCTCGCTTATTTTAGCAGAAGTCCAAAAACGTCTCTTCAGCGAATGATCTCTGAGACAGG
>OZ024866.1:38830850-38843350 GCA_964017155.1 Oasisia sp. SBJ-2009 | reverse complement strand
AAAACGGTTCTGAAGTGCTTACGTGGGACCTTGTGGTCTCCCCGTTGGGCGGGATGTTTACGTGGGACCTTGTGGTCTCCCCGTTGGGCGGGATGTTTACGTGGGACCTTGTGGTCTCCCCGTTGGGCGGGATGTTTACGTGGGACCTGGTGGTCTCTCCGTTGGGCGGGATGTTTACGTGGAACCTCTCGGTCTCTCCGTTGGGCGGGATGTTTACGTGGGACCTTGTGGTCTCTCCGTTGGGCGGGATGTTTACGTGGAACCTCTCGGTCTCTCCGTTGGGCGGGATGCTTACGTGGGACCTTGTGGTCTCCCCGTTGGGCGGGATGTTTACGTGAGACCTCTCGGTACCCCAGTTGGGCGGGATGTTTACGTGGGAATCTCGGTCTCCCCATTGGGCGGGATGTTTACGTGGGACCTCTCGGTCTCTCCGTTGGGCGGGATGTTTACGTGGAACCTTGTGGTCTCCCCGTTGGGCGGGATGTTTACGTGGAACCTTGTGGTCTCCTCGTTGGGCGGGATGTTTACGTGGGAGCTCTCGGTCTCTCCGTTGGGCGGTGTATTTTTGTGTACCTCGCGGTCTTTCGGTTGGGCGAAGTGTTATAGTGGGACCTCCGTTGGGTAAAGTGTTTGCTTGGGACCCAGCAGTGTCCTCGTTCGGCGGGTTGTTTACGTGGGAACTCATAGTCACTCCGTTGGGCAGAGTGTTTACGTGGGACCTCGTGGTGTCTCTGTTGGGCAGAGTGTTTACGTGGGACCTCGTGGTGTCTCCGTTGGGTGGAGTGTTTACGTGGGACCTCGTGGTGTCTCCGTTGGGCAGAGTGTTTACGTGGGACCTCGTGGTGTCTCTGTTGGGCAGAGTGTTTACGTGGGACCTCGTGGTGTCTCCGTTGGGTGGAGTGTTTACGTGGGATCTCGTGGTGTCTCCGTTGGGCAGAGTGTTTACGTGGGATCTCGTGGTGTCTCCGTTGGGTGGAGTGTTTACGTGGGATCTCGTGGTGTCTCTGTTGGGCAGAGTGTTTACGTGGGACCTCGCGGTCTCCCCGATGGGTCGTATATTTACAAAGAACCCCGTGATCTCTCCGTTCAATGGAGTGTATATGTGGGACCTTGTGGTCTTTCAGGTGGATAAAATGTTTTCATGGGACCTCGTGGTCTCTCCGTTCAACGGAATATCTACGTGGGACCTTGTGGTCTTTTAGGTGGATGAAATCTTTACGTGTGACCTCGTGGTCTCTCCATTGGGCGGAATGTTTACGTGAGACCTCGTGGTTTCTCCATTGGGAGGAATGTTTACGTGGGATCATGTGGTCTCTCAGTTGGATTAAATGTTTACGTGGGACGTTGTGGTTTCTCCATTGGGCGGAATGTTTACGATGGATCCTGTGGTCTCTCAGTTGGATGGAATGTTTCAGTGGGACCTCGTGGTCTCTCCATTGGGCGGAGTGTCTGCGTGGGACCTCGCTGTCTCTCCATTGGACGGGGTGTCTGCGTGGGACCTCGTGGTCTCTCCATTGGGCGGAGTGTCTACGCGGGACATCGTGGTCTTTCCGTTAGGCAGACTTCTGCAGATGGTTTCGATCATTCCTCTGAGTGAGCGCTAGCTATGTATTTAACAGCGTCGCACATTCCACTCATACGCCTGTCTACGGATAATACACTACCACGCTACGTGTAGGCAGGCACCTGTACTGTTGCTCCCCTACTGTGATTTATTGTAGCGCATTGTTTGCCGTTGTCTGAAAAAACGCGTCGTAAAGCGACACCAAACTACCTGCACCGCTCCACTGATCATTTCGCAAACGAACGCGTTCACCCGCGCGTCATAAATTGTGCAACGACCGCACTTTACGGCTATAAAGTCAAAGGTTTGAAATCTATCTCACTTACCTTTCGCGAGGAGTTGAATACATGTCACCTGAAACTTCTCTTGCTTTACCAAGTGTAAACCACACCGCGTATCCGCTCGCTGATGTATGAATAGGTGCTCCAACCGTTTGACAGTCCAGAAGCTTTATTTAACGTCGGTTCACATGTGAAGTTCATAACATTAGCTCATCTGTCCGATTGTCCGAAAAACAAGTGTAAGTCAACATGACAAAAAATGTATAAAAAAAAACATACAAACTATTTAAAGTTAAAGTTAAAGCATTAAAATATATAACTTAAAATACGGGTAATAAGAGTAAACTAAAAAGGAAACATGCATGTATACAATAAATACGATGTACACCTGTTCATTAAACTGGCATACATGTTAACTGTTCACCTACCTATACAGCAATTGCGTGACGTTCTACCCCAGTTTCGGATCAGTCTGCGAAACTCGCCGTAGTTTACAGTTTTTCGCAATTCATTTGGCAGGCTGTTCCAGATCCGGGGCCCATCATGCATCAATGATTTAAGGCCATGTTTGGACGTGCTTGCCTTAGGGACGACAGCAGTTTTATCCTTTTGCAGGGAATACTGGAAACATTTAAGCATCATATGATTTTTAATAAAAGTTGGAGCAATATTACTTACGATTTTGAATACTCCACATGCCATTTCTTTCATCCTTTTATAGCACACAATCCGTTCCCTAAGTCTTCTCGAAGTACACTAGTTCTGTTTATTTGAAAACTGTTTCTTGGAAGAATTCAGTCACAATTAATGTACGAATAAAAATGAAGGTAAGTTCTTATACAGCGCAGTATTCAATCATCAGGACTGCTCATATCGCTTTACACTTTACTTCCCTGACAGACCTGTTCAATCAGACATCATTTCAACTTTTCGGGGAAGCATCCAGACATATGCTGCAAATAATGCGCGAAGGCTGTTCGTACACACATCCACCACTGACTATAGCCAGGTACTCATTTATACAGCTGAGTGATCCGGTGCAATGTAAAGTGAAAATTTGCGCAAGGTTTTAACAAGGCAGCATAGGATTCGAACGCGGGTCCTCTTGGTCGACAGTCCGAAGTTCTACCCATGAGCCACTGCGCTCTATTCGGTCGTACACGAACATCCGTACGTGATCATTCACACAACTGAATGGGTCGGAGCACTTTAGATTACAAACATGATTCCAAACGGCAACATAGGATTTGGACGCGAGTTCTCCGGGTAGAGAGTCCGACGTTCCATCCATTGCTCCACAGCGCTCTACAGGGTTAGTTTCACGCAACGTTTATGGGAAGTGTTGCCGTGTGTGTGACAACAACATTACCGATAGACACCAACATTGACAATAGACAACCACATCAATACTTCTACCCAGTGGACTAATATAGATAAATAGACCACAACATGAATATTAATGTCTCCAGCGTGTTTATGTCAATGTTAAAATAGTAATAAAAACAACAATAAGAAAATAATACAATCATAAGCCTGGTGCACCCGCAGCAGCGCAATTTGCATGAACAGAAACATGATTTACATCAATGGACAACTGCGAGATTGTGACAGTAACTCAAGCGCTGGCTCCTTCCTACTTCCATTTCTGCCATACAAATCTGGCCTGAGATTACCCAAGAGAAGGGGCGGGGTAAATGCTACGTTATACACTTTTTGACCCAATGAAACGCCTCCCACAAACAAGCAAAGACAAACTACATTATGGGCTTTGTACATAATACATGTTTCTGGCCATCTCATTAAACATAAATAATCCCTTAGAACAGCCGTTTCATGGAAACATATATTGCGAGAATCACAGTTAAACCACGGAACGTATAGTATCACTGCCACAGTGCTCAGAACATTCGACAATCGCCGGCAAATAAACCAACCACAGACTGGAGGGCGGTTCACTGAACACCTACACCGAACGCGACACACAGCTACTGACATTTACTGCGCAACAGACACACAAGACCTGTGCAAATAAGTTGACACCAAACGGCACCCGGTTGACATTTTAGTAGTAGGGCACACTTAGCAGGTGTCACGTAGGTGTGCAACAAATGGTGAGCAGAGCAGACAGAGGGGCCACAGTTTTCATCGTGGACGCTAGAGAACAAAGGAATGTCTTCATGAACGCTAGAGAGCAAATGAATGTCGTCGTGAACGCTAGAGAACAAAGGAATATATTCGTGAAAGCTAGAGAACAAAGCAAAGTCATCGTGAACGCTAGAGAACAAAGGAACATCATCGTGAACGCTAGAGAACAAAGGAAGATCATCGTGAACGCTAGAGAACAAAGGAAGATCATGGTGAACTTAGAGAACAAACGAAGATCATCGTGAAATTAGAGAACAAAGGAAGATCACCGTGAACTTTAGAGAAACGAAGGAAGGTCACCGTGACCGCTGGAGAACAAAGGAAAATCGTCGACGCGTGTAAACAATACTTTCTGATATGAAACAAAGTTGACAAATTAATCGTTTGTGTAGGTTTTTGTATATTAGGACACAGCAGGTAATGAATGCTGCAACCCATTTCCGACGAAAGAGGAGATGGAGGACAACGATGACCCGTATGACCATGAATATGATGATGATTATATAGATCGCGATGAGTTATACGAACAATACAACAACAACAACCCTGGATGGATATGTTATTATCAATGTTAATTTGATTATACTATGAATGTTTACATTTGGTTATTTTAGCCATAGGCTAGTGTTTCTCTGTTTAGTAACATTAACTATAAATAAACCATTGATTGTCTGTTTGATTGTCAGTTACGCGAAGTGGGGAAGTTAAGTAAATGTCAACAACTTTGAGCCGAAAATGACCTTGATTTTATATATTGACCTCGACCTTTAATCACGACAAAATATCATACGGTTCAAAGTTTTACTTGGATCAAGCTTTATTAGTGTTAATAATACTAATTATGTTAATTAACTAATTAAAAATGTTCCCCAAAGTTGGCGCAGTGGCAACGAAGCTTAAAATCTTCCAGACCCTCGTGTGAATACATATCAATCAAAAAACCTTCAGTAATTACAATTTCTAGGTTTGCTGTCCTGCAACTAGACTAATACTACTGTCTTCACTAGTTATGAATACTCAAAGCGTTGTAACTTTACTCTCTGATTGCAAATGTTTTCTACTAGACGCCATATTGACTTCACTGGGAAGCATTCAGTTACGCCGCAATCAATGTCTGAATACTATTCATACACATATATCAGTCACTGAATATTGTGAGGTGCTCATTCGGTCATTAATTCATCAATCCATTAATTCATTCGTTCGTTCGTTCGTTCGTTCGTTCGTTCGTTCGTTCGTTCGTTCGTTCGTTCGTTCGTTCGTTCGTTCGTTCGTTCGTTCGTTCGTTCGTTCGTTCGTTCGTTCGTTCGTTCGTTCGTTCGTTCGTTCGTTCGTTCGTTCGTTCGTTCGTTCGTTCGTTCGTTCGTTCGTTCGTTCGTTCGTTCGTTCGTTCGTTCGTTCGTTCGTTCGTTCGTTCGTTCGTTCGTTCGTTCGTTCGTTCGTTCGTTCGTTCGTTCGTTCGTTCGTTCGTTCGTTCGTTCGTTCGTTCGTTCGTTCGTTCGTTCGTTCGTTCGTTCGTTCGTTCGTTCGTTCGTTCGTTCGTTCGTTCGTTCGTTCGTTCGTTCGTTCGTTCGTTCGTTCGTTCGTTCGTTCGTTCCTTCGTTCCTTCGTTCCTTCGTTCCTTCGTTCCTTCGTTCTTTCGTTCTTTCGTTCTTTCGTTCTTTCGTTCTTTCGTTCATTCATTCATTCATTCATTCATTCATTCATTCATTCATTCATTCATTCATTCATTCATTCTTTCATTCTTTCGTGTCTTCATTCTTTCACTCCTTCATTTTTTTCATTCTTTCAATCCTTCATTCATTCATTCTTTCATTTCTTCATTCCTTCATTCCTTCATTCCTTCATTCCTTCATTCCTTCATTCCATCAATCTTTCATTCCTTCATTCTTCCATTCCTTCATTCTCTCATTTCTTCATTCTTTCATTCCTTCATTCTTTCATTCTTTCGTTATTTCATTATTCCATTCCTTCATTATTTCATTCCTTCATTCTTTTATTCTTTCTTTCCTTCATTCTTTCATTCCTTCATTCATTCATTCCTTCATTCCTTCATTCCTTCATTATTTCATTCCGTCATTCCGTCATTCTTTCATTCTTTCATTCTTTCATTCCTTCATTCTTTCATTCTTTCATTCTTTCATTCTTCCATTCTTTCATTCTTTCATTCTTTCATTCTTTCATTCTTTCATTCTTTCATTCTTTCATTCTTCCATTCTTTCATTCTTTCTTCCATTCTTTCATTCTTTCATTCTTTCATTCTTTCATTCTTTCATTCTTTCATTCTTTCATTCTTTCATTCTTTCATTCTTTCGTTATTTCATTATTCCATTCCTTCATTATTTCATTCTTTCATTCTTTCATTCTTTCATTCTTTCATTCTTCCATTCTTTCATTCTTTCATTCTTTCATTCTTTCATTCTTTCATTCTTTCATTCTTTCATTCTTTCGTTCTTTCGTTCTTTCATTCTTTCATTCTTTCATTCTTTCATTCTTTCATTCTTTCATTCTTTCATTCTTTCATTCTTTCATTCTTTCATTCTTTCATTATTCCATTCCTTCATTATTTCATTCTTTCATTCTTTCATTCTTTCATTCTTTCATTCTTCCATTCTTTCATTCTTTCATTCTTTCATTCTTTCATTCTTTCATTCTTTCATTCTTTCATTCTTTCATTCTTTCGTTCTTTCGTTCTTTCATTCTTTCATTCTTTCATTCTTTCATTCTTCCATTCTTTCATTCTTTCATTCTTTCATTCTTTCATTCTTTCATTCTTTCATTCTTTCATTCTTTCATTCTTTCGTTCTTTCGTTCTTTCATTCTTTCATTCTTTCATTCTTTCATTCTTTCATTCTTTCATTCTTTCATTCTTTCATTCTTTCATTCTTTCATTCTTTCATTATTCCATTCCTTCATTATTTCATTCTTTCATTCTTTCATTCTTTCATTCTTTCATTCTTCCATTCTTTCATTCTTTCATTCTTTCATTCTTTCATTCTTTCATTCTTTCATTCTTTCATTCTTTCATTCTTTCATTCTTTCATTCTTTCATTCTTCCATTCTTTCATTCTTTCATTCTTTCATTCTTTCATTCTTCCATTCTTTCATTCTTTCATTCTTTCATTCTTTCATTCTTTCATTCTTTCATTCTTTCATTCTTTCATTCTTTCAATCTTTCATTCTTTCATTCTTTCATTCTTTCATTCTTTCATTCTTTCATTCTTTCATTCTTTCATTCTTTCATTCTTTCATTCTTTCATTCTTTCATTCTTTCAATCTTTCATTCTTTCATTCTTTCATTCTTTCATTATTTCATTCTTTCATTCTTTCATTCTTTCATTCTTCCATTCTTTCATTCTTTCATTCTTTCATTCTTTCATTCTTTCATTCTTTCATTCTTTCATTCTTTCATTCTTTCATTCTTTCATTCTTTCATTCTTTCATTCTTTCATTCTTTCATTCTTCCATTCTTTCATTCTTTCATTCTTTCATTCTTTCATTCTTTCATTCTTTCATTCTTTCATTCTTTCATTCTTTCATTCTTTCATTCTTTCATTCTTTCATTCTTTCATTCTTTCATTCTTTCATTCTTTCATTCTTTCATTATTCCATTCTTTCATTCTTTCATTCTTTCATTCTTCCATTCTTTCATTCTTTCATTCTTTCATTCTTTCATTATTCCATTCTTTCATTCTTTCATTCTTTCATTCTTTCATTCTTCCATTCTTTCATTCTTTCATTCTTTCATTCTTTCATTCTTTCATTCTTTCATTCTTTCATTCTTTCATTCTTTCATTCTTTCATTCTTTCATTCTTTCATTCTTTCATTCTTTCATTCTTTCTTTCTTCCATTCTTTCATTCTTCCATTCTTTCATTCCTTCATTCTTTCATTCTTTCATTCTTTCATTCTTTCATTCTTCCATTCTTTCATTCTTTCATTCTTTCATTCTTTCATTCTTTCATTCTTTCATTCTTTCATTCTTTCATTCTTTCATTCTTTCATTCTTTCATTCTTCCATTCTTTCATTCTTTCATTCTTTCATTCTTTCATTCTTTCATTCTTTCATTCTTTCATTCTTTCATTCTTTCATTCTTTCATTCTTTCATTCTTTCATTCTTTCATTCTTTCATTCTTTCATTCTTTCATTCTTTCATTCTTCCATTCTTTCATTCTTTCATTCTTTCATTCTTTCATTCTTTCATTCTTTCATTCTTTCATTCTTTCATTCTTTCATTCTTTCATTCTTTCATTCTTTCATTCTTTCATTCTTTCATTCTTTCATTCTTTCATTCTTTCATTATTCCATTCTTTCATTCTTTCATTCTTTCATTCTTCCATTCTTTCATTCTTTCATTCTTTCATTCTTTCATTATTCCATTCTTTCATTCTTTCATTCGTTCATTCGTTCATTCTTTCATTCTTTCATTCTTTCATTCGTTCATTCTTTCATTCTTTCATTCTTTCATTCTTTCATTCTTTCATTCGTTCATTCTTTCATTCGTTCATTCTTTCATTCTTTCATTCTTTCATTCTTTCATTCTTCCATTCTTTCATTCTTTCATTCTTTCATTCTTTCATTCTTTCTTTCTTCCATTCTTTCATTCTTCCATTCTTTCATTCCTTCATTCTTTCATTCTTTCATTCTTTCATTCTTCCATTCTTTCATTCTTTCATTCTTTCATTCTTTCATTCTTTCATTCTTTCATTCTTTCATTCTTTCATTCTTTCATTCTTCCATTCTTTCATTCTTTCATTCTTTCATTCTTTCATTCTTCCATTCTTTCATTCTTTCATTCTTCCATTCTTTCATTCTTTCATTCTTTCATTCTTTCATTCTTTCATTCTTTCATTCTTTCATTCTTTCATTCTTTCATTCTTTCATTCTTTCATTCTTCCATTCTTTCATTCTTTCATTCTTTCATTCTTTCATTCTTCCATTCTTTCATTCTTTCATTCTTTCATTCTTCCATTCTTTCATTCTTTCATTCTTCCATTCTTTCATTCTTTCATTCTTTCATTCCTTCATTCTTTCATTCTTTCATTCCTTCATTCTTTCATTCTTTCATTCTTTCATTCTTTCATTCTTTCATTATTCCATTCTTTCATTCTTTCATTCTTTCATTCTTTCATTATTCCATTCTTTCATTCTTTCATTCTTTCATTCTTTCATTCTTCCATTCTTTCATTCTTTCATTCTTTCATTCTTTCATTCTTTCATTCTTTCATTCTTTCATTCTTTCATTCTTTCATTCTTTCATTCTTTCTTTCTTCCATTCTTTCATTCTTCCATTCTTTCATTCCTTCATTCTTTCATTCTTTCATTCTTTCATTCTTCCATTCTTTCATTCTTTCATTCTTTCATTCTTTCATTCTTTCATTCTTTCATTCTTTCATTCTTTCATTCTTTCATTCTTCCATTCTTTCATTCTTTCATTCTTTCATTCTTTCATTCTTCCATTCTTTCATTCTTTCATTCTTCCATTCTTTCATTCTTTCATTCTTTCATTCTTTCATTCTTTCATTCTTTCATTCTTTCATTCTTTCATTCTTTCATTCTTTCATTCTTTCATTCTTCCATTCTTTCATTCTTTCATTCTTTCATTCTTTCATTCTTCCATTCTTTCATTCTTTCATTCTTTCATTCTTCCATTCTTTCATTCTTTCATTCTTCCATTCTTTCATTCTTTCATTCTTTCGTTATTTCATTATTCCATTCCTTCATTATTTCATTCTTTCATTCTTTCATTCTTTCACTCTTTCATTCTTTCATTCTTTCATTCTTTCATTCTTTCATTCTTTCATTCTTTCATTCTTTCATTCTTTCATTCTTTCATTCTTTCATTCTTTCATTCTTTCTTTCTTCCATTCTTTCATTCTTCCATTCTTTCATTCCTTCATTCTTTCATTCTTTCATTCTTTCATTCTTTCATTCTTTCATTCTTTCATTCTTTCATTCTTTCATTCTTTCATTCTTTCATTCTTTCATTCTTTCATTCTTTCATTCTTTCATTCTTTCATTCTTTCATTCTTTCATTCTTTCATTCTTTCATTCTTTCATTCTTTCATTCTTTCATTCTTTCATTCTTCCATTCTTTCATTCTTTCATTCTTTCATTCTTTCATTCTTCCATTCTTTCATTCTTTCATTCTTCCATTCTTTCATTCTTTCATTCTTTCATTCTTTCATTCTTTCATTCTTTCATTCTTTCATTCTTTCATTCTTTCATTCTTTCATTCTTTCATTCTTTCATTCTTTCATTCTTCCATTCTTTCATTCTTTCATTCTTTCATTCTTTCATTCTTCCATTCTTTCATTCTTTCATTCTTTCATTCTTCCATTCTTTCATTCTTTCATTCTTCCATTCTTTCATTCTTTCATTCTTTCATTCTTTCATTCTTTCTTTCTTTCTTTCATTCTTTCATTCATTCATTCATTCATTCATTCATTCATTCATTCATTCATTCATTCATTCATTCTTTCATTCCTTCATTCTTTCATTCCTTCATTCCTTCATTCCTTCATTCCTTCATTCCTTCATTCCTTCATTCCTTCATTCCTCCATTCCTTCATTCCTTCTCATTACAACCATTACACTGGCGCAACGCTAAGTGACATCAGTTGTACCAGGTTATAAACAGGAATTCCTCGATTGATAGTCCGACGCTCTAACCTCTATTCAACAGCTCACCATTATTTGCACAATAGTTGTCTACGTGTTGGTGTTGACGGTTCGTTTTTCAGCGAGTCGTCGCTGTAGCTGCGCTGCTGGGGTTGGTGTTTCTACGTGTCAACGGTACGGGCAACATATCAAGTGAAGTGTTTAGAAGTAGGGCACTCAGTGTTCGTTGTTAATGGAAAAGCTGTTATTGGGACTCGTGGCGTGATTCTATTATTGTTGCTGCTTTTGTGTTCTTTCGTGTGTGCGTGTGCGTGTGCGTGTGCGTGTGCGTGTGCGTGTGCGTGTGCGTGTGCGTGTGCGTGTGCGTGTGCGTGTGCGTGTGCGTGTGCGTGTGCGTGTGCGTGTGCGTGTGCGTGTGCGTGTGCGTGTGCGTGTGCGTGTGCGTGTGCGTGTGCGTTTGCGTGTGCGTGTGCGTGTGCGTGTGCGTGTGCGTGTGCGTGTGCGTGTGCGTGTGCGTGTGCGTGTGCGTGTGCGTGTGCGTGTGCGTGTGCGTGTGCGTGTGCGTGTGCGTGTGCGTGTGCGTGTGCGTGTGCGTGTGCGTGTGCGTGTGCGTGTGCGTGTGCGTGTGCGTGTGCGTGTGCGTGTGCGTGTGCGTGTGCGTGTGCGTGTGCGTGTGCGTGTGCGTGTGCGTGTGCGTGTGCGTGTGCGTGTGCGTGTGCGTGTGCGTGTGCGTGTGGGTGTGCGTGTGCGTGTGCGTGCGCGTGCGCGTGCGCGAGCGCGAGCGCGTTCGCGTGCGGGTGAGGGTGTGGGTGTGGGTGTGGGTGTGGGTGTGGGTGTGGGTGTGGGTGTGGGTGTGGGTGTGTGTGTGTGTGTGTGTGTGTGTGTGTGTGTGTGTGTGTGTGTGTGTGTGTGTGTGTGTGTGTGTGTGTGTGTGTGTGTGAGAGAGAGAGAGAGAGAGAAAGAGTGTGTGTGTGCGTGTGTGCTTGCATGCGTGCACGAGCCTGTTTGATGTATTTTCGTGTTGTGTATGTTCCTCGATTCAACACCCACTACTAACATAACTAGGGCCTTTTCTACAGTTGCACTAACTCTATGGAACACGCTTGCTTTTAATGTTAGATCCCTAGAAACTATTACAATTTCCACAGTGTGTGTCTGTGACTGTATTCATTCAAGCATAGCTTTTTTTGAGTGTTCGATACAACGTGAAATTTTTGTGAAGTCTAGCCAGGACCCACGGTATGTGAAAACCTCACTCTAGTAATATCAGATTCCAAGTTTTACACGGGAGCTTGTGAATGCTTGTGAATGCAGGTGGTCTATCGTGTCTTGGAATAGTTAATCAAGTCCCAAGTTCTAAATTTGCAACTTGTTCTTCCAGCAGTAATTCAGTGGAACATCATGTATATCTTACAATGATCTAGAAAATGACCAAACATTATTCATCGAGTGTGTCTAAAATCGTCGTCGGGGTCTTTCGGTGGGTATAACTTTACTGAGTAGTTAATTCATACTACATCTTGCTGCAGAGGCGTGTTTTTCGATTTTAGCAGCAGGCTATGGAAAGGCCTGCTCACAAACGCCTGAATGTTCACTGCCAAACAGTGAGTGTGTAAAAGAGTTTCAAAAGTGCAAGCTTGGCCGTTGTCGGTGTAGTGTCACACACGTCTACGACAGTGACACCAAGCAGTGTCTGCCAGGTAGGTTATTTAACTTACATATGTACATACGTACGTACGTACGTACGTACATACGTACGTACATACATACATACATACGTACCTACGTACATAAGTACATACGTATATAAGTACATACGTACATACGTACATTCTTACATATGTACATACATACATACGTACATACGTACATACGAACATGTTATCATG
>OZ024866.1:38805850-38823350 GCA_964017155.1 Oasisia sp. SBJ-2009 | reverse complement strand
TTAGTATGATAGTTTTTATGATAGATAAGCTATGTTATTATTTTTTTAATCATATACTTTTTATTTTATGTTTTATTTTAGCATACTTAGGAATATTAAGTAATGTAACGACTGTGCTATTTTATTTTACTGTTTCATGTATAGACTTATATTTATAATGTTTATAATATATATATATATATATATATATATATATATATATATATATATATATATGCATGTGTATATTATATATATATATATATATATATGTATATATATATATGTGTGTGTATATATTTATTTATTTTAATAATACTTCAACATCTATATATATATATATATATATATATAAATATATATATATATATATATATATATATATATATATATATATATATATATATATATATACATATACATATACATATATATTTTAATAATAATTTATCATAACATTTTAACTACTATTTGTACATTTATGTATAGCGCCTGAGAGCAATACTATTGATTCGGGCGCTATTCAAATAAATTGTATTATGATTAGTATACGTTGTATTTGCGCCAGCGGCGACGGGTCTACGTGAGGGCGAGGCGTGCACGAGAGACACGCTCAAGATCTGCGACAGTCGTCTCATCTGCGACCGCTGTCCGGAGTCTGATTCGACGAGTGGGAGTTACAGGTGTCTGAAGCCGATAACGGCATCGTCGACTGGTAACAAACGTCTACTGAAGACACATTTGTTTCGTATTGCTTATTAGTATAATTCGAAATGAACATTATTATTTTTACTTGATTATTTGGTAATATTATCAATGGATAATTATACACTTATTGGCATTATTGTTACTTAATTATTATTATTATTATTATTATTATTATTATTATTATTATTATTATTATTATTATTATTATTATTATTATTATTATTATTATTATTATTATTATTATTATTATTATTATTATTATTATTATTATTATTATTATTATTATTATTATTATTATTATTATTATTATTATTATTAACATATACTCAATTATTTATTACTAATAATAATTATACATAATAAATTATACTGTCATTTATCAGTATCATTGTGATGTAATTATACACTAGACGATTATTCTGTATTTGTTTAACTAATACGTAATTTATTTATTTATTAAAAAGTGCTACGCTATTTAATACCGTACTAATTTTATTTATTTATATACGTATACATATCATTTTTACATTTATTTTAAAGCACTAGTATTTGTCTTATTGTATACATATATTTTTTATTTCTTTTAAATTGTAATATGTTGTGAAGCGCCACGAACGATTATGGATGTGGCGCTATAACAAATAAATATATTATTATTATTAAGGTAGGTTGTACTATAGTGCGGTATTTAGCCAGGACTGTTCAGTACGCCTTGAACTTCACGCTCTGGCAGATTTGTGCAATCGAGCACGATCTGGGCGACGAAGGGACGTTTTCAGACACGTTGTAATTAACATTATTCGTAATATCCACTACTGCCAGGTATTCATTCATACAGCTGAATCAACTGGTGCAACGCCGAGACAATAAACTTGCCCGAAGTTCGGCGTCACATTGTGCTACTATAAACCAGTTCACCGAGCATGCCTTATCGTAACGTGCTTTTGCCCGAAGTTCGGCCTCACCTCTTGCTACTATAAACCAGTTCACTGAGCATGCCTTATCGTAACGTGCTTTTGTCCGAAGTTCGGCCTTACCTCTTGCTACTATAAACCAGTTCACTGAGCATGGCTTACCGTAACGTGCTTTTGCCCGAAGTTCGGCCTCACCTCTTGCTACTATAAACCAATTCACTGAGCATGCCTTACCGTAACGTGTTTTTGCCCGAAGTTCGGCCTCACGTCGTGCTACTATAAACCAGTTCACTGAGCATGCCTTGCCGCAGCGTGTTTTTGCCCGAAGTTCGGCCTCACGTCGTGCTACTATAAACCAGTTCACTGAGCATGCCTTGCCACAACGGGTTTTGGACGAAAGTCGTTATAACGTAGTGATGTCATTTCCGAAACAAACATATCTTATCTGCTGACATAACACATGAGTGAGTTACAGTGCGATATAATTATGGAACTTGGTCAGTTGTTACCTGAACTGCTACATTCGTGTTTCAGGCAGTCGGCCGTATCGCGCCAGCGTGTTCTCCGCGGCAATAGCAGTGACGTTGACCCTGTCCGTCTCTCTCTTCTAGTGCCAGCCGTAACTAGGCAGAAACCCACAGGTGTTCACAGGAACAGTGTGGGGACGGCGCAACCAGTGTGATTGTGAACATTTGTAGATATAATTACCAGCATCCAGTGTTAGCCAGCGTTTGTCACTGTGTACACTTGTAGATATGACTAGCAGCCTCCAGTGTTAGCCAGTGGGTGTCGTTGTGAACACTTGTACACTCTTAGAAAAGTACCGTAAATTTTACGGTAGAATGCATGGCAGCACCGCTGCCAGCCAAGTACCGTAACATTTACGGTACATGGTTTACGGTGTACCGTATTTTTAACGGAATAATACCGTTTAATTTACGGTACATGGTTTACGGTGTACCGTATTTTTAACGGAATAATACCGTTTAATTTATGGTACATGGTTTACGGTGTACCGTATTTTTACGGAATAATACTGTATAATTTACGGCAATATATTTACGGTGTACCGTATTTTTTACGGAATAATACTGTATAATTTACGGCATAACAGTTACGGTGTACCGTATTTTTTACGGAATAATACTGTAGAATTTACGGTACCATTTTTACGGTATACCGTATTTTTTTTTACAAATTATGTAATAATAGACAGATCAAAGTTTGGACTATATTAAGAATACGTTGTAGCTGGACTGTACGAATATACCAGCAGTGGCATAAAGAGAGGTGGGTCAGGAACCTTAGCTCATTCACTACAGGGAGACATAGTGATTGGTGACACATAATTTTATTAATGGTTCCAACAGAGCAAATACATGATGTGATAGCTCAACAAATAACACAAACAACAACAATACTACACACGAAAATCGATAATTAAACGATTAGAAAGTAGCAAATATTGATAAGTTAGCAGTCCCACAACATACACTTATATCATCATAACAATTGTAATAGGTAAATTTCATGCAGACCTGGCGTACATGCATCGATCTGAAATCCACATTTTATTCGGAAATGTCTAGAGACATTATACACAGTGGCAAAGCATACTGCATAGCTATAGTAAATGCATTGAAAGAAAAATATATACAGATGTACATTACAATCTAAAACCTCCATGCAAAACATATATATTTTATATGCAATGTGGACATTTACTGCTTTGTTAATTTGTACTGCACGGGTCAGGCCACTGACTAGACCAAGGATGTTGCTTCTAGTCGTGCTGGCCTTCGCTTGTCGATCCCGTTGCACTTTGCTGCCAGACTCTGGGTTCATGTGCATGACGCATCTGCAACATATTGCAAATCATGAATTTGTTGTTATATAAAGCCTAAGGGTTTATACTAATATTGGCATATGCAGCCTCATACACATGTCTATCACATTTGCTCTTTAGATATATTGCTACACAATAAATTGTTCTTTTCAAGTATCGGTTCATTGAGGTCAAGTAAATTAGTTCAACCCAACTCAACAAAACTGTTGACAACACCACCCAAATGACACACTTTCAGCAGAATAAACACTATCGTGTCGGTACAAAGTCAAACAATAAAAAAGGAATAATGTGTATTTCAGATTTAAGGGATTGAATCAGAAATATAATGCTTGTTCTTTAAAGAAATTTATTGTAAACATATTACTGAATAAAATGAAACACAAATGTACAAAATCAGTGACTTGTAGTATAGCAAAATCCTACACTACAATTTTTGAGCTGAGAAAAGCATATTTCAAAAGGTCAGATGAGGCAGGCTCCACACAGATTCGGCTAACAAAGTGAATAGTCTGCTAACTGAGGGCTAAAGTCGAAGTCAGAACAGCGGGATACCAGCTTGGCCAGTCAGACCTTATCTTATTGGCATTAGTTGGGGACCAGATTTGTTTGCACAAGCCCGCAATTAACTTTAAGCCTTTGTTTGAGAGGGAGCTTGACCTAATTGGCAAACCCCTCTCTCTGTGTGCACTGCCCACAGAACCATGCAGTGCTAACCCATGTCTGTAACTAGGTCACTTGTACAGTGTTTTTGCCTGTGGAATTGCACTTCCCTCAAAACTGCGCTACCATTTTATAACCTAAATACGGCTGATCAGGATAACATTATAATTAACTACATGAGGTATCACATCTTTTATGACAACGCATGTAGTATATATTACGTACAAAACCGATGTATGTTCGGAATCGATCGATATACAAACCACGTGCTCTTGCGATCTTTTGCAATGCGGTGTTGCAATTTATTTATTTTCTTCGCTATGTTGCAAAACAAAAAGCATGTAAAAATGCCAACATGAAACTAACTGCCGTACTTCACTGTAACAAATGGACGAAGTACGAGTAAAACGACCATTGCGAATTAAAGATTTCGAGGACTGAAACAAACAAAGCTTACTACACATGCACATACCTGTCCAGCTTAAAACAGTCTAAAGTACCCAAACTATAATGATTACAGAGAACATGTTTCAATTATGAGTGTCCGGTGTATATGAGTAAACAAACCAGTGAACCTAGTAAAATGGATGGTTTACTTACCAGCAGATATTTATCGATGACTTGGCAGTTCTTTGTGGCGTGACTTCCTTCGTATGCAAGTTCAACGCGTCAGTACGTCTCGCCACTCGCATGGCATGCTGGTATTGCATTAAGTCAGCTTTATAAATATTTGGTGTTGTGAAATAATTTTGGTAATAGACCTAGGTTAAACACTCAGGATCGATCGACTGGTCCAATATTCTTAATTAATAACATCTATAGAACTATCTTACAATTAAGTTTGAGCTTACTACAGCTGATAATTAAAGGAACACACTTTTCTCGAGGAAACTTCGGACTATATTGTTATGTCTGACCGGGATAATACTTCACAAACGGTATAAACACACATACGCACACGCACACGCACACGCACACGCACACGCACACGCACACGCACACGCACACGCACACGCACACGCACACGCACACGCACACGCACACGCACACGCACACGCACACGCACACGCACACGCACACACACACACACACACACACACACACACACACACATATTTCAGTACATCTAACCCCGTTTATGCCACATCGAATATATGAACATTTGTATTTGATAACATCAAGTTTTGACGACCTTAATGAACCTAAAATTAGTTGTACTTGGTTGTCGACGTGATTTCAACGTTTTGATAATGTCGCGTTTCGATATATTTACAACATCGACGACACGTTGTTTAGACGTCGGATTTGTTTATCGGTGATATCAACTTCCTGACAACATGAAGTTCGGACGTCCTTAAAAGATACAATGTTCTGCAGACATGCATATATACGCAACCTGTATATCGAATCTAGTTTAAAATGGCTACTATTACATACCGTGCTCTGTCTAATATGTTTAAAATGGCTACTATTACATACCTTGCTCTGTTTAAAACAACTTATTAGTTAGTCTGCTGCTTATTTCTGGTCCCCCTGAACACGAAGCTGGTGCTTTGTCTGTAGTCATCCGAAAAAATATTAAAAACATATTTGTTTGAATTGGTTTTCAACCCTAAATTAAAGACGGCCCTGGGCTGCATTGATGATCTTTCCAATAAAGATTACGTCTAATGATCTTGTTTGTCTTAGCTTGACACATTTTGAAGGATGTAGACGCTATAGAAATTTTATTATTATTACTAACAATAATTGTTGTTTTGCTTAGACTTCAGAGCAGATAAAAAACTGTAAACTGGGTGTGGCTAAATGTAATATAGACAATAACAAAAACTAATTAAAAACAAAACAAAAAAGTACACTCAAATGAGTCAATATATTATGCGCAAGAATCGGACTGATAACTATTAAAAAGTATTATTTTGCCGCTAAAATGCATCGTTTTGTCAATTAGATTGTGTCGTTCAATGGATAGCGATGATACAAAATGTCTTCCGATTGGGGAAGTTCTGTGTCCGAATCCCGTACATTAGTTATATAATCATTCAGGACGACAGACTTGCGGAAAATTATCGGGACAGTCTTCAGAGACACACTGTCTTTTCTCGGCAAAATCACGCAGCTTGGCGAGAATTGATTAAACTAGATTACCCCGGCAGTAGCGCCACCTACAATATCATGTAATCATTTTCGCGCATGCGCTGAAATGTAGCAATAGTGGTTTTACTCGCAGCCGCTAGATGTCGTACATGTTTTACAGTGATTATACCGTAATTCCATTTTACGGTGCATACCGTAATTTATTTACGGTAGATTCCCGTAAATTATACGGTAATTTCTAACAGTGTAGATATGACTAGCAGCATCCAGTGTTAGCCAGTGGGTGTCGTTGTGAACACTTGTATATATGACTAGCTGCTCCAGTGTTAGCCAACGTTTGTTGTGAACACTTGTAGACATCACAAGCATTATCGAGTTTTAGCCAGTGTTTGACATTGTTTACACTTGTAGATATCGCAAGCATCATCCAATGTTAGCCAGTGTTTGACATTGTTTACACTTGTAGATATCGCAAGCATCATCCAATGTTAGTCGCTGTTTGACATTGTGTACACTTGTAGATATCAAAAGCATCATCCAATGTTAGTCACTGTTTGACATTGTGTACACTTGTAGATATCACAAGCATCATCCAGTGTTAGTCAGTGTTTGACATTGTGAACAACATGTGTGTGCTTGTGTACAACGCGAATTATTATAGCGTAATGGATGTTTTGATACACGGTTTTAAGGCTTAGATAAGCCGTCGAAGAGTGAAATATTTAGCATCAATAGCCAACACTCACCCAATGTCGAAACATATCAACCTTGAAATTATTATTGAATCATATGATACTTCTCGTTCGTGCATCTTCATTAAAACAGACGTCTAAAAACAATTGTGTAAACGCTATTTTGTGTACGTTTCCTCCACAGCTGCGTATAAAGTAAACATAACATATAAGATAGCCTTGTTTTTGTTAAGCAGTGTAGTATTGTTATTGTAAATAACAAAAGTGAAGCCACAGTCACTCACATTTATGTTAAGATATTGGTTCAGTTAAATATAGACGTTTGAGCGAATAGAGAAAATATTAGGTGGAAGAATATTATCAATGATGTTGTGTACCTTGTTGGATTTGGATCAAGTATTTGTATTGTGTGTATATTGCCTACGTCATATAGCACCAAAGCTGTGATTTTGGTAGAGATGCACCCCACATAGACATATGTTTCTATGTCCTGATAAAATACAATCTTAATCTTGATATATTGCTAAAAGTTAAATACACACATTACAAAAACACAGACAAACGCGCGCGCACACACACACATGCACGCGCACACGCATACACGCACACGCATAACAAACAGACGTCTAAAAACAATTGTGTCAACGCTATTTTGTGTACGTTCCCTTCACAGCTGCTTATAAAGTTAACATAACATATAAGATAGCCTTGTTTTTGTTAAGCCACTACAATAACATTGCTGCGATCAATGTAGAAAATGCATGTATTTTATTTACTGCATTGTTTTTCTTCTATACTGCTTTGTATGTGTACCAAAGGGTGGCATTTCTATCACACTTGTTGCTTAGCAAACTATCTAGTCACTCAAATTTATGATAAGACATTGGTTCCGTAAAATATAGACGCTTAGGCGAGTAGAGAAAGTATTACGTTGCAGAATAATATCAATGATAGTGTATATCTTGTTGGAATTGGGATCAAGTATTTGTATTGTGTGTATATTGCCTATGTCATATGGCATCAATGTTGTGATTTTGGTAGAGATGCACACCACACAGACAGCCATTCGTTTTGATGTCCTGATAAAATACCATCTTAAGCTGTTTTAGATTATTGCTAAAATAAACTACACACAATTAAAAAAACACAGAGAGACACACACACACACGCGCGCACACGCACGTACGCACACACGCACACACACGCGCGCACACACACACACACACACAGGAAGGAGCATACTGTGGTATATTGTAGTATCTATCGGACTGTGGAATTTCTATGATCTCTCCAGCGAAATGCGAGTGGGCAGCTAACATTATGGTAAATATGAAGTTACGTCGGCGCTACCGCGAAAAGTTTTCAACAGTAGAATTCCCCTTCTTCGGTTGCCGGTACAGGCGAGATGGAACTGTGACACTGACATTTTTACAGCACCGCAACCCATAGCCTCGGTTACCCAGGCTCCGTGAGGTGGCAGCACTTTCAAGCCCCTCACACCCGCCTGTGAAAAATATGGGTCAGCATTTTCGAGCCACCAGGACAGCCTTACCCGAAATTAGGGTAGAGATGCTGATTGGCTCTCAAGCCAACTTTGAAATAAAAATTAAAATAACGATATACTTTTACTAGATAATGATATCATATGAAAAGTATTCAACACTGAACTTACATTAACACAAAAGTAAGTAAAAATTCAATTGTACAGTTGTTTATAAAATAAAAATTACGGCAGGCTTAACCAGTATCCGTAAGGTGCCAGCATTGTCTAGCCCCACATAGCATACAAATTAAATAAGAATACCTTTTTATCAAATAATGTTGTATTATAAAAACAATTAAAAATTAATTAAACTTATATTAACACAAAATAAATAGAAATTTGCAGTTAAAAAATATATATAAATTACGGCAGTGTCCGTGAGGTGGCAGCATTGTATAGATCACGCGGATAAATATTCAAAAGCCGGGAGACCTACCAGACTGTCTTCTCGGCGTAGTTCCGCAGCCGACCAACAGTCGGTTAAGCGAGACCTTTGTTGCTACGAAGTCTAGTTCCTAAAACGTACCATTGGCATTTTCCATAGGCGACCATTATAGCGTTTCCTTCATTTCCTACGAATCTTGAAGAGATCTGTTATAGACATTTTCACAGCATATTTACCTTCTATAGACAGAGGTTCAGTGAAATATTCGTGAAATGTTAAAACCTCAGGCTCCCACAAACTTCTTTCAAACCTTACACCCCTCCATTTCTGCTTGAACCACCCTCGGATTGCCACTGATTACAAACCCAAGAAAAAATGACAACTGTATTAATACGCAGAAATACACCGACTGGCAGCTGTCATGTCATAATTTGACAGCTCTGATGCCACGCTGCACAAAAACATAATTTCAACTCACTCAGTACATAATATTATGTGCTCACAGAAATTCAGACAACCTGCATAATGATGTTTTTATATGGTACTCTTCGGTCATGGTGGACGAACAATTTAGTGTGGTCTTACGTCATCTGTTATTGCTGCACACTTCTTATCAACATCGCCATTTTGGTCCGTGTATCCTGGTGACCCCCCCCCCATATGTCATATTATACACATTTGACCGATTCACGTGGTGTACAACTTGATATGAACCCATTGGCAAAGGTGCTATGCATAAATTACGGCCTATCAATATTGGTTTTATTATAATTATATTAATTACATTACTCTATAGCTAGCCATTTAAATACTATTATGCTGAATCAACTGGTGCAACGCCGAGACAATAAACTTGCCCGAAGTTCGGCGTCACATTGTGCTACTATAAACCAGTTCACTGAGCATGCCTTACCGTAACGTGCTTTTGCCCGAAGTTCGGCCTCACCTCTTGATACTATGAACCAGTTCACTGAGCATGCCTTACCGTAACGTGCTTTGGCCCGAAGTTCGGCCTCACCTCCTGCTACTATGAACCAGTTCACTGAGCATGCCTTACCGTAACGTGCTTTTGCCCGAAGTTCGGCCTCACCTCTTGCTACTATAAACCAGTTCACTGAGCATGCCTTACCATAACGTGTTTTTGCCCGAAGTTCGGCCTCACCTCTTGCTACTATATAGTATACTATTATAGATATACACTTGTAATAGCACCCCGGGAATTGTATGCATAGAACGTACTAGCAACGTGTCAGCCAAAAACGGGTTTCTGTGAAGAAAAAACTTATCTCTCAGGGACCTGTTTGGGCAGTACTCCAAGACCGCCGATAGATCGTCATTTTGAATACAATTCACTCAAGTTCTTGGAATAAAACATTGCATATGTCAGCGAAAGCACAGTGGGCTGATATATATCCGAATTTTTGTTTGTTTCTCTACTGCCCACAAATGGAAATGTACAGAAATTCTGAATGCAGTGGTAATATTTGAGGAAAAGTGTGAAAATTGTACATTTTAGCTCACCTGTTTGGATTTCCGATCATCAATCAGTAATGTTCCATTAATGGTGATTGCTACGTGACATCATCAATTTTACTCAATAATACAGTAACACGAAGCGGGTGCGTATCCCGGAATGCTTACTACTGCGCCGCGAAGGTTTTTCTTAAAGGACATAAAAACGCAACGGTTTCGCGTCATATACCTAATAGAGTTTATACAAAGTAACAATTGCCACATATACTCAATTTTTTAACGTCAGCGGTTTACTCAGAATGTGACTTGAAAGTCTAAAATTCTAACGAAATCCACGATGGTCTAGACGCCGCCATAGGGGAAGGGTTAACTTGGTTTGGCCATTCAGCGCGCGTCATTCTATGTCTCTGCTGAAGCCGGTCAGCTTCCTGCGACGTTGTTATGGGTCAACAACTTCAGTTCGTTCAGTTGGCGTGACATCTAGCAGCTGCTTATAGACGTGTATCTAAATCTGTGGTTAAATCTATGGTAAACCTTAGTAATTATGCCTTACTGTTCAGCATACGGTTGCAATAATAGTTGAAACAACCGGTAGTATTGAAGCAATGTATTCACGTTTGCGGGCGTACTGTTTGGAATCCCTCCAGTCCAAATACAGTTCACTTTGCTCGGTCCATTTTGAGGAGAAACGCTTTGAAGTAGACATGTATCATCAGTTGATAGGATGATTTCAGCGATAACAATAATAGACAACTTTATATTTACCGTCATCAGCATGTTACGCGCGTTGCCGAGTTGCAGCCATTTCATGACAACAGCCAAACCCTATGCAGGGAATCTGCGTGGAGAGGGTCTCACCGTCGTGACGTCATTCTTCGTCTAAGATGGAGTAGCGCATAGTATTTGAATGGCTGGGTGTTAAAACATATTTTTCTGGTAAACCGCTGGCGTAAACAAATTGAGTATATGTGGAAATTGTTTCTTTATATTAACTCTATTAGGTGTATGCCACGAAATAGTTGCGTGTTTTTGTCCTTTAAGTTTACAGTCGAGACCCGGGTGACTTACCCGGCTACGAACACTCATATGCCCAGCTGCCTACTGTAGGCGAAAACAGTTTCTTTTTATTATCACCGCTGCTCATGGTCCCTGCTATGGTCGTCATGGTCCCTGTTATAGCCATGCTTAATAAATATCCTGCCGTGCCGCAGTTGCTTATAAACTTTCTATCTGTGAACATGTTGAAATACTATTACGTGTGAGTTTCAAAATCAGGAAGTATTGAAATTGATATTTGTCGTCTCGGCAATTGTTGTTGGAGTGTAGACAGCGACGACCACCCGGTGAATTTTACTGACAACACTTCATAAACACACGTATATATCATTCCATGTAATATGTCATGTTTTAATGAACATAGCACGTTTTATTAATACAATTGTACATTAACGCACACACGCACACTCGCACACACGCACACACGCACACACGCACACACGCACACACGCACACACGCACACACGCACACACGCACACACGCACACACGCACACACGCACACACGCACACACGCACACACGCACACACGCACACACGCACACACGCACACACGCACACTCGCACACACGCACACACACAAGCAGACACGCATTGAGCCAATAAATCACGTGTAATGTTTTAATGAAAATAGCACGTTTTATTAATACATTCGTACATTAACGCACACACGCACACTCGCACACACGCACACACGCACACACGCACACACGCACACACGCACACACGCACACACGCACACACGCACACACGCACACACGCACACACGCACACACGCACACACGCACACACGCACACACGCACACACGCACACACGCACACTACAAACACGCACACGCACACACACAAGCAGACACGCATTGAGCCAATAAACCACCTCGAATTTAGTTGAACAAAAGAGGTTCGCATTCAAATGAACGTTTTCGTGACATCTTTGTAAGTGGCATCGGTCCCTAAGTCGCCGAGATGTCGCCGAGACGTCGCCGAGACGTCGCCGAGACGTCGCCGAAACGTCGCCGAGACGTCGCCGAAACGTCGCCGAGACGTCGCCGAGAGATCGCCGAGACGTCGCCGAGAAACGTTACACATGTACATACTTGCACGGTCAGACTCTCGTGGACGCGATGTCGACGCGGTGCCGCGAGATGTGAGGCGGCGTCACCGGATGTCGTCCGTGAAAACTCCACCGGTGCCAGAAGACACGACTGGTGCGCACGGCGACCGCGCACGGCGTCAGCAGCAGGCCGTTGACGAGGCACACCCTGGCCGCCGTCAACTGTTCGTTCGTCGCGTGCTCTGAGATCATGTAGGCACGGCTCTCGCTCGACCAAGTGGATCGCCGCCGTCCGACGAGACAGCGTCGTTTGCGGAACATCTGGCTGACGGTGCGCGTGCACATGCCTGCAGCAAGACGCCGGCGAATGAAGGTCACTCGCAGCCGCGGGTAATCAACGTGGAACGAATGGTTTACGGGCGCGCGGGCGCGCGGGCGGAAGGGCGGTCGGAAGTGCGGGCGGAAGGGTGAAAGGGTGGAAGGGTGGAAGGGAGGGAGGGAGGGAGGGAGGGAGGGGGGAGGGGGGAGGGGGGAGGGGGGAGGGGGGAGGGGGGAGGGGGGAGGGGGGAGGGGGGAGGGGGGAGGGGGAGGGAGGGAGGGAGGGAGGGAGGGAGGGAGGGCGGGCGGGCGGGCGGGCGGGCGGGCGGGCGGGCGGGCGGGCGGGCGGGCGGGCGGGCGGGCGGGCGGGCGGGCGGGCGGACGGACGGACGGACGGACGGACGGACGGACGGACGGACGGACGGACGGACGGACGGACGGACGGACGGACGGACGGACGGACGGACGGACGGACGGACGGACGGACGGACGGACGGACGGACGGACGGACGGACGGACGGACGGACGGACGGACGGACGGACGGACGGACGGACGGACGGACGGACGGACGGACGGACGGACGGACGGACGGACGGACGGACGGACGGACGGACGGACGGACGGACGGACGGACGGACGGACGGACGGACGGACGGACGGACGGACGGACGGACGGACGGACGGACGGACGGACGGACGGACGGACGGACGGACGGACGGACGGACGGACGGACGGACGGACGGACGGACGGACGGACGGACGGACGGACGGACGGACGGACGGAAGGCCGGACGGACGGACGGGCGGACGGACGGACGGACGGACGGACGGACGGACGGACGGACGGACGGACGGACGGACGGACGGACGGACGGACGGACCGGCCGGCCGACCGACCGACCGACCGACCGACCGACCGACCGACCGACCGACCGACCGACCGACCGACCGACCGACCGACCGACCGACCGACCGACCGACCGACCGACCGACCGACCGACCGACCGACCGACCGACCGACCGACCGACCGACCGACCGACCGACCGACCGACCGACCGACCGACCGACGATGGAGAGAGACAAGAGAGAAGGGAGAAAGGAGAGAAGGGAGAAGGGAGAAGGGTGATGGGAGAAGGGAGAAGGGAGAAGGCAGGAGGCAGGAGGCAGGAGGCAGGAGGCAGGAGGCAGGAGGCAGGAGGCAGGAGGCAGGAGGCAGGAGGCAGGAGGCAGGAGGCAGGAGGCAGGAGGCAGGAGGCAGGAGGCAGGAGGCAGGAGGCAGGAGGCAGGAGGCAGGAGGCAGGAGGCAGGAGGCAGGAGGCAGGAGGCAGGAGGCAGGAGGCAGGAGGCAGGAGGCAGGAGGCAGGAGGCAGGAGGCAGGAGGCAGGAGGCAGGAGGCAGGAGGCAGGAGGCAGGAGGCAGGAGGCAGGAGGCAGGAGGCAGGAGGCAGGAGGCAGGAGGCAGGAGGCAGGAGGCAGGAGGCAGGAGGCAGGAGGCAGGAGGCAGGAGGCAGGAGGCAGGAGGCAGGAGGCAGGAGGCAGGAGGCAGGAGGCAGGAGGCAGGAGGCAGGAGGCAGGAGGCAGGAGGCAGGAGGCAGGAGGCAGAAGGGAAAAGGGACAAGGGACAAGGGACAAGGGAGAAGAGAGAAAGAAGTATGAATGGAAGAAATGAATGGAGGCTGAATGGAAGGTTGGAAGGTTGGAAGGTTGGAAGGTTGGAAGGAAGGAAGGAAGGAAGGAAGGAAGGAAGGAAGGAAGGAAGGAAGGAAGGAAGGAAGGAAGGAAGGAAGGAAGGAAGGAAGGAAGGAAGGAAGGAAGGAAGGAAGGAAGGAAGGAAGGAAGGAAGGAAGGAAGGAAGGAAGGAAGGAAGGAAGGAAGGAAGGAAGGAAGGAAGGAAGGAAGGAAGGAAGGAAGGAAGGAAGGAAGGAAGGAAGGAAGGAAGGAAGGAAGGAAGGAAGGAAGGAAGGAAGGAAGGAAGGAAGGAAGGAAGGGAGGGAGGGAGGGAGGGAGGGAGGGAGGAAGGAAGGAAGGAAGGAAGGAAGGAAGGAAGGAAGGAAGGAAGGAAGGAAGGAAGGAAGAAGGATGATTGGATTGGGAGAGTGAAAGGGAGCGCAAACACAAGGGCGTAATCACTATTCCTATTTCTACCCGTACCTAAAGTTTCGTCTGCCAAGCACATTTAGGATGAAATGCTTGGCCAGCGATTTGAGCAGTAGTGGATTGCATCTGTATTGGCGGACACTGCAGGCTGGCCAGTTATGCAAACATGAGTCATAAGAGGGCATCGATCAGTTCCTACCCGTCCGCAAAAAATCCACCTGTCAATATGATAGGATGATGTGTTTCTTGATTACTGCGAAAGATGCATACTTACTCTACATTTCCGTGTGTCTAATTTAAGCGAATCAGCACTTATGTTGCAAATGCCATGAAGCATACTGAAACGTACACTTGTGACTAAAATATAGACCATCTCACGACATTATCGAAGCACGTAAAATATAACGTAACATATACAAATAAACAGTAAAATCAATACAGATTGTTTCAAGCTTATTTTGCTAGTTATATCTGAGAAAATAGGCCCACAAAAGTTATGGCAAACACAGAACACGCGAACATCCAAATAAACGTATTTCACAGATAACCAGCGCGTTTTCTAAGTAAGTCCAACAACTCATCTGATGTTGCGAGTTGGTCGGTGTTAACTTGTTTGCACGTCCGCGGAGGAACCAGGAGAGGCCAAACATTGCAAATTGCACTCATTGAAGTTTGCAAAAACAACTCAGCTGGCGTCCGAAATGTAGGCTGAGCTAGAACGTCAATAAGAATCCACTGTTGGAAATTTCTCGCCCCCGCGCGAGTTAACTTCCGCTGTCAGCTTCTTCTAACCTAAACGTGGCCTCAATCAAATTTTTTTTTTTAATAATAAAGTGTATTCACTTCACTGGCAGCTAAAGCGGCTGAATAGTACAATAAGAACATATTCATATAGTTTATCACAAATTCATTAATGTATATTAGTAAAACTATTTATGAAAGCATAGCAATATATGAAAGTGTTATTAAGTAGAATGTCTAGTAAAATTAAAGCAATAAAAATATCGGATAGTAAAACTGTAAATGTTCTCTAATATGAATATGTATATTTAGGTAAATTAAAACATACAACATCAAAATAAAAAAAATACTTAGCAAAATAGATTATTATAAATGGAACATACAAACATGACTAAAAATTACAACTCGTTAAAATAGTATAAAATAGATCAATTGAATAAACAGCTAAACATCACAGTTCAAAGCCAATAATGTTCGTATGTAAATAGGGAAGTATATTCACTGCCAATTATACAGTCCATACGGCACAAATGAGTTCTTGAAGCGATTAGTCTTACAGCGGGGAACACCGTACGCGAGCGTTACGAAGAGAGTAGTTACGTGTTCTTGGGGCGGCAGGAGATGGTGCAGCTTGTGGCGGGTTTGCTGCATCGTGCTGGGTGCACGTAATGGGGCACGTTAAATTCCAAATATATAAGGGGCACCTCTCCCCAGGCGCCCCTAGATACGCCAACAATACACTTGCATTTGAACCGAAGCCGTCTCTGTCCTGTATAGCGTAAAGCAGGGAACTCACTGAACCGTCGGCCGGCCGATAGCCGCACGAAACATAAAATCGGCCGGGCATCGTGGAAACATCGGGCCGTCGGTCGGTTTGGTCATTTTGGAACTCATAGAACCGCCCGATGCTACGATTTTGTGAACAAACACAGCTGGCCGATTTCAGAATTTAAGCGAAATTAATTTAAATTCAAATAAGTTTGATTTTTTGTCCATGGAGGTCGCCCAGGTGACTTACATCCCTGAGTTCATCATGGCGGACTTAGAGGATGAATTCAGGCCGATTGTTGTTGCTGCAAGTGCCGCTTTTGTGGCAAACAACCCAAAACATCTGCCGATATTTGATACCGACGGCCGACGTTGTGCGGGCATCGGCTCTACGCACGACGCCCGGCCGATGTCACAATTTTTGGAACTCACATAACCGATGCCCGGCCGGTGCCCCACGACGTCCCACGAGGACCGGCCGATGCATAAAACGGCCTGCCGGCCGGCTTAATGAGTTCCCGCCTTAAGGTTGTTCAAAATTTCGCTGGAACGCTCATCTAACGGTCAACGTACATCATTTCGACGATAGTAATCAATAAAGCACTCTTCTTAAATAACCACCGCCCGTACATGACCTAAACTAGTCAGTCACCGGATGTGATAATGGAAATTTATACCGCGTCGCGTTGCGTTGTATCGTTTTGTATCATATCGTATTTTGACATTTTCTTACCATACACGATCGGGTTGACGCATGAACTTGACACTGCAAACTGGAAAAGTCCCCTTTGTATTTTCGAATTGATCTTCTGTGCTGATATCCTGAAGAGAAAACCCGCGACGACTGCCAATGTCAAGACATCGTATCAAATGTGGTGGACGAATATAACTATTATCAAATTAGTAATAATAACAACGGTGAGTAGCCTTACTTAAACTTGTTAACGAAAGTGTTCCTTTTTAACAAAATACTTGCATATATATATACAGTATATATATATATATATATATATATATATATATATATATATGATATATATATATATATATATATATATATATATATATATATATATATATATCATTATATATATATATATCATTATATATATATATATATATCATTATATATATATATATATATATATATATATATATATGTATA
>OZ024866.1:38780850-38800850 GCA_964017155.1 Oasisia sp. SBJ-2009 | reverse complement strand
TCAAACTCCATTTCCTACCGCCATACGGGGTGTGATGCGTGGGATTTTTCGGACCCTAAAATGGTATTTGCGTCAATATGCCAATATTAGTATATATTTCTACTCGACATGTGGTGACGACCAACTTTCTCCCTTTACGTATAGCTTAGCGTATTTTAATAATAATACCTTAATTAGTAAATATTTAATAATAATAACTTTATTTATTTATATTTAATATTATAATTATTGATAATAATGTTTTACGCACTAATATGTAATATAATCCTCTGCTTAGAAGTGCCTACAATACAATATTCGATAAAATATAACACGTAACTTAATAATATTTAAATAATAATAGAATTATAAGTAAAATATGTAAATAACTAAATACAAATAGACAACACAAATAAACCTGTGCATAGTTAAACAGAGCTGAACTAGAGGTCAATTAAAAATAATATTGATTTAAATTATAGTATATTGCTTGCGAATTTGAGAACATTTGCGACGGCCCCGGAAGCATGTTGTATGATATATGATTAACAACATTCTATAGCATGTTGACACATTCTGTAATTAACATTAAACTGGTTGTGTACGACATATAGTATGTTGACACATACTGTAGTCAACATTCAAGTGGATATGTACGACATATAGCACGTTGACACATACTGTAGTCAACATTCAAGCGAACGTGTACGACGTATTTGTATTCCGAAGACGTGACGCTGATCAATATTACAATACAGCCCTGGAACCCCATCTTACACGAGCTAAGCTAGATGAACATATAGTTAATTTGTATAATTTCAAACATCTCGGGTCAATTTCGCGTGTCAAAGCAAGCAGTTATTCACCGCACAGTTTCTATTATTGTGTTTAGATGTGATCTGATTAGATATACACATATTCACAATAATCAGCAACGCTGCTTTGTTTATCACTGATCATAGGCATATGTAAAATAAATGTTTTTCATATCCACTTTTGATGCATTTAAACATAATTTCCACCTCATTGATTGCATAGTGAAAATCATGCACGTACACGTAAACTTATTTGCAAATATATTATTTAGGTCACTTCGTTTTAGAGAAATGTATTTGTATTATTGTTATATGAAATGGGTATGTCATTGAATGCAACAACCACGTACTTATTGCCAGTGGCACAGATAACATGGCACCCGGTTGATGCTGAGAGGAACACATTAACGATACAGCTTAATTAACACTCTAACGATACTGCTTACTTAACACACTAACGATACAGCGTACTTAACACACTAACGATACGGCTTACTTAACACACTAACGATACTACTTACTTAACACACTAACGATTCTGCTTACTTAACACACTAACGATACTGCTTTCTTAACACACAAACGATACGGCTTACTTAACACTCTAACGATACTGCTTACTTAACACACTAACGATACTGCTTACTTAACACACTAACGATTCTGCTTACTTAACACACTAACGATACTGCTTACTTAACACACAAACGATACGGCTTACTTAACACTCTAACGATACTGCTTACTTAACACACTAACGATAATGCTTACTTAACACCACATGTTCGTCTAGTTTAGCTCTTCACTAATCGTTTGTTTAATGTGCAAATATGAAGAGTTAGAATTTAAAAAAATCCACATTCGAATTTGTACAAAGTGCATAATTATTGTTTAATTGGTCAAAGGAATTTACTTAACTCTTTATTTATGGTAACTTGCCAAAATGACAATTGTCGGGCCGACATTTTACCTCCGGCCGACTATATGAGTCGGTCATACGCGTCGAAAGATCAAAAGTCGACATAAACAACATTGAATTAATATCATACCAGTATCGCAAATTCAAGTAAAATTATAATTTACAGTCAATTTAATTCATACTAAGCCTTCATGCAGGTTTAAATGAGTTTGGTGATTTTATTTACCAAATAGATATTTATATAATCGAGCGGGTAGGTCCCAAATACATAATACAAGAAAATAATCATGATAAAACAAAAGATAATGCAATACAGTGTAATCAATTATGCACATTGTTGAAAAGAACATCATTTATATCATTAAAACTGTCAAGTATGGGAAGTATATTATATAGGATAGGTAAATAACATATTATGTCATACAAGAGAGAGTAGACTCCTAGTAAGATTAATTTTGTCACAGCCGTAAGAGGTCCTGTAGGTGAATGTTTTTGGCGGAATTAATTTTTAATTAATTGAGCGAAAAATAACTCTAATTGAAGGACCATCACTCAATAAGGCATTGAAAGCTTTCTTACTCGAAGAAACCTACTGTGTGTTCAGGTTTCGCAATACGTATTAATTAAGGCGCTTCCGGCGTGCTAATCACGTATGGACACTGGCACTAATTAAGCAGATACCTTGTCACGCCGCACGCAAGCACCGTGAATACGTCACATGCCCATGAGACTGTTTGACTTCGTACGCAGCAGGGAAATAAGAGGCCAACATGACTGCTTAACCTTTAGCTATGCGCGGCCCGACATTCCCTGCTGATTCTGCCAATTGGTTGTGCAACGTTGTCGCGCTTACATTTTTCCGGTCGTTAAAAACGTTCCGATTGACGTTTCTGCGCATGCGTAATAAATGTAAAATCATCAATGTCCAGCGAAACAACAAAGCATTTTCGGTATAAATGCCACGAGCTGTTCGTTAACTCACCTGTGATGATTGCTGTGAAGAGTTGCTTAAAATGTCGTTCAATACAATAACATGTCGCGTTTGTTTAAATCACTGTCACGGATTATGGCGCACTACAGTCACGTGATTTACGCTTGTTATCAAAACATGCCTCAAAATTAGTTTGCCTCGTGTTAATTTGCGACAAATAACTTTGCAGATAGGTTATATACATCCTAACTAACAACCCGTATTATTTATACCATAAATGCATTGTCCTTTCGCTGCACATTAATGATTTTACATTTATCGCGCATGCGCAGAAACGTCATTCGGAACGTTTTTAGCGCCGTAAAAATGTAAGCGCTACAACGTGCCAAATGAACGAGCAATGTTCAATCACGCTGACACCCATGCGAACGTCATTGGGAGAGCGTTAGAACGCTAACAGTATGAAGATAATTGAGCTTCCTACATGCAACCAGCAATACAAAGAACCTAGAATAGAATTACTACACATCGAATAGTAACGAACTTTAAGACACAATTATAAAGCATGCGAAGACCGTTTTACTAACATAAAGTCAAAGAACTCGTAGGGAATATTCACCATCAAACAAAACGCGTTGTTAAATTAAATGTGTTTTTCAAAACGCAAATAACCATCGGCGTGTTACGGACGACACTGTTTCCATGACACACCAGTGACAGTGTCCGCTAGCCCGCCATGGTGTTCACATTTTTCGGTATTCCAGATCATTGTTAACGATCAAAATAGATTTTTTAAGAGCAAAGTCCGGTTTATAAGAGCTCTTAGCAACGTTAGTTAAAATAATGGTCCCCAGATGTGACGGCATTACGTTGCGCATACTCAACAGCAGAAGTGCATAGCAATAACTAGTGCTAACTAAACAGTAAATGGTTATGATGATAACTATTTAATATCATTCCGCAATGTTGTGTCATTCACCAATGAGGAAGAGGCAGAAGTATTGAGGGCGTTATAGTTGCTAGTAACGTTAACACAATGGATGTATGAACGTACACATTATAATTTATTATCACGATGGTATGAATGGAAATATTTGTGTAGGTGTATGTTGTTCAGCTTTCTTCGCTACAAATTTATTATCATCATCATCATCACCAACATCGTCATTAACAGTTAGTGGACGGTATCAATGTGTATTTAAGCACAGACACTTGTCAAAGTATAAGGAAATTGGCTACACATAGGTATTACCGTAACATAGTAACATAGTTACGGTACAATATAGTAAGCCTAATGGCTACACACAAAAATCAAGTTCTTGTTTAGCCAGTGGATGCTGTGTGGATTTGAAGACATGGATGACGAATGCTGCAATCCGATCTTTCTCAGTTGTAACACCCGTATTATAGTTAATAAAGTCCGTGTTATTATTACATTACTACGGCTGAAGTGGACATTGAAGTGACACCATCTGGGCAAACGAAGTGACCGTGTTCTTAAATATGCAATTGTGGTCTCGAAGTAACGTTAACGTTTATACATATTGTAAATACTGCAATGACGCGACGTGTGTAAGGGGACTTAAAATGTTCACTTCACTGTTCCAACAATGATTGGAATCATTTAAGTCATGATTGTGTAAATGCCAACAGTGTAAATATGTTTAAAAGAAAAATTGACAATTATACGGCAAGGGCGGGCTATACCTAGGTTGAACACATAAATGTTTTCGAAATTATTTTAATACTGATTAAATTATTTATTCGTATATTTATTTTAATTTATTTATTAGTATAACAACTTGTGTTATTGTAGGAAATATTATGTATTTATTTATTTTACTTGTGTATTTTTAGAGACAACGTAATTATTTTTACTTATGTATTTTTACAGACAAAGTATTTAAATTAGTAGCATTTTAGTGCATTTTATAATATTGTATATTTATAATTTCAAGTGAACACTCGATTAGCCATAGGTTTCCTTGTTCGCATGCCGTCTGGAGCTTGGTTCTGGACGGCAAGTTGTTAAACCTTGTTAAACCTTGTTAAATACACTCACAATAGGCCCAGAGGACATTCTGTCGATTCCCTTGTCATTCTCTATCTCACATCCACACTTATAATCAATGTGGCTCTCGTGGCGCGGTGACAACTGAACGGTCCGTGTTATTCCAATGAAATGGCTATTTCAGTGCTAATTGATTATATGGATATGTGTAAAATATTGTAAAGCCTTAATTTCTTCTTTAGATATATTTATTTTAATGTTTTAAAGTATTTATTATTTTTTAATATGTTTAGTCAAGTAATCACAGAAAATATATTTTACTGTCTTAAATTATTTAAATTAGTTTTATATATACATATCATAATAGTCTCTACATTTTAATTTATATTTATGATAATGTCTTAAATTATATATTATTTCAATCTACCAATTATGCTTTGCATATTTTATGTACACACACAACATATTTTTGTTATTATTATTATTATACATACATGTATTATTATATTTATTTTGTACTCATTACCCGTATTTTATATGTTTTATTGTTGTCATTTTAAATACTCTGTATGCTTTTTATGTTTTATGTTTCGTTGCTTTACTCATGTTTGTCGGAAAATAGCTCAGCTGAGCTAATGTTATCAAATTCACATGTAAACCGACGTTAAATAAAGCTTCTTGTATCTTGTATTGATAATATTAGTAAAGCAACTAATAACAAACAATATGCAATTTGTGTAACTCTTGATTTAGCGGAAGCCTTTGATACTGTTAATCATAATATCTTATTGAGACAATTAGCTCAATTATGCAATTAAAGGAAACGTACTTGAGTGGGTGCATAATTTATTATAATTATGTTTGCTGATGATACAAGTATCTTTATGCAAGGCAACAATATACATGAAATGGAAATCGCTATGTACTCTGAGAAAACAAAAACTATCCGTATGGCTTGAAATCAATAAACGTTTCATAAATATACACAAAAACTCATACAATGACCTTTAGTAATACTAAGAGCATAAGATAAATACCGCTTTGTAGACAAAATTGCAGGCAAATATCTTTGGCCTATCTCGGACGAATCGCTTCGAACACTTTTATTTTGAATAACTGTCTACAATAGTGTGCCACTTTGCACATCTTTAAAAAGAGAGTCAAATGTCGCTTCCGCCTAACCAGTAACATAGATTATGCCTTGTTTCTACTTTGAATTTATAGGGCTTGTAAGTCTCGCGCGCGAAAACGAGGCTGGGTGCAGTTGGGGGCAGGAAGTCCATATCCTCCATGTTAACATATAGGACTTTGTTTTGTTTTTGGTTGTAATAATCGAACTGTTCCCAAATTGTGTATTTCAGTTATATTGTCCGAAGGATTATTACAAGCAGAAGCACTTTGCCGGTGACAATGATCATGGAAATCATGAATTTTAATCGATTATGATGGTGGTTGCCATGGCATTTTTAGCAAGTACTTGTGTTTGGCGATCTTGACTAATAACGAAGAGTGCTATTTTTTGCGTAGTATAACCTGTTTGGGGTAAACGTATACATGTGTTATGATTATGTGCATTTAGACAACGTGTCAGATATAAGTGCGCCATGTATCTTGACCCACTTACAGGCCCTATTGCACATCTGTTTAAAGATAACACAATATAAACGCACGTGCATCGATCATGTATTTTTGTTGTGTGGTACACTCGCAATGCACTATTTGTAATCTACAAATTAGGATATTATGATAGTGCTGTTTGTCTTTTGTTCACGAGGCATGACTATCTCACGACTTGAGTATATGAATAATGAACATAAGTTTTGTTGCTTCAATCCAGTTGTTACAAAGTGTAATGTATATTTACAATATATTTGCAATAAATCATTACTAATCCACTGTACTGAATAATACTTATATGTACATATTATTATTATTATTATTATTATTGTTATTATTATTATTATTATTATTATTATTATTATTATTATTATTATTATTATTATTATTATTATTATTATTATTAGTAGTAGTAGTAGTAGTAGTAGTAGTAGTAGAAGTAGTAGTAGTAGTAGTAGTAGTAGTAGTAGTAGTAGTAGTAGTAGTAGTAGTAGTAGTAGTAGTAGTAGTAGTAGTAGTAGTAGTAGTAGTAGTAGTAGTAGTAGTAGTAGTAGTAGTAGTAGTAGTAGTAGTAGTAGTAGTAGTAGTAGTAGTAGTAGTAGTAGTAGTAGTAGTAGTAGTAGTAGTAGTAGTAGTAGTAGTAGTAGTAGTAGTAGTAGTAGTAGTAGTAGTAGTAGTAGTAGTAGTAGTAGTAGCAGCAGCAGCAGTAGCAGTAGCAGTAGCAGTAGCAGTAGCAGTAGCAGTAGCCAGTAGCCAGTAGCAGTAGCAGTAGCAGTAGCAGTAGCAGTAGCAGTAGCAGTAGCAGTAGCTTTAGGAAAAAAGGAAACGCCGTTATCTTCATCTGTGTTTCCGACGGATTCACCCACGTATTGTACTCGGGTATACGACCATGTTTCTGACTGTGTACAGTTACGATGTACTCGTAACCTACATTCATTAACGAATTAAGTTTCGTGGAAGAAAAGAATTGAACGCCACTTAAAATTGTACCCAATTAGTCCCGCAGAAATTATCGCGCGGAAATCAAATCTTCTTGCTCTGACTCCACAATCAGAGTGTGGTAGCGGTCTATTAGTGGCCCCGTCCAAACCGCGCCTTTTAGCGCCATCCACAAAACACAGAAGGTCGTTCAAAAATCCATAAGGTTAGTCGAATAACGATACCGGATAATCTCGCTTTAGACTAGTCAAATGGTTCTTCCAAGAATTAATTGCGTAGGCTCACGACGGCGGTGCCGACCAGGGACGCGGAAAGACAGCTGTACATAGCGTGTTTAAACGACCTGAAAGCCAATGCTTACGTTTTGAACATGCATGCACAGAAGGCATACTTCCGCTAACTTTCGGCACAGAAATGACTTTCGGTCCGAAGCCGAAAGTAGTTGGTACACGTTTACACGTTTACACGTATATGCTTCATAAATGCATGCGTAACATGCAAAACGGAACCGGAAGAATTTTTCAGACAGGATCTTGCTTCTGACACGTTGCACCGGACACCAGTTAATCTGCTGCGTGTTGTATTTTGTCAGCCATAGCAACAATACCTTGCCAGTTTAGGGGCGTACACATCGCACTAACACACTTTTAAACACACTCCCTCCACTATCATCTAGTTGGGTTATAAACCCATCCATGAAGTAACTTTATGAAACAATCGATTCGGTTGATGGTTTTGCCGACTGCACTATCCCGCTCGTCAAAGAACATGACCGTACACTGTCACGCTGGGTTTTACTTCGTCCTTCCCCTCCCTGTCTCCCTCCCTCCCTTTGTCCATCTGTCTCTCTCTCTCTCCCGCTCTTCTCCTTCCTCTGCGTTTCTCCCTCCCTAATGTACTAAATGTTTCAATACAGAACGTGTATATTATGATATATGTAGTGTTGGTATCTCATATAAGGTAAGGATATATAGTTTAATATAATAACTAACTGTAGATAGCTGATTTGTCGTTATTTCGAAAAATACAAAACCCTTTAAAGAAACATGGATGTGGTCCTGCATGCTACTCTCGAAATGTCCCATGAAACCGTGTTCTATTTGCGACAAACGAACGTTTCAGTCTTAATTCGTGAACCAAGTAATCATCTACGCCATTGTTGTCAAGTCTGGCAGAGATGCATTGTAAGTTCAGTAGACGAATGGTCAGTTGGCATTCAATTTCATTAATGTATGACTCACAAATGTCTTCACATTAGCGCCTGACAGAGAAACGTAAGTTGTCACCTTGACCTATACAGCGGCCTATAGGTGCCACATAAAAGCCAATGACCGATGATGTCTTGCGTGTGTAATTCCTGCCAATAAAATGACAGTACGACTTCATGCAATCGATATTGTCGATACTTATTATATATGTCATGTGCGTTACAGCGACATCGTATTGCTGGTTTGGTAATTGACCGTTAACGCGAAGTTAGGTACTTCGATACGAACATGTGTCATTTGGAAAGCGTTTTTCATTTTACTGTGTGATGTTATGCCTAGCGACAGCTGCTTAATACTCAAAGTACACTCATAATCTTCATATAATGTTTCCTGGCTGAGGTGTTAGTCTCGACTGAGCTTACCACCTGTCAAACGAGAGATCGGTGCAGTAAGGTGTATGGTCACATATTTACAGGTGTATGGTGCACAAAACGGATGTGTCTGATTCGCCAACAATATATAATAGACTCCTCAAATTAGAGATGTCTAGCCCTCAAATTAACGAACAATAGTCAACTAACATATGATCTGCGTCCATAAACAAGAGGCCTCTAGTCCACTAACTATAACTTGTAATACACAAACGAGACATGAATGAATCACTAAATAGATATATGTAGTCCACAAATAATACCTGTAGTCTAGACACACGATGTATGTTCCATAAATTAGAGATCAGTGGTCCATAAACTAGATATCAGTTCTCCACAAACGAGAGATCAGAGGTCCATAAACTAGATACATGTAGTCAATTAACAAGAGATCTGTTGTCCACAAACTAGATATGTGCTCCATAAATTATATATAAGTGGTCCACAAATGAGGAATCTGCGGTCCATAAATTACATATCAGTGGTCCACAAACTAGAGATGTGTGGTCCATAAATTAGATATCAGTGGTCCACAAACTAGAGATGTGTGGTCCATAAATTAGATATCAGTGGTCCACAAACTAGAGATGTGTGGTCCATAAATTAGATATCAGTGGTCCACAAACTAGCGATATGTGGTTCATAAATTATATATCAGTGGTCCACAAACGAGAGATCTGTGGTCTATAAACTAGACATATCTGGTCAATAAACAAGAGATCATTGATCCACAAACGAGAGACCTGTGGTCAACAAACAAGAGATCAGTGGTCCACAAATGAAATATCTGTGATCCATAAACTAGTGATCTGTGGTCCATAAACTAGATATATGTGGTCCACAAACTAGAGATATGTTGTCCATAAACTAGAGATCTGTGGTCCACAAAGTACTGATCTGTAGTTCACAAACTAGAGTTTTGTGGTCCATAAACTAGAGTTCAGTGGTCAATAATCTGTGGTCAACAAACTAGTGACCTGTGATCAACAAATGAGATACATGTGGTCCTTAAACTAGTGATCTATGGTTCATAAACTAGATATATGTGGTTCACAAACACGAGATCAGTGGTCCACAAATGAGATATCTGTGATCCATAAACTAGCGCTCTCTGGTCCATAAACTAGTGATCTGTGGTCCACAAACTAGAGATATGTTGTCCATAAACTAGAGTTTTGTGGTCCAAAAACTAGAGATCAGTGGGCCACAAATTACTCATATGTGGTCCACAAACCAGAGATATGTGGTCCACGAATTAGAGAGTTGTGGTCCATAAACTAGATATCAGTGGTCCACAAAGTACTGATCTGTGGTCCACAAACTAGAAATATGTGGTCCACGAACTAGACATCATTAACCCACACACCGTATATGTAGTTATCTGTCTATTTCATGGTCAACGCGTCAAGGAACGAGCTGTTGAAAGTAACAAGGTAGCTCATTGTATAACTTAGATGTGTTCGCACATCACCAAATGAGCACAACCCTACAGATAAGTGACACGAAGTGGACTCAGGATATCGTATTTCACCCACATTTTGACAATTTACCATATTCATTTGCTGCATTGACGAACATATAGACATGTCGTTTACGTACTCGGAAGATTGAGTGTAATGGCGGTCCACTAACATTCATTGAGCACATCAGCATGCGTTTGCATTATAACATCGACTGGCAATTGTTTGGTATAAAAAGAGTAACGATCACTAGCAACTGAAATCAAGACAATTATATCAGCAGTTTACTACAAAATGATTTGTGTGCCGCATACCTTTACAAATTCGTCCGCGCTATGTTCGCGCTATCATCAATCAATGTCCAGCGAAACAACAAAGCATGTTTGGTATAAATGCTACGAGCTGTTCGTTATCTCTCCTGTGGTGATTACTGTGAAGAGTTTTTTTAAATGTCGTTCAATGCAATAAAATATTACGTTTTTTATAAATCACTGCCACGGATTATATCGCACTACAGTCACGTGATTTACGCTTCCTATCAAAATATGCCTCAAAACTTGTTTGCCTCGTGTTAATTTGCGACAAATAACTTTGCTGATAAGTTATATACATCCCAGCGAACAACCCGTAGTATTTATACCACAAATGCTTTGTCTTTCCGCTGTACATTGAAGGTTTTACATTTATCTTGCATGCGCAGAAACGTCAATCGGAACGTTTATAACGCCAGACAAATGTAAGCGCAACAGCGAGAAGAATAACTGAACGACTATTGTTAATGGAAACGTTGACCTATCAACCAGGAGAACACAATGTTGGCCTGTTACTACTACTACTGCTACTGCTACTGCTACTGCTACGGCTACGGCTACGGCTACGGCTACGGCTACGGCTACGGCTACGGCTACGGCTACGGCTACGGCTACGGCTACGGCTACGGCTACGGCTACGGCTACGGCTACGGCTACGGCTACGGCTACGGCTACGGCTACGGCTACGGCTACGGCTACGGCTACGGCTACGGCTACGGCTACGGCTACGGCTACGGCTACGGCTACGGCTACGGCTACGGCTACGGCTACGGCTACGGCTACGGCTACGGCTACGGCTACGGCTACGGCTACGGCTACGGCTACGGCTACGGCTACGGCTACGGCTACGGCTACGGCTACGGCTACGGCTACGGCTACGGCTACGGCTACGGCTACGGCTACGGCTACGGCTACGGCTACGGCTACGGCTACGGCTACGGCTACGGCTACGGCTACGGCTACGGCTACGGCTACGGCTACGGCTACTACTTACCACTACCACTACCACTACCACTAAAACTACCACTACCACTACCACTACCACTACCACTACCAATACCACTACCAATACCACTACCACTACCACTACCACTACCACTACCCCTACCCCTACCACTACCACTACCACTACCACTACCACTACCACTACCCCTACCCCTACCACTACCACTACCCCTACCCCTACCACTACCACTACCACTACCACTACCACTACCACTACCAATACCACTACTACTACTACTTATACTACTTCACAGTGAATTAAACACACTAATATCCTGCATCGCAGGAATTGTTCGACTAGCAGTTCTATCGTTCGTGTCGTTATTATGTAAATACAGCAATATTTCCCATAGACGTTGCATGAAACGAACCCTGTAGAGCGCTGTTGCGCAATGGATGGAACATCGGACTCTACCTGGAGAACTCGCGTTCAAATCGTATGCTGCCGTTTGGAATGCTGGGCTTGTTCGTTTACTTTACAGTGCTCCAGTTTGTTCAACTGTATTAAGGAGTACTTAAATATAGGGAGTGGTTGGTATTTGTGACTAATCTTCGTGTATTAATAGCATTATGGCTGTATGCTTCTTAGAGAAGTCGAGGTGGTGTTCGGTTTAATAGGTATGTCGGAAGTAAACAGCAAATCGGTTTGAGCAGTCACAGGGAATGAATAATGCGCTATGTATGAACTTACATTTTACTTCAATGTTAGATGATGGCGCTACATAAATAATATTTATTATTATTATTATTATTATTATTATTATTATTATTATTATTATTATTATTATTATTATTATTATTATTATTATTATTATTATTATTATTATTATTATTATTATTATTATTATTATTATTATTATTATTATTATTATTATTATTATTATTATTATTATTATTATTATTATTATTATTATTATTATTATTATTATTATTATTATTATTATTATTATTATTATTATTATTATTATTATTATTATTATTATTATTATTATTATTATTATTATTATTATTATTATTACTTTATTAATTTAATCAGTTATTCGTTTATTCTTGTATTCATTTATTCGTGTATTCATTATCGTTTTTTTATTTACTCATTTATCCGTTCATTCATCCATTCATGCATCAATTCATTCATGCATCCATCCATACATCCATCCATCCATCCATCCATCCATCCATCCATCCATCCATCCATCCATCCATCCATCCATCCATCCATCCATCCATCCATCCATCCATCCATCCATCCATCCATCCATCCATCCATCCATTCATTCATTCATTCATTCAGTCATTCATTCATTCATTCATGCATTCATTCATTCATTCATTCATTCATTCATTCATTCATTCATTCATTCATTCATTCATTCATTCATTCATTCATTCATTCATTCATTCATTCATTCATTCATTCATTCATTCATTCATTCATTCATTCATTCATTCATTCATTCATTCATTCATTCTTCCATCCGTCCATCCATCCATCCATCCATCGATCCGTCCATCCATCCATCCATTCTTTCACTCATTCATTCATTCATTCATTCATTCATTCATTCATTCATTCATTCATTCATTCATTCATTCATTCATTCATTCATTCATTCATTCATTCATTCATCCATTAATCAATCAATCAATCAATCCATTCATTCATTCATTCATTCATTCATTCATTCATTCATTCATTCATTCATTCATTCATTCATTCATCAATCCATCCATCCATCCATCCATCCATCCATCCATCCATCCATCCATCCATCCATCCATCCATCCATCCATCCATCCATCCATCCATCCATCCATTCATTCATTCATTCATTCATTCATTCATTCATTCATTCATTCATTCATTCATGTATTACTGTCATCGATGGTCCACCTACCTCGGTCGCAGTGCGTCTCCTGGTGTATCGTCCACAATATGGCGGTGTAGGCGCAGATAATGCAGACAAAGGGAAGGCCGCACATGAGGATGATACTAAAGAGGTTGTAAGACATTTCCCCCGTCCGCGTCCTGAAGAAGTTGAAGGTGACGCATTGCTCGAACCACGGGTAGCGCGGGTGCTTCTCCACGTGGAAGATGACGCTCTGAAAGCGTACGTAAGAGAGGTATTACGCTCTGATAGCGTACGTAAGATACGTAAGAGAGGTATGACGCTCTGAAAGCGTACGTAAGAGAGGTAAGACGCTCTGAAAGCGTACGTAAGAGAGTTATGACGCTCTGAAAGCGTACGTAAGAGAGGTAAGACGCTCTGAATGCGTACGTAAGAGAGGTAAGACGCTCTGAAAGCGTACGTAAGAGAGTTATGACGCTCTGAAAGCGTACGTAAGAGAGGTAAGACGCTCTGAAAGCGTACGTTAGAGAGATATGACGCTCTGAAAGCGTACGTAAGAGAGGTAAGACGCTCTGAAAGCGTACGTAAGAGAGGTAAGACGCTCTGAAAGCGTACGTAAGAGAGTTATGACGCTCTGAAAGCGTACGTAAGAGAGGTAAGACGCTTTGAAAGCGTACGTAAGAGAGGTAAGACGCTCTGAAAGCGTACGTAAGAGAGGTAAGACGCTCTGAAAGCGTACGTAAGAGAGGTAAGACGCTCTGAAAGCGTACGTAAGAGAGGTAAGACGCTCTGAAAGCGTATGTAAGAGAGGTAAGACGCTCTGAAAGCGTACGTAAGCGAGGTATGACGCTCTGAAAGCGTACATAAGAGAGGTATGACGCTCTGAAAGCGTACGTAAGAGAGGTAAGACGCTCTGAAAGCGTATGTAAGACAGGTAAGACGCTCTGAAAGCGTACGTAAGAGAGGTATGACGCTCTGAAAGCGTATGTAAGACAGGTAAGACGCTCTGAAAGCGTACGTAAGAGAGGTAAGACGCTCTGAAAGCGTACGTAAGAGAGGTAAGACGCTCTGAAAGCATACATAAGAGAGGTATGACGCTCTGAAAGCATACGTAAGAGAGGTAAGACGCTCTGAAAGCATACATAAGAGAGGTATGACGCTCTGAAAGCATACGTAAGCGAGGTATGACGCTCTGAAAGCATACGTAAGAGAGGTATGACGCTCTGAAAGCATACGTAAGAGAGGTAAGACGCTCTGAAAGCATACATAAGAGAGGTATGACGCTCTGAAAGCATACGTAAGCGAGGTATGACGCTCTGAAAGCATACGTAAGAGAGGTAAGACGCTCTGAAAGCATACGTAAGAGAGGTAAGACGCTCTGAAAGCGTACGTAAGGGAGGTATGACGCTCTGAAAGCGTACGTAAGAGAGGTCGGGTCGGGGAATACGATGTGTCTGGGGAAGGGCTAAAGGATGCGAGAATGGAGGGAGATAAGGCGTAAGGAGGTGTTGCAAGGAGGTTGCTAGTGAACCCGTTGTGGGTTTGGCTGTTTTGTAATGTTACTGTTATAGTAATAATAGTAAAGTATAAAGTAGCAGAACATGTCGATACGCATGTTAACAATCAGAATATTCATAATAATCGTAATAATCGTAATAATCTAAATATTAATACTCATGCTCATGCTCATGCTCATGCTCATGCTCATGCTCATGCTCATGCTCATGCTCATGCTCATGCTCATGCTCATGCTCATGCTCATGCTCATGCTCATGCTCATGCTCATGCTCATGCTCATGCTCATGCTCATGCTCATGCTCATGCTCATGCTCATGCTCATGCTCATGCTCATGCTCATGCTCATGCTCATGCTCATGCTCATGCTCATGCTCATGCTCATGCTCATGCTCATGCTCATGCTCATGCTCATGCTCATGCTCATGCTCATGCTCATGATCATGCTCATGCTCATGATCATGACCATGACCATGACCATGACCATGACCATGACCATGACCATAACCATAACCATAACCATAACCATAATCATACTAATAATCATGATCATGATCACGATCACGATCACGATCACGATCACGATCACGATCACGATCACGATCACGATCACGATCACGATCACGATCACGATCACGATCACGATCACGATCACGATCACGATCACGATCACGATCACGATCACGATCACGATCACGATCACGATCACGATCACGATCACGATCACGATCACGATCACGATCACGATCACGATCACGATCACGATCACGATCACGATCACGATCACGATCACGATCACGATCACGATCACGATCACGATCACGATCACGATCACGATCACGATCACGATCACGATCACGATCACGATCACGATCACGATCACGATCACGATCACGATCACGATCACGATCACGATCATGATCATGGTATTTAATTACCCCGAAACAGTGTTTGCAATTCTAGTATAGATCCTGGTAAATGTTCATGTTGTAATCCTGGCCAGCCGCAATTGTTCGTACCGGAGAACCACACGCAAACATATTTTACATTTCTATTTCTTACACATCGTTTCTTATATAAAATTGATTCCGCGAATTTCTTGCCAAACACTGCAATCACTGCCTAATTCCGGGTAACGTAAAACACAATATCCCCTGTCGTGCCTGATACAGTGTCGTATTATCGTTGCATCAGATATAGAAACAGTCGCACTAGATTGTATACTACATGACAATTAATAAGCACGTCATCTAAAAAGGAAAACCTATGGATATTCGAGTAAAGTGATCTAGGCGACTACACGAAGTCGACAGGGCAGCTTTATTCAACAGGGCACGTGCGCCATTCGAACAAATATATTTCGTGAAAGGACCATGTACTTACGTTCATATCACCAGCCTGACGCACATATCAAGAAACAAAGGAACCACAGCGGTAAAACGATCCTTCTTCATTAGCAATGCAAAATCTTTTGACTGCATGGTCGCAGTTTTATGTGGTAAAGATTCGGTGACTGTGCATGTATTAGCCACGTTTATGCATGTTGGGGACAAGCAAAAACCCAAAATCAACTGACTTAAAGTATTTAAGGAAACACCCCCTTTAGCACAACAAAAGGAATACCAATGGAATATCTGCCATAGAACATTTTGTAAAGGACTTGCGCGGAAGGTTTGTTTGCATCCTAAAAACAAACAGTCTTGTTGCATTCTACAGAAACTGAAGTATCCACGAAAGGTCATAGCTCTTCTGTAGCATTCTAAAAATAAAACTTTAAAGAAGTTAGAAGAAATATATTTTTAGAACATTCTACATAGATTTTATATATCTGGTATTTATTTTTGTCTTTTTATAATTCCATAGACAATTTTACTAAGTGCTGAATGGTTTGGCTTATGGGTGGCCTTATGCGCAGTCACGTTGAGGTGTTGGGGGCTACTTCCAACGTGTCAGTGTATTACTAGCTCAGTGGGGGTTACTTCCAACGTGTCAGTGTATTATTAGCTGAGTCACTTTGATGTATTGGGGGCTACTTCCAACGTGTCAGTGTATTATTAGCTCAGTCACTTTTATGTATTGGGGGTACTTCCAACGTGTCAGTGTATTATTAGCTCAGTCACTTTGATGTATTGGGGGCTACTTCCAACGTGTCAGTGTATTATTAGCTCAGTCACTTTTATGTATTGGGGGCTACTTCCAACGTGTCAGTGTATTATTAGCTCAGTCACTTTGATGTATTGGGGGCTACTTCCAACGTGTCAGTGTATTATTAGCTCAGTCACTTTTATGTATTGGGGGTACTTCCAACGTGGCAGTGTAATATTAGTTCAGTTACTATGACGTATTGGGGGCTACTTCCAAAGTGTCAGTGTATTATTAGCTCAGTCACTTTTATGTATTGGGGGTACTTCCAATGTGGCAGTGTAGTATTAGCTCAGTCACTTTGATGTATTGGGGGCTACGTCCAACGTGTCAGTCTGGTATTAGCTAAGTTACTTTGATAAATTGGCGGCTTCGTCGGAATTAGTTACCGGAAACACGCGAGAGGCTAGTATGGCGAGTGTTGGCGGACTCGTTTTTGGTGCGTCTGCCTGACGCCGGCGTGGGCTGTCTGACAACCGTGGCAGCTCCACGGGGGTTCGCGGTGGGCCGACGACATGTAAGACTTACACATGCTAGAAATGTGTACGCCATGTACACACACACATATATATACTTACACGTACACGAATATGTGTATACACAATATACACATATATACACATACATAGTAATGCATATGTAAAAGTATACATGTACTTATGCACGTAACTATGTATGCACGTATGTATTATACGTAAATATATATATATATATATATATATATATATATATATATATATATATATATATATTATATATGTATACACGTCTATATACGTATATGTATATATATGTTAATATATATATATATATATATACATATATATATATATATATATATATATATATATACGTATATAGACATATATATACACGTATATTACATACGTGCATACATAGTTACGTGCATGCGTGCATGTATACATATAAAATAATATTGAAGGCCGCATTTGTAAACTACTTGTAGGGTATTTTATAATGAATGTATTTCACCGGTAATTATAGTTTGCAATTTATTAGTTACTTTATTATTAATTATTATATTTTATTAATTTTAGTCATTATTTTATTTTATCTATTTATTACTGATAACTTTAGCTTATGAACTAGGACTTCTAGAAGCTTTATTTAATTAGCTATTTATTATCATTTAACAATGCGCCTTTACGTGCTGGTTTAACTGATTATGAATATTTAAAATACGTGTGTGTTAGAATTTATTTTATGCGCCTCTGAGCGGAAATTATTTCCGGATATACGGCGCTTTACAGGTAAAACATATTATTACATTCACCCGTCTGCGAGTGAACGTAGCGGCCGGATCAACAAAGACACTCGCTACTGCCCCCGAGCGCACTTGCACGATGACGTTACCATCTGCTAGCGAAATTACTCGGTGACAGAAACTCGGGAAATACAAAAGGCGCCGATGGTCGCGATGTCGCCCGATGTATTGCTTGTCTCCAGCACATTTCCGTTGGTTGATGACTGAAAGGGCTGAGGTCACGGCCTGGACAACCGATGACCCACTCCACTGGACCAACTACTCGCGGTGTCGGTAGGATTTCTACTTGTATTGCTAACAGGAAGGAGGGGGCAGGCAGGCAGGGAGGGGGGTGGGAGGGAGGTGGGAGGGACGGAGGAGGGATGAGGGAGGGGGGGAAGGGAGGTAGGGAGAAAGGGAGTGAGAGGGAGAGGTAAGAAGGGAGAGAGAGGGGGGAAGGGAAGCAGGGAGGCGGGAAGAGAGGGAGATAGGGAGGGAGGGAGGAAAGGAGGGAGGGACGAGGGACGGGAACGGAGGGAGGTAATTAGGGAAGGGGAAGGAAGGAAGGTAGGGAATAAAACCTAAATATGGTCTTATTTTTAATGTTTATACCCATTTCATAACTTAGTAAGTTTAAAAATGTAATTAAACAATAATGTATTTTAAATCAATATTTATTTATATTTATTTATAATAGTTATTTAATTTTTAAATATTTATTTTAAATCAATACTATTTATTTATGTATTGATTTTATAACTGACGAAATAGTGTAACATTGTCACCACAGCCAGAATCAGTGTGAATGTATGGAAAATTTGTCTGCGACTGCCTATGTAATTACTGGTTTTTATGATTTTGTACTGAACACAAGACAATGTTATCTCGTTTGAGGTATTTAATAAACTATCTTGTATCTTGTATCAGGACATATCTTCGCTAACGTGTTGCACGGAAGTAAGTGAATCCCTGTTCCATTAGGCGTGAGCTTCTCGATGTCGCAAACGTCGATTCCAAATCGACGAGTTCGCGTTACTCAAATCCAGAAAGATTAACCACTAAGAGAAAGTGAAGCCGAGGCTGGCGCTACAAAATTAGAAGGCATCAGTACTAGCGCAGTGGACTGGTTGAAAGACTGCCCATTCATTTCCAAAAGCAATACGTCTGGCCAATTGTCCTCGTCACGTGAAGTAGTTTCATGGTTGGGAGGCACTCGACAGCTTAACCCTCAAATCTGCATTTCGACAACACAACCACATCTCTCGATGATGCAGTTGTTCAGAAATGGAAAAATTGAATTTGGTGGCCATTGAAAAATTACAGCGATTTCTTAATCCCAGTCTTCAAAGGGTTCTATTGGCATGCAGAATACGCTTGCCAAGTGTCTTGAATTTATCAACAAGTGCACAATTCTGCTAACTAGACCCAGTGCAGTAGCCCATCGGACAGTGAATTAGCCCATCCGACAGTGCAGTAGCCCATCCGACAGTGCAGTAGCCCATCCGACATTGCAGTAGCCCACCCGACAGTGCAATAGCCCATCTGACAGTGAACTAGCCCATCCGACATTGCAGTAGCCCATCCGACAGTGCAGTAGCCCATC
>OZ024866.1:38768350-38775850 GCA_964017155.1 Oasisia sp. SBJ-2009 | reverse complement strand
CAACAACGACAACAACTACAACAACAACAATGACAACAACAACGACAACAACAACGATAAAACGCTCTCACCTGCGGCACGCTGGCGCCTGCACTGATCACCCAGGCTGCCCGCAGCATCATCTTCCCCCTGCGATCCGCATCGCCGAAGCTCATCGGGTGAACGACGGCGAAATAGCGGTCGACGCTGATGACGACCAACACCAGCGACGACAGGTAGAAGCCGAACGCTCGCCAGAACATGAAGAACCGGCACGAGAAGTCTCCGGCCGCCCACATGACGGTCGCATGCCACGCCACCTCGACGGGGATCATGACGAAGGTGACGATGAGGTCGGCCACGGCGAGGTGCATCATGTAGAGGTTGACGCGCGACCGACGCCGCCTACAGCGATAGAGGACGACAAGGACGACGAGGTTTCCGGCGGCGGCGACGAGGAACATGACGGAGTAGGCGACGATTGAGAAGACGCTGTCGCTGCTGAAGGTGAGGGCGCTGGGCAGACGGAGGAGCTCCTGCAGCTTGGTGTTGAGGCGGCCCGTGGCGCCGAAGGCCGACAGGTTGAAGGAGCCAGAGCCGTTCATCGTCGTGTCGACGATAGTCGCCTGAGGCAGCATCGTCGTGTGAGGCTCCACGGACGTCTGCACTGCAGCACACGTGTTATATAATAATAATAATAATAATAATAATAATAATAATAATAATAATAATAATAATAATAATAATAATAATAATAATAATAATAATAATAATAATAATAATAATAATAATAATAATAATAATAATAATAATAATAATAATAATAATAATAATAATAATAATAATAATAATAATAATAATAATAATAATAATAATAATAATAATAATAATAATAATAATAATAATAATAATAATAATAATAATGATAATAATAACGATAATGATGATAATAATAATGATAATGATGATAATAATAATAATAATAATAATAATGATAATAATAATAATAATAATAATAATAATAATAATAATAATAATAATAATAATAATAATAATAATAATAATAATAATAATAATAATAATAATAATAATAATAATAATAATAATAATAATAATAATAATAATAATAATAATAATAATAATGATAATAATAACGATAATGATGATAATAATAATGATAATGATGATAATAATAATAATAATGATGATGATGATAATAATAATAATAATAATAATAATAATAATAATAATAATAATAATAATAATAATAATAATAATAATAATAATAATAATAATAATAATAATAATAATAATAATAATAATAATAATAATAATAATAATAATAATAATAATAATAATAATAATAATAATAATAATAATAAAAATAAAAATAATAATAATAATAATAATAATAATAATAATAATAATAATAATAATAATAATACTAATAATACAATTTATTTGTACAGCGCCCGAATCAATATTATTGCTCTCATGCGCTTCACATCACTGTAAAAATAGTAGCTAAAATGTGATGATAAATTATTATTAAAATAGATATATGTATATATGGATGATCAAATAGTATTAAGATGAATAAACTTATATATGCATACATATACACACGCACACACACACATATATAATATATATATTATATATATACATATACATATACATATACATATACATATACATATACATATACATATACATATACATATACATATACATATACATATACATATACATATACATATACATATACAAATACATATACATATACATATACATATACATATACATATACATATATATATATAAACATTATAAATATAAGCCTATACATGAAAGAGTAAAATAAAATAGCACAGTCGTTACATTACTTAATATTCCTCAGTATGCTAAAATATAAAATCAATTAAATAAAAAAATTATATGATTAAAAAAATTAATAATAATAATAACATAGCTAATCAATCATAAAAACTGTCATACTAAAATGCTAATAATTATACTGATTGCGTAATAAATTTGTGATATAAATTGTATATAACTTATTGGTAAATGTATGTCATTAAAGTCCACATAAACACAGAAACACTAATCTAAAAAGGTGTGTCTTCACAAGTGTTTTATACTGTGGCTGTGTATTTGCCGTCCTATATACTACTCACATGTTGCTAGGATAACTATTTAGGGCGCTATGGTATATGTGTCACACAAAAACTAAAAACAGCACGTATTCGAGGACATGTTTATTTCCTGAATTGCATTGCTATATGCCAAATAATAATAATAATAATAATAATAGTTTATTTCTTATATAGCGCCCCATCCAAATAATTGTTCTGGGGCGCTTTACAATGATTATTCCTAAAATAATGATACTAAAAATACATACTAATAACATAATAATAATAAATATATATATATATATAAATAATAATAATACTAAAACGTTAATACAATACTACTTTGATAAAATGAGGATATACTAATAAAACAAATATGTTGCTTTAAAATACAGACTTAAATTGGCACACAACTACACACTATATTAAAAATGAATAAATAAGTAAAATAGTATAAATATGTTGTAAATAGTAAATAAAATAGTATAAACATATGCTAATTAAATGAATAAGTTAATTAAAATAAATGTATGAATCGTTGACTGATTAACTGTGATCACAGACTGTCAAAATAGTAAGCTGTAAACAGATGCGTCTTGAGTGCTACTTTGAAATGATTCACAGTCGTACATTGTCGCACAGTAATGAGTAGTTGGTTCCATGCCCTTGGAGCTGCACAAGAGAAGGATCGTTCGCCAAGTTTAGTTCGGGAAGTGGGCTGATTAAGTAGTAACTGGTCAGAAGACCGCAGACTGCGTGTCGGGCAATAGGGAGAGAGAAGTGCTGATAAGTATGTAGGTGCAAGACCATGGAGGCATTTAAAGGTGAGAAGTAGGGTCTTGAATGTGATGCGACACTTAACAGGAAGCCAGTGCAGCTCCAAGAGCATGGGCGTGACGTGGTCTCGTTTTGGTCGAATTAGTATAACACGAGCACAAGCATTTTGGACGCGCTGTAGTTTTTCAACTACTGCCACAGACAGTCCATTCGGGAGGCTGTTGCAACAGTCAATTCGTGATATGACAAGGGCATGCACTAGCTGTTTTGTGTGTCCTTGTTCTAAATAACGACGAATGCGTCCGATGCTGTGGAGATGGTAGTATGCTGTTCTAGAAATGTTTGTTACATGTCGCTCAAGGGACATATTGCAATCGAATGTCACTCCCACATTTTTGGCATACGTGTTGGGTGTCACGTCTGTGTTACCGATTCTTACACTTTCGGGAAGGAGGTGTTGGTTTGCAGATTTCGGACGGATGATGAGGATCTCTGTTTTGTCGTCGTTCAGCTTCAGCATGTTGGTCTTCATCCACTGACGGATATTGGTGACACAGCGTTCCATTTTCCTGACGGCAATCTCGGGTGAAGTGTTGTCGCTTAGGCTGAATTCTTGAAAAAGTTGGGTGTCGTCGGCGTATAGGTGGTAAGTCATGCCATGAAGTTTGAGTAGTGACGCAAGAGGGGTCATATAAATCGTGAACAATAGTGGTCCGAGGACTGACCCTTGCGGGACACCACATGTCAGGTTGCGTGGTCTTGACTGCTCGCCGGCAATCAACACCGTGTATTGTCTGTGTTGTAAGTAGGCAGCGAACCATGACAAGCAACGATCCTTGACGCCGATGGTGTTACTCAATGTGTTTAGAAGAATATCGTGATCAATCGTATCGAATGCTGCGCTCAGATCGATTAGCAACAGAATCACACCTTTGCGTTCGTCGATGGACCGGATTACGCTGTCATGCACGTGTAGTGCTGTTTCGGTACTGCAGTTTTGCCGGTATGCTGATTGTAACGGCATGTAGAGATCATTGTCACGCATGTGTGCAATCAACCGGTCTGCCACAACTCTCTCCAGTAACTTTGACAGAAAGGACATGTTCGATATAGGTCGATAGCTTTTCAACGTTTCACTGTCAAGACTTGCCTTTTCAAAATGGGTGTGATGATGGCAGCTTTCATCTCATCGGGCATTCCGTCTATCAAACACTTGTTGATAATGTTCGTAATTGGTACTGCCATGACGTCGTGACACTGTTTTACGAAATGTGTAGGCATCGGATCAAGTTTGCATGTCTTGGATGGTGACTTACTTAATAGTTGTGTGATTTCCGCTCGTGTGACTGTCACGAAGCTTGACAGCTGGCAGTCAGTGTCAGGGCGATTTGTGCACACAGTACAGTCGATAGCACAGGAGTGTGGCGTTTGTAGAGTGGTGCGAATACGCTGGATCTTCTGATCAAAGTAGTCTGCGAACTTGTTAGCGAGTGATTCGGCACATTCATAGTTCGGTAGTGTTATTGTTTTGCGCCGATGCAGCAACTTGTTTGCGATGTTGTAGAATTGCGCATGACTACGGATGTCCGACAACTTTTCTTTGTAGTAGGTCTTCTTTGCTTCAGCGCACATGGTGTTCACTTTGTTTCTTTGACATGTAAACATATCGCGGTGTACAGTTAGTTGTGTTTTCCTGCACTGATGTTCCAGCCGCTTCCGTTTGGCTTTAGCAGCTTTTATATCCGCGTTGTACCATGGCACATTGTTCTTTACTGTGATATTGCACTTTCTTGCAGGAGCATGCTGGTCAAGTATTGACAGCAGTGTGTTGTGGTAACAGGAAAAAGCCTCTGCTGCTGACGCGCAGGCTTGTTGAGCAATCAGATCAGAGCAATCAATGTCGTGACTGATTTGCTGAGTGTTGACATTTTTCAGCTTACGCACAGTAATCATTCTCTTAGGCTGTACTGTATGTGTAGTTGGTACAGTAAAGATGACGGCGGAGTGGTCAGAATTAACCGATTCGTCACAGGTGATATCAGCAATAGGCAGTTCATCACGTCTCGTTATAATGACATCGAGGATGTGGCCTTTCTGGTGAGTTGCCAGGTTAACATGTTGCTGGTGGTTTGTGAATGTGAACAATAGGTAACATGCGTTCTGTCATCAAAGACGCACACACCCAAAAATGGAGATTTTCCCCAGACCCCCCAAAATGAAGGTTTCAGAATGTTACTCCAAGTCATGAAAATGTTCCAATCACTTCAATTACCAGCAGCAACAACTGTCAGTAGCTTGTGTGTGACCCACGTGATGCAATCACAGCCTGGCAACGGCGTTTCATGCTTCCAAAGAGTCTCTGGATGGCTGCCATTTCAAGATTGTTCCATTACAGACATTGTGTGATCCTTAGCAAATGTTGAGTAGTATATGCTAAGTTACATCACAGTGTCCCTTACAAAAAACAGCCAATGGTATAACACTGAATACCATTGAATACCATTCAGTATCAATGATATATCAGCAGGACTCAGTGGTACTGTCAACGGTAATTTAAAATACCATTCGATACCACTGAACGGTACAAAGAATCCAAAATACCATTCCAAATATCATTCATAAATCCAATTCGGATACCATTCAAATACCCTTGGCCATATTACCCCCTAGGACCATTCAAGTACCATTCAAAAACCATTCAAATACCATTCAAAACCATTCAAAAACCATTCAAAAACCATTCAAAAACCAATGGTATCTTAATGGTATTTCAATGGTATTTCAATGCTATTTTTTTGTAAGGGGTAGTCCATTTGACAACCACATGTGTTCAATAGCCACTATAGAAATGTTATAACCCATAAACCTTTTTGTTGATTTTGACTTGAACAAATTCAGCTTGGTTGCCCAAACGACAACTTTAGGCAACTCTGGTAGTTTGCATAAATCCAAGATGGCGACTGGTCAATTCTTAAATAAATTGAACCACTTGTGCTAGAATGAAACACCCTTAAAAAGAGGGGTGTTTTGGTACGTAGAATCCATTTGTAATATTACATTTTAAGTTTAATGTCACATTTAGCAGCTGAAGGTCAAATTTGTGTACAAGAGTTCATCTGAGTCACTATCCAGATGGTACTGATAAAATCAAGTTTTTGCCAATGTTCACGAGAGAATACGGCGGGCTGGTGAAAGTAACCTTACCTGTGAGCTTTCCATCACGAGCCCAATAGATGCAATCCTGAAGAGCAAGAACAACAAACGGAACTTAGCCCATGCGTTGTCTTCCTTCACATCAGGAGACACCGTGACAGATGTCAATATCACAAAAATACCAACATGATCACAATCTCCGCCATGGCTTTCCTGATGCTTCTGTCCCTGCTTTAGATTTAAAATTGTACATTTCTCTCACCAACGAGCAAAGCACGTAACGGACGAAACCCTACACTGGTGTCATCATCGGACACGATGGCCAGCAAAGAAGACTGGGTGAGTCGGAAGGACCTGCAGCGAAGGTACAGAAGGACTGGAGCGGTGGAATGGGACACTGCTGGATATCAGTGCCACCTGCGCTCGCCTAGGGCCACGGTGTCGGTAGCGCAGGTCTCAGATTGTATACTACAAACAGCCCAAACTTGGGCTAACGCAGGAGTTTGTAGTGATTTTTGTGCGCATGCACATGCACAAACATATTATGTTTGTTTGTTTGAGCTTGTTTGTTTGTTTGTTTGTTTGTTTGTTTGTTTGTTTTACAGGCAATTTAGGTGATTGGGTAGGGGAGGTTCGTGATTGCCGCTCAAAAAGCTATTGGGTTATTTAATTCAGTAATGTGTTGTGGGATCATATTCCAGATGCGAATAGCTTGGTGGTAAAAGGAGAACTCTGCAGTGTTGATGCGACATCTGGTGACTACATAATGGCCACGGTTTTTTGATGGTTTTAACAGGCCCGGTGGTGGTGTGATGGTGATTATGTTATTAAAATTTTGTAAAGTGTCATGGTTTGTTTGATAATCCTGCGTCGCTCAAGAGTGGGCCATCCAAGGGTGGCTATTAGGTCTGTTGTGAATGATGGTGGGCACGCACTGACTAGGAGGGCGCTATACGACCTCTTCCCATATGCCAAAGGCAAGATCAACGCACTAATTAAAACACCTTGTTCACTGGGGATTTCCCAGGTTTGGATGATGTATAGGGCCTGTAGGTGGGTCACGATACATGGCGAGACTCCGCGCGACTGGAGCTGATTGGTGACTGGACACAAGAATAATATTCTAACGGTGGATGATAGTTGTAGCTTCCGACTGATGAATACTAGGAAAATCAGGGCATAAATATATTGTGTTATACCTGTCTTATCTTAAATGTCCGATTTAATATTGAGTTTACCACACTATCATGGACATATAGCGATTTACGTAGTGCAGATAATAGACGATTTTAGGCTGTACGTGTTTTTTACGGGATTTGCTTTACGTTGTGGTTTCGATAAGCACATATATCTGACAAGTTGTCTAAATGCACATAATCATAACACTTGCTTACGTTTGTCCCAAACCGGTTGTACGCGCGAACAATGGCACTCTTCATTATTAGTCAAGATCGCC
>OZ024866.1:38760850-38765850 GCA_964017155.1 Oasisia sp. SBJ-2009 | reverse complement strand
CGGAGTAGGACAAGAGACCTTAACAAGGACAACTGAAGGTGTACACAGTGCGACTAAATCAACGATCTGTACACCTACGGATGTTACACCGCACACGACTCGACGGCTGAAAGCGGCGGAATATTGTAAGCATATTGTAATATTATTGTACAACGTGCCAAAAGATGAGAAGTGTAATTCACCAAATCAGTCCAGGTGTTCGATTCGATTATAAACGTGCGCCTTGTGTATAACGTGCGCCTTGTGTATCGCAGTATTCTGACTTTTTCAACGGATCGCCAACTTCACATTCAGCCACGCTCCAATTAATGAAGCTTACGTTATATCCATTAACCACCATAGAGGATAGAGCTTTCGACTTTCAGTGGCTAGTGCTTCCGACTCTCAGTGGCTAGTGCTTCCGACTCTCAGTGGCTAGTGCTTCCGACTCTCAGTGGCTAGAGCTTCCGACTCTCAGTGGCTAGAGCTTCCAACTCTCAGTGGCTAGTGCTTCCAACTCTCAGTGGCTAGTGCTTCCAACTCTCAGTGGCTAGAGCTTCCGACTCTCAGTGGCTAGTGCTTCCGACTCTCAGTGGCTAGTGCTTCCGACTCTCAGTGGCTAGAGCTTCCGACTCTCAGTGGCTAGTGCTTCCAACTCTCAGTGGCTAGTGCTTCCGACTCCCAGTGGCTAGAGCTTCCGATTCTCAGTGGCTAGAGCTTCCGACTCTCAGTGGCTAGTGCTTCCGACTCTCAGTGGCTAGAGCTTCCAACTCTCAGTGGCTAGAGCTTGTGACTCTCAGTGGCTAGAGCTTCCAACTCTCAGTGGCTAGAGCTTGTGACTCTCAGTGGCTAGTGCTTGTGACTCTCAGTGGCTAGAGCTTCCGACTTTCCGTGGCTAGAGCTTGTGACACTCAGTGGCTAGTGCTTCCGGCTCTCCATGGCTAGAGCTAGTAACTCTCAGTGGCTAGAGCTTCCGACTCTCAGTGGCTTGAGCTTCCGACTTTCAGTGGCTAGAGCTTCCAACTCTCAGTGGCTAGAGCTTCCAACTCTCAGTGGCTAGAGCTTGTGACTCTCAGTGGCTAGTGCTTGTGACTCTCAGTGGCTAGAGCTTCCGACTTTCACTGGCTAGTGCTTGTAACTCTCAGTGGCTAGAGCTTCCGACTCTCAGTGGCTAGAGCTTCCGACTCTCAGTGGCTAGAGCTTGTGACTCTCAGTGGCTAGAGCTTCCGACTCTCAGTGGCTAGAGCTTCCACCTCTCAGTAGCTAGAGCTTGTGACTCTCAGTGGCTAGAGCTTCCAACTCTCAGTGGCTAGAGCTTGTGACTCTCAGTGGCTAGTGCTTGTGACTCTCAGTGGCTAGAGCTTCCGACTTTCAGTGGCTAGAGCTTGTAACTCTCAGTAGCTAGAGCTTCCAACTTTCAGTGGCTAGAGCTTCGAAACATATGCTGCCGTGTTGTATATTACATATATAAATGTATATATATATATATATATATATATATATATATATATATATATATATAATATACATGAAGCTCTAGCCACTGAGAGTCGGAAGCTCTAGCCACTGAAAGTCGCAAGCTCAGGGGGTAGAGTTTCCGACTCTCAGTGGCTAGAGCTTCGAAACATATGCTGCCGTGTTGTATATTATATATATATATATATATATATATATATATATATATATATATATATATATATATATATATATATATATATATATATATATATAAACAAACATCTACTGGTTTAGACAGTCGGGGGGAACCACTGAAGCACTATGATATCATTCAGACATCGAAGTGGGTTTCTACACTTCAAGATCTTGTCACTGCGTGTGCTGTTGTTCATAATGACACGTGCGTGCTAGATCTCCCGTGTGCTCATCACCTATAATAATAATAATATTGATATAATAATAATAAAGCTTTATTGCCATATTCAACGTCCATTTCATGATGACTCATATAGTGTCTATATATACAATAAAATGAAATACGGCAAATAAATATCTTCACCTTCAGTCGAAAATCAGAGGGCCGATGACAGACCGTCAATATTGAGCAAGATGGCGGCTTTATTATGGCTGCCGCCATCTTGCTCAATATTGACGGCCCTATATATATAATATACCTTATTCAATATATTATGTCTTCATACTTGCAAGGAGTTACATTATAGCAATATAAAACTATACGTAAAGTATCAATTTCATACGAAGCGCATAGATGTGTTTTAAGCCAGAAACATCGAGTTACGGCAGTTCCAGCGGAACTTTGCCCCTGTTGTTTGGCCAATACACGCATGTCTCACAGAATTGATCGTTGCGTAATAAACACGGTTTTGTGAATGGAATCACGGTGAAGTTATCCAATCACCCAAACGTGTCAGTGTTTTCAAACGATGTTGAGATATCGAGTTATCAGGAACAGGCTTGGGTGTCAGGTTAACTAGTAATGTGACCACAAAGAGGAAAATATTCGATTATTTTATATTAGCTATCTTGGACGCAGACATGACGATATGAATTGACCAATAAGCGTCGAGCTATGATGTCGGTTATGACGCACATTATTCTTAGGTTTTTGTGTTAATCGTGAATACCTTTAACATGACCATTTATCAGGTTCAGCCTCGAGCCAAATCATTATAAATTATTTAGGATGACGTCATATCCGATACAATTCACTGTGCCATAGTTGTATGACAAATGTGTCAACGAGCAATTAAAACAACACATGTTATAATTTATCTTTGACATGTATAAGCAAAATTATATTACTGTAGAATAATTTGCAGTGAAATAATAATTAAGACATTGCAGGACCAGACGTGCACAATCTGGGGATCTATTGCATTCTGTGTATCTACTAACTTGGCATTATCTTTTAATGCAAAAGAATCGTGAACAACATTACTGCAAGTAGATTTCATCACTATTCGCTGCAGTGAGAAATGCATGTATATAATTAATCTAGCCTGTGTAGAGATTTCCACGCCGCGTTTATTTTAACACAAAACCAGGGTGTCATTAGCTGACACCAGTGATAAATAAAAATGTACCTACGTCTACCATATTCAAGTGCCTTCATATCCGGATAAATTACCCTGGTCGCGGCTCTTAACTAAAACCCTGCGTATACGCAAATACGCCTTTTCATCTAGTTATTTCTCATTTCGTATTGCCTTCTATTCAATATTTTGTATTTTTCTAGTATAGTATCCATAGCTGCTTTTATAAATCTGTAATTTTAACTAATGCATTGACATAAATAATCGCCTTTGCTTCCCTTTAATTACATGATATGATACGAATTTTGATATTTATGGCGTTGTTGCTATAGCGACTGGCGTTGTCAGTTGTCACCGTTGTGCGTAGCAATAATAATAGTTATTACGAATGTAAGTACGTACGCACGCTCTTACGCATATAAGTAAACCGCAATAAATTAACGTACGTTAGGCTTGTCATCGTAGACCGACGCTAGAAACACGTGCGAGAATGACTGCTATGCGTGCAACCATGCAGTATAGTACCACAGTGGCGTCGTTGTTTAATTCGGTTACCATCTATTACTGTTTCGCGCTGCTTTCGCAATATGACATGGTATGGCAATGTCAGTGGAAAAAATAAAGTAAAGCTTGCTCGCGTAGTTAACACAGCAAGCAAGTGAATTGGCAACGATCAAAAACAGCTGTCCAGCATATATAAAGATGCACTGAAAAGGAAATTCAAACAAATTCTCTATGATCCTGCCCATCCTCTGAATCAAGCCTTTCAGAAACTGCCTGAAAGGAACGAAAACTGAGTCATTAATTAATTTTTACATTTTATGTGTCTCATATTCGCTTAGTATTATGTTATTACTAATGATATTGTCTCCTATCAGAGACCCATTTAAAGAAATTATACATGCTTATTTATTTATCTTAGTAGCTATTTTTACACGTAATTTATTATTATACTTTACCTATTTTAGTGATGACTTACTATCATTTGATTGTGTATTGACAACTGTAGGCCCTATATGGTTCACCAATGTTTTTATTACTGTCGTTTTATGTGTGACTGAAGAACATTTTTCGTTTTTAATATGTTTTTAAACGGACACTAATTTTTTGAATCTTTGAATCTTTAAATAGTAACTGTTATTACAAATATAAGTACGTACGCACGCACTTACGCATATGAGTAAATCGCGATTAACGTACGCTACAAACGTGGGAGAATGACTGCAAAGCGTACAACCATGCAGTATAGTAGTAAGCATTAGTACCACAGTGGCGTCGCTGTTTAATTCGGTTACCATCTATTACTGTTTCGCGCTGCTTTCGCAATATGACGCAATTCGTAAGTACAGGTGGGTACACCAGTTCAGTAAGACCCGTTTGCCTACCAAAAGGAACGTGCAGAGGACGTCACCAGTACGATACGCCTTCACCATGACAGTTTGTTTTCGTCTGTTGCCCAGCGCCGCGTCCGCATGCCATCTTCATAAATACAAGACGCAGTCATACCCCCAAAGATCAGACGTCGGTCACCAACTGATTTTGCCGTCGGTCAGCATACCTTTTCGCGATCACCGACAAACACATGTGGAGGAAATCTGTAGAACAGCTGGAGCCGACATATGAGCTCCACTGGTGGGTAGTAGTGGCACTATGTCTCCGAGCACGGAAGTATCGGGAGATCTTCCTTAACGGTGGCCGCATGCCGTTGTCGCTTCCGGGTGTGCGTGCGTCGATTTAGCTGGCCTTCTCGCTACTGGCAAGGAGTTTTCTATCGCAGGGAGGAATAGATATGGTAAAAACAGCAGAACGGAATGCTACTAACTCACGCCAGAACAAAGATCGCCTATCGCCAGTGATCCACCGAGTAAAAATAGATGGATAGGTAGAGAGACAGACGGACAGTTATACAGACATACATACATACATACACACACACACACACACACACACATATATATATATATATATATATATATATATATATATATATATATATACAAGCATACGTAC
>OZ024866.1:38753350-38755850 GCA_964017155.1 Oasisia sp. SBJ-2009 | reverse complement strand
GTGTGTGTGTGTGCGTGTGTGTGTGCGTGCGTGCGTATGTGCGTACGTGCGTGCGTGCTTTCAACAAGAACCCCCACCGATCATGCTCCAGCTTGTGTCACATGATGTCAGTCATGTGACACGACAGTGAAACTTAGTCCGCACAAGAAGGCTGTAAGAGACAGAAAAAAGGACTGAAAAATGCCGTAACCTGTTTCTTCATATCATTCTCTGATGACAAAATGTTGTGTACAACTGAAATGTATTTGTTTGGTTTGAAAGGTTTGCGCCATCTTAGCTAACATTGTTTACCTAGCTTTGCCGTAACATTTATACAGACAACAGCGCCATATCAACGCGACACACAATACAACCAACGGCGACCTGTAAGAACCGTCCAAAACATACTCCACGGGCGAATGTCAAAGGGAGACGACCAGCTCCTCTGTCCAGAATTGGTAGAGCAGTCATTTATATCGGGAAGTCTGCTGTCTAGAACGTGAGAATGTTAAACTTAGTTTTAAAACTGGGTGTTTTGTTTACCATTTGAACGTGTTGCAGACGAAATCTTTCAAATTGCGAACATTGTTCTGAGCTTATTAAAGCAACTAAAGACAAATTGGCAGGTAGTAAACCTTCAACATGCATGTTGTAGTTGAAACATCGTAATATTAAGTGAAAAAATTAAATCTAAGAGCTGGCACCGTCGCTTTAAACGTTAACGCGTCACATAACCTTTAAATGCCCGATGTATATTCCAGTTAATTGCAAACGGACTTTAAATAAATACAGCATTAACATTTCAATAACCTACGACTTACTGTGCGTTAGTTTACCGTCATAGCAGTCGTTGGAAAATCTTCGCCGATGAACGTCGATTTATCCAGGTATTGTCTCATTTACAGTCAAGTCTAAAAACACCTTTCGACAGTGCAGCTGGCTGTAGGCAATGTGCCCGATGGTTGGTGTTAACATGCCTCCATGTCGTCGTATCCAGCTGGTCGTAAAAATCCAGTGCACTGAAACACCGCGCAAGGCCAACTGCGATGTGAGCGCATGCGGTGGAGAAGCCGTTGCCGCTGTCAGGCCGGCTGCTGCCGAGAGAACTGACGCTTGCGGGGAGAATCTGATGCTGTCCGTCTCGCGCGCGGGTAGTGAATTGATGACACAACGCCAGCACGTGTTACGCTGGGGACACGCAGCGCGCCCGTCAAGTCGGACTCGATTTACGCACGACGGGTATGTCGTGTGCATTTTCCGTCAGTGCCAGAAGGTATGAGCGCAACACCTGTGGTGTCGTGCTGCGATTGCGTTGCGTGGGTGTTGCCGTTTATAACAAAGGTCGTACATTTAAACGAGTCTATGGTTCTCATAAGGACACGTGTGTGTGCACGTGTGTGAACCTAGAAGCTCTGTATAGATATATAATCGGTTATTGGTTAATGACCTAATATCACATGTGTGATGTGTATAGACATATTTGCCAAAACATGAACCAATACCGGCAGTGGTTTTATGGTCCGAAAATATAGTCGCATATCTACGAATGTATGCGAAGGTGTATAAAGGTAAAACACTTTCATTCGTTGTTTTATGTACACATATTACGAAACCCTTCCATAGGAAAACAGTATTTCATAAGTATTTCCCTTAAATCTACTCAATGTCGTCCAACGGAATGCAGTTGATGTCAAAAGCCAGTAGGGATGTGCTTCGGAGTAGCCAAATTCGCGTTAAATTCTTCACACACACACACACACACACACACACACACACACACACACACACACACACACACACACACACACACACACACACACACACACACACACACACACACACACACACACACACACACACACACACACACACACACACACACACACACACACACACACACACACACACACACACACACACACACACACACACACACACACACACACACATATATATACGTACGTTAATTTTTACTACATTGATACATAATATAAGTTATACCACACATGCATTTATTACTTGAATTTTTATTGAAACAAATTACGTATTCTTATAGCCGCACATATATATATATATATATATATATATATATATATATATATATATATATATATATTATCCATACATATATATATATATATATATATACTTTACTTTAATTTTACTACATTGATACATGTTAAAAGTTATACCACACAATTGTACTTGAATTTATATTGAAACTGATTACTTATTTTTATAGTCACATACTATTTTATTAATTAACTAATATATACCTATACAGATGTTTATATATATATCTATATATATATATATATGTATGTATGTATGAATGTATATATGTATATATGTATATATATATATATATATATATATATATATATATATATATATATATATATATATATATATATATATATATATATATATACTTTAATATTATTACATTGATACATAATATAACTTATATCAATATCACGTTTAAGTTACGTTTAGTCCCTCTAGTTCAGCTCTGTACAAC
>OZ024866.1:38623350-38748350 GCA_964017155.1 Oasisia sp. SBJ-2009 | reverse complement strand
GTTAGCCCAAGTTTGGGCTGTTTGGAGGAAACCACATGAGAAACTAAGAAACTAAGCTGTCATCACAGTTGGGAACAAAAGGTTTGGAAAATATAGAAACACCACGATGTAATTAATGTGGACATTCTGTCTTCAGACAAGCGGAATAATAGCATCTGGCATTAAACAAGACTGTCAATGAGATTATGATCCAACAGAACGGAAGAGTCCAAGAAGGATGATTGTCTGTACATGACGTCACTACAAGTCTTACCAACCAACCTTCAGATTCCAGAAATAACCCAATCTTCAGAATCCAGAAACAACCCAATCAGGCAGCAAGAGGTGATCAGTCTAAATAAATCTCTCTTTGGGTAAACTGACTTCTAGTAAATCAGACACAATACAACTTCATTGTCGATGAAACTGCAGCGGAAATGTTGCACTCAGAGAATAGCCCTGACCGTATATTCTGCAAAGTACACCCAACGTTAATATTTAACAGGGTTATCACAAGGCACGACAAAACAGCTCTGTCAGTCTGAAATATGAGCTTTACAATTGCTTGTCACTGACCTGTGTAGGCTGAGCTATCGTGTGGACGATTGGTTTTTGCCTGCAGAAGTACGAGAATGTTTCGAACTACTTAGCCTCCATCGTCAGAGGTTTCTTCGATTTGGACTTCATAAAAGGTTATATAACATGCAGGGGCTTTAGTTGGAATAAATCTGCTTGAATGGTTCCTGCCTCTGACCACATCAGCAGACACAACAGGCGCCAATATCATCTTAACATTTCAAACGATGTACCATGAACTGACAGACAGAGACGCAACTACTCTCTTGAAAGACAAGCTTCAAATTTAAGTTCACTGAGAAGTTCAAACATGCACGGTATGATCAGGGCCACAGTCATGTTAGCTGTATCTTTTTGACCCCAAGTGCTAAAGGTCATGAATATTATTATGCCCAAATTGGCTCCTGGCTTCCAGAAGCAAAAGTGACACATATTTAGCCTATGGAACTATGATGAGTGTGCGGAGTATTCAGTTTCCCGCATGGACACACATAAGCTAGATAAGGCACCCATCCATAATTTCGCAATTGAGTGTAAACTACGAGCTCTTGACCAGAAGCTAAGCAGCTAGGCAAAGATGAATTCAATCCAAGACAATATACCTGATTAACCGACGACAGCCGTGGTTTTTTCTGGATGGTTGGTTGTCTGTGTGGTAATACAATGAGACAGGATACCAACAACTATTCTACCATGGAACAGAAGACAGCAAAAAGTAAAGAAACAAAGCCTGCATGATAATTACGAATTATTGCCAATCTAGGAATTGATAGGGGAAGAATTAAAAACGTGGACATACTTGACATAATGGGAGGCATATTTACATCAGCTGATGTAAATGGTGAGTACATTGCAGCAACAGACGTACATGAGGGTAACTAAACATCATCATCATGCTGTCGGTCGCGAAGCGACAAAGACTGCTTCCATCCATTTCATGGAAGCTGCTAGCAAAAATTGTTGAAGTGTCGCTGGCTTTTGCAAGTTACTAGCGACACTCTCTCGGGGAACAAATAGAGGTCTCACACCGGCAAGAACATGTCAAGACAGGCGCAAACTATTTGTCCCTGCAGTGGCTGGTCGAGAGATGTTGGGAGTTCCATACATCAACCGCCCTTGATGCTGCCACAGTGACATGGTTTTCTGGTTAGGGTTTGCTCCCTTAGCCTTCGGTTCTAACAAGAACCTGTACCACAAGGCAGTGGTTTACAGCTCTGCATGGCAGGGGCGTCAAACTCCCTGAGGTATTGCAATACCTGCATTGCAATACCTGCATACCTTATAGGGTATAGCTCTTGACCAGAAGCTAAGCAGCTAGGCAAAGATGAATTCAATCCAAGACAATATACCTGATTAACCGACGACAGCCGTGGTTTTTTCTGGATGGTTGGTTGTCTGTGTGGTAATACAATGAGACAGGATACCAACAACTATTCTACCATGGAACAGAAGACAGCAAAAAGTAAAGAAACAAAGCCTGCATGATAATTACGAATTATTGCCAATCTAGGAATTGATAGGGGAAGAATTAAAAACGTGGACATACTTGACATAATGGGAGGCATATTTACATCAGCTGATGTAAATGGTGAGTACATTGCAGCAACAGACGTACATGAGGGTAACTAAACATCATCATCATGCTGTCGGTTGCGAAGCGACAAAGACTGCTTCCATCCATTTCATGGAAGCTGCTAGCAAAAATTGTTGAAGTGTCGCTGGCTTTTGCAAGTTACTAGCGACACTCTCTCGGGGAACAAATAGAGGTCTCACACCGGCAAGAACATGTCAAGACAGGCGCAAACTATTTGTCCCTGCAGTGGCTGGTCGAGAGATGTTGGGAGTTCCATACATCAACCGCCCTTGATGCTGCCACAGTGACATGGTTTTCTGGTTAGGGTTTGCTCCCTTAGCCTTCGGTTCTAACAAGAACCTGTACCACAATTGCAGCAACAGACGTACGTAACTAAACAGAACGTCCCTAAATGGGGTTCACTATGCTCATGACACATCACTTTCTGTAATAAAAAAGAGTCACATGTTTCACCTATTAAAGGACTGCTGGAGGCAACACTTATGTGGCCAATTTGACACAGTATTTTTTTACAATATAACTTTGAATGCAGCAGTCACTGTGGATGAATGTAGCCAGACCATTGATGCCAGCCACTGTAAATATATACAGTGTTATAGCCAGATAGTAACCATTGTTAGTAATACTCTCACTTTAAACAGTATAAACTTGTTAACACAAATCAATGCAGTAATTTACCACTAATATGTCTACACCATGATTAGTGTATACAACTACATGTCTGTTCCAGATTACAAATAAATTAAGAGCGTTATGCTAATTGTCTGAATGATTTATAATAATTTTGAGATAATTTTCCAGGCAAACATGCCTTTTAGGGGGTTTTAGTTTCAAGTGGTACGTACAGGGTTAGCATCGACTAAATAACGAACGACAGCTATTTCTGCACTCACAAAGACAATCTCCATCTTTTGGAGGGCGTACCTAAAATATTTGCTTTAACACCACCCCCCATTTAAAGGTATTTTGAATACGTTCCAATATATTTAAGTTTAGTCTTAGGATTGCAAGATATTTGTAATTGAAATGGTATTTGAACCCATCAAGAGTATGTGAACTTGTGCTTGTAGGTCTACGTTTACTTGTACTTGTACTTGTAGTTAGGTGCCGTTCACTGTATTGACCTGGTATTCGGACTGGAGATCGCTGTGGGCCTATATTACTGACAGTGCATATCGGGTGTATGCCATCTCCACTCGTGGGCGAGATTTGCGGCGGGAATTAAGTAACACATCGGCGACAGATGACCCTCCGCGTCTGCGCCTCGTCGACCACTAAGAACGTATGTATGACAGGACTTACACAGTGCGGTTAGCCATCTCGCACGCGAGCCATCTTGAACGAACCAGAGGCCGCCCATCGCTGTACGACAAGTCGGTCGACATTCATCATTTATTCGGCAGCGGCGGACGACGAATCTGATGTGCACACGCAGACATTGGTTTTCCAGGAAGCATTCGTGTCTGCGGGAACGTCGATGGATCTCCTGTGAATTCTATAAGTGCGCTGTAGCGCTCACATTTTTCCGGCGTTATAAACGTTCCGATTGATGTTTCTGCTCATGCGCAATAAATGTAAAATCATCAATATGCCGCGAAAGGACAAAGCATTTGTGGTATAAATACTACGGTCGTTCGTTAGGATGTATATGACCTCTCAGCAAAGTTATTTGTCGCAAATGAACACGAGACAAACAAGTTTTGAGGCATATGTTGATAGCAACTAGCAAGCGTAAATCATGTGACCGTAGTGCGCCATAATCCGTTACAGTTATTTAAAAATAAAATGTAATATTTTATTGCATTGAACGACATTTTAAGAAACTCTTCACAGTAATCATCACAGAAGAGTTAACGAACAGCCCGTGGCATTTATACCGAAATCCTTTGTCGTTTCGCTGTCGATCGAAACGTTTTTAACGACCGGAAAAATGTAAATGCGACAGCGCATCATAACGGGCTGGGTATGGACTGCAGATTACACCTTGTATCGGCGCCTGTTTGAGTCGGATCGATCTGTGTCCGTCTCTCGGTCGTCGCCGTGGTCGCTGTAGCAAGATCAAGATGAAAGAGTTTCAATTGGTAGCTTGAATTCCAGTTGATGTAAGACCATAATAAGGTGTTCATCCGCCATTACCCTATAGACCAAAGAATACCCTATAAAACAGCGTTATGCTGGTTGTCTGAATTTATGTGAGCACATATGTAGTGTGGAGTGAGTAGAAATTATGTTTTTGTGCAGCGTGGCATCAGGGCTGTCAAATTATGACAGTTGTCGGTCGGTGCATCTCTGCGTATTAATACAGTTGTCATTTTGCGTGGTGGTGTAATCAGGGACAATCCGTGGGTGGTTCAAGCAGAATGGAGGGGTGTAAGTTTGAAAGACGTTTGTGGGACCCTGAGGTATTAAAAATTGAATTCTTCACGGAACCTCTGTCTATGGAGGGTAAATATGCTGTGAAATTGTCAATAACAGAACTCATCAGGATTAGTAGGAAATGAAGGAAACGTTATAATGGTCACCTATGGAACATGCAAATGCGTTCCGACTCCAGTTGGCTACAAAAGGGCACAGACCACAGTTGATTTTCCCAATGGCGGCCGATTAGTGTTCATCAACAGTGTACATAACTATATAACTATATAACTACATAACTATATATATATATATATATATATATATATATATATATATATATATATATATATATATATATATATATATATACATATATATATATATATACATATATATATATATATATATATATATATATACATATACATATACATATACATATATATATATATATATATATATATATATATATATATATATATATATATATATATATATACATATATATGTATATATATATATATATATAACCCTAACCCTAAGCATTACGTCAACATGTCGCCCATCTCTGATTGGTTGATATATGTACACTGTGTACCAAGTATCCTAGAAAAAATATTGGTGAACAGGATATGTCAAAAAGCAGCCCGCGGATGTACGAATTGTCTGTAGCGACACACGGCGGACTGTGTCTTTACCTTTCGTCCTGTGCTGTTGTAGCCTCGGTTACACAGGCTCTGTGAGGTAGCAGCACTTTTAGGCCCCTCGCATTTTCTCGGTGAAGTTACGCTGCCGATCGAGAATCGGTTACGCGCCACAACCCTCAAATGCTCCACGTCTAGTGCCACCAAAATCGGCCAAGTACATCGGCTTGTGACTCACCAAAACGCCACAACCTCGTGTATCACTTTGCCATTGTGTCTCACCAAGACGTGACTACACCCCTGGTGGCGCCCACCATGCAATACCATTCTAGTGGGTCACTGCTCCTGATTTCATTAGAACCAGGCAGCAGTAGATGTGCATGCCTATATAGTGGGGCGGCATAGCTCAACATACCAAACCAATTGTTAATTTTGTGATACAAGCACCAAATTTGGCAGATGTGTTGATTGATATCTTGGGAACAAAAGTGGATATTGGGCCACCGCAAATTAGCCCCCTGGTGGCCGTGGCAGTGATTTTTCAAAATGGCCGCCAGCGGTTTGTCAAAACTTTCTAAATCAATGAAGTCAGATGCAATAATGGACATCATTGAGATCCTAATAACCCTGAGAGACAAATAATTACTCACTCACACTTCTATGGAACATTACAAAGTAATTTGTCATTTCATTATAATTATAATTCGAGTATATAGTGCCATGAATCAGTAAAAACCTGTTCTCGTAGTATTATTTTGTCAGATAGTGGATACTAGAGAAAACATTCTTTCTTTACTTAGAAAAGTACAGAAACACACCTACACTTATGTAGAATGTTGATGTCTCATTGATAAAATAGTATAATTAACTGTATTATTATTTGGAAACATTTGTAAGGCGCTATTTGGTTAAAAACTTGCTTACAGGTCCTAACAACATAAACATGTAAATACATAATTATATGCAAATATAAATATATACAAATAAGCTAAATAAATTAATTTAATTAATAGGTTAAATACATAAGTTAAAGCAGTAGTAGCAGTAGTGTTATTATTAGTATTAGTATTAAACCTTTGGGGTTTGATGAATGGTGCTCAAAGAGGAAAGAGAGCTGCCCTCAATTCCAGTATTGGGCAACAGTAATGTAGTTGTAATTGCACCTGTGTTTACTGGTCTTTGTGCGGTCCCAGCGGCAGTCCTCCTTTAGCTTGTACCTCGATGCTCTGACAGAATGTGTCCCCTGGTTCATTGCTCTGGACCACACCAACTATGTCCACTGGATCCCAGTTCATCTCCGTGACATTACTGAACTACCAACGAAACACCCAGATGTTGCCAGATAATTCAATACTGGCAATTTCACGATTCAGAAGACCAACCGGGTCTTCTCGGCAATCCCCATCGATCAAGCACTTGAGCAGAATAATGCTTGCAGCAAGAGGGATGGGGGGGGGGGCGGTGGGTCTTATAGACAACCCTAGTGCTCTCCGGCGGGGGCTGGTAGCTGGACCTGAGGTTACTGCACTGATTAAAGACTTTGAAGATGCACACCAGCTGATGGGAAGACGACATGAGGTGATCCACCATGACCAGACAGCAAATGTGCAAAATGCATTTAGGAAAGACGTCTCCTCACTCGGCAAAGTAATGGAAGAACTGGGCAACCCATTCGAAGAAGAGAGCGAAAACCTACTTGTCCTTGACAGCAAAGAGTTTGCGGATCCATCGGCAATCGAGGCTGTTAAGAAGGCACAGAAGATAGGCCAACAACAATTTCAAACATTCACAAAGGAATGTCTTGTGGATAGAACAAAACCCATTGATGACATAATCCATCGCAATTGGTTGAAACTCTTTGTTGGCTCAAGGACAAAGACGGCAAGTAAGGAGAAGCAGCAGCCGACATTAATGAAAAGTGATGTGGAGCTGTTCTCACGACTCTACATTACCTGTCAAACGAGAGATGGAAATCTGGAAGACTTCTTTCAGCAAGAGAACCAAGCATGGCCACCAGTGCTCTCCGATGGATGAAGATTACGACTTCGTACCTAGAGTGACATCCTGACATGCCTAGACGACCTGTCTCCATCTCAGACTAAGATCCATGATGCTACCTGTATAGTTCTTGGTGGAGCTGCCGTCAAACAGATGATGAAGCCAGCAGCTGCCAAGACATTTGATGAATATGCCCAGCAGGTATTCATCCCATATATTTCTTCTCAGCTGCGCAGTGTGTCACGTGTGGACCTTGTTTGGGATACTTACAAGGATGACTCCCTGAAAGGCACAGCAAGAGCCAAGCGCGGAAAGGGTGTAAGGAGACATATGGTTGGGAAGGTTGCCCTACCAGGAAACTGGCAGAACTTCCTACGGATTGACAGCAGTAAGAGATAACTATTCAGTTTCAGGCATTCTATAAGGAAGACAAGTAAGTTGTCCTCGCCGCTAGGAAGGGGGTGCTCCGCACACAGCTATTGCAGGATGTCCACACCCTGTCGCCATGCAGCCCTGAAGAAGCTGATAGTCGTATGCTACTGCATGTAACACACGCTGCACAGCATGGCCACCACCAGATACTAATTCGCACTGTTGACACCGATGTTGTGGTCTTGGTTGTGTTTGCCATAACTTATCTACCCGCTGGATGTGAACTATGGCTAGCATTCAGAACTGGCAAGAGCTTTCGCTACATGGCATCCAACCAAATAGCTGTGAGCCTTGGACCAGAGATGTCATGTGCCCTACCAATATTCCATACTTTGACATGCTGTGACACTGTATCCAGCTTTGCTGGACACGGAAATAAGACAGCATGGTCAACATGGAAGTAACTGCTGGAACGGACAGATGCACTAGTGATGCTCGCATATGGGCCAAAGGAGATCCCCGATGATGCAGTGAACATAATCGAGAGGTTTGTCATAATTCTGTTTGACAGAACCAGCACCTGCACCAAGGTGGACCATGCAAAAAGGAAGCTCTTTCCACAAAAACCCTCTGTGCAACAATTCCCGCCTACCCGAGCTGCTCTAGAGGAGCATGCCAAGAGAGCAGTCTACCAGGATGGTCACATCTGGGGGAAGAAACTGCTACCAGACCCTATGTTGCCATCACCAACTGACTGGGGGTGGGTGAAGACAGAAGGAACCAAGAGTGGTTGCAGAAACCGCTACAGGTGCGAGAAGGCTGCACTTCAGTGCACAGGTCTCTGCTTCTGTGAGGGAGAATGTGCCAGCTGACTCTCATATACTCAAACTTTAAAGTGCCACGCCTTGATCCATGGGAGTTTGTCAAGTTCAAGATCAAGATGTGTTAATAGAATTATTCAAATAGCATTCAACAATAACACTGGCATTCTCAAATAACTTAAATAGCATAGTTAATGGCTTTAGTACATTAAGTGAACAGTGTTACATAGTCTATGCTAATACGTAATATCTTTTAAATATATTAAGCTATGTATGTACCAAAGTTGGTGCTTGTATCACAAAATGAACAATATGTTAGCTATGCCGCCCCATTAACAACACAACTAAAATAAACAATTATTTAAACCTGTGAGGCGTTTTGGAGTTAACGAAAACTGTTCTGTTGATACTCCTCTCGTGAATATAGACTAGCTAGTAAATAGCGTTTGTTGATAGCCAATATAGAAAATAACCGCCATTTTTAGTCGCCATCTTGAAAAAGACCGATACGAATGTCCGACAGGATCAAAAGTAGCATATTTAAAATAGCAGCACGTAAAATCTTAATTATGAAGACAATGTTATCTTTCTATCTGGTTTATTATCCAAGATGTGAAGAAATTTTGCTTTTAAAGCCGCCATCTTTAAAAATGGTGGATATTAATATTGGAGAAGGTCATATGTAACATATTTGAAATCGGTACTTTGAAGAACTTACATTTTGACACAAATGTAGTGGTTCTGACTGAAGCATTTGTAAATGTGTGGACAAAATTCGTTTTAGCGGACATTTTTTTTTAAATGGCGGATACGAAGGTCGACCAAGGTCAAATACAAAATATTTTAATACACTGGAATCGGCTGTTCACATATCTATATGTTGACCGTAAAATTAGCTCTCCAGGTCACGTAGGTCATGAGATATAGGGTTATTAGTCTTGGCGTCCGCCATCTTTAAAAATGGCGGATGTTAACGTCGGAGAAGGTCAAACGTAATATATATGAAATCGCTGACCCCGAAAATCTATGTTTCAATACCAAAAGGACTGATTTATTTGACGTAGTTACTAAAGTATGAGAAAATAGGTTTAGGGCGGCCATTTTTGGAAAATGGCCGCCATGGTAATCAGGATGACAATTCGCAGTGGCCCAATATCCAGATTTCTTCTAAATATATGAAGCTATGTGTGTACCAAATTTGGTGCTTGTATCACAAAATGAACAATATGTTAGCTATGCCGCCCCACTAATGCCTCTGACTGATCACTGCAAAACTCTGAACTTAAGCTCAGCCAATTAAATAGCCGACGAGGAGTGTGGTTATCCTCTGGTCATGTGATATTGGGTGTTTTCAGCCAGCTCATCTTACATGGAATGTTTGCGACGTAGAAGCAAATATTCGAACACAAAACCGTTCAGCTGATCGTGAGATTGGGATTCCTATAAATCCTGTCCCCTCCCTATGTTATATAATCCTTTGTTTTCCTATCATACATCATATACCGCTTACTATTTTGTTTTTCATGTAGCCTCGAATACAGTGCATTACTTTTTTCCTTGGATAAATGAAGTCTTGCTGCTAGATCTCCCTGGTAGACTTGCACAATGCAAACTATTTCGTGTTCCTCTGGAAGCGCGGAGACGCGATGTGTACAAACAAACCCACCAACGTGTACAACCAGGTACTTATTCTCCGAGTGAACTGGATCGAGCAACATATAGGGCGACTGAACTTGATGACGGTTCGACAGGGTAGAACAGCTAGGATTAGAATCCGGGCTCTTTCGGACGAGAGTTCAATGTTCTATAGCCACTGCGCCATTGCGCTTCGCGTAGCAGACTGCACCAAAGCATCAGTACCGTATCTCGTCAGTTCGTCAGCACACAGCATCCCATTCCATTAGAACGTCACTCCATCGCATCCTAACACACGTCAGGGGTAGTTTATCTCCCGCCTGGCATCTCCTGTTTACACTGTAGCAAGACCTCCAGATCAGGAATCGAGCATTTGAATCACCTCAGGACAGTGAACGCAGGACAGACCTTCAAGGCTTCGCCGATGGTGATGAGCTCTAAATGACAAACACGCACGCACGCACGCACGCACGCACGCACGCACGCACGCACCCTCACACGCACCCTCACACACCCTCACACACCCTCACACACCCTCACACACCCTCACACACCCTCACACACCCTCACACACACACACACACACACACACACACACACACACACACACACACACACACACACACACACGCACTCACACATATTCACTCAGGCACGCTTTTCTCTCTCCTCCCCCTCCCGTTTCACATATATACACTTTATGTTCATACTGATAAGATTCCTTAAACGTAACCGTCGATTTACGTACCTTGAGCGATAAAAGATTTAAAGCAGTAAGCCGACACACACCTTTGGAAGCTGTCTATTTATTGCAGTTCTCTTTTCCTAGACCACACGCAATGTTGCATAGCAACTGATGAATATCATCAGCAATCAAACAGTCTATGTATGTAAGTAGATAGAATGTCTCTCGTAAATTATTATATATCTGTTATAATATATTAACAATAAATTTAAATCAATTGCATTTGCTATGGACAATATAGATTGGACATGGCTGGAGTGCCATTAATATATCTATACAGGGCATCTGTTCGCCATTACGTTATGATAATCATTATTACAACAGGCATGCAAATGGCGTATATGTATACAATATCGGTTAACGTGTAGATGGTGCACTTAACATTCACACGACAAATGACATGACAGTACAAACTTTGCCTACAAAGACCCTGACAGGAGTAATGTCAAAATCAGCGGCCGAACGAAAATGGTAATTACGACCATGACACAAGCACACGTTTACATTTTAAAATCCCTGCACCGAATCTACAAGAACTAACTGCAGGAACAGAATAACTGCATGAACAACGTTTCACGGCAACAAACTACGCCCGGCTCGAGTGGTCATTTCGCACGGATGATACAAGCATTTCCGTGTCTCCTACATACACATCATAACCATTTACGTTGGACAACATGCGATACACATCACAACCTCTTACGTTGGATATTTAGACAGCATGCGATAACATGGCCCTTATTAAATCCCCGTAACATAAACCGAGTGACTTCACGGACTTGCATTGTGTCTATGTGACATATATTGAATGAGAGATTTCACTGACTTGCATTGAATCTGTATGACATGCTGTGACAAAAACTGAGTGGGTGACATGCGTCGAATCTACGCGACATATACAGAGTAAGAGTGACTTGAACCAAGTTTGTAATGATGTGCAGTGGCACGCATTCGTTCTAGTCTACGTAACACATACACTGTGTCTACGTGACTTACACTGGGTCTTAGTGAAACACGTCAAGGCCAAGTGTCTATCTGACACAAGGCCATGTTAAACTATTATACACTGCGTAAGTGTAGCACTAATTTCTTGAATTATTCCAACTGCATGTTGAGATCTGTGGTCGAAGGACAAAGTACTTCCAGCAGTGGTAATTACATGGTAATTCGTTTTACAAATGCCCCGATTCAATATAATAAGCCGTTTACATTTAGTTATCAACTGGGTTAAAGGCGACACATGTTTTCTACTTCGCAATTGAATGTAGACATTTCAAATAAGATTGCTGATAATAACATTGGTGTTTAACCTAAATTCCACTAGGAATTAGCTCTCGGAAGTCACAACTGAATAAATCATACTATAATCAGTAACCGTGAAATCACGAACGAGAATGCGAGCAGTCATCATCTGAAATTGGATATACATGAACTGACCATCTTTGAGTAGTAATTATAGCATAGCTTAACATTTCCAAGAGAATCAAAGTTGGCACTGGAATGAACACGTCCGCTATAGGGTAAAATGTACAGCGCTTTGAGCGTTTCATGGGACGATACAAATAAAACAATATAACTTATCTAGTATAGCAGTTCTTCTACACACAATTTTGCGGTTTAACCATATACCTGATGGACAGGGTAAGCTTGCAGTCACTGTAAATTGGTAAATACAACTTTGTACCCGCTTGGCTTGATCAAAGGCACATGTCGGCCGTTACATTGGGCCTGCAGAAGAATAACTGAGAATAGCAAATATGTAGCTGATTGGCCGATACGTCTAAGGTGTAATTCCTGCGACACGCGTGGCTGCCTTACGACACGCATGGCTGCCCTGCGATATGAGTCGTATCAGTTGTAGAATGTAATAGGTCTAGTTGTGGAAGAGAATCTTTGGTGTGGACAGCAATACCACTGGCACCCATAGCAGTTGCAGTGCGTACCTGTCTGGTGTCTTCCTGACTGTAGACAGTCTTTGCAAGTCGTAATTCAGTCGTGAACACGTCATCCAACACAAATCAACAACAACTTTGATGTCGTCGTCATCGAACCCACGTACGCACTGTATAGCACGATTCGGAATCGTAGAAATATTTCCACCACATTGGAATGACATAAAATTATATAATACACGATTTGTTCTAGGTGTCCGTGCTGTAATTGCAGCCTCGTGGCGCCAATGACGTCAACGACGACGACGTCAACATCGATGGTGGAATAAGAAATCAATCCCAGTTATCCATATCTCCATCAGTTGTTCCTAGAAAGAGGCAGATATCATCAGTAAAAACACCAAAGCATGTATATTAAACAAGCACATCTAATTTTGAAAGTAACTGCAGCTTGCGAGATGAACATGTTATGATCAAAATACGACAGCAACAAATACATTGGAAACAGAACTATGATTAAAAGCGATATAAATTTAACATACACAATTGTTGTCTTGAACCTCAATTAATAGTATTTTAATGTTGAGTATGGACATATTTTATAACAAATTTAAATGTACATGGAGACAGTACCCTAAGAAACGTATACGCAAAATCAGAAAATTAGATCTTCAGCGGTTTCTGAGACATGAGAGCTATAGTGGTACATGCAGAGTGATGTCATAAGTACTAGCTTTTTCGTCTTAGCCGTTCAAGCCCTGTTAAAACAGAAGTGATTTTCTCCCACCCGCAGCAAACTCATAGTCCACTTTCCGATGAGTTTTTAGTATGTATATTTTATCATAATTTATTATATTTGATATTCTTTTTTATTTCATATTTTACATTTTAAGCAAATATATTTCTACTAGATCGTATCAATTATTTATCGATGTTATAATGAGCAATTTTTTATTCGGACCTTTTTATGTGATTGTTCTTATTTATTTATTTTATTTTATGTAGTAGTATATTTTAACATCATTGTTTGGTGCATGTGAATGTATTGTCATGTGAATGTACTAGTACGACGACCAATATCATTACACATTCCAATGTTTTATTGTAACTACAATGTGAACACATGGCAATAAAGCTATTTTATCTTAAGTCCGTTGGATCTTCGGCGAAAAATTACTAAAAACTGCCGGGGATTTGCCAAACATGGAGGCCAACTACCGGGGATTATTCAACATGGAGGCGAACTAACCTGCGTGTGACCAGAGGTGGTTAATCAGGGACCAGCTTGAGCATCGCCAGAATGGCAATTCGAATAGCAACGGCCAGCTGCTTTGCTGTGTAGGGCTTGTTCAGCGGCGGAACATGGATGAACGCCGTAGAGAAGGGGTTGATGTGGAGAGAGGTGTAGTAGATGTAGTCACAGAGGTACCTGTAAATCGGTCAGTTCAATATCTCAAACATATTACATAGCTACAGTATAAAACACTTCTGAAGACACACCTTTTTAGATTAGCGTTTCTGTGACGTGATCATGTGGACTTTAATTTCATACATTTACCAATAAGTTATGCAATATATATGACATAATTATTACGCAATTAGTATCATTATTAGCATTTTAGTAAGATAATTTGATGATAGATTAGCTGTTATTTTTTTAAATCTATACTTGTTTTTGTTTTTAGCATACTGAGGAATAAGTAATGTAACGACTGTGCTATTTTACTTTACTGTTTCACGTATAGGATTATATTTATAATGTTTATGTATGTATATATATATATATATATATATATATATATATATATATATATACATATGTATATATTTATTTTAATAATAATTTATCATCCAATTTTAGCTACTATTTGTACATTTGTGTAATGTGCCTGAGTGCAAGACTATTGATTCGAGCGCTATACAAATAAATTGTATAATAACGATTATTATTATTATTAGTATTATTATTATTATTACTACAGAATGAATGAACAAAACCAGTGAAGACAATTCATAAAACAAAATCAAGTCATGCATGCATTTACGAAAGTAACTACTGATCTATATAACAGTATTTATTATTATTATAGCATACTATCTTAACCGTGTAAATCAATTACATACATTTCATATATACATGTTTTAACAATCATGTTTATTAATTACTAAAATTACTAACTAATTAAATTAAGTACTAATATTAATATGAAAGATACAACAGAAATGCTGTTTGAATAAGAGGAAAACGTATTTAACCCAACATTGTCCAAACAAATTGGCTTTATGTAATTATACTTGTTAACCACTTTGTTCATTTGTATCATTCACCAATTCACATTGTTAACGTAGAAGGCACCCCTTCCTCTCCTTCCTCTCTCCTTCCTCTCCTCCCTCGACCCTTCCTCTCCTCCCTCGCCCCTTCCACTCCTCCCTCACCCCTTCCACTCCTCCCTCATCCCTTCCACTCCTCCCTCACCCCTTCCACACCTCCCTCACCCCTTCCACTCCTCCCTCATCCCTTCCACTCCTCCCTCACCCCTTCCACTCCTCCCTCACCCCTTCCTCTCCTCCCTCGCCCCTTCCTCACCTCCCTCATCCCTTCCACTCCTCCCTCACCCCTTCCACTCCTCCCTCGTCCCTTCCACTCCTCCCTCGCCCCTTCCACTCCTCCCTCATCCCTTCCACTCCTCCCTCGCCCCTTCCTCTCCTCCCGCGCCCCTTCCTCTCCTCCCTCGCCCCTTCCTCTCCTCCCTCGCCCCTTCCTCTCCTCCCGCGCCCCTCGCCCCTTCCACTCTTCCCTCGCCCCTTCCACTCCTCCCTCGCCCCTTCCACTCCTCCCTCGCCCCTTCCACTCCTCCCTCGCCCCTTCCTCACCTCCCTCATCCCTTCCACTCCTCCCTCGCCCCTTCCACTCCTCCCTCGCCCCTTCCTCTCCTCCCTCGCCCCTTCCACTCCTCCCTCGCCCCTTCCACTCCTCCCTCGCCCCTTCCACTCCTCCCTCATCCCTTCCTCTCCTCCCTCGCCCCTTCCACTCCTCCCTCGCCCCTTCCTCTCCTCCATCGCCCCTTCCACTCCTCCCACGCCCCTTCCACTCCTCCATCGCCCCTTCCACTCCTCCCTCATCCCTTCCTCTCCTCCCTCGCCCCTTCCACTCCTCCCTCGCCCTTTCCTCTCCTCCATCGCCCCTTCCACTCCTCCCTCATCCCTTCCTCTCCTCCCTCGCCCCTTCCACTCCTCCCTCGCCCCTTCCTCTCCTCCCTCGCCCCTTCCTCTCCTTCCTCACCCCTCCCACTCCTCCCTTCCACTCCTCCCTCGACCCTTCCACTCCTCCCTCGCCCCTTCCTCTCCTCCCTCACCCCTTCCACTCCTCCCTCGCCCCTTCCTCTCCTGCCTCGCCCCTTCCTCTCCTCCCTCGCCCCTTCCACTCCTCCCTCGCCCCTTCCTCTCCTCCCTCGCCCCTTCCACTCCTCCCTCGCCCCTTCCTCTCCTGCCTCGCCCCTTCCTCTCCTCCCTCGCCCCTTCCACTCCTCCCTCGCCCCTTCCTCTCCTCCCTCATCCCTTCCACTCCTCCCTCGCCCCTTCCTCTCCTCCCTCGCCCCTTCCTCTCCTCCCTCGCCCCTTCCACTCCTCCCTCGCCCCTTCCTCTCCTCCCTCACCCCTTCCACTCCTCCCTCGCCCCTTCCTCTCCTGCCTCGCCCCTTCCTCTCCTCCCTCGCCCCTTCCACTCCTCCCTCGCCCCTTCCTCTCCTCCCTCGCCCCTTCCACTCCTCCCTCGCCCCTTCCTCTCCTCCCTCGCCCCTTCCTCTCCTGCCTCGCCCCTTCCTCTCCTCCCTCGCCCGTTCCACTCCTCCCTCGCCCCTTCCACTCCTCCCTCGCCCCTTCCACTCCTCCCTCATCCCTTCCTCTCCTCCCTCGCCCCTTCCACTCCTCCCTCGCCCCTTCCTCTCCTCCCTCGCCCCTTCCTCTCCTCCATCGCCCCTTCCACTCCTCCCTCGCCCCTTCCACTCCTCCCTCGCCCCTTCCACTCCTCCCTCATCCCTTCCTCTCCTCCCTCGCCCCTTCCACTCCTCCCTCGCCCCTTCCTCTCCTCCATCGCCCCTTCCACTCCTCCCTCGCCCCTTCCACTCCTCCCTCGCCCCTTCCACTCCTCCCTCATCCCTTCCTCTCCTCCCTCGCCCCTTCCACTCCTCCCTCACCCTTTCCTCTCCTCCATCGCCCCTTCCACTCCTCCCTCATCCCTTCCTCTCCTCCCTCGCCCCTTCCACTCCTCCCTCGCCCCTTCCTCTCCTCCCTCGCCCCTTCCTCACCCCTCCCACTCCTCCCTTCCACTCCTCCCTCGCCCCTTCCACTCCTCCCTCGCCCCTTCCTCTCCTCCCTCACCCCTTCCTCTCCTGCCTCGCCCCTTCCTCTCCTCCCTCGCCCCTTCCACTCCTCCCTCGCCCCTTCCTCTCCTCCCTCGCCCCTTCCACTCCTCCCTCGCCCCTTCCTCTCCTGCCTCGCCCCTTCCTCTCCTCCCTCGCCCCTTCCACTCCTCCCTCGCCCCTTCCTCTCCTCCCTCATCCCTTCCACTCCTCCCTCGCCCCTTCCTCTCCTCCCTCGCCCCTTCCTCTCCTCCCTCGCCCCTTCCACTCCTCCCTCGCCCCTTCCTCTCCTCCCTCACCCCTTCCACTCCTCCCTCGCCCCTTCCTCTCCTGCCTCGCCCCTTCCTCTCCTCCCTCGCCCCTTCCACTCCTCCCTCGCCCCTTCCTCTCCTCCCTCGCCCCTTCCACTCCTCCCTCGCCCCTTCCTCTCCTCCCTCGCCCCTTCCTCTCCTGCCTCGCCCCTTCCTCTCCTCCCTCGCCCCTTCCACTCCTCCCTCGCCCCTTCCACTCCTCCCTCGCCCCTTCCACTCCTCCCTCGCCCCTTCCTCTCCTCCCTCGCCCCTTCCACTCCTCCCTCATCCCTTCCTCTCCTCCCTCGCCCCTTCCACTCCTCCCTCGCCCCTTCCACTCCTCCCTCGCCCCTTCCATTCCTCCCTCGCCCCTTCCATTCCTCCCTCACCCCTTCCACTCCTCCCTCATCCCTTCCTCTCCTCCCTCATCCCTTCCACTCCTCCCTCGCCCCTTCCATTCCTCCCTCGCCCCTTCCTCTCCTCCCTCACCCCTTCCACTCCTCCCTCATCCCTTCCTCTCCTCCCTCATCCCTTCCACTCCTCCCTCGCCCCTTCCACTCCTCCCTCGCCCCTTCCTCTCCTCCCTCATCCCTTCCACTCCTCCCTCATCCCTTCCACTCCTCCCTCGCCCCTTCCACTCCTCCCTCGCCCCTTCCACTCCTCCCTCGCCCCTTCCATTCCTCCCTCGCCCCTTCCATTCCTCCCTCGCCCCTTCCACTCCTCCCTCATCCCTTCCTCTCCTCCCTTCCTCGCCCCTTCCACTCCTCCCTCATCCCTTCCTCTCCTCCCTCGCCCCTTCCTCTCCTCCCTCATCCCTTCCACTCCTCCCTCGCCCCTTCCTCTCCTCCCTCGCCCCTTCCTCTCCTCCCTCGCCCCTTCCACTCCTCCCTCGCCCCTTCCACTCCTCCCTCGCCCCTTCCTCTCCTCCCTCATCCCTTCCACTCCTCCCTCGCCCCTTCCTCTCCTCCCTCGCCCCTTCCACTCCTCCCTCGCCCCTTCCACTCCTCCCTCGCCCCTTCCTCTCCTCCCTCATCCCTTCCACTCCTCCCTCGCCCCTTCCTCTCCTCCCTCGCCCCTTCCACTCCTCCCTCGCCCCTTCCACTCCTCCCTCGCCCCTTCCTCTCCTCCCTCATCCCTTCCACTCCTCCCTCGCCCCTTCCTCTCCTCCCTCATCCCTTCCACTCCTCCCTCGCCCCTTCCTCTCCTCCCTCGCCCCTTCCTCTCCTCCCTCGCCCCTTCTACTCCTCCCTCACCCCTTCCTCTCCTGCCTCGCCCCTTCCACTCCTCCCTCATCCCTTCCACTCCTCCCTCATCCCTTCCACTCCTCCCTCGCCCCTTCCTCTCCTCCCTCGCCCCTTCCACTCCTCCCTCATCCCTTCCACTCATCCCTCATCCCTTCCACTCCTCCCTCGCCCCTTCCTCTCCTCCCTCGCCCCTTCCACTCCTCCCTCATCCCTTCCACTCCTCCCTCATCCCTTCCTCTCCTCCCTCATCCCTTCCACTACTCCCTCGCCCCTTCCTCTCCTCCCTCGTCCCTTCCACTCCTCCCTCGCCCCTTCCTCTCCTCCCTCGCCCCTTCCTCTCCTCCCTCGCCCCTTCCACTCCTCCCTCATCCCTTCCACTCCTCCCTCATCCCTTCCTCTCCTCCCTCATCCCTTCCACTCCTCCCTCGCCCCTTCCTCTCCTCCCTCGCCCCTTCCACTCCTCCCTCGCCCCTTCCTCTCCTCCCTCGCCCCTTCCACTCCTCCCTCATCCCTTCCACTCCTCCCTCGCCCCTTCCTCTCCTCCCTCATCCCTTCCACTCCTCCCTCGCCCCTTCCACTCCTCCCTCATCCCTTCCACTCCTCCCTCATCCCTTCCACTCCTCCCTCCTAGATGCTTGAGGCCAATGTCCACCCTGACACTGACAAACCTACCTGCCAGGGTCCAGGGAAACAACTGCATCGACGCCACACTTTGAGTTGTTGACAGCCACACAAACCGTCTCCATGCCTAGCCAAGATGCAATGCACTCGTCAGAACCAAACTGGCAGCACTGGTTCTCGGGAAACTGGCCCCTGATGTCAGCTTTATCATAACCAGTGTTGTGGGCCTGCTGCTCCACTGTCAGCTCTTTGGCTAGGCCAGACACACCAATGTGTACAACCAGCTGAAACATGAGGCCAGACACACCAATGTGTACAACCAGCTGAAACATGAGGCCAGACACACCAATGTGTACAACCAGCTGAAACATGAGGCCAGACACACCAATGTGTACAACCAGCTGAAACATGAGGCCAGACACACCAATGTGTACAACCAGCTGAAACATGAGGCCAGACACACCAATGTGTACAACCAGCTGAAACATGAGGCCAGACACACCAATGTGTACAACCAGCTGAAACATGAGGCCAGACACACCAATGTGTACAACCAGCTGAAACATGAGGCCAGACACACCAATGTGTACAACCAGCTGAAACATGAGGCCAGACACACCAATGTGTACAACCAGCTGAAACATGAGGCCAGACACACCAATGTGTACAACCAGCTGAAACATGAGGCCAGACACACCAATGTGTACAACCAGCTGAAACATGAGGCCAGACACACCAATGTGTACAACCAGCTGAAACATGAGGCCAGACACACCAATGTGTACAACCAGCTGAAACATGAGGCCAGACACACCAATGTGTACAACCAGCTGAAACATGAGGCCAGACACACCAATGTGTACAACCAGCTGAAACATGAGGCCAGACACACCAATGTGTACAACCAGCTGAAACATGAGGCCAGACACACCAATGTGTACAACCAGCTGAAACATGAGGCCAGACACACCAATGTGTACAACCAGCTGAAACATGAGGCCAGACACACCAATGTGTACAACCAGCTGAAACATGAGGCCAGACACACCAATGTGTACAACCAGCTGAAACATGAGGCCAGACACACCAATGTGTACAACCAGCTGAAACATGAGGCCAGACACACCAATGTGTACAACCAGCTGAAACATGAGGCCAGACACACCAATGTGTACAACCAGCTGAAACATGAGGCCAGACACACCAATGTGTACAACCAGCTGAAACATGAGGCCAGACACACCAATGTGTACAACCAGCTGAAACATGAGGCCAGACACACCAATGTGTACAACCAGCTGAAACATGAGGCCAGACACACCAATGTGTACAACCAGCTGAAACATGAGGCCAGACACACCAATGTGTACAACCAGCTGAAACATGAGGCCAGACACACCAATGTGTACAACCAGCTGAAACATGAGGCCAGACACACCAATGTGTACAACCAGCTGAAACATGAGGCCAGACACACCAATGTGTACAACCAGCTGAAACATGAGGCCAGACACACCAATGTGTACAACCAGCTGAAACATGAGGCCAGACACACCAATGTGTACAACCAGCTGAAACATGAGGCCAGACACACCAATGTGTACAACCAGCTGAAACATGAGGCCAGACACACCAATGTGTACAACCAGCTGAAACATGAGGCCAGACACACCAATGTGTACAACCAGCTGAAACATGAGGCCAGACACACCAATGTGTACAACCAGCTGAAACATGAGGCCAGACACACCAATGTGTACAACCAGCTGAAACATGAGGCCAGACACACCAATGTGTACAACCAGCTGAAACATGAGGCCAGACACACCAATGTGTACAACCAGCTGAAACATGAGGCCAGACACACCAATGTGTACAACCAGCTGAAACATGAGGCCAGACACACCAATGTGTACAACCAGCTGAAACATGAGGCCAGACACACCAATGTGTACAACCAGCTGAAACATGAGGCCAGACACACCAATGTGTACAACCAGCTGAAACATGAGGCCAGACACACCAATGTGTACAACCAGCTGAAACATGAGGACAGACACACCAATGTGTACAACCAGCTGAAACATGAGGCCAGACACACCAATGTGTACAACCAGCTGAAACATGAGGCCAGACACACCAATGTGTACAACCAGCCGAAACATGAGGACAGACACACCAATGTGTACAACCAGCTGAAACATGAGGACAGACACACCAATGTGTACAACCAGGTGAACATAAAGACAGACACACCAATGTGTACAACCAGCTGAAACATGAGGACAGACACACCAATGTGTACAACCAGCTTAAACATGAGGACATACACACCAATGTGTACAACCAGGTGAACATAAAGACAGACACATCAATGTGTACAACCAGGTGAACATAAAGACAGACACACCAATGTGTACAACCAGGTGAACATAAAGACAGACACACCAATGTGTACAACCAGTTGAACATAAAGACAGACACACCAATGTGTACAACCAGATGAACATAAAGACAGACACACCAATGTGTACAACCAGGTGAACATAAAGACAGACACACCAATGTGTACAACCAGATGAACATAAAGACAGACACACCAATGTGTACAACCAGGTGAACATAAAGACATACACACCAATGTGTACAACCAGATGAACATAAAGACAGACACACCAATGTGTACAACCAGTTGAACATAAAGACAGACACACCAATGTGTACAACCAGTTGAACATAAAGACAGACACACCAATGTGTACAACCAGGGGAACATAAAGACAGACACATCAATGTGTACAACCAGTTGAACATAACGACAGACACACCAATATGTACAACCAGATGAACATAACGACAGACACACCAATGTGTACAACCAGCTGAACATAAAGACAGACACACCAATGTGTACAACCAGGGGAACATAAAGACAGACACACCAATGTGTACAACCAGCTGAACATAAAGACAGACACACCAATATGTACAACCAGATGAACATAACGACAGACACACCAATGTGTACAACCAGCTGAACATAAAGACAGACACACCAATGTGTACAACCAGGGGAACATAAAGACAGACACACCAATGTGTACAACCAGCTGAACATAAAGACAGACACACCAATGTGTACAACCAGCTGAACATAAAGACAGACACACCAATGTGTACAACCAGTTGAACATAAAGACAGACACACCAATGTGTACAACCAGATGAACATAAAGACAGACAACCCAATGTGTACAACCAGGGGAACATAAAGACAGACACACCAATGTGTACAACCAGTTGAACATAAAGACTGACACACCAATGTGTACAACCAGATGAACATAAGGACTGACACACCAATGTGTATGAACAACTGAAACATAAGGACTGATGCACCATAGACATGTCAATGAATATGACCAGCAACCAAGAACACATTTATCTCTGGGAGTAGGTCTAACATTAAACAGATAACAGCCCCGATGTAAAACCATTTATTTCTCTTTATTCCCCTATGCCCACATGTGCAAATTTAACCAAATTTCAAACGTTTTTTCCTGTAAAAGATGGTAATGTAATAACCTTACTGCTCGAGTTGCAGGAACATATAGCATTAACTCGTGATGAGATGTATGGATAAAGTATATACATACACCGGAAGCTCCAGAAATAATGCTCTGGGAGTTTTCCTACCTTTGGCTGGAACTGCTTCCACAGCGATGGCACTAGTGTCTTGACAGTGTCATATTCCACAGGTATTTCACGAGTGACGAGCACAAATTCATCACTGGTGACGAGTTTCTCCAATTCCTGAACCGCTTCCCAGCTCGCATTTACATTGTGATTGCCGAAAGGACCAAAACCTATAAAAGAACACACACACATACAAATAGTTGTTGCTTTTTACTGGTGATAGCCTCGGTTACCCAGGCTCCGCGAGGTGGCAGGACTTTTAAGCCCCTCAACTCTGCCTGGAGAAACTAATGCTATGCATTTGTTAGCCACCAGGGTGGCCTTACTCCAGATTATAGTAGAGATGCTAATTGGTTCTCAGGCCAACTATGAATTAAAAATTTAAATAACGATACGCTTAAATTACAAGATAATGATATCCTATGAAAAATATTCAAAATTAAACTTATATTAACACAAAATAAATAGAAATACAAATTTGCAGGTGTTTATAAAATTAGAAATTACGGCAGGATTAACCAGTGTCCGTGAGGTGGCACCATTGTATAGATCACGCGGATAAATATTCAAAAGCCTGGAGAATCACCAGACTGACATCTCGGCATAGTTCTGCAGCTCGGTCGGTTAAGTGAGATTACTGGTGAGTGCTAACAACACACAATTTTCGCCAAAAACATAATTCAAAGAATCACAGACTGTTGTGATTTGGACAGAAATGTGTTCCCTGCAATCTCCTATTTCAAAGTACAGTTTAAGTTCTTCTACACACAATCTAAAACTAACGAAATGCTGGCAGTGGTAAACACATAGTTTAAAATCAATTAAAAGAATTTTAGTCAGGTTTACTTCGTTTCCCAAAAGATTACTTATCTAAATTCTAAAGGTTATGTTGATGGAGTAAAAATTTGAAAACTAAAATTCACAATTTTGCGACTTAGTAAGCATTTCTCTGTGGCGTGCCATGCCGTAAACAGTCATTAATGTTGGTGATACATTATGAAATAAGTATTGTTTGAAAATGTAAATTCATTAATTTCCACACTCTGATATTGTACCATAGACTACATAGACTAAGTAGAGCGCAATGGCTCAGGATAGAGCTTCGGACTCTCAACAACGAGAACCCGTGTTCGAATCCTGTGCAGCGGTGTTAAAACCTTGGGCAAGTTTTTTTCACTCTACTTTGCTCCACTTCACTCAGCTGTATAAATGAGTACCTGGCTATAGACAGTGGTGGATATGTGTACGAACAGCCTTCGTGGATTAATTGTAGCATATGGCTGGATGCTTCCCAGAGAAGCCGAGATGGTGTCTGAGTGAACAGGTCTGTCAGGGAAGTAAAGTGTAAAGCGCTTTGAACGGTCCTAAGGACTGGATACTGCGCTATATAAGAACTTGCCTTTTTTACATGACACAACTCACCTGTGACAAGTACAACAGGTGTCGGTTCTGTACTGTCTCCCATATCTTCCTATTGGCCGTCACAATAGAATCCACATCTGAAACAGGTAAAGGTCTTCAAGCCATTTGTTTGCCCATCGCCAATCTGATTCTTTTATGTCCAAATGTGTGATGTGTTAATAGTTTAACCAGTATGTTGTTAATGTAATTTTTTTTTTAATTGTGTTTTTAGTCATCAAATTTGTTTACAATGGGCATAGACATCTTCACAAGCCAAGAGTCGTTGAGCTACATTAGGAGTCAGACCACATTTGCCTTTTCTATAGGCGACCATTATAACGTTTCTTTCATTTCCTACTAATCATGATGAGTTCTGTTATTGACAATTTCACAACATATTTAACCTCCATAGACATAGGTTCAGTGGAAAATTCGTGAACTTTTAATACCTCAGGCTCCCACAAGCTTCTTTCAAACCTTACACCCCTCCATTTCTGCTTGAACCACCCACGGATTGCCCCTGATTACATCACCAAGCAAAATGACAACTGTATTAATACACAGAAATGCACCGACTGACAGCTGTCATAATTTGACAGCTCTGATGCCACGCTGCACAAAAACATCATTTCTAATCACTCCACACTACATATGTGCTCACAGAAATTCAGACAACCTGCATAATGCTGTTTTTATAGGGTATTCTTTGGTCGGGTAATGGCGGATGAACACCTTATTGTGGTCTTACATCATTACTATCTCTGGCCGATTGTCTCCCTAAAGCTGGGAGTGACCGGAGTTTAATTATACAATTATAGCAGTTGACTTTGCCAGTCGCTACTGCATCAGCCGTGAAAACACCACAAATAATTGTACGCTTTACTCCCTGGCAGCAGGGCTTTATGCAGGATAAAATTATTGCCAGTCACACATGTTTTGGTGGACACATGGATGTTAACTGTTAAGGCAGTTTACAAACTTTCAAATGTGTCTGATGACCTGAAATGGACTACACACACATATATGACACAATTTACACTCACTTTCAAGGCATAACTAATAATATCTATAGTTTTGGAAGACGTTTTTTTCCTCCTTCATTTTTTTCTCTGTCCACCACCCGTCCACCCATATTTCTACCCGTCCATATTCATTTCTACCCGTCCAAATGACGGGTGGATGGGTCTCTACATAAAGCTATGCCTGGCAGACAGTTTCAATTGAATACCATCTTGACTTCTCTGGGAAGCATACAGCCATGCAGCAATTAATTTGCGAAGAATACTAGTACGCATATCTTCACCACTTTCTATAGCCAGGTATTCCTTCATACAGCTGAGTGAACTGGGGCAATGCAGAGTAAAAAAATTGCCCAACGATTTACATGACAGCGGAGGATTCAAATCCGGGTCCTCGTAGTTGAGAGTCCAATGCTCTGCCCCTGTGCAACAATACACTAATGACCCATTCACGTCCTAAACATTGCATGTAATGCAATCAGAATGTGGCTAAATACCCAAAATTACCATTTGGCCAGAGGCTGACAACACTCCTTGTGTGTAATTTCATTGGCTGACATTAAGAGGATTTTTGAAAGGCATATGCCATGGGTTGATAAGAGCTAGAGCTGGTACTGATGGAATGTCCCCTGGCATGCAAGAAAGTGCGTAACTGGTGAAACACAATTGTGCTGTCGATGTCATGTGCTTTGTCATGCTTTATGCGAGATCGCGCATGCTACAGAAAAATAACAACACAACTCACACATGCTTCCGCACATCATGATGAAGATTCTGAAGTGCTTCTACAAATGTACATATTAAGTGAATTATTGCAGATAGCAAAAAGAATGAGTAGTTGTGGATTAATCCAACGGGAACTGCAACTTGCGAACATCTACATTATAGGTATACTCGACACGGATTCTAAGATTAAATCTAAACTCTGGTTAGGGAAGCCTATAGGGAATTTCACCAATGGTTAAAAAAAATCACCCAATGTTAAAAGCAGGGAGACTGCTCCTATGTTTGTACTGAATAGTTAATGCTGTGTTTGTACTTTCTAAGACTAAAATGAATATGTTGATGCCATGCATTTAGGCAGACAGCCTAAATGCATGCATGCAATAATATTTCTTGTGTTATCCTTATATATTATGTATTCTGTAACTTGTTAATGTATGTACACTACACTGTACAACATTAACTTTTTATATTGAATAAATCAACCAGCCAACCAACCAACTTGGGAAAGTAAACACTATTGTCTATTCCTCCTTACTCGCGTAAATCTGACATATCATAGATCGACATATATAGAATAGTCATATAATATTATATTAACTATGCCGAGGAAATAGCATATATATCGACGTATTCCATGCATTGTGTGTGTGCGCGCGCGTGCGTGCGTGCGTGCGTGCGTGCGTGCGTGCGTGCGTGCGTGCGTGCGTGCGTGTGTGTGTGTGTGTGTGTGTGTGTGTGTGTGTGTGTGTGTGTGACTGCCTCACTGTGTCTGTGACAGTCAGTGATCGAGGCACTCTGAGTATGATACTCATTGACATTGTCGTCTGAATTTGAGTGACTCACCAAATCGAAGTAAGTTTCATACAAAATCCAGTTCATTTGCAAAACTGTATCTATGCGAACAATCACAGGACACACCTCGGTGTGAATGGAAATGCGATTATACTAAAACTGTTGATGCATGGTGTAGTTTTAAACTACCAAAATATTAGAACATTATGTAAACATCGCAGTTTGTTTTTGTTTTCTTAGCCTAGGCCTAGCACCTGTTCTGCTTTGTTGATCAACTGCGTTTCAGTACGGGCTAAATTGTACTTGTTAATCTCATTGGGTGGTTAGATTAAATAATAAATTGACCGAGTAGAGGAAGTTATGCTACAATGACCGTCTCATACACATATATTTTAATGTTTATTTTGTACTTTCGCTATGCTTGTTACGGCTAAGTGAGACTATATTTACGAGTTTAAACACGTTTTGTACGGGATTATTTCACGAAGCAAAATGTCAAAAATGGCGAAATATAGTGCCCCCCGCGATAATCATAGTGTGATATTCTACATATTTTTACATCATTCACAGTCGTGCTTCATTGCAAACACTTTGTGTTAAGCAGTGGTTAGTTTGATACGTGTTCATGTTTTATATATAATATATTACATAAATTGGTTGTATATGTAAGACCGTGTGGCGTTACTATCATGAATTATTGTAGATATATGTATTATCGCCCGCACGAAACGTAAACAACGGTCAATGCCTTTACTAGGTTCTAGTCTACTAGAGATTGTCTTGTCTTGTCGGTATACTGGCCAACACTCCTGATGGAGTCAAACGGTCAGGGTGACTTAACATTTCAGTGACCGCGTAATTTTTTTGTCTTTAAATTGCAATAACTTTGGATCTAATAAAGGGGTAAGGTAGAATTATAGTCGCAATGCCCCACTGCCTGAATGCCCCACGACCGGAATGCCCCAAACCTAGTCGCAATGCCCCAATCGCGAAGTCGCAATGCCCCAACCGGGAAGTCGCAATGCTCCAACCGCGAAGTCGCAATGCCCCACTTTTGGTCGGAATGCCACAGTGATTTTATTATTATCAAAACATGTTAAAACATAACATTTTATTATTGTCAAACTTATGTATATAATACAATAATAGACATTACATAAGTAAATGTATAATGAATAAAAAATAAGTTTGTTGATTATCTGAACATTATTGAAAGTATAACTGAATTTATGTTTTGTCTCCGTATATTTCTCCGTATATATTTAATCTTTGTGCGATTTGTCAAACCTATCATGATAATTAATATCGGTTACAACAAATAGTAATTGTGACTTTTTAATTCACTTTTGTGAAAACAAGTGCAACTGGAACGCATTCAATAATGTAACAAAAAAGATATTAGTATTATATAAAATATCTTATATATATATATATATTGCCGCACGAAACAAGTGCAACTGGAACGCTTTCAATAATGTAACCAAAAAGATGTTAGTATTATATAAAATATGTTATATATATATTGCCGCACGAAACAAGTGCAAATGGAACGCATTCAGTAATCTAACAATTATTTTTAGTATTATATAAATATATATATATTATATATATATTATATATATATATTATATATATATTATATATATATATTAAAAACCTGACTACCAAGAAAGTGGGGCATTCCGTCCAAAAGTGGGGCATTGCGACCACGGTGTTCCAAAATGTGGGGGCATTGCGACTTCGCAGTTGGGGCATTGCGACTTTGAGATTGGGGCATTGCAACTAGGCAGTAGGGGCATTGCGACTGGGGCATTCAGGTAGTGGGGCATTCCGACCACATTCCGTAAGGTATCGTAATAAATTTAGCCGTTATGTGATCTGGGTAATCTTATACTTAACTGGCCTAAATCATTATGGCCTTTTAAAACCGTTTTTTTCACCTTATATCGATGTGTATGTATTCGCAATGTGATTCTACATCACTTCCGGTACAAAGAAGTCAGATTAAACAATTTTAATTTGTGTTTTAAAACAACTTAAACACGCCAAATCGAAGAAATTGCCTCCGCGGTTCCGGTGCCTCTGAGAGGCGCCTACAGCTCGCGCCATATCTGTTACAACATTTTTAAAGTGCCTACGTGTGGCATAATTATGTATCCTTCATGCCATAGCTTCAACTTTGTTCGTACCACGGCTAATAACCAACACAAGATGTTGCATAGTGATAGTACCCATGCTGGCCAATAACATTCAAGTGATTTCAGTCTCTTGACTTGTGATTCACACATTCAGTGACACGCTAATGCAGGGCTTGACATTGGCACTGCCCCAACGCATATTTTGAACTTATCGGGCCAGTTCAAGCCATCAGTTTTAACTTTCTACTTGCTAAGCGTAACATTTCAAGCCCCATCTGGTCCCGGTATACCTGTCAAACATCTAGTCAACATCACAAGCTCATCTTCACTGACTTTACTTTAGTCTCAGTGCAATTATGCAAAATATTAATGCAAAGCGTGAAAGAGTGAGTCAGTTGTCACTTGTCAGTATTAAATATGGAACATTTTTAGTATGGCCTACAATTAAAGTTATAATATAGTTTTATGTTTCGTTTTACAGTATTTTTTTAAACTGCTTTAAATGTGATATATAGAAGAGACAAATCTGATAGGAAACTTTGACTGTTGTCATTGGTGCAAATATTTGATTTCTCGTAATTTAATATGGAATAATCCATGTAATAATTTTTTGCAATAATAGCACTGGCACCAAGATTTAAAATCTTAATTTAAGTTTTCCTTCTCATAGTCGCACCATAAAATTTATAATATTTGGGCCAGTAAGTTTTTCGGCGGTCCAGTAACATTTCAGATCTACTAGCCCCCCCGGGAGAGTGGATACAAAACCTGAATATCAAGGCCTATAACATACCTCTTCCCCTATTGCATACCATAGTCAATATTGGCTATTTACGACACGCATAATTCATATACCCCTGTTTGCCATCCAGTTACTACCAGTTTTGTAATTAGGCCTATGTCTATACCTTCAGAATGTATTGTCCAACATTCGTAATATTCTACCAGGCTAGAATTTCCTTAACAAAATGGGGTATCTCAGGCTCTCAGCTCTGAAAGGAAACTACTGGAGTCTAGAAGTGTCTACATACTTCATATGTCAGGTGATCACTAGTACTAAAACGTTTTTCAGGTAATGGGCCATACAAAGTTAGGTAGGGTAGAGAGAGAATGGTGTCCATCTGGCCGTGATTTTTAATTTGCTTCTCTTGCTGAGATGAAGTACCTGGTAATCCTAAACGTACTCACGATTTCATTTTTTTTCATATGAACAGTTGCAAGCAAATATATTTGAAAGATAGAAATGGCAATATTAGAAGTAATCTAATAAATGTAATATTAATGGAGCTATTAATTTTCTATTACTGTTGAGCATTTCAGTTAAATAAATATTCAGTCAGATTTCATAATGAATACATTCTTTCCCCAGAGAAGCCACATCTCCTGACCCTCCTGCTTACTGCAGTACTGGTAGTACAAAGTTATATTGTGACAGTCCCTGGAAAGCCCTGGAGGAAATAAGCACCCTCTAACAGTTTGCTTTGTAATTTTAGAAGCCATGCCACAGCTCCACCTATACTGTTTGCTCTGTCAGTATGGTGTGAATGACTGGTCATGGTTCCTATGGTCCACTATTCCTACTTCCAGAATCCTGACTGGATCTGGGCGGTTAGCTGCTAAATCCCTGTCTAATGTGTTTAATTAATGCAAACTGTAAACCTGTCTATAGATCGAGGTAAAACCAAACATATGTTGTTTGTTATGTTAATCCAGGAGGTCCATACTAAAATGCCTATGTTGCCCTCAGAAGAGACACTGCTAATCACTATAAATATTATTAGCAAAATAACCGGCTTCAAACAATCTTCTGTCACTGTTTTGTACGAAAAGCAGCTACTCTGTAAAGCCAATAAAATAATTAATGACAGCACACACATTCTATATAACGAGTACGTCCTTCTGCCCTCGTCCAGAAAGTTCAGAACTATCATATCCAAAACAAATAGAAAGCGAGACTCATTCATTCCAATGTCTGTACGATATTTTTATGATGACGAATGCTGCAAAATGAATTTCCCGGTCCGGAACAATAAAGTTTTATTGTATTGTATTGTATTGATTTGTATTGTATTGTATTGCTAGGATCTTGTGGGTTTGGTGAAGAAGTGTGACAGCTCACCTTCAAAGTCAGCCAGGAAATTCAACCAGAATAGTCTCGTGCCAGTTTGGAGTGTGACCAAGGAACAAATGGGATATTGACCTATGGTCACTGTCAGCCTAGCTGCTAATCCATACTCTGGCTCTGAGCAAACAAAAGTTGTGGTCACCGCAAGGCCATGGAAGACATCTGATGTTAAGGTGGCCCGGGGCACCACTCCTCATCGGGGTAGGAACACTCTGTTGGTGTCTCATCGGGGACTATTGGTAGTTTCGGAAGGAATGGACACCTGTAATCAATTTGGCAGGCATTACACGTGACCGTGAAAACGAAATATTGATACTGACAACGTATTTGTAAAAGTATTTGAAAATACTTGAACATATCAAATACTTTAGAAAAGTAATTAAATACAAATACTTTTAATTGCCAAATATCAAATACGAATACTTTAAAAAGTATTTTAAAAGTTTCAAATACAAGTGTATTTGACCCCATGTCTTATATACTACATATTTGAATTGGATACTCTTGAATATAACCCCCTGCATTTGAAATGTTGTTATTTTAATGTATTTAATCATGTGTATTTGACATTTAAAATAAACAGAGGACATTTGAAATTATTAAATGCATTATATTTGTATATGATTCAGAAACCATAACTTAAATTATTAATCCAGCATTAAATGATTCATTCAATACCTGAGAAAGTTGTATGATTATGAATAATAATAACACCTGGATAGTGGATAGCAGTAATCAGTTAGAACACTAGATAGTGACACAGCAACAGAAAAAGAATGACACCTAGGAATTCCATGAAAGTCGCCTTTATGTTAGAAATAGGATATTCATTACATTTATCATGATTATATTCTAATGTAATCGTACTCATACTCGAGTACATTCAAAAGTAATCGTACTCGTACTTGAGTACATTTGTTTTCTGAGTACTCGTACTCATGCATGTTCAAAGTAATCGTACTCCTACTCGAGTACATTTGTATTGTAATCACTCCATCTCTGTTCTCTTGTAGTATTAACTAAAATATTACTGATAATAAAGTACAATTTTTAAATGCATGTCCTGTGATACGCAAACGATACAAAACTCAGTTTAACAATTTTGTAACTTACCTTCCACTGGTGATGGTGAGATTTTAAAACAAAACACCAGTCAGATACAAATTTGTTATGCACAGTGACAGTAAAAAATGAAAGTTTATCGAAGAATGTCCAGGCAAAATCAGAAATGTAGATCTTCAACAGTTGTTTGTTGTACATGTAAGAGCCAATGGTGCATGTAAAGTGATACCATACGTCCAATGGATCTTTGGCAAAGATGACTAAACACTGCCGGGGAGTAGCCAAACGTGGAGGCCTACTAACCCTAACAGTGTGAGCATCTCGAGCATAGCAACGTTAACACCTTCTGCTATTTGGGCCGCCGACCAGGGTTCGTTCAGCTTTGGAACGTGGATGAAGGCTGTACGGTTCCGGTCTACGAGGAGTGACGAATAGTAGAGGTAGCCACATAGGTAACTACAAATCAGTAAATTCAACGTCTCAAACATCACAGAATGAACAGAGCAAGTGAAAACAGTTCTTAAAACAAAATAATTCTTGCATTTACTAAAGCCATTATTGATTTATTATTAACACATTGTCTTTACCATGTACATTATACACTATACATGTTGTATATTCATGTTTATCGGTGTTTTAGTTTATGAACTGAGCAGAATATTCTGAATATATAGCGTCTTATTAATAAAAGTATTAATTTTATTATTTATATGTAATGAGTTTATGCAAGAGGAAAGAAATACTGTTTGAATAAGAGGTCAAAGTATCTAACCCAAACAAATTGGCTTTAAATAATTATACTTTTAACTATATTTTGTTCATATCACTCGTCAATTCACATTGTTGACACAGCAGGCACTGTATCAGTGCATTCAGAAATTCATGCTGCTGACGTTTTTTTTATATAAATGCTGGTTGTAGGTTTTAATTCCGTACAAAACTACAAACTAACAGAAGGAACTATATTTTGAACAGTTAAACACGCCTATTATTAGTTCAATGGTTCACCTTTCAAAACATTATGCCAGAATGTTATGGTAAAAATAGTTATGTGTGTGTCTTCTAACTATTCATAATGACTGCAGTGCATGAAGTTTTCAAGTCGGGGATGGGCAGATTTATTAATGTATACAGTTATACATGCATGCGTACAGGCATGACGCATATTTTAGAAGCATAATGGACACAGAGAATAGCAAAAGTGAAGAATGTATGTTTAGCTATAGTTCAAATGTCTACCAGCCCTTCCAAAAGACCGTGCACAGGTTTCTATGACCTATCTTAGACGCTAGAAGACAAGGTCCACCCTGACACTGACCAACCTACCTGCCAGAGTTTTGTGATACAATAGCGCTGATTTCATCCGTATTGCCGGGGTGGGTGTGGAGGACCGCTCGCACCCTTTCCATGTCTATGCCTGACGAGATGGTTTCAGGAGCTCCCACCTTTACGCACCCGCCATCGAGATAAAGGCCCTTGTTGTCAGCCTTGGTATAGCAAGTGTTGCGGGCCTGCTGTTCCAGCGTCAGTTTACTAGTAAAGCCAGACACACCTAAGTGTAGAACCAGCTGAAACACAAGAACAGACACGCCAGTGTATATGACCTGCTGAAACGTACCGACAGACACACCAATATGTATGACCAGCTGAAACGTACCGACAGACACACCAATATGTATGACCAGCTGAAACGTAACGACAGACACACCAATATGTATGACCAGCTGAAACGAAACAATAGACGCATCAATATGCATGAACTGCTGAAACGTAACGACAGACACACCAATATGTATGACCAGCTGAAACGTACCGACAGACACACCAATATGTATGACCTGCTGAAACGTACCGACAGACACACCAATATGTATGACCTGCTGAAACGTAACGACAGACACACCAATATGTATGACCAGCTGAAACGAAACAATAGACGCATCAATATGCATGAACTGCTGAAACGTAACGACAGACACACCAATATGTATGACCAGCTGAAACGTAACGACAGACACACCAATATGTATGACCAGCTGAAACGAAACAATAGACACATCAATATGCATGAACTGCTGAAACGTAACGACAGACACACCAATATGTATGACAGCTAAAACGTACCGACAGACACACCAATATGTATGACCTGCTGAAACGTACCGACAGACACACCAATATGTATGACCTGCTGAAACGTAACGACAGACACACCAATATGTATGACCAGCTGAAACGTAACGACAGACACACCAATATGTATGACCTGCTGAAACGTAACGACAGACACACCAATATGTATGACCAGCTGAAACGTAACGACAGACACACCAATATATATGACCAGCTGAAACGTAACGACAGACACACCAATATGTTTGACCTGCTGAAACGAAGTCGGAGTCCCTAAGGCAGTTCGTCGTTGTTTACAACTTCCTTCTGGCAACTCCTGCGGCGGCGCTGGTGCCAAACTGTAATGGCCCTGCTGTTCCTTTGGATCCATCAGCGACGTGGAGACCCCTCTCCACGCCAAATGAGTGTTTAACCGGTATCTGTTGCTCCCCGTGTTGTGTCGACGCCGACGGCGAAGCAGGAGTGTCCTCCCCAGGTTATGGATGTGAGAGTGTAGGTGAGTGATGGTGGATGTAAGCCTGGGCGTTGTTATATGGAGGACAGGCAGTTGCCCATGCAGGACGTGCTGCATGGGCAACTGCCTGTCCTCCATATAACAACGCCCAGGCTTACATCCACCATCACTCACCTACACTCTCACATCCATAACCTGGGGAGGACACTCCTGCTTCGCCGTCGGCGTCGACACAACACGGGGAGCAACAGATACCGGTTAAACACTCATTTGGCGTAGAGCATGGCGCCAGGGGTTGCTCCCGACGGTGGGAGGAATCTTCGCATTCCATTGGACAGCTACCGCCCGCCTCAAGCTGGACAGCCCCCAGCCAGTTGGGTGTTGTCCCGCCACGGTCTGTCTTCATCATTGGGTGCATGGGGGTAGGACAAAATCCGAATAGTAGGCCGTTACCGTCACACCAGGCAACAAAAGAAAGAAAATAAGGAGACACACCCCCACTCATTACCATCGATGAATACGAACTTGATGCCGTCCAGCAATTTACATATCTCGGCTCCACTGTCACCGATAACCTCTCCCTAGACACTGAGATCAACCAGAGGATCGGCAAGGCAGCTACGACACTCGCTCGCCTTACAACTCCAGTTTGGACAAACCCGAAGCTGACAAGAATAATGAAGATGGCAGTGTACAGCGCCTGTGTCATCAGTACATTGTTGCATGCCAGTGAAACATGGACCATATGTAGAACAGGAGAGAAGACTCGACACTTTCCACATGAGAAGCCTCCGCCATATCCTGGGCATATCCTGGCAAGACAGAGTGACCAACGACGAGGTACTGTCCCGCGCTGGCCTCCCTACTTTGTACACCCTGCTCAGACAGCGCATGCTTCGCTGGCTGGGCCACGTCCACCACATGGACATCCCAAAAGACATCCTCTATGAAGAGCTGGCATCTGGAAGGAGAAGCACCGGCCGCCCGCAGCTACGTTACAAGGATGTCGTGAAGAGAGATATGAAGGCACTTGACATCAACACCGCTACCTGGGAAGACACCGCAGCTGACCGCGCAACATGGAGAAGCACCCTAAAACAACACCTGAAGACAGGAGAAGAAAAGCCGACGAACGCAACGGCTGACAAGCGGGCACTCCGAAAGGAACGCAGCACCTCAGATAAACCAGAAACCACGTACAAATGTGACCTTTGCGGCAGAGACTGCTACTCCCACATTGGACTTTATAGCCACAAACGACGTTGCTCCAACCGAGCAACCTGAGGATGTACTCCATGGTCAATCCTGACCGATGGATGCCTATGATGATGATGCTGAAACGTAACGACAGACACACCAATATGTATGACCTGCTGAAACGTACCGACAGACACACCAATATGTATGACCTGCTGAAACGTACCGACAGACACACCAATATGTATGACCAGCTGAAACGTACCGACAGACACACCAATATGTATGACCTGCTGAAACGTAACGACAGACCCACCAATATGTATGACCTGCTGAGACCAAACGACAGACACACCAATATGTACGACCAGCTGAAACGTACCGACAGACACACCAATATGTATGACCAGCTGAAACGTAACGACAGACACACCAATATGTATCACCTGCTGAAACGTAACGACAGACACACCAATATGTATGACCTGCTGAAACGTACCGACAGACACACCAATATGTATGACCTGCTGATACGTAACGACAGACACACCAATATGTATGACCTGCTGAAACGTACCGACAGACACACCAATATGTATGACCAGCTGAAACGTAACGACAGACACACCAATATGTATGACCAGCTGAAACGAAACAATAGACACACCAATATGTATGACCAGCTGAAACGTACCGACAGACACACCAATATGTATGACCAGCTGAAACGAAACAATAGACGCATCAATATGTATGACCTGCTGAAACGTAACGACACACGCATCAATATGTATGACCAGCTGAAACGTACCGACAGACACACCAATATGTATGACCAGCTGAAACGTACCGACAGACACACCAATATGTATGACCAGCTGAAACGTAACGACAGACACACCAATATGTATGACCTGCTGAAACGTAACGACAGACACACCAATATGTATGACCAGCTGAAACGTAACGACAGACACACCAATATGTATGACCTGCTGAAACGTAACGACAGACACACCAATATGTATGACCAGCTGAAACGTACCGACAGACACACCAATATGTATGACCTGCTGAAACGTAACGACAGACCCACCAATATGTATGACCTGCTGAGACCAAACGACAGACACACCAATATGTACGACCAGCTGAAACGTACCGACAGACACACCAATATGTATGACCAGCTGAAACGTAACGACAGACACACCAATATGTATCACCTGCTGAAACGTAACGACAGACACACCAATATGTATGACCTGCTGAAACGTACCGACAGACACACCAATATGTATGACCTGCTGATACGTAACGACAGACACACCAATATGTATGACCTGCTGAAACGTACCGACAGACACACCAATATGTATGACCAGCTGAAACGTAACGACAGACACACCAATATGTATGACCAGCTGAAACGAAACAATAGACACACCAATATGTATGACCAGCTGAAACGTACCGACAGACACACCAATATGTATGACCAGCTGAAACGAAACAATAGACGCATCAATATGTATGACCTGCTGAAACGTAACGACACACGCATCAATATGTATGACCAGCTGAAACGTACCGACAGACACACCAATATGTATGACCAGCTGAAACGTACCGACAGACACACCAATATGTATGACCAGCTGAAACGTAACGACAGACACACCAATATGTATGACCTGCTGAAACGTAACGACAGACACACCAATATGTATGACCAGCTGAAACGTAACGACAGACACACCAATATATATGACCAGCTGAAACGTAACGACAGACACACCAATATGTTTGACCTGCTGAAACGAAGTCGGAGTCCCTAAGGCAGTTCGTCGTTGTTTACAACTTCCTTCTGGCAACTCCTGCGGCGGCGCTGGTGCCAAACTGTAATGGCCCTGCTGTTCCTTTGGATCCATCAGCGACGTGGAGACCCCTCTCCACGCCAAATGAGTGTTTAACCGGTATCTGTTGCTCCCCGTGTTGTGTCGACGCCGACGGCGAAGCAGGAGTGTCCTCCCCAGGTTATGGATGTGAGAGTGTAGGTGAGTGATGGTGGATGTAAGCCTGGGCGTTGTTATATGGAGGACAGGCAGTTGCCCATGCAGGACGTGCTGCATGGGCAACTGCCTGTCCTCCATATAACAACGCCCAGGCTTACATCCACCATCACTCACCTACACTCTCACATCCATAACCTGGGGAGGACACTCCTGCTTCGCCGTCGGCGTCGACACAACACGGGGAGCAACAGATACCGGTTAAACACTCATTTGGCGTAGAGCATGGCGCCAGGGGTTGCTCCCGACGGTGGGAGGAATCTTCGCATTCCATTGGACAGCTACCGCCCGCCTCAAGCTGGACAGCCCCCAGCCAGTTGGGTGTTGTCCCGCCACGGTCTGTCTTCATCATTGGGTGCATGGGGGTAGGACAAAATCCGAATAGTAGGCCGTTACCGTCACACCAGGCAACAAAAGAAAGAAAATAAAGAGACACACCCCCACTCATTACCATCGATGAATACGAACTTGATGCCGTCCAGCAATTTACATATCTCGGCTCCACTGTCACCGATAACCTCTCCCTAGACACTGAGATCAACCAGAGGATCGGCAAGGCAGCTACGACACTCGCTCGCCTTACAACTCCAGTTTGGACAAACCCGAAGCTGACAAGAAGAATGAAGATGGCAGTGTACAGCGCCTGTGTCATCAGTACATTGTTGCATGCCAGTGAAACATGGACCATATGTAGAACAGGAGAGAAGACTCGACACTTTCCACATGAGAAGCCTCCGCCATATCCTGGGCATATCCTGGCAAGACAGAGTGACCAACGACGAGGTACTGTCCCGCGCTGGCCTCCCTACTTTGTACACCCTGCTCAGACAGCGTATGCTTCGCTGGCTGGGCCACGTCCACCACATGGACATCACAAAAGACATCCTCTATGAAGAGCTGGCATCTGGAAGGAGAAGCACCGGCCGCCCGCAGCTACGTTACAAGGATGTCGTGAAGAGAGATATGAAGGCACTTGACATCAACATAGCTACCTGGGAAGACACCGCAGCTGACCGCGCAACATGGAGAAGCACCCTAAAACAACACCTGAAGACAGGAGAAGAAAAGCTGATGAACGCAACGGCTGACAAGCGGGCACTCCGAAAGGAACGCAGCACCTCAGATAAACCAGAAACCACGTACAAATGTGACCTTTGCGGCAGAGACTGCTACTCCCACATTGGACTTTATAGCCACAAACGACGTTGCTCTAACCGAGCAACCTGAGGATGTACTCCATGGTCAACCCTGACCGATGGATGCCTATGATGATGATTACTTACTTACTTATGCCTTTTCGCTCGCTCGGAGCATAGGCCATCGACTAAGGAACGCCACTGTTTTCTGTCTGTGGCCATCTTCTCCATTTCTTTCCAGGTGTACCCCATCTCTTTTGTATCTTTTTCTGTGTCTCTCTGCCAGGTGTTTCGTGGCCTACCTCTTCTTCTCTTCCCTGGGGGGTTCCATGTGATGGCTTGACGGGTGATTGATTCTGGTGGTTTCCTTAGTGTATGTCCTATCCACCTCCATTTTCTCTTCTTTATTTCATTTTCTATGGGTAGTTGCTTGGTTGTTTTCCAGAGTGTGGTGTTCGGTACCTTGTCTGTCCACTTCAAGTGTAGTATTCTGCGCAGGCATTTGTTGATGAAGGTCTGTATTTTCTTTTGTGTCTTCTGTGTGGTTCGCCATGTCTCCGCTCCGTAGAGCAAAACTGCCTTCACATTTGAGTTAAACAATCTCAGCTTGGTGTTAATTTTGATTCGTTTTGCTCTCCAAATTTTTCTCAACATGATGAATGCCACTCTTGCTTTCTGGATTCTTGCTTTGACGTCTTCTTCTGTCCCTCCAGTTTTGTTTATTGTACTGCCCAGGTATGTGAATGCATCTGTCTCTTCCAGTGGCTCTCCGTTCAATGTAATGGGGTTGTTGTTCTTTGTGTTGGCTTTCATAGTCTTTGTCTTGCTTCTGTTGATGTTGAGTCCAAGCTGTGTTGACACTGTGTTTAGCTGCTCTGTTTTTTTCCTGCATCTGTTTATGGCTGTGTGAGAGGAGAGCGAGGTCATCCGCAAAGTCCAGGTCCTCCAATTGGCTCCATGGTGTCCACTGGATCCAATTTCTTCTATTTTTTGTAGTCTTTTTCATGATCCAGTCTATGGCGAGCAGGAATAGGAATGGTGACAGAAGACATCCTTGCCTCACTCCTGTCTTCACCATGAAGGAGTCCGTTAGTTGTCCTGCATGAATGACCCTGCATGCCATGTCTTCATAACTACTTCTTATCAGAGATATAAATTTCTCAGGTATGCCGTAGTGCTGTAGGAGTTTCCACAGCGTGTCTCTGTCAAGGCTATCAAATGCTTTCTCGTAGTCAACGAAGTTTATATACAGTGATGAGTCCCATTCCATGGATTGCTCGACAATGATTCTCAGTGTTGCAATTTGGTCGGTGCAGGATCTGTCTTTCCGGAAGCCAGCTTGGTGGTCTCTGAGCTTGGCATCTACACCTGTTTTCAATCTGTCCAAGATTATTCTGTTGAGGACCTTTCCGGGTACTGATAGGAGCATTATCCCTCTATAGTTCTTACATTCTTGCATATCGCCTTTCTTTGGGAGCTTCACAAGGTACCCTTCTTTCCATTCCGTTGGTATTTCTTCTTGTTCCCATATCTTCCCGAATAGGTCATGCAGTATCTCGGTGGAGGTCTCTATGTCAGCCTTGATTGCCTCTGCAGAAATTTTGTCTGGGCCGGAAGCTTTCCCTCTCTTCATGTGCTGAATGGCTTTTTCAATTTCTGCCTTACTTGGTCTTTCGCAGTTTATCTGGAGTACTTCTTCCGCTGGTGCGATGTCTGGAGGGTTCTGAGGTGGTGGCCGGTTTAGCAGTTCTTCAAAATGTTCCCTCCATCTCTTCAACTGGTCTTCATCACTGGTAAGTACATTGCCATTCTTATCTTTGATGGGTCTGTCTGTGTTCTTGTACTTTCCTGCTAATTTTCTTGTTACATCATACAGTTGTTTCATGTTTCCTTGGGCTGATGCATCCTCTGCTTCTTTGGCTAGGTCTTCAATGAAGTTTGCCTTGTCTGTTTTTACGCTGTTCTTGACTGCTCTGTTTGCCTCTGTATACTCTTCCTGTGCTGCTGCTTTTGCTGCTCTCGTTCGGCTGTTGTTAACTGCACCTTTCTTTTCCTTCCTCACTTGCACTTTGTTGACAGTCTCTGCAGAAATCCAGTCTTTTTGTTGGTATTTCTTCTTTCCCAGAACTTCGCTGCATGTGCTGGTCCACATCTCCTTGATCTGTTGCCATTGTGTGTCTATGTCCATGTTTCCTTCATCAAGGATATCTTGTAGGGCTTCGTATTTGTTTCTGACTGTAAGTCGGAAGGTCTCTTTTGTCACCCTGTCCTGTAGGAAGTCCACATTGTACTGCGTTCTGGTGCTTCGCTTGACTTCTCTCTTCTTTAGCTTCATCTTCATTCTGGCCAGCACTAGGTGGTGGTCTGAGGCTGCATCTGCCCCTCTCTGCACTCTCACATCCTGCATTGATCTTCTGAACTTTCGTCCTATGCAGATATGGTCTATTTGATTTTATGTCCTGTGGTCCGGTGATACCCAGGTTGCCTTGTGAATCCTGCGATGCGGGAACACGCTGCCTCCGATGATCATATTGTTAAATGCACAAAAGTCGGCCAACATCTCGCCATTTTCATTCATTTTGCCAAGTCCCTGTCTGCCCATGACTTCTTCGTACCCGCTGTTGTCTGATCCGATTTTGGCGTTCAAGTCTCCCATGAGTATTGTCATGTCCTTCTCCTTCAGTTTGTCACACAATGTCTGCAGTTTGTTGTAAAAGTCTTCTTTTGTTTCTTCGTCCTTGTCGTTTGTGGGTGCGTAACACTGAATGATGTTGAGCTTGATGTTTTCTTTCTTTGTTTTGAACGAGGCACAGATGATCCTTGGTCCCGCTGCTTCCCAGTTAATGAGAGCATTCTGTGCCTCATGTGACAACATGAATGCCACGCCTTCTGTATGATGTGCATCTTCCTCTTCATGCCCCGAATAGAGAATCATTTCTCCCGTATTCAGTCTGACTTGCCCTGACTGTGTCCACCTTGTTTCACATAGCCCTAGTACTGTGATGTTGTAGGCCCGTCGTTCCCTTGCTATTTGGGCTGCTTTGTTTGTTTCGAACATGGTTCTCACATTCCATGTTCCGATTTTCGAGATTTTCTTGGAAGATAAGAAGGGTATCGGCGATGTAGCTTCCTTACGGCTTTCACTGCATGGCGTCATACTCTCCCCAGGAGGCCTTCCCTCTCCCAAGTTCAGTAGAGTTCCTTTGGTCGATGTTTTCGTAACAATCTGTTTTTTTACGGGAAAGGGTTGTTAGCCCTTTGCCCAACCCTCCTCTTTTCTCAGCCGGGCTTGGGACCGTCCATGGCAGAGTTTATGATGATGATGCTGAAACGTAACGACAGACACACCAATATGTATGACCTGCTGAAACGTACCGACAGACACACCAATAGGTATGACCTGCTGAAACGTACCGACAGACACACCAATATGTATGACCTGCTAAAACGTACCGACAGACACACCAATATGTATGACCAGCTGAAACGTACCGACAGACACACCAATATGTATGACCAGCTGAAACGTACCGACAGACACACCAATATGTATGACCTGCTGAAACGTAACGACAGACCCACCAATATGTATGACCTGCTGAGACCAAACGACAGACACACCAATATGTATGACCAGCTGAAACGTAACGACAGACACACCAATATGTATCACCTGCTGAAACGTAACGACAGACACACCAATATGTATGACCTGCTGAAACGTACCGACAGACACACCAATATGTATGACCTGCTGAAACGTAACAATAGACACACCAATATGTATGACCAGCTGAAACGTAACGACAGACACACCAATATGTATGACCAGCTGAAACGAAACAATAGACACACCAATATGTATGACCAGCTGAAACGTACCGACAGACACACCAATATGTATGACCAGCTGAAACGAAACAATAGACGCATCAATATGTATGACCTGCTGAAACGTAACGACAGACGCATCAATGTGTATGACCTGCTGAAACGTAACGACACACGCATCAATATGTATGACCAGCTGAAACGTACCGACAGACACCCCAATATGTATGACCAGCTGAAACGTACCGACAGACACACCAATATGTATGACCTGCTGAAACGTACCGACAGAAACACCAATATGTATGACCAGCTGAAACGTACCGACAGACACATCAATATGTATGACCTGCTGAAACGTAACGACAGACACACCAATATGTATGACCTGCTGAAACGTAACGACAGACACACCAATATGTATGAATAGCTGAAACGTCACGACAGGCACACCAATATGTATGACCTGCTGAAACGTAACGACAGACACACCAATATGTATGACCAGCTGAAACGTCACAACAGATGCCAATATGTATGACCAGCTGAAACATAAGAACAGACACACCAGTGTGTATGAATGGCTGAAACATAAGGACAAACAACAATGTCAAAGACTGGCTGAAACATAAGGACAGAAAGAAACACCAACGTGAATGATCGGCTGAAACAAGGACAGACACACCAATGTGTATGACCAAATAAACATAAAGACACTCACGTAAATGTGTATGACCGACTGAAACATAAGGACAGAGACCAATGTGTATGACCAGCTGAAAGGTAAGGATTGGCACACCAAAGTGCGTGCGTGCATGCGTGTGAGACTGAAACAATGCAGACGCACCAATATGTATGACTGGCTGATACATATAAATACACAAAGAAGTATGTATGAACGGCTGAGAAATAAGAATTATGACCAGCAACTTAGATCACATTTATCTCTGGAAGTAGGTAAAATATTCAACAGATTGTGTGTAAAAGCATTATATTTCTGTTTAAACCCTATGCGATTTTTTTATTGTCCTTTCAAAAGAAATGACATTACCTCATGAGGAAATATAAGGATACAAAAGTCAAACACTTAGATACATAAATTGCCAAATATATGTTAAAACCTTGGGCAAGTTTTTTTCACTCTACATTGCTCCAGTTCACTCAGCTGTTTAAATGAGTACCTGGCTATAGACAGTGGTGGATATGTGTACGAGCAGCCTTCGCGCATTAATTGCAGCATATGGCTGGATGCTTCCGAGAGAAGCCGAGATGGTGTCTGAGTGAACAGGTCTGTCAGGGAAGTAAAGTGTAAAGCGCTTTGAACGGTCCTGAGGACTGGATACTGCGCTATATAAGAACTTGCCTTTTTTATTTGTTTGTATATATATATATATATATATATATATATATATATATATATATATATATATTGTATATATATATATATAGATTCAGAAAGAATGTTCTAGGACATTGCCCACCTGTATATCATCATACACTTGCCATATTTCTTGACATATTCTATCGACCTCAAGATATTCCACAGGTATTTCATATTTGACAAAATTCATTCTAATATAATCTTCCCTATTGACGAGTTTCTCTAATTCCAGAACGGTTTCCCAACTCGCATTTACTTCGTGGTCACAGAAAGGACCAAAACCTGAAGAAAAAAAATAGATATATATATATATATATATTGTGTATTTTGTAGAAATATAATGCTTTTACACACAATCTGTTGAATATTTTACCTACAAGATAAATGTGGTCTAAGTTGCTGGTCATAATCCTTATTTCTCAGCTGTTCATACATACTTCTTTGTCTATTTATATGTATTATTTTTGTAATTTATGTCTCTCAGTGTTTGACTTTTGTATCCTTATATTATATATATATATATATATATATATATATATATATATATATATATATATATATATATATATATACAGAATAACTGGATTTGCCACCGGAGAAGCGAAATTGCTATTTACTATTTTTCCGCGGGACAAATTTGCTGTTTGCAGAAAGGATTTATAATACGTATGCATTACTTAATTATTGTCCACTCTCTTAAACGTTTCACACAATTACAGTAAATGTCTTCAGTAAATATACCTCTCTCGGCAAACAAACACAAAACTTAACAATACGTGAGATCATATTGGCAGTTCAACACAATTATGTGTTCTCTGTTTGTCTTCACAATCCCATCTCAACGTTTCCATCTACATACATACATATATACATACATACGTACGTACGTGCGTGCGTGCGTGCGTGCGTGCGTGCGTGTGTGTGTGTGTGTGTCTGTGTGTCTGTGTGTCTGTGTGTCTGTGTGTCTGTGTGTCTGTGTGTCTGTGTGTGTGTTTAGTCTGTGTATGTGCACGTGTGTGTGTTATTTAAATTGCTCTGGACAAGTATATTATTTGACGAATATAATATATATATATATATATAATTATATATATATATATATATATATATATATATATATATATATATATATTATATTCGTCAAATAATCTACTTGTCCAGAGCAATTTAAATAACACACACATGAGAGAGATATATATATATATATATAATATATATCTATATATCTATATATGTATATATGTATATATATATATATATATATATATATATATATATATATATATATATATATATATATATATATAGATTAAGAAAGAATGTACTAGGACATTGCCCACCTGTATATTATCGTACACTCGCCATATTTCCTCACATATTCTATCGACCTCAAGATATTCCACAGGTATTTCATATTTGTAAAAATTCATTCTCATAGTATTTTCTAAATTGACGAGTTTCTCTAATTCCAGAACGGTTTCCCAACTCGCATTTACTTCTTGGTTACGGAAAGGACCAAAACCTGAAAATATACAAATGTCTGTTATTTTCTACAGGCCAGTGCTAACGACACATTATTTCTATCTATACATAATTCAACAAATTACACATAGTTGTGATTTTGGCAGAAATGTATTCCTTATAATGTGTTTCAAAGTACATTATGCAATATTTTATGTAGTTTTTTCTAAACGGTAATTCATTAATTTACACACTCTGATGTCATAAACTAAGCAATACAACTTACCCGTAACAATAACTGTTGGTGTATATGAGTCGTCCGCCATTGGGTTTGTTCTCAATACAGACAGTGAGTTAAACACCTGCAACAGTTAAAGGTCCTCAATCCATGTGTTTGCTTGCTGCCAATTTGGCTCTTTTATGTCTAAAATAGAACTCTATTTTGAAAATTACGCCCGCTGTGGGTGAAAAGCCAAGCGCAACCCTAGATCATTTAAATTCAAAGTAAAAAATGTCGGGTCTTCTAACGCGCTACTAACGCCATTTCATGGATAACGACCATGATCGTGATGTTGATTTAATGTCTTTAGATGTTGTTCAGTTTGTGCACATCTTAATTTTAATGAAGATGATAAAGTTTAAGATCAGTGCGTTTTCACCCCCACGCATGGACTGCGCAGGCGCGAAAATCAAGCTATGCTTGACAATGTGGCACGTAGGAATACCTCATTTGAAGCTATGGTCCCCTATGTGTTGATGCTAAACTTTGTTTTTATCATATATAAATTATTCAGCTGAATTCCCAGGGCATAAAATCTCCTGGATATAAACCCCCCCCCCCCCACCCCACAATAATTGCCAAATCAGCGAACCCTAAATTTCGCTGTATATTGGAAATTAACAGGTAGTGCTATTTAGTGGATATTCTTCGCAATAATAACGCCAAATAACAACTCCGAGAAGCAGTGAGGAATTTGCAACTGGGAGACACTGGGCGTTTCTGGCTCGAATACGTGTATTGCACCTGGTTCGTTATGTCATTGAACAACACAATAACAAAATGACCCCAACCCGTGGCCGTCTGTCATAAGCACAATGCTAGACCTGTTTTTTCAGATCGGCCAATCAGCAGAGTTATGCTCGATTTCTCACATAGTGCAGACACTTTCCTGAACATATTGAAACAGCGCAAGGGTTGGTGCAGCTGGGGCAAGTGGAGAGACCTATCCGGAGTTATCAGTGACCAGAAAATGCCAAGAAAATTAAAGATCAAGCTCTACATGACTGTCATTAGACCAGGACTTCTGTATGGAGCTGAATGTTGAACAGTTTGAAAGAAGGAGGGACAGATTCTCGAGAAAACAGAGATGAGGATATTGAGAAGAATAAAAGGAGTAACATTGAGAGACAGAGTAAAGAGTGTGGACATCAGAAAGGAGCTAGGTGTGAGTAGCATACAAGAGAAAGTAAGGGAAATGAGACTACGCTGGTATGGACACATGCAAAGAATGGAAGAAAACAACGAAGTGAGATCAGTTGGTGACATGAGAGTGCCAGAAAAAAGGCCAAGGGGGAGACCAAGAGGGAGATGAATGGATTGCGTCCGAAGGGAAATGCAGGCACTGCGTATCACCCCGGAGGATGCACGGGACAGAACATTCTGGAAATCAAGAATTCGGGCCGCTGCCCCCACCTAGTGGGAAAATGCGAAGAAGAAGAAGAAGGTTGAGACAGCGCACGAAGTTTCAGAGAAACTACTGAGGTCCGGGGGATTTCAGTGTAACTAAATCGGAGACCCCAGTCAGCCGCTGTCACACTGACAAACCAATAGAAGAGATAGCCGTGAAGGGGCTGAAGGCAAAGTCAAGTTCTAGTACATAATCTACTGGAACCAGCGTTACCACCATTAATTCATTATGAGGTTAGCCAACGTCACATCTTGACTGCACATCGCAAGGGAGCGTTTGTAGACACTAAGTGGAACCTTGGCGATTGCACAGGCAGCGAGTGGTGGGACAGCGAATAGACCTAAGACCACGTGAACTGCGCCTCGGCTTGGAACAGTTTGCATGAAAACATTCGCCAACCACACATTATATAACTAAAAATTATTGCCTCACCTCAAGACGTATTTATTTATTCTGGCTTAATTCCACCGTTAATTAAACTGTTCTGCGTGACACTTACGATCATGCATTTTATTAATAATAAAAAAATATAATAATAACAATTATTGTAATAATTATTTTATAATTAATTTATTATTTCTTTCATGTATTTCTGTATTATTATGTTTTATTATAGTATATTATTTATTATTTTATTATTATAATGTTTAACATTAAAATTTATTTAATACAACTTACCATGATATACCTTTTATTTTAAAAAAATTGCTATTCTATGTACGTTTTATTGTGACGTGTACGCGCCTATGAACGGGCTGGTCCCGGAGACATAGCGCTCTAGAAATAATTACACATATCTAGTAATAATATTTAATAATAATTGACATTGCAATGACTCACCAAGTTCGTGCAGTAAGTTATTTCACGTACTGTACTTATGCGCACGCACAGCAACACGAAATGCCTCAGTGTTAATGCAAATGAGATTCTATTAAAACTGTTTCCGCATTACAACATTCTGTAATGTAAGTTTTTGTTTTCCTAGCCTAGGCCTAGCACAGGTGTTCCGCGGCGGGCCGGTTTTGTTGATATAGTCAGCGTTTCAGTACGGGCTAAATTAATGTTTATTAATCTCATTGGTTAGTTAACTTCAATAATACATTTATAGAACACAGCAAGTTACGCTATACTGACCGTCTCATAAGCATATATTTTAATGTTTCTTTTGTGCTTTAGTCACGTTTTGTACGGCTTAGCGAGGCTATCTTTATGACTGTTTCAGTGGTTGCACGTTTTGTGCGGGACTATTTCAGCAAGCAAAATATCCAAAATGGCGAAGGTACGCTATTTATTGTTTACATCATTCACAGTCGTTCTTCATTGCACACAATTCGTGTTAACTAGCGGTTAGTTTGATACGTGTTCATGTTTCATAGATACCGTGTGTAAATTGTATGCATGTGTTAGACTAGACGGTTTGGCCTTATGATAATTAATTATTGTAAATGTATCCTCAACATGTTGATGCTAGGGCTAGGCGGTGTACTGAAATATCTGGCCTTGAGAAATATTGCATTTTTTCAATTTGCAATTTGCACGTGACCACGTAATGGGTCATATGTTGTCCGACAGTGTGTTGTGTGTTTTTGTTATTCGGCCGACGAATGTGGTCACGTGCCACTTGTGGTCACGTGCAAATTATCCGGCAAACTCGAGCACCAGTACGCAGTAGGTCCGCCATTTTGTACTAATTTTCACTTCTCGTCGTACGCTCCAATTTCGACGTTTCTACGCAAATGCCTTGCATACTTACTTCCCAAAATACGATTGACACATTTCACGCTGGTTACGGATTCGGCATAATGATCGAAACAAGCAATTTTGGCTATAACAAAACAACACCTGTAATACTAACAAAGACAAACCGTATAGTCTATAGAAAAAATCAGTCCATAAAGACCAATTGCGTTGCTTCATACAACAATGCAGGCATAAAGCCTTCAAATACTGCTCAATCTATCTATCGATTATCACACACGAATACAAGCTTGCAGATGGTTTTTATGCAATTTAAAAAAAACTTGTGTTTTTTAAGCATTTCTCAACGATGATACGCTGCAAACAACCCCCGAAAATGGGTATCGTATGCGCTATTCTGGTTGCCCCCGTATGTGCCCCGGTGAATTTTTCCATCTTTTTCTCTTTCCCTTTACTCCTTTTCCCCTTCCTTCTCTCTCCCTTCGTCTCGCCCCTTTATTTCTCCCTTTTCCCCCATGTAGAGAAGAATCAGCCCCAGCTTCCCAACAAGCAGGTGACGGTAAGTTCAGGGTGATATTAGAATTATCATTTGCACTGGACTAAAGTAGTTCTTACATATACTCCTGTAGCACTAGAGCTATGGTTAGACGTTGTCGTTGTACCCCTCTGATTTGTCATTTTGTGGTCCACACACGGATAGCCTAGTAGAGCAAGGTCTAGGTCTAGGGCTACGCTCTAATCTAGACCACGTGCGATGATGGCAATGTCAATGAATGGTTATATCAAAATGATTAAGATGTAAGTCTATAAAGTCTATTAGCATGTACACTACATAAAAGTGAAGGTAAGTTCTTCTTATAATTATAGCCCAGTGTCCAGTACTCAGAACTGCTCAAAGCACTTGACAATTGGTGCGCTGTTATCTATGTATTCAAGGTTTAACAAGTTGGCGTCCAGAGCCAAGCTCCAGACGGAATGTGAACAAGGAAGAGTGTTCACTAAATTATAAAAGTGTATCTAAATTAATATTATACTTAAAAATAAAATTAAAAATACATAAGTAAAATAAAAAAGTAAGCTGTCCCTAAAAATACATAAGTAAAATAAAAAAAGTTAAGCTGTCTCTAAAATACATAAATAAAAATTATAAGTTGTCTCTAAAATACAAAGGTATCAAAAAAAATACATAAAATGTCCTACAATAATAACAATTTGTTATAATAATTAATTAATTAAAATAAGTATATGAATAAATAATTTAATCAGTATTAAAATAATTTCTAATAATATTACGTGTTCAACCTAGGTATATCCTGCCCTTGCCAGATAATAGTCAATTTTTTAAAAACATATTTACACTGCTGGCATTTACACAATCATGACTTAATTGATTCCAATAATTTAATGTTCTCTGGGAGGAGAATTTTCTTTTATCTACCCTACAGTATGGACTGACTAACACTGCCTTATGCCCTCTTGTCATAGTATCTTCTTTTAGTTTGAAACAAATGTTGCTATCAAAATCTTCATATCCTTTCAATATCTTATAAATTTCTATTAGGTCTCCTTTTAATCTTCTAGTTTCTAATGTTGTCAATCCACACTCTAACAGGCGTCTTTCATAGCATAAATGTTTTAGTTCTGGAATAAGTTTAGTTGCCCTCCGTTGAACTCTTTCTAGTTTATTGATGTCTTTCTTATGATATGGCCTGAATGCAATATTCCAAGTGTTGTCTAACTATTGCCTTGTACAATGGTATGATTAATGTCTTCTACATATATGTAATGTTCCTTCTAATTAGCCCTAATATTTGGTTGCCCTTTGCAGCAGCAAGTCCACATTGCTCCGAAACTGTCATGTAAACACTAATTGTAACTCACAGGTCCTTTCTTTTTACACTTGTGCCTAATATAGTATTGCCCATAAAGTATTCCCTGCTCACATTACCATGTCTAATGTGGGTGCATTTAAATTTACCAAAATTAAATAACATCTGCCATTTTTCAGACCATTTGACTAACTTGGTTAGATCATCTTGTAAAGTTTCTTTATCTGCATCACTTTTTACAGCTCTGAACACTTTACAAGTAAGTTATTTATTATAATAATATTTCAGTTAGTTATTGTATCATAATGTCTTTATCAGGCACACATCCACTCTGCCCTCAGACTAAGATTCTCAACGAACAGACATCTTTAGTTCCATCTATTACTATAAAGTGTGCAGCAAGCAGATCTAAGACAAATATAAACTTTTTTTGTATAAACATGTGGTGTTATAAAATTGCAGTTATGTATCAAACTAACTGCTATGTATCTCTACAAGTGATATTTGAATGGTTTTTAGGTCAGGCTGCATTCCACAAAAATGTGGTCATCACTGTGCAGTATTGAGGGGACTACAAACTGTGTGCAGCCTCTCGAGCGACTATGCCGCCCTGATCTCTTCATGTCCAGGGGTGAGACACCAAACTCTTGTTATTGATATACATTATAGTGAAACATTTGGTCTTAAAATAGTTTAGAAGTTTTCACTTGAGCACATAGGTGGCACGCTACAAGGGTCATATTACGCAACCTAAACATTTCCTGGGCAGCCTACTAAAATAGTCAGTCATTGGCTGTTAATGTTACGCAACTGTAAGTTCCAAATGTCTTTTGAATTATATATATTTATATTTCAGCGACCGAACGTTTCACCTAAATACTGAAACATGCAGTTATCTATTTCTACTTGTAGTGGACCAGCCAAACATTGAAAAGTGCTCTAGAATTATTTTCATCGGCATTGTTTGTTAATAGCGGGCATCCATGCTAGATGAGTCACCCATGGTATGCGGAAAATGACTAGGGTGGATGCCACGCTCGATTTTTAATTTAAAGGTAATTTTGACGGTCACAAAGTCAACTGGGGTAAAAATGTCGGTTGTTATTTGCGTTATGATATGAAGTCTATGTGAGTAGATCTTTACAAATAAGTAAAGATTTTACGGTTATACCAAGTATTGGCGGAGATATAAGGTGTTAAACTTTGCATTTACACAGAGATGTATAGGATAATTCAACACAAAAATGTGATTATCTCGAAATGTTGTTTTCTTGTATGTAAAAGTTGTTTGCATACGCATTATTGCAAAGTTATCCTGTTTTCAAAACCATTCACGTATTGTGTGTATGTCAGTATACATAACATCGTTCCTTGGCATGATTTGGGATTAAATCAAACTTGCCAATATGTGGGAAAATTGTTTAAGAAGTGAGGTGACAACTGCAGAATAGAACTCTGCTTCGTAAGTGGCCAACTATGCCATGTTCTATCGATCGATAGTGATCAAATCAACACAAACAAATTCTCGCTACGTTGATCGTTCGTAAGATAACAAAACCGTATGCGGGGTTACCATCCATTATTTTGAACATGAAGGTCATTTTGAAGGTCACAAAGTCAACTGGGGTCAAAATGTTGGTTTTTATTTTCGTGATGATTTGAACTCTGTGTGAGTGAGTGAGGTCTTTACAAATCAGTAAAGATTGTACGGTTATGCCAAGTATTGCCGGAGATATAAGGTATTAAAATTTGCATTTACACAGAGATATATAGGATAATTCAACACAAAAATGTGATTATCTCGAAATGCCCGCTATTAACAAACAATGCCGATGAAGATAATTCTAGAGCACTTTTCAATGTTTGGCTGGTCCAATATCCCAGGACACGCGATACCTCTTCAACCTGGAAGATGAGGTGGAGGAGACCACTTTCACCCGCAGTGACAGCCTTCCTTCCCAGATGAAGCGTGACGCCAATGACGTAAGAAGCTTATCACACAGCTTACACGTTTGGACGTATTCAGAGTAAACGCTACTTTGAGAGAAGAAGGTGGGGACATGGATTCGATAAGTGAAGTGACGACATACCCTTGGTAATTTTGGCATCCAAAGATTCTGACCCGACTGACGTGGTCAGAGATCTCCTAAGAGCTGACGAACGGGGGAAACTGCATGTTATCACCAACGTGAAGCAACGCCTAACTGAGAAAACTGTGGGGTTTCATGATGTGCTTAAGAAGCATCGCTCGAAAACCTTTGCCACTCCGTACAAAGCAACCGTGTCTACCAAACGCAATGTACAGAAGACTGTCAAAGCCGACAGAAAGCTTCTTCAGCGATTACTCAATGCTGTTACCGCGGGTCGAACAGTTGAAATGGGGAGTATCCTGAAGCATGAGCTGTCCCCAGTCCCACTGTCTCTGGCCAAGCATGGAGGCGACATGAACTCGACACAAAAGTCAGAGCTAGTGTCCTGGCGGATGGCATTCCTATACCCTCGGCAATTCCAGAAGCCAACACGAAGACGTGTGAGATGATTGACGGTCATGGTCTGATCCAAGCTCTTGGAAAACCTCATGGGTGTCTGACGTTTGGCGACTATGCCGACGTATTCTTGAACAATGTCACAAGTCACGTCAGATGTCACACAACAAGAGTTGATGTAGTGTTTGACCGCTACACCGGGCAACAATCAATCAAGGCAGTGACAAGGTCTACGCGAGTGGGGAAGAAGAGGCCAATTCGTAAGGTCATCGAAGGACCAAACGTCCCACTTGCACAGGTATGGAGCAACTTTATTGCATCTGATGAGAACAAGACCGATCTCGCCAGGTTTTTGACCGAGATCATCGTGACAAAGGGTACTGATCTACCACAACAATGTGAGCTTGTAACAGGAGGCGGATTCTGTTGTGCTACACATGGGAGGTCAACAACGAGGAGTGAAGTCAAACTTCAAGGAAGCCATGAAGAGGCGGACGCCAGGCTGGTACTCCATTCTTATGAGGCAGTCAACCAGGGATACAAAAGAGTATTGGTCATCTGCAGAGATACGGATGTCATACTGCTTCGAGTCCACTTTATACCAGCACAAACAGCAGAAGTGTGGATGATCTCTGGAACAGCAAAGAAGAGGAAATGCTATCCAATACATGCACTGTCTGAGAGACTTGCAAAACCTCTGAGGGATAACCTGCTTGGCTTCCACGAGTTCACAGGTTGTGAGACAACGCCAGCGTTTAGTGGCCATGGCAAGCGGTCTTGCTGGAAAACCTTTCAGAATCATCCGCATCTCGTGCAGGGGATTGGTCGTAAAGGAGAACTTGCACCAATTGAACAATTGGTATGTCACTTGTACGGCACACCTGAGCAATAAACCGTCGACAATGCCAGACTCCAACTCTTCGGTAAGGGCAAGCTTGGTCTGGAGATGTTACCCCCAACCAGAGACGTCCTAGAACGTCACACCGCACGCGCCAACTACCAAGCAAAGCTCTGGCTGCAGGCAGACCAGGAGCATAAAGACATCCCTTCTCCCACCGACATCTCTACATGGACGATGGAGTCAGACTGCTTGAAAGCTGTACGGACAAGACTGCCTCCTATTCCAGATGCGTGTCTAGAACTGGTCACTTGTGGATGCCAGGGATAAATACAGAACGGCCTGATGCAGTTGCTTCAAAACGAACCTCAGCTGCACGTATGCTTGCGGGTGTGATGGGGTGGACTGCTGGAACCCAGCTGGCCAATAGACGTGGGAGGAAGTGAATGTGACACATTATTGGACATCATAGTGCATATGGGAACATTAGAGTAAAGCGACCAAGTGTTCAACACAGTTCTTAATTAAATAACATGTTTTTGAGAAAAACGTAGTTTTGTATTTCGTTATCCTATACTTTAACATTGTAAAGTGAATGTTTACCTGTCAATTACACTGGCTAGATGCAAGTATATGAACATAAAAATTATTTCATTGGATAGATCTATTGATTGTAGTCAAAATTAGTATAAAAAACAAAATACAAATTTTGACCTTACTCGTCCTTGAAAATGACCTTCAAATATTCAAAACCAAGGGTGGCATCCACCCACACCTTTTCCCACATGCTATGAGTGATCTATCTACCACAGTTTCATGCTATTAACAAAAAATGTCGATGAAAGTTTTATATCACATATTGGCTGGTCCACTATTGTGCGCATATGACTTCTGTACTAACCAAATATTTCAGTGACAAAGACAAAATATTGCAATGACAAAATATTTGTTTAAACATTACTGTGCTTTATTTGTTCTATAGCTTCCTTTCTTTTAAAATAACCTTTTGTTTTCATGCATTGCTATTAAAAAGGGTATACATTTATTAATTTATTGCCGACACATTTCAGGTTGTGGCAACACTTCTCATCCAAGCAAGACAGGCATGTGAGAACACAAGGAAAATAGCTTTAGACAACAGAAACGTTGTATCTGCTACCTAACAATTTAAAGAAATTGCCATCTTTGTAAGTACAAGAATTAGGATAACTTATCTAATTATACATGTATATGTGTATTTACAAGATATGGCAGTTGTTGATTAGTTTAAATGAGTGCAGTATGTATTACTAGCACCTGGATTGTGCTGCTGTTAAGGTGAAAGGTAAATGTATGCCTACTAAATGTCCTATCGCTACAATCTTTTAAAACTGCTGTCTATATACATGGCTTGTCTAATCTAACATTTCTTTGTGCTGAACTCTACTATGTTAGTATGAATGAATGAATGAATGTTTATTTAACAACAGCAACACAGGAATATACAACATAGTATGAAAAATAATACAATACATACTGGTAACGACAATACAATATAATATCAGTGCTGTTGTTAAAAGGACATAGCAGAAGTCATATGACTTGTAAGGCGCTATGCCCTTCTCAACTAAAATGCGTAATTGTTATAGTAAAAGTTATAAGATTTAATACAACCAACAATAATATTTGTTTTGCATTGTGTTAATTCATAAATACGAAGAAAGTAACGTCGACTTTAAACTTTTTTTAAATTGTTGTAAACTTGGCAACTGTCTTATATTACTTTCAAGACCGTTCCATACGTGTATTCCTCTGACAGTAATTGACAGTAGTCTATGGGTGGTGTTCGCTTTTTTAACATAAAATAGTTTAGATTGTCTGGTATCATACTTGTGTACGGCTGCAGTTGGTTCAAAGAACGCTTGTACACGACCTTCTAAACAGTGGTTGTTTGCTTTATAAAGCATAACCATAGTCCTATGTGTAATTAAATCTTGAAGTTTAAGAATTCTTGAACAGTGAAAAAATACAGATGTATGACCATGGTAATCAAGACTATATATTATTCGTATAGCTTTTTTCTGTAGCAGAGAGAGTTTTCTTACTCTAGACGGATACGTATTTCCCCATATTTCACAGCAATAAGACATATATGGTTCAACAAGTGATTGGTATAACGTGCGTAATGCTTGAATATCAAGAACATCCTTTGTTTTATACAAAACACCTATGCTTTTTGATACCTTCGTTTCAACCGTTTTTATCTGCTCTCTCCACGTTAAGTTTTCATCAATGATTACACCAAGGAATTTTGTATGTGACACCTGCTCAATGTTCTTTCCATTCAAAACAATGTTTACTGTTGGTCTAAGTTGTTTTTTATTTGTAAACATGATAAAATTGGTTTTGTTCACATTAAGCGATAATTTATTAACTCTGAACCATATATCTAGTTTTTCTAGTTCGTTATTAACTGTACATGTTATATCCACAGTATTCCTAGTTGAGTAAAAAATGCTAGTGTCATCTGCAAACAAAATAATATTAAGCAATTTTGACACTTCACACATGTCATTTATATATAAAATAAATAGTACTGGGCCCAGGATTGATCCTTGTGGGACTCCACACTTGATATTCTTTAGCTCTGAATTACTGTTGTTATAGCACACATACTGACCACGATTGGCCAAATAACTTTTAATCCAATCTAGTGCCAAACCCCTTATTCCATAACATTGTAACTTACTTAGCAGTATTTTATGATCAACGGTGTCAAATGCTTTCTTCAGATCAATAAAGACCCCGATAGTGCTTTCTTGTTTATCTATTGCTGAAGTTACCTTTTCGACAAATTCGGTTAACGCTAATGAAGTTGAATGATTACTTCTGAAGCCATATTGCCCGTCAGTCAATACGTGATGATTTTCAATGAATGACATTAACCTTTTATTAAATATTTTTTCTAGTATTTTGGAGAATTGGGGTAACAGTGATATAGGTCTATAGTTAGAAAATTGGAGACGATCTCCTGATTTAAAAACAGGAATAACTTTTGCCGTTTTCATGTCATTTGGAAATATTCCGGTGATTAATGATCTGTTAAATATATAGGTTAAAGGTCTTACAATTTGCTTTATTACATGTTTAACAGTTTTCATGCTGATTTCGTCGTGTCCATACGAAGTCTTACTTTTGCACCCTGACACAATTTCGCTTACTTCTTTCTCAGTAACGGGATACATATACATTGACTCTGATACCTGGTTTTTTAGAAAGTCAGTCGGTTGTGTTCCTTAGCATGGCTCTATACTGTTAGATAAGATTGTACCTATGTAAACAAAGAAGTTATTGAAATGATTAGCAATTTCTTCGTTGTCTAATGTTACTCGATCGTTATCAACAATGAATTCATTTGAATATTTTGCTTCCGACTTTCTTTTGCCAATTATAGTGTTAAGAATTTTCCACGTTTCACTAGTGTTGGCCTTACACTCTTCGAGTTTCTGTCTATAATAGTTCTTTTTTTTAATACGCAAGATTTTTGTTAACTTGTTTTTGTAGTTTTTATAGCGACTTTCTGTTAACAATGACCTTCTTTTTAGAAATGCTAAGTACAAGTTATTTTGTTTAATGCAAGCATTTTTTAGGCCTCTTGATATCCAAGGTTTTTCCTTCCGTTTAGTGTTGTTTGTATACATTCTTATTTTGACAGGACAAGCATTGTTGTAGGTGTTACTTAGTATTTGCATAAATTGCAAGTATGCTAAATTGGGATTACATTCGTTCAGTACAGTTTCCCAGTTTGTATGGCTTAAGTCTTGTTCAAATTTGCTTAAGGCTTCATCGTCCAATGTTCTGTTATACTTCACTTTTTGATCATTATTATTGGTCACGTAAGTACTATTATCACACAGAACGAAAATTGGCATATGATCCGTAGCATCGCTTAAAACAATGCCGCACATTTTGTTTCTGCATAGCTCAGAACAGAAAATGTTATCTATTATAGTTGCAGTCGTGCCTGTTATTCTTGTTGGCCTGGTGATCAAGGGATACAACCCAGAACTGAACATTTGATCAACGAAATGTTTCGATTCAGTTTGTTCTTCACAGTGTAATAGATCTATATTAAAATCACCACATATGTACACCACTTTACTGGTAAGATTTCCTAGTATATATGATAAATATTCATTAAATTTGCTAATGCTAGTATTCGGTGCTCTGTATATACAGCCGACATTGATTTTTGAATGTTTACTGATCTGTAGTTCAATAAAAATACTTTCGAAACATTCATCAATCGCATATGATACGTTCCGCAGGCATATATTAGGAGATTCACAATTCCTAAGTAGAGATTCGCATACAAATATGGCAATACCACCGCCTGTTTTGTTGTTTCTGGAGTTGCAGTACAATTTGTAACCTAAAAATGCGTCATGAAAATTAGTTACTTCATTTCCATCCCAATTGTTTTCTTTAAACCAAGTTTCTGAAATTGCAATAATATGGAACTTATACCCTAGTTCTCGAAGAGTGTCCTTAATCTTATTTAAGTTGGCTTTTAGACTCCGGGCATTGAAGTGTATAACACTCAGTAGCCTATTTAAATTGCGTAGCCAGACTAATGAAGGGGCACGAGCAAATTCATTAAGCAACACACTTCTAAGGGAGGCATTCTAACAATGATTCCTTGGAAAACTACTGAATCTTTGAAAATAGTGCAGTTTATATGTATTATCTGTATCAGGATGTCAATGATTTCTCCTTAGATATGTTATACATCTCATTCCAGAGCATTGTACAAGAGGCTTGTGATAGAGCCATTCCTGTTAGGACAGACTATCGAGGCCCTCGGCCTGACCGAAGAAGAGGCGAATGCAATTTGTTAATTTGTTTTAATAAACTGTGTGACAATTAACTTGATGTTCAGTTCTACTCAATTAATGCACTCACAATCTAGGCAAAATTGGAGGAAACCCTAACATGTATCACTGATCATAATAATATGATTACAGAGAGATTATATTTATAAAAGCTATTTTTATAAATTGTACTCTTACATTAATGACAGATACATTGAACAAATTATCTCACAATTCATTTGTACATTTGTCAGTACATAACAAACACCATCAGATGCTGAATATACACATTGTGCCCAGGATAGTGCCTATAATAGCCTAATAAAAAATCCTTAGTAACTTTTTTATTATTACAATTAGAAGTCTAGTTGCTATTCCAAAAATAAACCAGGACTTGCACTGTATTGAAAAAATGGACAAACCTTATTTTGAACCAATACAATGGTCATACCTCCAGGGATACAAATCACATAACTTAGATACTACATGTGTATTCTATAAATGTACGTTAGAAATCGGGAAAACATCTGATTTTTAGCCTGAATCATCTGCATTTTGAAACATGCATATATATATTATATATATATATAAGCTAGCATAAATATATTGATGCAGAGACGGTCTCTAGGGGGAATCCTTGTTATATAGGATTGTATAATCTAAATTAATGCAAGTCATTTCTAAAATCAGTAAAATTCAGAGCAAGACATTTTTTCACTAGTTGTTAACACACATTTAAGTAATACACCAGGGAAGTTCTTTAAGCTATACCTCTGGTGATATGACCATATTTGTATTACTGAATTTTTTATTTTATTGTAAATGTGTCATGCTAATACGTGTGTACTGTAGTAAAAAGTCTGATTCATTTTGGAATAGCAACTGAAACTCCCAAGGGAACTAAAAATAAACATCAGTCACTAATGGGTATCATATGTCAGGTTAATTTTGCCTTGCAAATATGCACCAGAATAAATAAATACCCAACTTGCACCTCGTCGTTTCACCTGGATACACTAAATATTATGGCAAATTTGGATTCCCCATAATTAATTGAACTACAAATAAGTTTTTATTTTCTATAATGCATGCATATATATATATATATATATATATATACATACATATATATATATATATATATATATATATATATATATATATATATATATATATATATATATATATATATAGCGTTCACAGCGCTTTATATATTACTTTTCTAAAGCAACAATATAAATAGTAAATATGTTACAAAATAATAATAAATAAATAAAATACTATGTTGTGTAAACATCCGTGGATCACAATAAAGACATAAATAAAACAATTATTATATCATGGACATGGTAATTATTAAACAAAGCGCCAAACAATTTGTTTCCGTTTTAACCGGATAAAAATCTGAATACATTATAATAAAAACTATGCCAATAATATATAATTACAGTTAATTATCAACATATTTTATAATGAACATGAACTACGTAACAGCATAAAACAGTCGTTCCCGTATCATAGGCAGTGTTGTTGTTGCGATAAATCTGGTTGTCGACGACGGAATATTTCAGCGAAGTTTGCCGGGTAAGTTGCACGTGACCACAGTGCCCGATTTTTCAACGGCCAGATGTTTCGCTACACAGAGCGTAAGTAACGAAAACTCTGGTCATTCTATTCTATACGACCTCTTCTCGTGACCGATTTTTCAACGGCCAGATGCTTCGCTACAGCGGTATTCGGAAGAAGATGTATGTATTATCGTCCGCTCGAAATGTAAACAACGGTTGATGTGTTGGCAGGTTGCGGGATGTATATGTAATGGGGTCGTCATGGGTTTACACGTAACTGACTAAGTGCCATGACCACGTTTATCATTGGCATTAATGTTACTGAACAGCGCATTTACCTTCGAACCGGTTGTCCACGTCCTTTCTCGTGCTTTTGCTAGCGCCACTGTGACTGTTGTCCAGTGTTGAAATCCGGGTAATCTTATACTTAACTGGTCTAAATTATCACGGCCTTTTAAAACCGTTTTTTCACCTTATATCGATGTGTATGTATTCGCAATGTGATTCTACATCAGAAGTCAGATTAAACTATTTTAATTTGTGTTTTAGAACAGTTTAAACAATCCGAATCGAAAGAAATCGCCTCCGCGGTTCTGGTGCAAGGGAGGCGCCTACAGCTCGCGCCATATTTGCGGCGGTGACATATTTGCGGCGTGTTTAGATTGTTCTAAAACAAACAAAAAATGTAATCTGACTTCTTTGTACCGGAAGTGAGGAAGAATCGCATTGCGAACACATACACATCGATATAAGGTGAAAAACGGTTTTAAAAGGCCGTAATAATTCAGGCCAGTTAAACATAAGATTACCGAAATGGACCGAAATCCGTATTCTTTGGCACTCTCGCTGCGTCACTGTTGAACCCCCATAAACGTCTTGCCTGACGTTTCAGATTTTTTTCGTGAAGTAAGTATTCACATTTGATAACACAGACCAAAGACGCTATTGTCAGGGGTCGCTGCTGCTGATTTCGTTAGAACCAGACAGCAGTAGACATGCAGGCCTGTGCCCCTAGCTGATCACTGGAAAACCCTGAGTATAAGCTCAGCCAGTGAAATAGCCGTCGAGGAGTATTGTCGGCCTGTGGTTGTTTTCAGCCACACGCTGCTCATGTTACATGCAATGTTTGCGTCGTAGAAGCAGATATGCGAACACAAAACCGTTCAGCTGCTCGTGTGGTTGTATATTGGGATTCCTAGATATCCTGCCCCCTCCCTATATGACATAACCCTTACAAAAAAATACCATTCAAATACCATTGAATGGTACTAGGTAGTATAATGGCCAACGGTATTTGAATGGTATCTGAATGGGTTTTTTAATGATATTTTGGGTTCTGTGTACCATTCAAAGGTATCTTAGATTATCGTTGAGAGTACCACTGAGTCCTGCTGAAATATCATTGAATGGTCCAATGGTATTCAGTGGTATTCAATGGTATTCAATGGTATTCAATGGTATACCATTGGCACTTTTTTGTAAGGGAATCCTTTGTTTTCCCATCATACATCATATACTGCTTACTACTTTGTTTTTTATGTAGCCTCGAATACAGTGCATTAATGTTTTGTTTTCCTTGGATAAATAAATAGTTTTGCTGGTAGATCTCCCTGGTAGACCTGTACAATGGAACACTATTTTGATTCGACTTCCTCTGGAAGCGCGGAGACGCGATTTGTACAAACAAACCCATCAACGTCTACAACCAGGTACTTATTCACATACCGAGTGAACTGGATCGAGCAACATAGGGCGATCGATCTTAATCACGGTTCCACACGCTAGAACAGCTAGGATATGAATCCGGGTTTTTCGGATAAGAGTTCAATGTTCTAGCCACTGCGCTATTGCGCTTCACCTACACACACACACACACACACACACACACACACACACACACACACACACACACACACACATACATACACACAAACACACACATATATACATACACACAAACACACACACACACACACACACACACACACACACACACACACACACATATATATATATATATATATATATATATATACATACACACAAACACACAAACACACACACACACACACATATATATATACATACACACAAACACACACATATACATACACACAAACACACGCACACACGCACACACACATACATATATACATACACACACACATACATATATACATACACACGCATACGCACACACACACATACACACACACACACACACACACACACACACACACACACACACACACACACACACACATATATACACATACATATACACAAACACGCATAGACACACACACACACACACACACACACACACACACACACACACACACACACACACACACACACACACACACACATACATACATACATACATACATACACACAAACACGCATAGACACACACGCACGCACGCACACATTCACACACGCACGCTCCCCCACCGTTTCATATATATATATATACACTTTATGTTCATACTGATAAGATTCCTTAAACGTAACCGTCGATTTACGTACTCTGAGCAATAAAACATTTAAAGCAGTAAGCCGACACACACCTTTGGAAGCTGTCTATTTATTGCAGTTCTCTTTTCCTAGACCACCCGCAATGTTGCATAGAAACTGATGAATATCAACGGCAGTCAAACAGTCTATGTGTGTAAGTAGATAGCATGTCTCTCGTACATTATTATATATCTGTTATAATATATCAACAATAAATTTAAATCAATTGCATTTGTTTTGGACAATATAGATTGCACATGGCTGGAGTGCCATTAATATATTTATAACAGGGCATGTATACAATATCGCTTAAAGTGTTGATGGTGCACTTGACATTCACACGACAGATCAGATGACAGTAAACACTTGTTCTACAAAGACCATGACTGGAGCAATGTGAAAATTAGTGGCAGAATGATAAGGGAATCACGACCATGAAATAAGCACACATGTACACATTAAAATCCCTGCACCGAATCTACAAGGACCAACTGCAGGAACAGATCGACTACTTGAACTTAGTTTCACGGCAACAAACTACGCCCAGCTGGAATGGTCATTTCGCACGGATGATATGAATATGTCCGTGTCTCCTATACGCACATCGTAACCATTTACGTTGTATATCTCTGTATAACATGCAATAACATGGCCCTTATTAAATCCTCGTAACACGAACTGAATGACTTCACGGACTTGCATGGCGTGTATGTGACATACATTGAATAAGATATTTCACTGACTTGCATTGAATCTATGTGACATGCTATGTGACTGAACGGGTGACTTGCATCGAGTCTACGTGACGTAAACAGAGTGGGTGATTTGCATTGAATCTACGTGACATAAACAGAGTGGCTAACTTGCATCCAGTCTATGTGCCATATGCCGAGTATGAGTGAAATTGGATGTACATGAACTGAACATAGTTGAGTAGTATAGCATAGCTTAATATTTCCAAGAAAATCAAAGTTGGCACTGGAATGAACACGTCCGCTTTAGGGTAAAATATACAGCGTCAACACCGATGACGTCAACAACGATGGCGTCAACAACGATGACGTCAACAACGATGACGTCAACAACGATGACGTCAACAACGATGACGTCAACAACGATGACGTCAACAACGATGACGTCAACAACGATGACGTCAACAACGATGGTAGAATAAGTAGTCCATCCCAGTTATCCATATATCCATCAGTTGTTCCTGGACAGATCAATACACAACGATGTTTTAGCGGCAGATATCATCAGTAAACATACCAAAGCATGTATATTGAACCAGCACATCTGACTTTGAAAGTAACACACCAAAGCATGTATATTGAACCAGCACATCTAACTTTGAAAGTAACATACGGTTTATCAGATGAACATAATTATTATGATCAACATACGACAATAACAAATACATTAGAAAACTGAACTATGATTAGAAGCGGTATACAACTAACATACACAATTGTTGGCTTGAACATCAATTAACAGTATTTTAATATTGAGTATGGACATATTTTATAACAAATTTTAATTCCTTGTGCATAGTGACAGTACTATAATAAGCATCTATGCAAAATCAGAAATATAGATTTTCACCGGTTTCTGAGCTGGGAGAGGTAACGGTGCATGCAGAATGAGGCCACAAGCTAGTCTCGCTTAACCGTCTGTCGGTCGGCTGCGGAACTTCGCCGAGAGTATGATATCATTATCTTGTAAAAGTCTATCGTTATTTTTATTTCATAGTTGGCCTGAGAGCCAATCGGCGTCTCCCTAATCTGGGGTAAGACCGCCCTGGCGGCTAACAAATGCAGACCCTCTCTTTCCCCAAGCAGAGTTCAGGGGCTTAAAAGTGCTGCCACCTCGCGGAGCCTGGGTAGCCGAGGCCAACCACAAGAAGGGTTCGGTTCAAATACGTATTTGCATTTGTATTTGAATTGAAAATCACAAAAAGGCATGTATTTGTATTTGATATTTGGACTGTATTTGAAAAGTATTTGCAAATACATATAAAAATTACCACAAAAATGTAAAGAATTGCCTGAAATAAACTGGCTCAAAAGTCAAGACAGAATGTTTTTCACACCTGGTCAAGAGGGCAGGTATTCAAAGGGAATGTGCTTCAAAGAATCCTGCTGTCACCTGTTGCGTAAACATCCTGGGCTAAGACAAAGGAACCCAGGTTTTCTCTAGTGCAGGGAAAGAGCCACCCACTAGTTGATACAGTAGTACAGATAAAGACAGTTTAATAAAAGTGCTTGCCAATTAGACTACAGCAGTCAATCCTGCTTACTATAGGGTACTCGCGTAAATCTGATATATCATAAATGAACTATGCTGAGGAAATAGCATATCGACGTACATACTGTTATTCCATGCAGTGTGTGTGCGCGCGTATGTGTCTGTGTGCATGCGTGCATGCGTGCATGTGACTGCGTTACTGACTGTGTCACTGTGACTGTGACAGTCAGTGATCGAGCCACTCTGAGTATGACACTCATTGACATTGTCATTGAGAGACTCACCAAATCGAAGTAAGTTTCGTAACGCTAAATCCGATTGCCATAGTAAATCTGAGTCTGGGTGTCCGTCAAGTGGCATCAACTCTTTCTATTCACCCTGCACAAAATAACCGAATTCTCAAATTATAGCGATCGTCAACATCCCACGTTAACGGACGAGTAAATGTACTAAGATCATTAAACAGGCATCTAAATATAATTTAAATCAACAGCTCCCAAGTCATAGATCCATAAATTATTCTGCATAACAACCACCCTAAATTTTCCAAATAAAATGGCGGACAACTAAACAAATAGTTAAAGCGAGCGAAATAAAACCATTCACATAAATGTATTTATATTCTTAAACCCCATCGTCTGTTTTTCCATTTCTGAACAAACATGCCTTTTTTCGAGTATAATATCATTATCACCCCTGTGTCTTCAAGATACCTCAAACCCTGAATTGACCCAGGGCTAACATACAATAATGAAATAACTTTTGCATTTCTTATCTGCCTTTTCTATATGTTTGTGTTTGCACTAACCTCAACCCTGATCAAAGTGTAGGAATTACCAATAATGGCAACTGTACTAGTACTAACACAGCCATCTAGGTCATTACGAAGTAGTTCATCATCAAAGAACAGCTCTAAGAAAAACAGTACAAAACAAACAAGAAACTGGAGGTTAGTAGAGACCAATTTAGAGATAACGCAGACCTGCCACATGATACGGATTACCCGTATCCGATACGGATATTGGCGGTTTTTAAAGTGATACGGCCGTACTCCATTTTGATACGGATTTTAACTAAATTTGTGGAGAAATTATTTTTAACCACATTATGTCTTGTATTCGTCACAAAACTATACTGCATAATGGAATCATTGTTTACTGTTAGTGACTAAGTAAGTCGATTCGAAACGAACGAAATAAACCACCGATTAGTTTATTATAGCGCGTAATAGATGGCGTGCTGGTGAATTTTAGTTCTGGAAACTGCGACAGATGGCTCAACGGGTGGAAACGGGGCGCGTGGCAGGCGCTTGACGATTATAAAAATATGTACAGGAAATGGAGTTCGACGCCGAGTTCAATGAAATCGCCTGCATTTCTGATTTCAAAATGTTGACGCTTGCCAACGAGACTTCGATATACGCCCGAACTGCTCAAATAAATTGTCATTATTTAATGACACTGTCTGTTTTGCGGTACGCAGTTTAAACATGCTGAAGTGAATTGAAGTAAAACTTCGGTAATCTTCCAATTAACTGGCCACGGATTGATACGGATTCTTACAAAATTATACGGATTGCCATCCCAAAAATGTGGCAAGTCTGCAAGTTAATGTCGTCGAGTCGACGTAAATAAGCCAAAGTCACAAGGTGTAAGCAATACATAGCGCTTCCCAGAGGGATCACGACCGCAAAGGCGATGTCTTGCGAATATGCCCCCAAAATTAAGGCTTCATCATTAACTTTTCATTATATGTAATGCAGATATATTTGTTTTAAGCATAAATTTATCAAGTATGGCTAATTGTTTTTTTCGACTTCGCAATGCACACGCTAGACACCGCCTTTGACAAAGGCGGGGTTTGAGGCCCCGATGTGTCTGGGCTGCGCTAACTGCTCGCGCCTTGTGACATCGGCTTATTTACGTCGACTCGACGGCATTAAATTGATCTAAAACACAATAAAAATATATATATCTGACTTCTTTTTTAGCGGGAATGGTGCAGAATGACATTCCAAACACATAGACATACGTTTTGAGAAGGCCTTAATAACTTAGGCCAGTTAACTGCAAGATCTGATTAGTGATACGGATTGATACGGATTCTTACGGAATTATAGGTCAAAAATACGGATTGCCATTGCCAACAAAAGACAAATTAACAGAACTTAAATGAAAAATAACAAACAACTCCACTCCACCACATGTTATAGCTATATCAGAGGAAAACATAAACATTTCAAGAGACAACTAACAATGCATGAATACAATCTGGAAAGGTATTCTATAGAAACCATGAATATGAATGATAATAAAGGTAGAGGGGTGATCCTATTTATACACAATTCGTTACCATTTCAAGCACACCATTTTGAGGTTGAGATTAACGAGGCCCTGTTTTGGACTTTGAAACTGAAAGGGACGGAAACACTGCTTGTAGGCTCCTTTTATAGAAGCCCTAAAAGCACCACTGAAAACAGTGATAACCTTAATGAACTACTAGAGAAAATAAGTGAAACAAAATTTCACATGTCCTACTTGAATACTTCGATTACCCTAAGATTGATAGGAAGATACTGTGTACAACGGTACAAAGTATAGAAGACAAAGAATTTAAGTTTATCGAAAGGCTTCGAGATTATTATTTCATCCAACATATTACTCAGCCCACTAGAGGTAGAGGGACAACAGAGCCATCACTTCTTGACCTAGTAATCACCAGGGAAGATTCCGAAATTGTGTTAATTGACACAGCCTCCGCACTAGAAAAAAGTGACCACTCTATAATCAAAGTGATTCTTAGCTGCACACCAATACATGAGCCGATCAGAAAAACTTTTTACAAATATGATAAGGAGGACTACCCCAAAATGGAGGACATGTTAAGCATTGATTTGGATGCTGATTTTTCCAAACATGGGGGAGATGTGCAAGCCCAATGGGACATCTTTACTGTGTAAATTTGAGAAGCAGTAGAACGGTGTATACCTAAGAAGGTGATGTAAGAAAGAGCAAAAAATACCCAGTATCACGAGATGTAAAAACACGAGCTAAAATCAGAAGAAAAAATTGACTGTGGACTGTGAATATCTTCTAACTAGAGATGTCCAAGCTTAACAGGAACACTGCAGATTACGCAATCAGGTTACACGAAAGACACAACAAATATATGAAAAAAGGTATCATTAGCCAAATAAAAGAGAATCCTAAGAAATTCTGACAATACGCCAAGGCTAAAATAAAGACAAGAACGGGTATACCCAACTTAATAAAAATTGAATTGAAAGATGACTTAACAAACTCAGACTTGGAAAAAGCAGCGTTGTTGGCTGATTATTTCTCTTCGGTATTTACAAGAGAACCACAAGAGGCTACTCCCGAGGAACTTATAAGATGTTACAATACAGTTGAAAAGTGTACTATCAACGTAGGATTTATTTTATTTTTAGGATTTATTTTAGTATAGAATGTAAAATATTGTACAGATATACATAAGATATAAATACAAAGTACATTAAATAAAAGGATGACACAACAAAGTGCAAGCACTTATTTCCATTGTGGTCCCAGACAAATAAACAGATAATATACCGACAAATACATGACAGACATTGACACAATATGACAAATGTAACAATATTAAAACAACAATAATAAATAAAATGTGATAAATAATGACTGCATATATATATAAGACATTGCTAAATACAATTAGAAAAAGGCGGAAATAATCTCCTGATTTGAAACAACATAGGTCATTTGAAAAAACCATGTAATTGTAATACAAAATATAAAATATATATATACAAATAAATAATAATTAAAAAGATTACGTCATAAATTACGATTAAAAATAAATAAAAGAGCTGGCTTCTTGATCATTAAGATAACTGAACAAAAACCGTTTCACTAGACATTTAAATTGACTGATGTTCAGAACACTTTGTATATGTTGAGGCAATTCCTTCCATGCTAATACACCTGTATAGTAAAAAGAAGTTTGACCAAAAGATTTAACATACGGTACATGAAGAGAGAGAGAACTTGATCTGGTATTTATGCCGTGCTGCTTGCATGATACGTTGATATAATTTGACAAATACCTCGGTGCTCTATCATTTATAATATTGTATACAAGATTCAATTTTAATTGTTTTACCCGTAGCTCAATTGGTAACATATTCACCAGCCTAAACTCCCTCAAACCGATGTGTGTTCCAGCTGGTGCATTTAAAAGGAACCGGATTACTTTGTTCTGGGTACACTGTAGTCTAGATTTATATTTTTTGGTTAAACCTGAGAACCACGATGAACAAGCATAGTAAAAATGACATAGTATTAAGGCTGAAGTAAGAAGTTTTTTTGTTTGCATGTTGACATTTTTTGTTTGTCTATACAAGAATTTTAATTAGCATTTGACTTACAAATAATCTTATCAGCCACTCTTTCTCCAGATAGAGACTGATCTAACTCTATACCTAGATATTTAACATGTGTTTGACATGTCAATGTGGTGCCAGAACATTTCACCTGAATAGAACTACATGTATGAAGTTTACGTTTTGATCCAAAAAGAATAGATTCGGTTTTCCCTAGATGGAGGGACAATTTGTTGTTAACTAACCACTCTCTGGCTGCCTCAAGTTCTGAGGAAAGGCTTTCTTGGATCAATTGGGTGTTTTACCCGAAACTAAAAGAGCTGAATCATCAGCATACAAAAGAAGTTTGCAGCGAACGGCCGTGGAAATATCATTAATATATATTAGAAATAATAAAGGTCCCAGAATTGAACCTTGTGGGACACCACATGTGACAGTCATAGGTTTTGATATAGTTTCATTAATTTCAACTGATTGTTGTCGTTCACATAGATATGATTTAAACCAAACTATGGCAGATTTGTGAAGTCCTATTGCTTCGAGTTTTTGAAGCATAATGTTATGAATTACTGTGTCAAAGGCCTTCTGAAGATCAAGTAGCACCATACCTATGTAATTACCTTTGTCTTGGCTTTAGGAAGTCAGCGAGTGATATTAAACATGTTTCGGTAGAATAGGAGGATCAAAAGCCAGACTGGTGTTCATAAAGTAGCTGATGTGTTTGGAGATACGTATTCAATTGTTGATAAACAATCCTTTCAAATAATTTGGAGATTGTATTTAAAATCGAGATCGGTCTGTAATTACCGGCTTCCATTTTACTATTCTTTTTGTAAATGGGCATCACTTTTGCAGATTTTAGATTTACTGGGATTTCGCCGGTGGACAATGACAAATTTAAAATATGTGTCAAAGGAGGAGAAGCAATGAGCTTGGCACCATCCTTAATGAATCTGGGTGACAATAGGTCCAAACCAGTTGCCTTGCTCGAGTTCAATTTACATAAAATACTGAGTACGTTGTTCTCACTGACTTCACTAAAACAGAAGCTATTGCTGGTTACCCAGTGACCTGTAAAAATCTTGAAAATGTTCGCTTTCATATTTACCATTACTTGGTGGTAGTTGGTCAACCAGTGTTGAGGCTACATTAGTAAAGTAGTTGTTAAAATGTTCGGATACTAGTGAGTTGTCAAAACATATGTTATTATCAATGTTTAAACCTATGCTTCCTGACTTACTGTTACAATGAGTTGAAGTTCCGAGGCTTTTCAGCAATTGCCATAATTTTTTAGGTTGTTGTTTGAATTCCTCGGTCTTATTAGCAATGGAGTCTGATTTGGCCTGTTTTTTTTCTTATATTGAACCTGATTCCGAAGATAAATGAATTTTCTGTGCCAACTGGCGTCTTTTGTCTTTCTGAATTTTGAAAAAGCCCGATCTCTTTCATGAATCAATTGCAGTATCTCACCCGTCATCCAAGGGGCAGTACGCTGTTTAATACGGACATGTTTCAAAGGAGCAATGTTATCGATAACGACCATCAACTTAGAATTAAATTGATAAAAAGCCTCGTGTACAGAGTTTGAATCCAGTACATCCTGCCAATCAACCTCGTGCAGTTTTTCTTCAAATATTTCTTTACTGTAATTTCTTAGCGATCTCAATGTCACACCGTTGTGAAAACTGATGGGGATTTTTTTGCATTTGCGTGTACAATATATTAATTGGTGATCGCTTAAGCCAAGGTCTAATACGCCACATTGTGATATTTTAGCAGGGTCTGAGATAATGATGAGATCTAAGATGGTGGATGTTGTGCTAGTAATCCTAGTAGATGAATTAATAAGTTGGAACATACCAAACATAGACATAAAATGTTTCAGTGACACATGCAACGGATTAGTTTGGCAATGCATTTGTGATTTTGAGAGTAGTCAATGTTAAAGTCGGCCATCATAATAATTTCTTTGTTTGTAAAACAATTACAGTCCAAGCAATATTGTTCAAGTGTATTAAAAAGTCCATGTGCTTGGGTGGACGGTAGCATACACCAATTAAAATAGGTTTGGTCTTAGGTAAATATAGTTCAGCCCACACAGTTTCTAGAGTTGTACATATATCGTCTCTCAGTTTAAAAATAAAGTCTCTTCGTATGTAAATACAAACACCACCGCCCTCACGATTCCTGTCCCGTCGGATGATAGTATAGTCCGCAATGTCAATTTCTGAGTCTGTGACCGACGCATCCAACCAAGACTCGGTGATGCCGATCACCGCCACTTTTGTGTTCGCAGCTAGAATTCTTAATTCGGCAAGTTTCGGGAGAAGACTGCGCACGTTCAAATGAATGAAGTTTAGACCCTTTGAATGTAAACATTCAAAATCAAGGGGTCTTTCATTCGTTGACTGGTCAGCGGTGTCATCTGCGATTTCGGACGAAAAATCGTCGCCTTGTGTGATGATACACGGGCGATCGATGTCATCAGCGAACGACAAGGCGTGAAGAGTACACTGATTGCACAGAAATGTAAATTCGCCACTGTTGCTGCAGAGTTCATCGTATTGATCATTTGAGAAAATGCCAGCACATTTGTTGTGTGTCCACTGGTCACAGGAGTCGCACGAAATTGCTCTACTGCGACCAGTGTCACCCTTTCCACAACGACTACAATAGTGGCATCAAAACTATTTAAAAAAACTATAAACATTGAAATCATTTGGACCTGATAGCGTTCACCCCAGGGTCGTGAACGAATTAGCAGACTGCATCATCATCATGCTGTCGGTCGCGAAGCGACAAAGACTGCTTCCGTCACTTGACTGTTGCTCTCCATTTATCTCTCTGCTGTGAGAATGATGTCACAGAGTCGATCTTTATGTCTCTCATCTTCAGTTTTGTTATGGTATCCTTGAATCGGAGACGAGGGCGCCATCTCTTTCTGTAATCAGAAGACAGTTGGGAGTAGAGAACCTGCTTTGGTAGCCTGTCTGGTGACATCCTCATCAGGTGTCCAGTCCACCGGAGATTCTTTCTGATCAGAAGATTGTGCAGTCATAATGTCCCATGGTTGGGCGAAGGCCTTGACTTGTTCGATCACTTGTGTCATCTGTTTCTTTTCTCTTACTCAGATGTTTGTTTTTATGTCCCAGTATGTAATGTTTAATATACTCCTTTCCATCTTTATTTGTACAGCTGCTAGCTTGTTCTTTGCTTGGCTGGTGAGTGCACATGTTTCCGCGCCGTATGTCATTGCTAGAAGTACGCATGAGTTGTACACTTGTCTCTCCAAATATATGCTCCAATGTTACACTTGAAGATGTCGCAGTGCTTGGTGAATGCTGTCCATCCGGCCGTGATTTTTAATTTGCTTTCTTCAATCTCTTGTAGTATTAACCAAAATGATTACTGATAATAAAGTATAATTTTTAAAGGTATGACCTGTGACACGCAAAGGATACAAAACTCAATTAAAAAGTTTTGCAACTTACCTTCCACTTCGCTGAAGATGGTGAGATTTTAAAACAACACACCAGTCAGATACAAATGTGTTATGCACAGTGACAGTACCTGAGATAGATTTATGCGAAATCAGAGAAAAGGTATTTTGTTTTATAGAACATTGGAAATTTATCAAAAAAATTCAAGGCAAAATCTGAAATGAAGATATTCCAAAAAAAATGTTATATGTAAGAGCCAATAGTGCATGCAAAGTGACACCATACGTCCATTGGATCTTTGGCAAAGATTACTAAAAACTGCCGGGGAGTAGCCAAACATGGAGGCCTACTAACCCTGGAACCTGTTTCAGCATCTCGAGCATAGCAACGTGAATACCAGCTGCTATCTGTGCTGCCGAGAACGGATAATTCAGCATTGGAACGTGGATGAAGGCTGTACGGGTCGGGTCTACGAGGAGTGACGAATAGTAGATGTAGCCACATAGGTAACTACAAGTCAGTCAATTCAACGTCTCAAACATCACAGAATACGTACAGGCATGACACATATTTTAGAAGCATAATGGACACAGAGAATAGCAAAAGTCAAGAATGAATGTTTAGCTATAATTCAAATGTCTGCCAGCCCGTCCAAAAGACCGTGCACAGGTGTCTACATGAAGCTATGAGCTAGCTTGACGCTAGCGGACAAGGTCCACCCTGACACTGACCAACCTACCTGCCAGAGTCTTGTGATACAACAGCGTTGATGTCACACGCTGAATTGTTGACGGCCAAACGCACTCTGTCCATGTCTATGCGCGACGACTTGGTTGCGAAAGTTCCCACCTTTACGCACCAGTTATCTGGACACAAGCCCTTGATGTCAGCATGGGTATAGCCATTGTTGCGGGCCTGCTGTTCCAGCTTCAGTTCACTACTAAAGCCAGACATCCCTAAGTGCATGACCAGCTGAATCATAAGAACAGACACACCAATGTGTATGACCAGCTGAAACCTAACGACAGACACACCGATATGTATGACCAGCTAATTTAGCTCTGCAGAGAGGATTTGTAATACGTAAGCATTACTTAATTGTCCACTGTCTTAAACTTTTCACACAATTACAGTAAATGTCTTCAGTAAATGTACCTCTCTCGGTAAACATACATACATAATATATAATATATATATGTTTATATATATATATATATAGATTCCGATATAATGTACTATGACATTGCCTACCTTTACATCATGCTTGTGCCATATATCTTTAACTATTCTATCGGCCTCATCATATTCCACAGGTATTTCATATTTGACAAAATTCATTTTAAAAGAATTGTCGCATCTGACGAGTTTCTCTAATTCCAGAACGGCTTCCCAACTCGCATTTACTTCGTGGAAAAAGTATGGACCAAAACCTGAAAATAAACAAATGTCTGTTACTTTCTACAGGCGTGTGCTAACGACACACTATTTCTATCTAGACATAATTCAACAAATCACACATAGTTGTGATTTTGGCATAAATATATTCCTTATAATGTGTTTCAAAGTACATTATGAAATATTTTATGTATTGTTTGAAAATGGTAATTCGTTAATTTACACACTATGATGCTGTTTCATAAACTAAACAGTACAACTTACCCGTAACAATAACTGTTGGAAGACTTTCGTCGATGTCCATTGTTTTTTTTTCTCAACACAGACTGTGAGTTAAACCTGAAACACCTGAAACAGTTAAAGGTCCTCAATCAATTTGTTTGCTCGCTGTGAATTTGGCTCTTTTATGTATAAAATAGACTTGACACTATAATCTTATGACCGTGACATCTTCTGTGTTTATGAACTCACTCTTGGTGTTCAGGGGCGTCGATCCGGTTTTAAAAGTGGGGGGACGGGGGACCAATTTATATATACATATCTGTATGCATAATATTAATATATATATATATATATATATATATATATATATATATATATATATATATATATATATATATATATATATAGGTCATATAATCTATATTATTATATGTCATATATATATATATATATATATATATATATATATATATATATATATATATATATAAAGTGTATATATATATATATGTGTGTATATATTTTGACATGTATAATATTATATATATATTTATATATTATATGACCTTAAATACATATAACTATTTTTTTAAATATAAAACATAATTCATTGTTGATCTGGTGCTAAGTCTAGACTAAAAAGCCTATTATGTTATGCTATATAGTTATGTTGGCAACGTATATTTGAAGAGGGACCATGGCCCACCCCAATCACTGAACATTTGGGGGGTAGACTTTGGACCAATCACTGTTTGCCTGATTCATAGAGTGACAAGATGCAAAGGTTACAGGGATGCCTGTGTAGAACTTCCCAATCCCACCTTTTGGCAAAGAAATTTGTCATCACTAAAATGAGATAAAATTACACAAAGTGCAGAAATCCGCTGGTACCGCCGTAGGCGATATAAATATCCACCAGGGCGACCAGGCTGCAATCCAAGGGGTGACAGGTCAACACAAAATTAATAATCTATAACGTGCTTGGTGGCTAATGCCTATTAATATATCAACACAAGGGTGCAAAATGACAGAGCCCGGCATGATGAATATTAAGACTAAGATCAAGTTGCGGGCTGCGGTCAACCAAGCAATTTATCTAGTGATTTTCCACTAGTTAGTCGGAAGTTTATATCTTATTATTAATTTTACTAATAGACCGATGTAGGGTTTTTAAGAGAGGGGAATGATCAGTCTCGCTATATATATGCCTATAAATTTGTTTTATGAACTGAAAAAAATATGAGAACATTTCCTATGCTGACCCCCACAGGGCGAAAAGTGGGGGGACGCGTCCCCCTCGTCCCCCGCTGATCGACGCCCACGCTGTGCCTGTGTAGAACTTCCCAATCCAACATTTTGGCAAAGAAATTTGTCATCAATCAAATGGAAATAAGTTACACAAAGTGAAGGAATCCGCCGCTTCTGCCGTAGTCGATAAGCATCAAGCAGGCGAGGGGTGAAAGTGCAACATAAATGTCATCATTTTAAATGATCTTGATGGCTAGAGTCTATTAATAATATCAACATAAGGTTGCAAACTGATAGAGCCCGGCAGCGGCTTACATTTTTCGAGTAGTTATAAACTTGCCGATTGGCCTTTCTGCGTATGCGCGACAAATTTAAAATCATCAATGTGCAGCGAAAAAGCAAGGCATTTTTGGAATAAATGCCACGGGCTGTTCGTTAACTCTCCTGTGATGACTACTGTGAACAGTTGTCTAAAATCTCATTCAATACATTAAAATATTACGTTTGTTTAAATCAGTATCACGGATTATGGCGTACTAACAACAAAACATGCCTCAAAACTGGTTTGCCTCGTGTTAATTTGCGGTAAAAAACTTTGCTGAAAGGTTATATACGTCATAACGAGCAGTACGTAGTAAATATACCATAAATGCTTTGTCGTTTCGCTGCACATTGATGATTTTACATTTATCGCGCATGCGCAGGAACGTCAATCGGAACGTTTATAATGCCGGAACAATTTAAGCGCTACACCGCAGCCCGGCATGATGATTATTTACTAAAGTAAGATCACGTTGCGCGCTGTGGCCAGCCAAGCAATTTATCTAGTGATTTTCTAATGGGTGGTCCAGGTCGGAACTTCATATCGCGAGTTTATTGTCTAGCTAGTCCTATGTAGCGCCTTTTAAGAGAGAGGAGTGGTGAGTCAGGCTATATATATATATATATATATATATATATATATATATATATGCCTCGCAATTTTTCTGAACTGAAAAGTGGGGGGGGGGGACAATTCCTATGCTGTCCCCCCACCCTGAAAAGTGGGGGGACGCCCGTGTTGGTGTTTATGTGATATGGTACTCGTCTTGTGATATTTTAAATATTTGTCCCAATTGTACAGCCTATGATCCAGTGGATAACACCTGCTATTTACAATGAGATAATAACAATGTGATAATTTGTTCAATATTGGACTGACAGAACTTTGTTTCTTTTATTTTTTATTTCTTCTACATTGAGGCCTGTAAATTGGATTTATTTGCAGGTTTTTGGTTTAAATGTTATGATGTGCTAATAAAATCATGGAAATTTGTTTTTCTTGTTGTTTTATTCATAATGTCATGGGTTATTACTATTCCAAGTATACGTCCGCAAAGGTCGCGTTGACCCGTTCGTGGTTGTCGTAAAAGCTCGCGCGCAATCTCCCCCATGGACATTTTCAAATGTTGACAGATATGTATAGATCAAGCAGAAATATGGTTAATTTGAGTGAAAAATCCTTGCCCAATTAATTTATTATTTCTTTAATTTATTTCTGTATCATTATGTTGTATTATATAATAATTATATTTTACTTTTTAATTTAATTAATACAATTTACCATGATATACTTCTTATTTTCTACTTTTTATGATTCTATGTACGTTTTATTGTGACGTGTATGCGCCTATGAACGGGCTGGTCCCGGAGATACAGCGCTCTAGAAATAATTATCTAGTAATAATATTTAATAATGCAATGACTCACCAAGTTCAGTAAGTTTTTTCACGGTACTTATGCGCACAGCAACACGAAATACCCTAGTGATGAGATTCTATTAAAACTGTTTGCGCATGTTAATATACCAAAACATTACAACATTCTGTAAGCATCGCAGTTTTTGTTTTCCTAGCCTAGACCTAGCACAGGTGTTCCGCAGCCGGCCGGCTTTGTTGATAGTCTGCGTTTCAGTACGGGATAAATGATGTATATTAATATCATTGGTTAGTTAAATTAACCAATACATTTATAGAACAGAGCAAGTTGCGCTATTCTGACCGTCTTGTGCGCTTATATGTTTGCTTTGTCCTTTAGTCACGTTTTGTACGGCTAAGCGAAAGTATCTTTGTGACTGTTTCAGTGTTTGCACGTTTTGTGCGGGACTATTTCAGCAACCAAAATATTAGCCTCGGTTACCCAGACTCCGTGAGGTGGCAGCACTTTTAAGCCCCTCAACTGTCTTCTCGGCGTAGTTCCGCAGCCGACCGACAGTCGGTTAAGCGAGTCTAGCAAAATATCCAAAATGGCGAAGCTATGCTATTTATTTTTTACATCATTCACAGTCGTTCTTCATTGCACACAATTCGTGTTAAGTAGCGGTTAGTTTGATTCATGTTCATGTTTCTGTGATACCGTGTTTAAAGTGTGTTTATGTGTTACAATAGACCGTTTGGCCTTTTGATCGTTAATTATTGTAAATGTATGTATTATCGCCCGCACGAAATTGTAAACAACGTTTGGTGCTAGTGTTCAGGTTCCGGGATGCATGTAATGGGGGTCGTCATGAGTTTACATGTAACTGACTAAGTGCCATGATAAAGTTTATTATTGGCATTAATGTTACTGAATAGCGCATTTACCTTCGAACCGGTTGTCCACGTCCTTTCTTGCGCTTTTGCCAAGACGCTTTTACCTGACCGAGCAATTCAGTTTCAGATTGTTATCGTGAAATAAGCACTCACGTTTGATAACACAGACCAAAGATGCTGTTGCCATCATCTGCTATGTCAAATTAATAATATTAAATGAGTTAACAAGACTGCCACCTAAAGATTCAACTCTAGATGACATGTGGACAAGGAAGCCCTTTGGCTTATCGAGAGGCCAACCTATCTATCTAAGTATACCCCGCATGTCTTAGGTATATCTGTCTAATATTAAGTGTACCCTGTCCTTCTTAGGTATATGTTGATTTTATTTATAAACATCCATCCCAGCTAACAAGGGCCCGTGATTTCACAGGTTCTGTAAGTGAATTCACGAGTTCAACTGGCTCAATTCACGTGAATTCACCGTATTCTGTGAACAAATTTAGTGTGTCGACACGTTTCCTGTGAAATCACGAGTTTTTCTCGTGATGACGCATACCAGTGAAACCATACCAGTTCTGATCCAGTACGACTTGTGTCAAACTCGTTCAAAACTTGTGACAACAGGCAGAACACGTGAATACACATGAAAACACGTACTGGTGGAGTGGTACCAATTATGAACCAGTATGACACCTGCCAACTGGTTCAGAAATGGTTCCTTGTTTGCTGGGATGTCCTCTAATCCTTCTCTCTTACTTAGCTGAGATAAAAATATTTCTGACAATATTTTCATACACATTCAATATTTTATGTACTTCTATCTGATCTCCTCTGAACCTCCTGGTTTCTAAGTGTTGTTAATCCACATTCTTTTAGACGCATTTCACAACAAATATTCCTGAGTTTTGGTATCAGTTTGGTTGTTCTACTTTGCCCTCTTTTTAGCATATCAATATCCTTCTTGCGATATGACATCCATGCTTGTATTAAAGTAAATTAGTTACATAAAATTTATACGATTAAATTAGTTAAAGTAAATGATAAAACATAAACCTTTGTTTATTTTTTGTAATAAATGATAAGTTACATTGATTATTAAAATAAAGGGTATATTGATAATAAATTAGTATAGAAGAAGTGTAACATTTGTGTAAAATAACGTCTTTACAGTTGATTATTAAAATAAAGGGTATATTGATAATAAATTAGTATAGACAAAGTGTAAAATTTGCGTAAAATAATGTCTTTACAGTTGATTATTAAAATAAAGGGTATACTGATAATAAATTAATATAGAAGAAGTGTAAAATTTGTGTAAAATAACGTCTTTACAGTTGATTATTAAAATAACGGGTATATTGATAATAAATTAGTATAGACGAAGTATAAAATTTGTGTAAAATAACGTCTTTACAGTTGATTATTAAAATAAAGGGTATATTGATAATAAATTAGTATAAACGAAGTGTAAAATTGGTGTAAAATAACGTTTTTACAATTGATTATTAAAATAAAGGGTATATTGATAATAAATTAATATAGAAGAAGTGTAAAATGTGTGTAAAATAACGTTTTTACAGTTGACTATTAAAATAAAGGGTATATTGATAATAAATTAGTATAGAAGAAGTGTAAAATGTGTGTAAAATAACGTCTTTACAGTTGATTATTAAAATAAAGGGTATATTGATAATAAGTTAGTACAGACGAAGTGTAAAATTTGTGTAAAATAACATCTTTACAGTTACGTTGTTTTCTTTGCCGACAGCTTCGACAGAAGTGACAAAGAGTGATGATATGACCTCCATACTTCTTGGGATATGACCTCCATACTTGTATTAAAGTAAATTAGTTATGTAAAATTAGTACTATTAAATTAGTTAAAGTAAATGATAAAACATAAACCTTTGTTTAATTTGTTTAGTAGTAAATGATAAGTTACATTGATTATTAAAATATAGGGTATATTGATAATAAATTAGTATAGATGAAGCATAGCTTTATGTAGAGACCCGTCCACCCATCATTAGGATGGGTAAAAACGAATATGGACGGGCAGAAATATGGGTGGACGGGTAAAAAATGAAGGAGCAAAAAAGGTCTTCCAAAACCATAGATATTGTTAGTTATGCTTGAAAGTGAGTGTAAAATGGTGTCATATGTGTGTTTGTAACCCATTTCAGGTCATCAGGCACATCTGAAAGTTCATAAACTAGCTTAACAGTTAACATCCATGTGTCCACCAAAACATGTGTGACTGGCAATAAATTTATCCTGCATAAAGCCCTGAGGAAGTGTAAAATTTGTGTAAAAAAACATGTACAAGTATTTACAGTTACGTTGTTTTCTTTGCCGACAGCTTCGACAGAAGTGACAAGGAGTGAGACGGTCACACAGAAGGACACTTCTGGCACCCCAGTGAAGACGACGTCTAGTGGGCTTCCTGTCACACCGACCCAAACAACCCGCACATTGACCTACACAAAGGTTCCTCCTACCATGTTCACCAGACCTCGCGTGGACACGAGCAGGCTGCCAGATTACACGCATGTGTGTCCGAGCAATGTCTATTGCGACAGACTCGGCGGTGACTGTATCGATTGCGACTTCAACATTAACTGTTACCACGGGAAGAATGTCTCGGTGGCTTGTAAACCAAAGTGGCGGGTTGTCTGCAAGGTGAGACGATGATAGTCAATAAGGAGAACGGTTATGATAAAGTACCTGGGCCCAGTTTCATGAAGCCGTGTAACTTTACGCGCAATTACCAGGTCTCCTGGTTGCAGCTAACAGCGAATAGTCAAAGCAGCTTACGGCCGGTTTCATGAGACCAATTTAGCATTTGCGCAGCTAAATCGTAGTAGAATTGACCTGGTTAGGTCCCTGTATTTGTGCTGTGTCTGAACAACCTTTTTCTTTCTAGCAGCCGCTTTTGTCGTTCGCATAGCAAATGGGAAGCTATGATGAATGTAAAGGATATCCAGTGTAAACATTAAAAATAATTATATTGAAATTGGGCGTGTCGGGAGCATACCATATATATTTCAACTTCGGGAGCATACCGTAAGTATTTCAGCTAGCGTAAAGTTACGCCTACTAAATACATGGTGCTGCGAAGTGCAATTATGGAGCAGACTCGTGAAATGCAATTAGCGCAACTTTGCGATGTTTTAGGCTTTCGACGGGTTATACCCGCTACAACGTCTTAAGTATGCTCCATGAAACTAGGCCCTGGACTTTAATATTTAAGCACACTTGTTTAGTAAGTGTAGTTTTGAATGACTAATAAATGTCCTGGTACACTTATTTATTTGATAACTGTAGCACCTTAGTTGGCACCATACGGTTATTAGATATATTTTTAGGAGAGTCATCTTGTACTAATCAAAAATCCACAAAGCTATTTATCTTTCACACACACAAAAACAGCTAAGCATCTTGTTATTACTGTTATTTACACGTGTATATATATATATATATATGCGTCTAAGGGCAGATATAAGTCTAAAGGCCGCTTATGTCGACCAGTGCCTAGAGGACCAGCTTATGTAGAGCAAGCATATTTTTTTATTTAATACATTTTCCAAAGATGTAAAATTGGAACATTATTTTTAATACTAATGTTTAACACATAATGAAAGTTCATCAAAATATTTAAATAAATAAGATATATGCCAAAAAATCGGTCTACATAAATCCGCGTATGCATAGATGCCGATTTATGTAGACCAGAGCAATGCCAGATGCTGCATATTTAGTGTTTTTTGCGGTAGACCGCCGAGTCTAGTAAACAGTAAAACACTGTTGCGAAATGTAAACTAAGTTGAATCCCAATACCAGCAAAGTTATGTTTTATCAGGGAATGTATCAATTCAACAAAGACAAAATGCAAGTTTGATTAATTTACACATAATAATATAGCCTTTTGCATCAGTATGAAGCGTAAAATACACTAAACATGAAACTCCAACCCTTCGTTCGGTATATACACTAAATATAGAGTTATAAGAACTTTGACCCGGTATACATAACCCGGCACACAATATACTAAAAAATATGCACGATACTGGAAAAAACATGCTCAAAATCACTTAAGATATTGTTCATTTAAAAATTAATTACACACAGTACTTCACTGTCATATGAACTGTGTGCACACGCAATGGCACTGATAAATTCAATTGTGTTAGTTGTGAACTAACACGTTGAATCTTTATGTAGACCAGTTTTGGTCTACATAAAACAGCGGTCTACGCCGGTCCTATCTGCATAATCGGTCGACATAGGCTGCCTTTAGGAGTATATATATATATATATATATAATATATGAAGTTTATTCAGAACATTGTTAACAACAATAAATACAATACAAACAGGCACATTTAGCTATAATACTACAATATACAATGTTTGAAAGGGGTACATTTCAAGTCAAGGACTTTTTGTCAATTTACCCCTGACACATAATATTTATTTAAATACTGGTTACAGATTCATATACAAAGGATAACATATAAGCAAACATCTTGAGATATAATATAGTTAAGAGAGTTATTTGACAATACACTGTTATTTGGCAATGTACTGTTATTTCACAACACAGCTGTTATTTGGCACACCGGAGTACTTGCGGTTTTGAAATGATGAGTTCTTGTATACTCATTGCAAATTTTCATTTCAAGTTCTGAAGTATAGTTGAAGTACATTATGGGAATGAATATTTATAGTTCAATTGTTCACACTTTTGTTCTGCCAGGCCCAGTTGTTATTTAATTTCTTTCATAAGAATAATTTCCTAACTTGTTATGTGACATACACACACACATAACTAGAGTGCAATGGCTCAGGGGTAGAGCTTCGGACTCTCGAATACAAGAACCCGGGTTCGAATCCTGTGCTGCAGTGTTAAAACCTTGGCCAAGTTTTTCACTCTACATTACTCCAGTTCACTCAGCTGTATAAATGAGTACCTGGCCATAGACAGTGGTGTGTATGTGTACGAGCAGCCTTCGCGCATTAATTGTAGCATATGGCTGGATGCTTCCCAGAGAAGCCGAGATGGTGTCTGAGTGAACAGGTCTGTCAGGGAAGTAAAGTGTAAAGCGCTTTGAGCGGCCCTGAGGACTGGATACTGTGCTTTATAAAAACTTGCTTTTATAACTCACATAGTGCATCAGTACTGTGAAGAAATAATTGATTAAAATGTTTTAGTTTTGATTAAAGTCAACACATTGAGTGAAACATTTGTGACTGATTTGTACTTACTGGCTGACTGATTTGTTTCCAAAGGGACCAGCAAATTTCACGCGGTGGTTCAAGTGTCGTTACTGCTACCAGACCTCACAACAGGAGCACCGTTGCATGAATACAACGAAATGCCAAGTGCTGCAAGCTCCACAGCAGCGCTACCAGGCGAACTGTACTGTCAGTTCTCATGTACTATGTCTCGGTAAGCCAGTATTGGAAAACGTATGGTCTTTGGCCCGGTTGTCTCTCCAGGGCCGTACGGGGCCTTGAAATCCTTGAATTTTACAAAGTTGTCTTGAAAAGTTTTTAATTTAATTGTGGTCAATAAAATATTGTTTGACTCAATTGTTGTGATGAATAACAGCTAGAAAAAAGCCTATGCGTAAAAAAATGTGCACATTGGGCAATACATTGTGGTTATATAACCTTGTTTTCTTAGTCGAGTAATAATGTTAACTTAATTTAGTGCGGTTAAAAGTACATATGTCATTAAAACAGTCTTGGATTTCTTTTTGAAATAGCCTTGAAAAGTCTTAACTAGTGGTGTGTACGGAGTACTACGGACCCTGTCTCTTGCCAAGTGGAATAATCGTATGCTGCTCCATTGTGAAATGTGACATAAGAAAGTTCCACATTTATCTGTTGTTTCTTCTGGTATCAAATAATTATCTAACTACAATGCAGTTGCCACAAGTTCTATATATTTTCATAATGTCATTGTCAAGAAATGTTTTTTAAATTATTGATTTGTTAAGTCTGTGTAATATATAACTATGAAACACATTGTAATACTTAACCTAGTAACCGTAATAAGAGAAATAACATATTTTGGTTGAGAAGAAGTGATAGCAAAATGTAACGAGAAAGAACATACTTTGCCAGAGAAGAAAGTGTAGGCCCTTATTATACTGATAAAATAATATCCACCGCCTTCCACATTGGCAATGCATGTAAAAAGCAGACAGCAGTGATAATTGTTCCTCCTATATTCTTGCTCTACCTAATGTACAATATTTATTCAGGTCGCAGACAGTTCTATAAGATGCTGCGATGTAACTGGACATCTGGGAAGAGGTGGACTACGGCTCTTGCCCTCAGGTAGGTGTGAATAGTGTCTTTGTTTTACACCTTCAACGATTTTGTACAACAGTTTATCGTGATAATTAGTAACACTCTCTCTTGCTCGATCTCTCTCCCTCTCTCCCTCTCTCCCTCTCTCCCTCTCCCCCTCTCCCCCTCTCCCCCTCTCTCCCCCTCTCCCCCTCTCCCCCTCTGTCCCCCCCTCCCTCTCCCTCTCCCTCGGCAGCGTGGATTAAAGCTGGTAATATTTTATTATTCGCCAGATGGCGCCACAATATTTCCATAAACCAGTTTTCAGTTCATTTACGGAAACGCTTTGTTATTGTTGCGGGCTGGTTAATGTGAATGTTATGTATTTGCATGTACATTTATGTCTGTAAATACACACGACGCTGGTAAAAGCCCTGAGTTGACTACGTGAGCTTTGTTTTGCTTATCGTGGCATTTTGCAATGCAAAATAGTCTGCTTTGTCTTTGAATGCGGCAAGATGGCGCCTACAAAGGTCGTGGGCTCGTCGTACTATAATGTTTCGTTTCGGGTGGTCACGACTATCCATAATAATGACTCGACTACAGCCTGTTTGTGTGTGTAAAGTTTCCTCGTGTGATTTTGTGAATTAGCTTCAGCATAAATAGTTGTCTTGTACCCGATACGAGTGCTGTATGTATCTGTATACAATCTGCGAAAGCACAAATACGGTATTTGTCGTGCGGCATTACGATAATATATAAAATTGTGTGACGTCAGATTAAAAATAAAAACTTCCACAACAAGTGGCAAAACATACGACTACATAGTTGACGTGATACTAAATCATGTTCCGTCGTTACTGATACGACAACACAACACCGATTATTCATATGTGGGTTATATATTTCATTTGGTACTGTAAATCATGTCGTAAAATCCGTTTCACTGCGTGTGCAGTACATCGTTTCTCATACAAATACCCGACCCCTTTGATGTGGGGGGTTTCCGTGCACATGTTTATCGTGTGAATGCAGTGAGAATTACAGATGTGTGTGTGTGCCGGTGTCGCTCTTACATTTTCCGGTCGTTAAAAACGTTACGATTGACGTTTCTGCTCATGCGCAGAAAATGTAAAATCATCAATGTCCAGCGAAACGACAAAGCATTTTCTGTATAAATGCCACGGGCTATTCGTTCATTCTCCTGAGATGAATACTGTGGAGAGTTTCTTAAAATGCCGTTCAATGCAATACAGTATTGCGTTTTTTTTAAATAACTGTCACGGATTATGGCGCACTACAGTCACGTGATTTACACTTATTATCAAAATATGGCTCAAAACATGTTTTTGCCTCGTGTTAATTTGCGACAAATAACTTTGCTGAGAGGTATATATATATATATATATATATATATATATATATATATATATATATATATCTTAACGAACACCCCGTAGTATTTATACCACAAATGCTTTGTCCTTTTATCTGCACATTGATGATTTTACATATATCGCGCATGCGCAGAAACGTCAACTGGACCATTTATAACGCCGGGCAAATGTAAGCGCTACACCGGGCAATCTTCGTCCGCGACGTTCTTGTGGGTGCTGCGCGCCTTACATTTAATAATTACGTACACTGTGGGCGCCCTTGGTTGCTCGCAGTGATCTAATCTGCATCTCAGTGGGACAGGGTCGTGTGGCTGTTGTTGTCGTCGAAAGTCAGCCTGCTATCTTCGTGAGCGGTTTCTCCGTATACTGTCGTTTGACCAAGACGAATATTATGGAGACGTGTGTGTGTGCGTGCGTACGTGCGTGTGTGCGTGCGTGCGTGCGTGCGTGCGTGCGTGCGTGCGTGCGTGCGTGCGTGCGTGCGTGGTCTTTTCTGTTGGGGACAATTGGGTATTATACATGGACGGATCCAAAGGGGGGTACTAGGGAGGGGGCACAAGGGGAAGCACGCACTGGCGCTGGGACATCGTTCACTGTTCGGCTGTCGGTCGGCCCCTGACGTCGATGTCAAAAGACCGAGGGTGGGGTTGAGAGTTGAGGGTGCTGTTGAAGATTTGTCGCCGCGGAACTTCGGCTGCAACTCCACTATGACGTCAGCTCGGCTCATGACACCAACAGACTAGGGAATAGGTGAAAATGGTGCATGTTTCTTGATCGCCAGCCGCAGCGGTGACATGTTATGGACACAGTAGAGCGCAATGCCTCAGGGGTAGAGCTTCGGACTCTCGACTAAGAGAATCCGGGTTCGAAACCTGTGCTGCAGTGTTAAAACCTTGGGCAAGTTTTTTCACTCTACATTGCTCCAGTTCAGTCAACTGAATAGATGAATACCTGGCTACAGACAGTGGTGGATATGTGTACGAGCAGCCTTTCGCATAGTAACCGTAGCATGTGGCTGGATGCTTCCCAGAGAAGTTGAGGTGGTATTTGATTGAGCAGGTCTGCCGGGGAAGTAATGTGTAAAAGCGCCTTGAGCAGTCCTGAGGACTGGATACTGCGCTATATAAAAACTTACCTTTACATATTTACACCATATGTGATTGCACTGAGCGCTGGTGACGATCTCACTACATGCTCAGGTAAACTCGCAGGATGTGATCTGTGTACTGCTTCAAATGAAATGTTTACTGTTTAATCGTGCCATACCATTATCATCATGTTGATTACATACCTGTAGAAACACAAACATTTCCGTTTGACTGTCTCGTTGGTTATATTGTTACGTTACATTTTAGTATTATAGAATTGCACGTATCATGTAAAAGGAGAACGTTGATGTTTAACAATACAATCCGTGTAACTGCGTAGGTCCCTTTGTTGCAAAGTTGTGATGGTGGAATTGACGCATCCAATATGCAACTTTTCATACGGACAACGTCAAATGTTGGTATTTGCATTTCAGGCAGTTCCATAAAAAACTTGAAATTACATCTCGAAGAACAATTACCGGCTGCGTCGCTCGTGCAGAAAAATCATCTGATTGTCGTCTCTCCAGTTTAGTGAAATGTTTCTTGTCGTATGTCACTTTTTGAACAGGTAAATCACATTCGATCCGAGGCGATGATTTAGCGTTGATTTAGCGATTTTAGCGATGCAAACAATGAATTTGGGTTTTTTGTGGGACACCCGTGAAAACTCATCTGATTGTCGTCTCTCCAGTTTAGTGAAATGTTTCTTGTCGTATATCACTTTTTGAACAGTTAAATCACATTCGATCCGAGGCGTTGATTTAGCCGTTGATTTAGCGATGATTTAGCGATGATTTAGCGATGGTTTAGCGATGGTTTAGCGATGCAAACAATGAAGTCGGGTTTCATGTGGGACACCCGGGATGTTTGTTAACTAACATTTGCACGCGCGCTGCGTGTTAACGCGATCTGTGTGCGTTGGTCAGTGGTAACAGTGATACGTCGCCTCGTGAAAGGCGATCGTCCGCTGACCCTCCAGTCCACTTAGTGATCTGGTCGGATTACACGCGTAAAGACGTCCTTCTGTCGCGCTGAGCCGGTTATCCAGTCATCTCGTTATCACTGTCGTTAAGCTGATTTGCAGCTAAGCTAATAGTGACTGATGTTACATTGTTTTTTTTTAAGAACGTTTTGGCCGCCGTGCATTTGCCTGTGCAGGACCCACTCTGTGGAACAAACTCCCTAGGAATATGCGCGATAGCGGCAATCTAGTACAATTTAAGAAACAATTAAAAGATAATTATTTTCCACATAACTAGTTTTACACAATGAACATTATATTTTAGCTTAACTATATTTATTTATTTATTTACCTATTTACATGTATGTACACACCCGTGAACATTATATTTTAGCTTAATTATAATTTTATTTATTTATTTATCTATTTACATGTATGTACAAAACCGGTGAACATTATATTTTAGCTTATCGATATTTATTAATTTATTTACTTATTTATATGTATGTACACACACCCGTGAACGGGACATATGTCCCGGATTTGATGGTGTCTAAATAGAGTTTTGTTATTATTATTAAAGTAGAAGTTGTTCGTCTAATGTGTGATTGGTGGTTATTGGGGGGGGGGGGTTTCCACGAGTAGTCCTTGGATATGGGGCGCGGACGTGTGAATGCTTCCCACGGTCAGAATCGCTACCGACGACATTAGAGCGAATTTTGCCGAAGAGCAGCTTATTCAGCTGGAAGTTTCGTAATCACACGAGTCGAATGTTATACATCGCGGTTTGCGTAATTCTCAATGAAACCATAGCACGCGGCGTAGATCAAACACAACTTAACCGTACGTCTTTGTATTAAATAAGTACTTATGGGGGCAGGAATCTGAAACTACACGACGGAGTGCAAGTCGAACAACCACATGATTCATATGTGAACTAGTGGCAGACTTAGTGTTATGTGAAGTCGTCAGCCACAGAGATGAAACATAACTTATCCGTACGTATTTGTATTAAATAAGTACTTATGGGGGCAGGAATCTTAAACTACACGACGGAGTGCATGGTCGAACACCCACGTGTCACATATATGAAACATTGTCGGACTGTTATGTGAAGTCGTAAGCCGCAGCGACCCTAAGATGGCGCGCGAGAATGCGTTGCCAGGGTCCGTACGGGCCTTGAAAGTCTTGAAAAGCCTTGAATTTGATTGGACCAAATTCAAGGCCTTGAAATCCTTTTAGTTTACAAAGTAGTCTTGAAAAGTCTTGAATTTAATTGTGGTCAATAAAATATTGTTTTGACTCAAATGTTGTGATGAATAACAGCCAGAAAAAGAAAAGTTTATGCACAAAAATAACTTGTGCACATTGGGCAATCAGCATTTCATTGTAGTCAGCGCCATTGTTTTCTTAGTCGAGTAAAATTGTTAATGTTAACTTAATTTATTACGCTTAAAAGTACATATATGTCGTTGAAACAGTCTTGAATTTCTTTTTTCAAATAGCCTTGAAGAGTCTTGAATATCCTTGAATTTCAAATATCCAAATGTGTACAGACCCTGCGTTACTCTACGGTCAAGCGTGCGTTGGCATGTGGACAACGTCATGATTGCCACTGGTCAGGGAAATTCAAGGTCAGGGAAAAGTCAGGGAATTTTGTAATGGGTCAGGGAAATTAGAGATTTTGAGATAAGTCAGGGAAATACAGGAAAATTCCTTGAAAGTCATCGAAATTTGAATTTCTCGTGTCATATGTGTAACGCCGCGAACTCGAATTCATTACGAGTAACGAACGATCCCGTGAAACAATATTGATACCACAAACATAGGCTGTTACAAATGTGGATACCATACGTTCTTCAGTTGGATGTCGTGATAATGCCATAACTGTTCTTTTGGCAATTTTAACATAGTTAATTGCTAATTATATGTACATCGCGCATAAATTTCCATGACCATCATGGAAAATAAAACTTTGAGCCAGGGAAACGAATTTTGAAAGCTTCCATGAGTGGCAACCCTGAACGTGTCATCCTACGCGTGGACACGAATGTTTGTTCAGCCGCAGAGTCCTGTCGGTAATGACACACCGACACGGACCGCCGGTTACTTCGTAACGGAAGCAGATACGCCGGTAAACACCCGTCTAACGACCGCGCCGGTGTCGATGACCACCAGCATTCGCATGGCGGCGGATTCACGCGGATATCCGATGCTACCATACACGAAGTCGTGTTCTTTCATGTTTCGCTCGTGACGAGCGCGTTAAATAAAAACGCGTGTCCTTCTAACCACGCGCGTATCGCGTTTCCCACGGCTTAACTAATTGGTCAACATAAAGAAGATCGGGGGTGCATCGTTAGCGGTCACTCTCGCTGTCCACTGGTGCCGGTTGTTAAAGATCCTCCGCGTTGACCTCTCATTAGTGCAAGCCGCACAGGCAGATGTCAAGACACGCCACGTCAAACTGGCCTGACAGCTGCAGTAAGCAAACAAGCCGTACACCAGACGTCCACTTGCAAGAAGACGCGGTCGCGCTTACATTTTTCCCGTCGTTAAAAACGTTCCGATTGACGTTTCTGCGCATGCGCAATAAATGTAAAATCATCAATGTCCAGCGAAATAACAAAGCATTTTCGGTATAAATGCCACGAGCTGTTCGTTAACTCTCCTGCGATGATTACTGGGAAGAGTTTCTTAAAATGTCGTTAAATGCAATAAAATATAACGGTTTTTTTTAAATCACTGTCACGGATTATGACGCACTACAGTCACGTGATTTACGCTTGCTATCAAAATATGCCTCAAAACTTGTTTGTCTCGTGTTAATTTGCGACAAATAACTTTGCTGAGAGGTTATATACATCCTAATGAACAGCACGTGGCATTTATACCAGAAATGTTGAGTCTTTTCGCTGCACATTGATGATTTTATATATATCGCGCATGCGCAGAAACGTCAATCGGAACGTTTATAACTTCGGAAAAATGTAAGTGCTACAGCGCCTTCCAATTCGGTGTTACTTACTTATGCCTTTTCGCTCGCTGGAAGCATAGGCCATCGACCAAGGAACACCACCGTTTTTTGTCATTGGCCATCCTCCCATTTCTCTCCTGGTGTATCCCATCTCCTTTGTTTCTTTTTCCGTGTCTCTCTGCCAGGCGTTTCGTGGCCTATCTCTTCTCCTCTTCCCTGTGGGGTTCCATGTGATGGCTTGACGGGTGATTGTTTCTGGTGGTGTCCTGAGTGTATGTCCTATCTATCTCCATTTTCTCTTTTTATTTCATTTTCTATGGCTTGGCCATTTTCCAGAGTGTAGTGTTGGGTACTTTGTCTGTCCACTTCAGGTGTAGGATTCTGCGCAGGCATTTGTTGATGAAGGTCTGTATTCCAATCCGGTGTAACAGGCCGGTAATGGTTCCGTGTCTAGACTAAGCATACGTCCTAATGTGGTTTGCGCCACTAGTGTGTTTATGTTTGAAAATGTAATTGCCATAATATATACACTGTGTGAGAACAATGAAATACAACGCGCTGTAACGAAAATAATAACATGCAAACAACACGAGAATTATTCAACCGATGGCCGATATTATGACTTCAAAACTACTCAAGCGCTACAGGTTTGGACATACCATTTGCAGATTAGCAAAGCGCCAAACGGGCGGAGGAAGACGGTTTAACTGCGGTGTCCTGCGCGTGACGAACTATCTCAACGGTTTATATTTGAATTTTTTTAGAATTGAAATTTATTTCAACAACAACTACTACTACATTTTAAATACAATACAAGTTGTTGAGAAAAAGGGTAATAGAAGTACAGTACTTATCATGTTTATCCTTATATTTGCTTAATTTCATTACATAAAGCACCTGAACAGTGCAATAGAAGGTGCGACAACACTATTCATATGTTTAACCATACAACATTTAAATAAAAAAAGACATTGTGACATTTGTTAAAGAAAAAACCTTTTATGACAATAAACAATCTGAATGTTTAATTTTGTTATCTAATTTATGTTGCCAAAATGGTCTAGGACTCTAACAAGTAGCTATTCAACAGTATATCTGTATAACAGTTTTTGAAAAGATGAACATTTTTAACGTGTCTTGATACCGAGATATACTACTCAAAATTTGCTAAGGATCACACAATGTTTGTAATGGAACAATCTTGAAATGGCAGCCACCCAGAGACTCATTGGAAGCATGAGACGCCGTTGCCAGGCTGTGATTGCATCACGTGGGTCACACACAAGCTACTGACAGTTGCACAGTTGCTGCTGCTGGTAATTGAACTGATTGGGACATTTTCATGATTTGGAGTAACATTCCGAAACCTCCAGTCTGGGGAAAACCTCCATTTTGAGGCGTCTGCTTCTTTTTTGACTTCTTTTATCACATATTGTTCACATTTGGTATATGGCAATGAAATTCAGGAAATAAACATGTACTCGAATACATGTTGTTTTTAGTTTTTGTGTGATACACATGCCGTAAAATATAATACCGCCCTAAATAGTGATCCATAGCAAAATGTGAGTAGTATACCATCATGTTAATGTCGTACCTATGTTAAGACGCTGAATAGACTTTGCACACATACATATAAGCATACGTGTTTCGAAACACAAATTCTGCCATGCCAGTTTCGGCTTTTTATTTCGTGCTACGATCACTGGTAAATACAAACTAACTTAATTGCTTAAGAGCACAAACGCTCAGGGGTAGAGCTTCGTACTCTCGACAACGAGAACCCGGGTTCGTATCATGTGCTGCGGTATTAAAACCTTGGGCAAGTTTTGTCACTCTACGTTGCTCCAGTTCACTCAGCTGTATAAACGAGTACCCGACTATAGACAGTGATGGATATGTGTACGAGCAGCCTTCACGCAGTAATTGCAGCATATGGCTGGATGTTTCCCAGAGAAGCCGAGATGGTGTCTGAGTGAACAGGTCTGTCAGGGAAGTAAAGTGTAAAGCGCTTTGAACAGTCCTGAGGACTGGATACTGCGCTATATAAGAATTTGCCTTTTTCACTTAAAGTATACGGTCGGTGACACCGTAAATACCAGTGCGCTGAAATGCAGCATGAGGTATACTGTGTAAGTGCATGTGGCATGTGGCATGTTAGGTGTCTGTCATTTCCTCTGGTTCCAACCCGAGATACGTAAAATAGTCTGGTTATATGTGACGATTTCCAATGGGCAATCTGCAGTCAAATCCACAGCTTTAGACACAATATATAATCTACAATAACATACTATACCATACAAAGAAATCTATAATAATACTAAATAAAATATCACTACAATAAAAAAACTATAGTAACCACAATAAAAACGTGAATCGGTTCAACAATTTCAGACAGAAATGCAATATATAAAACGAACTAAATTACCGAAGTAACTAACCAGTAAACATCAACAATTATGCAATTTGAGAAACAAATATTCACAAACTGTACGCGGACTTCATGTGACACGCTTTAGAACTGTGTTGTCATTGCCTGTCTGTCGGTCGTTCCACGGATTCGTCCACACCGCCCGCACGTTGTCAGTACGTGTTCCACACGTCACGAAATGACGTTCGCGTACGTCGGGCCACGACATGCGCGATGACAGAAGAAGGGATAACGCATATCCGATTAGCACTCAAGTCGGGCATTGACGGTCACCCCGAATCTCCTCAGGTCGGCCATAGCCGGCCAGCGGATACAGCACAGCGTTTGAATTCGGTTTATGTGGTTGCATCTAGTGATTAAGAAATGCAATAAATGCGACACCTATATAGACATACAACATTAAATTATGCCTATTTTGGATACCTCCGTTCTCAGAAATATTTACCACGTTTTCGGAATTTAACAGAAATAGTTTTTGTTTTCGGACATTTAAAAATGTCCTCCGGCCAGGAGTTGGCCACGTGTACAGCTAAAATGTGTAACATATTATAACAAGTTATATACCAATGTGTAGATAATTTAATGTTCTTTTAAATAAACGCAACTTGTACCAGTAAAATCCAAGCATAAAAACGTTACACCGCAATAAAGTATTTTCTTTTTATAAAACGTTTCAAAATGTCATGGTCAACATAGTTTAAAGTGACAACAACAGTTTTGACACCACTGTGTAGGTACTTTCATTATCTACAACATGCATGCAACATGCAATTGCGAGAATTGAATAATAAAGGTGATGGAGTAAAGACAATGGCGCAATATTTATAAACATCTAGGTCAAATACTTGAGGAGGCACAGGCGTCACGTTAAAATCGGCTGAGTGCTAATTGGCGCTCGGCCAGAACACGGCCAGAATGACACACCGGCTTCGTTCGTGAATGTCCCGCCGACTTTTGGCCGGCGATATTTGGACGCGCGGTTACTATTAATGTTATGTCTTACGGCAAACAACGCGTAGGTCTTCTTCTACCGCCATACAAGTGCACGCCCCGGAATGACGTCGCATCAGCTGACCTGTTTGTATGAGCCGGTGGCGGTTTTTCCGGTCGTTAAAAACGGTCCGATTGACGTTTCTGCGCATGCACAATAAATGTAAAATCATCAATGTCCAGCGAAACGACAATGGATTTTCTGTATAAATGCCACGGGCTGTTCGTTAACTCTCCTGTGATCATTACTGTGAAGAGTTTCTTAAAATGTCGTTCAATGCAATAAAATATGACGTTTTTTTTATAAATCACTCTCACGGATTATGGCGCACTACAGTCACATGATTCACACATGTTATCAAAATATGCCTCAAAACTTGTTAGCCTCGTGTTAATTTGCGACAAATAACTTCGCTGAGAGGTTATATACATCCTAGCGAACAACCCGTGGTATTTATGCCACAAATGCTTTGTCCTTTCGTTGCACATTGATGAATTTACATTTATTGCGCATGCGCAGAAACGTCAATCGGAACGTTTATAACGCCGGGAAAATGTAAGCGCTACAGCGGAATAGCATACGCAACTGGACAATGCTGACCGCCTCCGATTATGTGTGCCACTATGTCACTTTCGAGTACCATTTCAGCAGAATGCCCGTCGCACGCTTTCAGAAACTGCCATCAGGGAGACGTCTAAAAGTTCCATTAGCAAAAAAGAACCTCTTCAAAAATCGTTTGTACCCTCTGCCATTTTAAATGCTAAATGATAATGCTCTGTTTTCAACGAGTCAAGTCATTAATTTATTTTTACATTTTATGTGTCTCATATTCTTATGGTAACTCTTTATTTTATCTTATTTATTTATCTATCAATTTTAGTATTATGTTATTACTACTGTTATTGTCTCCTATCAGAGACCCATTTTAAGAAATTATACATGCTTATTTATTTATTTATCTTAGTAGCTATTTTTATACGTAATTTATTATTATACTTTACCAATTTTAGTGATGACTATATTTACTATCATTTTATTGCGTATTGACAACTGTAGGCCCTATATGATTCACCAATGTTTTATTACTGTCATTTTATGTGTGACTGAAGACAAATTTCCGTATTTAATATGTTTTTAAACGGACAATAACGTTTTTTGAATTTGAATGTAAGAACACTTTAGTATTCGCTACACACGCCTAATGATTGAACTTAGCTAATTCTAAAATTGGAATTGTGTTTTTATCCTCCTAGACGGTGGCAGTCGTGTTCACACAATTGAATGCTGAACGTGATTGCTGCATCGCGATCCCTTTCAAAAAATCCTCTTTTATCGTCGGCCAATGAAATCGCCAACGACGAGTGAGGTCGGTCGGCCGCCGGTCATGTGATATCAAATTTTGAGTGATTTCAGCCACACGCTGTTCGTGTTATACGCAATGTTTAGGACGTGAATGTGTCGTTTACATTGCGATTTCCGCCACTCGTCAAACATGACGCTGTCCCCACGGCTGACACAGTAGCGACTGGCGAAGTAAATTGGTATAATTGTATACATCGACTCCGCTCACTCCTCAGCTTTACGGACACGATCAGCCAGGGGTAGTACTATAGCGCAGCGACCCCTGGCTGGTGAGCTTGGACCCACCGTGGGAGAGAAACTCCTGATTTCAGGCACAGAACACGCGTCCATACATTGATATACGTTTATTTGTTGTCATTGAATATTCACCTTGGAAACACAATGTAAGCGTCTAATATGTCATGTCGTTCCAAGCTATCTTTATTTCTGTCCAGAATATATTTGTCCGAAGACGACTTTCACGGTGTTTTCTTTCAATATGTAGAGAGCAATGGGGCAGGAGGTAAAAGGGGTAGAGCTTCGGACTCTGGAATAAGAGGACCCGGGTTCGAATCCTGTGCTGCGGTGTTAACACCTTGGGCAAGTTTTTTTCACTCTACACTGCTCCAGTTCAGTATCTGGCTATAGACAGTGGTGGATATGTGTACGAGGAGCCTTCGCGCATCAATTGTAGCGTATGGCTGGATGCTTCCCAGGGAAGTTGAGACGGTGTCTGAGTGAACAGGTCTGTCAGGGAAGTAAAGTGTAAAAGCGCTTTGAGCAGTCCTGAGGACCGGATACTGCGCAATATAAGAACTTACCTTTACTTACCTGTGCTGCCGCTGTCAGTGACGGCACCGGTTGTACCATTGCGATATTCCTCATGTAGATAACTACATTGTTATAAATATCTCGCCAAGGAAGAGTAGACGGATAAACGACAACACGAGCAAAGATCGAAAATGTATCTTGCTAGAACTACGGATGATTTTTTTTATAATAAATTTAAAGTAAACTACAACTCATGTTTAGTGTTGCCCCAAGAAAGATAGTCGCGCGGTCACGTGACTCCTCCAGCGATCGACTATCGAGTGTGGTTCAGGTGTTGCGCCTGTTGTATTGACACGACTCATTAGTGAGCGCGAATGTGACATGATACGACGGCTATGACAGTAATTGTTTACCGGGACTGTTCGTGCCAGCGCGTCACTTCCGTGACCAACTCTACCCGCCCGACCGTCTTCGCGAAATGACGTCATTATGCCGTCGCCAACCTTCTCACTAGCCGACGTTTTAACTGAACCATTTCCGCGTTCCGTGGCCGTCTCTTCCTCCTCCCCCCTTTCGCATCGCCTCCCTCCTTCACCATTCATTCCTCCTTCCTTCTCCACCCTCTCTCCACCCTCTTCTCACTCCTTTCCCTCTCCTCTCATCCCCTTCCTCTTTTCCCTCTCCTCCCATCCCCTCCTTCTTTTCCCTCTCCTCCCATCCCCTTCCTCTTTTCCCTCTCCTCCCATCCTCTCCTTCTTTTCCCTCTCCTCCTTTTCCCTCTCCTCCCATCCCCTCCTTCTTTTCCCTCTCCTCCCATCCTCTCCTTCTTTTCCCTCTCCTCCCATCCTCTCCTTCTTTTCCCTCTCCTCCCATCCTCTCCTTCTTTTCCCTCTCCTCCCATCCCCTCCTTCTTTTCCCTCTCCTCCCATCCCCTCCTTCTTTTCCCTCTCCTCTCATCCCCTCCATGTTTTCCCTCTCCTCCCATCCTCTCCCTCCCCTCGGACCCTACCCCTCCCTCTTTTCCCTCTCCTCCCATCCTCTCCCTCCCCTCGGACCCTACCCCTCCCTCTTTTCCCTCTCCTCCCATCACCTCTCTATTTTCCCTATCCTCCCAATCCCTCCCTCTTTTCCCTCTCCTCCCCTCCCCTCCATCCTTTCCCTTTCCTCCCATCCCTTCCTCTCTCACCCCCCCCCCCCCGACCTCCTTTCCGACTTGTGGTCAACAAGACGTTTAGCCTGTACACTGCCTGACGTCATTAGCTACTGTTTCTAGTTGGTAAATTCGATTACGTTGCGTACACGTAACGTCACGGTGTGCGTGATTGACCGGAAGTTGTCCGGACTGACAAGTTTTTGCAGACCGAACCGAGCACCGGTTGTGGATTCTGTTTAACTGACCACGAAATGTGACGAAATAAATGATAGAGTTCCAGCCCAACTGATGGTAGCGATGGGGGAGGCGAGTCGTCAATCACGTGACGTCACGTGACTGAACGCGCGCGTGTCACGTAAGATATCGATCCGGTGATTTAGTTGGCCGGCGTTATGTGGGTCGCTACCGTAGAAATGCCATTATTCGATTGGTTTACACGGCCAGCATGCGATGTTTATGGATGTTTTAAATAATACGGCGCCCGAGTGAGTGAATGCGGCCAGGTTTCCTTGTTTTCCATTTCGCAAACGTTATCGATTGATATGTGCATGGTCGCCGTTCGTGACCGTTGTTGTCGTGTTGCTGTGATTCGCTACGTAAGCGACCCACCGTAGCCCTCTCTCGTCTGTTCGTGTCGCGGAGATTTCCTTATTCGTCGTGGTCAAGCCATGTTCACCATCACTTTCACTTTATTGTCCTTAAAAAGGATATGCATTGTACAACTCATGAACACATCTAAAATATATGGGATGGTCACAACAAAACGCAAAAGAATTTCCAGATGTATCCACTACAAAAACAATTCAACCGGTTGACAGCAATGTGACTCATTTCAACATTCTAATGGCCACAGGCACAAAACTCCTGCTATAGCGAGATGGTTTACATTTTATACACCGGTATCTCAGTGATCGACGACCGAACTCTAGTCGACATTTATGATGTTCTTAGCGTTTAGTACTTATTATAATAATATTATCGTTTCATTATACATGTATAGCGGTTTTAGTTAAATGAGTAACAATCAAAATGTATCGCGTAGTAAAATTGCACGTATATTAATGTTAGCATAATAAATACATTAAGTTGAATTATAACTAAATTCAGCTAAATACGATATTAAGATAAAATGCCACATTAAATAATCAATAATTTAAACATAAATAGTAATCAAAAATAATAAGTAAATTAGGCTAATACTGAATTAAGTTGTATATGACCGCGGGTGTGTTATTGTAGGAGTTAGGCCAGTCAAATAGAAGACTCACAAGTGTAGTATAGCCGACGACTAATTTATACATTTTATTAATTTAAATAGTTTTAAATTTGCTAGATAATTATTTAGACTACATCAGATGTTTGTACTTTAATATTAATTTACATTTTCATTATGTATTATTACTTTAAAACTTATTTATTAATATTATTTAAATAATCTATTCATGTATATATTTGTGTGATTTTAGTCTGATAAAATTATATCAATATATGTGTATTAACCTTTAATGTGCCTTTTCTTGTATTGTACGGCACCATATAATAGTATTGTATAAATACGGGGCTGTATAAATCAATAAGCATTTACGTAGTCAGGTAAACACTCTGTCTAGTCTAGTTGCATTGGCCCTACTGCCGGCCGGCCGTGCGAGCTTGAGGCGTTAGCTGTATCTTACTTGTTTATGACTCTGACTGGTCGTCAGCTGATTACATTTGTACGGAAGGTCGGCGGTGTCGTGTGTCGCCATATGTCGCCTGTCTTCACACTCATACGTCTTCTGTCTGGCCGCCTCCATGACACGCACGAACGCAGGTGTTCTCACACGCACACAGGCGCGCGCACACAGAGAGAACGCACACGCACGTACACAGTCGCCCACGCACGCACTATCTCTCTCACGCGCAAACACACACGCGCGCGCACACACACACACACGCACACATACGCACACATGCACTCTCTCTCTCTCTCGTACACACACGCACACACGCCCACGAACGCACTCTCTCTCTCCTACACACACACACACACATGCACGCACGCACGCACGCACGCACGCACGCACTCTCGTACACACGCGCACACACGCCCACACACGCACTCTCTCACTCACACACGCGCACGCACGCACTGCCTCTCTCTCTCTTTCTCTCTCACTCACACACATACACATACACACACGCCCACGCACGCACGCACGCACGCACGCACGCACTCTCTTTTTCTCTCTCACTCACACACATACACACACACCCGGGGGAGAGATACACACTCACACAACGCACGTACACAGAAACACCCACACGCACGCACGTGCACACACACACACACACACACACACACACACACACACACACACACACACACACACATGCCGTATTGTCATGCAACTGGTTTCAAGCTTGCTATCGGAAGCATCGTCGGGAAATGAAGTTGAGCAGTATTAAAGATGCTAACCAATTCCCGGAAGTCTTGTGCGCATGTCTTCAGCACTTCATTTGTTGTATAGTGAATTACCAAAACTGAGTTACGTGAAGCCGCTTCACTGCAGTTCTTGTTATCGCCAAATAAAAGCACCACCAACCTAACAAAGCTAATGTTATAATAATACGAAACGAACACAGTATGCATCTATGCTACATAGCTAACCTAGTTAAAATCACGCTTTCTTTCCAAGTAAAGTACAGCGACCATTCAGTGACAGTAAATTAATGAAAGAACACATTTCTATGAAAAACATTGAAATAGAGACGCTACATATTACAGCACTTCCTCTCAGTGGCGATGTAACAGGTTTTTGATATTATATTTACGCAACTTAAATATATGTTAGTGTTAAACTATGCAATTGGTATTTAAACTTATTCGTGCATATAATATAGGCTACGTGTTTTTATAACGCAAGTCGTCATTGCTGATTCCGTGTTCGCTTTGCTGTCGTTGACGTGAGCTTCCTGACTAGTGAGTTAAGAGCGAACAACCGAACTTAGCGTAATAGGATCAACCACCGACATCGTGTTGTTGTTGTTTCGTACAACAACAGCTCGAAGGCAGGTGAATATCACGATTGGTTGCAATGAGGTTAATTATGCAACGATTCACTCAGGACAGTGTTCAGTCGCCACCGACAAAGCCCGTCCTAATATGGCTTACGTTTGACATCTCGAACGACGTTTTAGTTTTAATTTTAGTATCTCCACCAACTGCGTCTGCGCCGAATGCTTTGCGCGTGTTTATGTCTCTATCTGATATCTATTTGAATCGCAGGTGTCAGTGTATTGTTCGTTGTCACTGGTTGCATGAATCGTATTTAAAGTTGGGCAATCACGTTGCGTATATATCTGAGTAAAGTATCACGTTGTTTATTAAGAAAAAACACGTCGTTTGCCAAGTCGATCGGTTTTAGCATTAAGAATGTTCTCAATGACATCGTGAAACCGACCCCACGATAGGGGCTCCTGTATAATTGTCAACATTTTCCGAAGCGTACAAACCGTACACGGGGGTCTGAGTTTTATTAAAAAGTTATAGCCTACTTACTATTGTTGGTACGTATTAATCACAACGATCAACATGTTTACTCTTTGGGGAGGGGGAGGGGGTAAAGAAAAAACGTACTTTTTGTACGCTTCCGATATTGTTGACAATTATGAACCATCCCTGCCCTGATGCGGCTGTAAGAATGTAGCGTGAGGGTACACAGAAGAAGGCTTCGAGTGTGTGAGAACAGTTGGGTTGACACAGTAACAAGGAGAGTGAGGGTACACAGAAGAAGGCTTCGAGTGTGTGAGAACAGTTGGGTTGACACAGTAACAAGGAGCGTGAGGGGACACAGAAGAAGGCTTCGAGTGTGTGAGAACAGTTGGGTTCACACAGTAACAAGGAGAGTGAGGGTACACAGAAGAAGGCTTCGAGTGTGTGAGAACAGTTGGGTTGACACAGTAACAAGGAGAGTGAGGGGACACAGAAGAAGGCTTCGAGTGTGAGAACAGTTGGGTTGACACAGTAACAAGGAGAGTGAGGGGACACAGAAGAAGGCTTCGAGTGTGTGAGAACAGTTGGGTTGACACAGTAACAAGGAGAGTGAGGGTACACAGAAGAAGGCTTCGAGTGTGTGAGAACAGTTGGGTTGACACAGTAACAAGGAGCGTGAGGGGACACAGAAGAAGGCTTCGAGTGTGTGAGAACAGTTGGGTTCACACAGTAACAAGGAGAGTGAGGGTACACAGAAGAAGGCTTCGAGTGTGTGAGAACAGTTGGGTTGACACAGTAACAAGGAGAGTGAGGGGACACAGAAGAAGGCTTCGAGTGTGAGAACAGTTGGGTTGACACAGTAACAAGGAGAGTGAGGGTACACAGAAGAAGGCTTCGAGTGTGTGAGAACAGTTGGGTTGACACAGTAACAAGGAGAGTGAGGGTACACAGAAGAAGGCTTCGAGTGTGTGAGAACAGTTGGGTTGACACAGTAACAAGGAGCGTGAGGGGACACAGAAGAAGGCTTCGAGTGTGTGAGAACAGTTGGGTTCACACAGTAACAAGGAGAGTGAGGGGACACAGAAGAAGGCTTCGAGTGTGTGAGAACAGTTGGGTTCACACAGTAACAAGGAGCGTGAGGGGACACAGAAGAAGGCTTCGAGTGTGTGAGAACCGTTGGGTTGACACAGTAACAAGGACCGTGAGGGTACACGGAAGAAGGCTTCGAGTGTGTGCGAACAGTTGGGTTGACACAGTAACAAGGAGCGTGAGGGGACACAGAAGAAGGCTTCGAGTGTGTGAGAACAGTTGGGTTCACACAGTAACAAGGAGAGTGAGGGGACACAGAAGAAGGCTTCGAGTGTGTGAGAACAGTTGGGTTGACACAGTAACAAGGAGCGTGAGGGGACACAGAAGAAGGCTTCGAGTGTGTGAGAACAGTTGGGTTGACACAGTAACAAGGAGCGTGAGGGGACACAGAAGAAGGCTTCGAGTGTGTGAGAACAGTTGGGTTGACACAGTAACAAGGAGCGTGAGGGGACACAGAAGAAGGCTTCGAGTGTGTGAGAACAGTTGGGTTGACACAGTAACAAGGAGAGTGAGGGGACACAGAAGAAGGCTTCGAGTGTGTGAGAACAGTTGGGTTCACACAGTAACAAGGAGCGTGAGGGGACACAGAAGAAGGCTTCGAGTGTGTGAGAACAGTTGGGTTGACACAGTAACAAGGAGAGTGAGGGGACACAGAAGAAGGCTTCGAGTGTGTGAGGACAGTTGGGTTGACACAGTAACAAGGAGAGTGAGGGGACACAGAAGAAGGCTTCGAGTGTGTGAGGACAGTTGGGTTGACACAGTAACAAGGAGAGTGAGGGGACACAGAAGAAGGCTGAATGACATGTGGACAGATGCTGGAATACAATCTAGGATTGTTGGGACGGCTGGTGAAATGGGCGGTCACGTGGTATGGATGGGTAGAAACTTGCAATCAGTTGACCGCATGCTGCTGAACCTTGGCTTTTCAGAATAGCCATATGTATTCTCTTAAACCAGACTCGATCTATATGCCCGCAATGAACTCGATCTAAGGCGCTGTATATCACGTGGTAAGTGAAATTGACGAGACAGTTGGCGTAAATTATTCACTTCAGATGCACGTGGTAAGGAAAAGCGTTCGGAAGGTCACTGGAGATATTTGATGGCCCCGTTTCGGGTCGCGTCGCCGAGGTTTAAAGACCGACGACTGAGTGAAATACGGGGGCAGTTCTTGGACCCCAAAGCGCACGGTCAAGTTGCACTGTGGCCCTTGTGGGAAAACGCGGCGCTGTTAGCTTAATTACTAACTGTATTGATTTCGGCAAGCGACAACCGGATGTGTTGTGTGGGCATACATGCGCATGACAATAAATCGTGGTCAATATATTCCGTAAATTTTTTTTTAGCAATGAAAAATAATAATCGGGATTAGCATTAGTCATTCACGAAGAACCGAACAAAATGTGCATGTCCTTCCAACAAGGGCCACCCACAAGACAGGTGTTCATTCCTAAACTGTTGTATGCCCTTTGGTGAAGGTCAATTAAGAGGAAGCCTGTTTTAAGTCGAAAAGAAAATGTATAAACTCGCTGCCCATAGACTTAAACACCGACGCAATGATTATGTTTCTATATAGATGATGTCTGCGCTACGGGTTCAAATCATCTAAGTGATGTGTATTAACTTGATGACATACCTAAGTTGATGTGGAAAATTGTGTTTCGACGACCACCAGAACGCGACGTTTGCTCAGTTCCAATCTCTGAACCTTGTGTGACTGTTGATTCTTCCAGTATGTGACCCTTGCGTGACGCATGGTGTGGTGTTTGCCTGGTTCTAGTTCCGGTATCTGCCCTTGCTTGACGTATGTTGTTCGTTCTGTTCCAGTATCTGCCACTTGCTTGACGTATGTTGTTCGTTCTGTTCCAGTATCTGCCACTTGCTTGACGTATGTTGTTCGTTCTGTTCCAGTATCTGCCCCTTGCTTGACGATTGTAGTTCGTTCTGTTTCAGTATCTGCCCTTTGCTTGACGTATGTTGTTCGTTCGGTTCCAGTATCTGCCCCTTGATTGACGAATGTAGTTCGTTCTGTTTCAGTATCTGCCCTTTGCTTGACGAATGTAGTTCGTTCTGTTCCAGTATCTGCCCCTTGCTTGACGTATGTTGTTCGTTCTGTTCCAGTATCTGCCCCTTACGTGACGTGACGTGTGTTGTTCGTTCTGTTCCAGTATCTGCCCCTTGCTTGACGTATGTTGTTCATTCTGTTCCAGTATCTGCCCCTTACGTGACGTGACGTATGTTGTTCGTTCTGTTCCAGTATCTGCCCCTTACGTGACGTGACGTATGTTGTTCGTTCTGTTCCAGTATCTGCCCCTTGCTTGACGTATGTTGTTCGTTCTGTTCCAGTGTCTGCCCCTTGCTTGACGTGTGTTGTTCGTTCTGTTCCAGTATCTGCCCCTTACGTGACGTGTGTTGTTCGTTCTGGTCCAGTATCTGCCCCTTACGTGACGTGACGTATGTTTTTCGTTCTGTTCCAGTATATGTCCCTTGCGTGACTTGACGTGACGTGACGTGACGTGACGTGACGTGACGTGACGTGACGTGACGTGACGTATGTTGTTCGTTCTGTTCCAGTATCACTCTCGGGGGCTTCGGCGCCGACCGGTTCTACCTGGGTCTGTGGCGGGAGGGCATCGGCAAGTTGTTCAGCTTCGGCGGCCTCGGCATCTGGACCCTGGTCGACGTCATCCTCGTCGCTACGGGCTACGTCGGGCCGGCGGACGGGTCGCTGTACATCTTCTGAGGACGACGCCAGACAGAGTCCACAACCGCGTCGTCGTGCGTGGCGGTAAAACGTCCCGCGGGTGAATTCGCTGGTACGGCCGGTTGGATTCGGGTGCCATGGCCGGTTGGATTCGACGGGGTACTGGGTAGAAATACACACCTGGGGATCAAATACAGATACAATCAGCCAATTCAAATACATATTGTTTCAAATACAATTCAAATATATAGTTTATGTAGGTGGTCGTATTTGCAGATATGATCAAAACAGACCAAATACCAAATACGAATAAATGCACTTTATGGTTTTACCACACATTGGAGGACACCTGGCTTATTTTGTCCTAGCCCAGGAAGTTTACACAGCAGGTGACAGCAGGATTCTTTGAAGCATATTCCCAGTCAGAACCTGTTTTATGGCTATGTATGGTGATAAGCCTTACTGACTTCCCATTCATTCGTTAATACTGATGTTCGGCCAGCAGCTTCACTGTAGGCCAATTTTCACAGATATCCAACTGATCGCCTGTGAATGTGACGGCATGTTTAGCAGAGTTCCGAGATGGTGTAACCATTCGAACCGATATTCTCAGAGTGAGACGTTATTTTCAACACAGTTCGGAGATAATGTGACCGATGGAGCCGATATTCTGCGAGTGTGACGTCATGTTTAGTAAAGTTGTGTGGCAGATGGAAACAGTCTATCAGTGACATAGGACGACCACAGATGTTCGGCGTCCACTCCATTTTAGCAGTCCCAGGTTCCACTGTTTGACAACAGGACGATTAAGACTGCACTGTACATATGTATATACGTATTATGTTATACAGTAGACATTTACTGTGAGTGATCGTGTATGTGTGTGCGTGCGTGCGTGCGTGCGTGCGTGCGTGCGTGTGTGTTTGTGATCGTGTGTGCTTGGCTAGGCGTTTGTATATAGATGCGTATGAGTGAAACCTGACCGTAATGTTATATTAGCATGTACACAAACATGAATAAAACAATGCTACCGTACTGATATTGTTGTTTTCATATGTATAAGAACGGAGACAATGATTAGTATGTTTACCGGCGTCCAAAAACCACCGGAAGTCTAATCCTACCCCCACGCAAGTACGTGGCGCATAGCAGCGTACGGTAACCGTTAAGGCCATCAACTCATCACCGCGAACACTATTTCCGTGATACCAGCAAAATGGCGCATCCTAGTTTCGACAGTGCTCGGTATCAGATCACTGTAGACGAGCAGAATCAATTGTAAAGAGCAAAATAATGCTGACGGGTCCATAACAATGTTAGTGACATGATCCTCCACTCGAAACGTAAACGGGACTCGCACGCATGCGCTGTTTCAATGAATGAACAAGCCCTCCTGCGTTGTCGCGCTAACTTTTCTCCGTTCGTTATAAACTTTCCGATTCACGTTTCTGCGCATGCGCGATAAATGTAAAATCGTCAACGTGCAGCGAAACGACAAAGCATTGTTGATATAAATGCCACGGCCTGTTCGTTAATTCTCCTGTGATGATTACTGACAAAAGTTGTTTAAAATGTCGTTCAATACATGACAAATATTTGTTTAAATTACTGCCAGGGATTATGGCGCACTACAGTCACGTAATTTGCGCTTGCTATCAAAACATGCCTCAAAACTTGTTAGCCTCGTGTTAATTTGCGACAAATAACTTCGCTGAGAGGTTATATACATCCTAGCGAACAACCCGTGGTATTTATGCCACAAATGCTTTGACCTTTCGTTGCACATTGATGAATTTACATTTATTGCGCATGCGCAGAAACGTCAATCGGAACGTTTATAACGCCGGGAAAATGTAAGCGCTACAGCGGAATAGCATACGCAACTGGACAATGCTGACCGCCTCCGATTATGTGTGCCACTATGTCACTTTCGAGTACCATTTCAGCAGAATGCCCGTCGCACGCTTTCAGAAACTGCCATCGGGGAGACGTCTAAAAGTTCCATTAGCAAAAAAGAACCTCTTCAAAAATCGTTTGTACCCTCTGCCATTTTAAATGCTAAATGATAATGCTCTGTTTTCAACGAGTCAAGTCATTGATTTATTTTTACATTTTATGTGTCTCATATTCTTATGGTAACTCTTTATTTAATCTTATTTATTTATCTATCAATTTTAGTATTATGTTATTACTACTGTTATTGTCTCCTATCAGAGACCCATTTTAAGAAATTATACATGCTTATTTATTTATTTATTTATCTTAGTAGCTATTTTTATACGTAATTTATTATTATACTTTACCAATTTTAGTGATGACTATATTTACTATCATTTTATTGCGTATTGACAACTGTAGGCCCCATATGGTTTGCCTCGTGTTAATTTGCGACAAGTAACTTTGCTGAGAGGTTATGTACACGCTAACGAACAGCCCGTAGTATTTATACCATAAATGCTTTGTCGTTTTGCTGCATAGTGATGATTTTATATTTATCGCGCATGCGCAGAAACGTCAACCGGAACGTTTATAACGCCTGAAAAATGTGCTACAGCGTATCTCAGCAGCTTGATGTACTGGTTGGTTGTATCTCAGCAGCTTGATGTACTGGTTGGTTGTATCTCAGCAGCTTGATGTACTGGTTGGTTGTATATCAGCAGCTTGGTGTACTGGTTGGTTGTATCTCAGCAGCTTGGTGTACTGGTTGGTTGTATCTCAGCAGCTTGATGTACTGGTTGGTTGTCTGGGAGTTGTTCCGCTACGCCAGACACACAGTGTCGGTATCACAGACATGATACGGATAACCCGTATCCGATACAGATTTTGGCGTTTTTTAAGTGATACGGCCGTACTCCGTTTTGACACGGATTTTAACTAAATTTATGGATACATTATTTGCACCCACATTATGCCTTGCATGCGTCACAAAACTATACTGCATAATGGAATAATTGTTTGCTGTTAGTGACTAAGTAAATTGCTTGTAGTGAAACTTCGATATACGCGCGAACTGATGAAATAAGTTGTCATTATCTGATGACACTGTCTGTTTTGCAGTGCGCAGTTTAAACTTGCTGAAGTGAAGTAAAACTTCGGTAATCTTCCAGTTAACTGGCCCCAATAATCTATCGAAAATATCGTGGAAAAACCATTTTGAAAAGGCATTAATAACTTAGGCCAGTTAACTGGAAGATCTGATTAATGATACGGATTGATGCGGATTCTTACCAAATTTTAGGTCAAAAATACGGATTGCCATCCAAAAAATGTGACAAGTCTGATATCACGAGACGTAAGAGTATGACCACATTTTAGTTCACCATCATTGCCAGCCAGGTTGTTTCTACTTGGGTATTCACATTTTGAGTCATTAATTAGCCTTCATCCACACACGTGCTGTATAAAATTCGTGAAAATTCAATATATAATTTTCCCACAATCCGGTCTCTAATTTGACACCCCTTAATTTATCTAACACCAGACGCTGATTTGTCGAGATCGCATCACCAATCAAAATTACGCCTGTATCTATACGCAGAAAAACACCGACATACATATGCCATAGTTCGACAACTGTCATACCACGCTACACAAGTATATCATTTTTATGACTCGACACTAAGCAGAACCTTACAGAAATTCAAACAATCTGCATAACGCCTTTTCTATGGGGAACTCTTTCGTCGTAGGGAGAATGGCGGATGAATCCCTCGTTGTGATCAGTGTGGTGTGAGGGGGCCGGAAGTACGATGATAGGTGGCGCGATGACCGATATCCTGCGCAGCATTTGTACATGTCACGTGACGGATTCAGTCCCGACTAGCCACCGACGCTTAGCAACCGTTGTTTCGCACGTTAGCTCCTATTGGACGAAAGACGCTGACACGTCACGTATCCATAGCAACGGCTGCAGTTGCACTGGGATGGTGCTGTGTGAACTGTCGTCTGCGGGTGTCCTTGAAGTCGTCTGAAGTGCAACAGTCTTGCGATCATAGGCTAAGTTACAAAACGCGCACCACACACGCCCGTGCGCACGCACGTGTACACACAGGGGATATGGCCTATCTGTCTGGCAGAATAACCTCGCAGGATTCTCTTCAAAGTCGACAAAGCTTTGTGTCTGACAGAACTGTCTCTGTGATCCATCTTCAAAGGTAATAAACTGTTAAGTGTAACAGAACAACCTTGCTGGACACTCATCACAGAAAACAAATAAATTCTTGTATATTTCTTTCCAACGGCACCGTAATTGTGATACGTACATGTATGTGTGTACACACGCATATATATATATATATATATATATATATATATATATATATATATATATATATATACAGTCTGTATTATTCGATTGAATGTTTATTTGAATAAAATGTAATTGTTATTATTGTAACAAACACAATTTTGTGTCGCACAGAACAACCTCGTAAGATCCTTTTTTCCAGTTAACAAACACAACTTTGTGTCGCACAGAAAACCTCGTAAGTTCCTCTTTACAGTTAGAAAAACAAACCTCTGTGTCTGATAGAACGAACTCGCACACAGTCAATAAAGAAAGACTGCATATCAGAGCTAAAGTTTCTATTCAAAAGCAATTGCCGTCTCTCTGTGGGCATATGTAAATGTTCTATGGTTATACTTAATGCCCAAGTAGTACTTCCGACAGCGTGGCTCCCCCAGGCAAACCTTTGCTAGTTGTATTGACAAGGAGCCAACTGCAATACGGTTTATAACCGCATGAAGGCAGTCTTCTACTTGTGACTGCATCAAGGTACCCATCTACTTGTGACTGCATGAAGGCAGTCATCTACTTGTGACTGCACGAATGCAGTCATCTACTTGTGACTACATACAGGCAGTCGTCTAAAAATAATAATAATGAATAATAATGGCAATTTGTATAGCGCCGGTATCGTGGCGCTCATGACGCCTTTACATATAAAACATCATGTTAAAGCAACACTATTAATGCCAATAAAGCGACATTTTTAGACCCATAAAATAGAAAATTATATAATTACCATTAAATAAAGTAGTAATCAAAACGGTGTAAAGTAAAGTTTCTAAAAATGTATATACAATAATAATAATAAAATTATTAAAAATAAATGAGTTGGTGTCATAAAATGTATACAGTCCGGAAACATGTCCAATGGAAAGGTCATACGTATCACTCATAGTAAGCTTTAAAAAGATGTGTCTTCAAGGCTGTCTTGAAGACACAGACTGTTGCGCTGGCTCTGAAGTTGTTTTGGAAGTCTACTTGTGACTGCATACAAGCAGTCGTCTACTTATGACTACACGAAGGCAGTCGTCTACTTATGACTACACGAAGGCAGTCGTCTACTTATGACTACACGAAGGCAGTCGTCTACTTATGACTGCATGAAGGCAGTCGTCTACTTGTGACTACACGAAGGCAGTCATCTACTTATGACTACACGAAGGCAGTCGTCTACTTGTGACTACACGAAGGCAGTCGTCTACTTGTGACTGCACGAAGGCAGTCGTCTACTTGTGACTACACGAAGGCAGTCGTCTACTTGTGACTGCACGAAGGCAGTCGTCTACTTGTGACTGCACGAAGGCAGTCATCTACTTGTGACTACACGAAGGCAGTCGTCTACTTATGACTGCACGAAGGCAGTCGTCTACTTGTGACTGCACGAAGGCAGTCGCCTACTTGTGACTGCACAAAGGCAGTCACCTATTTGTGATTGCATGAAGGCAGCCGTCTACTTGTGACTGCACGAAGGCAGTCGTCTACTTGTGACTGCATGAAGGCAGTCATCTACTTGTGACTGCATGAAGGCAGTCATCTACTTGTGACTGCATGAAGGCAGTCGTCTACTTGTGACTGCATGAAGGCAGTCGTCTACTTGTGACTGCATGAAGGCAGTAATCTACTTGTGACTGCATGAAGGCAGTCGTATACTTGTGACTGCATGAAGGCAGTCGTCTACTTGTGACTGCATGAAGGCAGTCGTCTACTTGTGACTGCATGAAGGCAGTCGTCTACTTGTGACTGCATGAAGGCAGTCGTCTACTTGTGATTGCATGAAGGCAGTCGTCTACTTGTGATTGCATGAAGGCAGTCGTCTACTTGTGATTGCACGAAGGCAGTCGTGTACTTGTGACGCTCTCTGGTAGATCAGCTTTTCATAGGTGAAAGTGTTGGATCAAAATAAAAACAATAATATCCCGATAATCTTCTTCATGTGGATTTATTACCCGTAAATAAAATATCAATAAAAAATGGACGTCTCAACACGAATGCACGACTGACCTAGTAAACGCCACCTGACATTACGAAGACCGGTAAATGTCGGCCAAAACCCCGATTTAACAAGTGTGATAAAAAGTTCTTGTAAAAGTCGCACAGACTTGTCATTCATCATTTCACCTATTCAAAAAAAAGACTGTTGCCCTTTCGACAACACACACCGCAGTTGTTATTCGGGCTATACGTCTAGGTATGCATAGCGATGGCTTCATTTCATTTGTTTGGTTCGCGTGATTCACGCCGTGTCAGTCTCGCTGTGTGCTTGTCTGCACTCAAGTCCCGCTATTTGTGGACCTACGTGGTTTCTTCCATGCTGTTGTGTGCCGTCAAGTCCCGCTATGTGTGAACCTACGTGGTTTCTTCCATGCTGTTGTGTGCCGTCAAGTCCCGCTATTTGCGAACCTACGTGGTTTCTTCCATGCTGTAGCCTGAAGTCAAGTCCCGATATGTGTGGACCTACGTGGTTTCTTCCATGCTGTAGTCTGCAGTCAAGTCCCGCTATTTGTGGACCTACGTTGTTTCTTCCATGCTGCTATCTGCAGTCAAGTCCCGCTATTTGTGGACCTACGTGGTTTCTTCCATGCTGTTGTGTGCCGTCAAGTCCCGCTATGTGTGGACCTACGTGTTTTCTTCCATGCTGCTTTCTGCAGTCAAGTCCCGGTATTTGTGGACCTACGTGGTTTCTTCCATGCTGTTGTCTGCAGTCAAGTCCCGCTATTTGTGGACCTACGTGATTTCTTCCATGCTGTTGTGTGCCGTCAAGTCCCGCTATTTGTGGACCTACTTGGTTTTTTCCATGCTGTTGTCTGCAGTCAAGTCCTGCTATTTGTGGACCTACGTGATTTCTTCCATGCTGTTGTATGCAGTCATGTCCCGCTATTTGTGGACCTACGTGGTTTCTTCATTGTTGTTGTCTGCAGTCGAGTCCCGCTATTTGTGGACCTACGTGGTTTCTTCCATGCTGTAGTCTGCAGTCAAGTCCCGCTGTGTGTGGACCTACGTGGTTTCTTCCATGCTGCTGTGTGCAGCCAAGTCCCGCTATTTGTGGACCTACGTGGTTTCTTCTATGCTGTAGTCTGCAGTCAAGTCCCGCTATTTGTGGACCTACGTGGTTTCTTCCATGCTATTGTCTGCAGTCAAGTCCCGGTATTTGTGGACCTACGTGGTTTCTTCCATGCCGCTGTCTGCAGTCAAGTCCCGCTATTTGCACATCATAGAACATGTTTTAAACTTGCAACTTGCTTGAAACAGAATTGCATGCAATATATTGCATGAAACAGGGTCCAACACACGGTGCATCTTAGTTGCATGCGACTAAGTTGCACCGTGTGGCAGCAGTTAAAACCTTGGAGGCAATGACAATACGCAAATTAAATTCGGTCCTGTGCATGAGTGTATGATTATGAAATCTTATATCCATTTTAATTCAGGGGCATCACTTTATACTGGCAAGAAATGTGGGCTCGAATGTGTGTAACATTAGCGACGTATTTGTCCTGATGCAATACAACTATTTACAAACATTAATGGTTCAATATGTTATTTCGCTTCCGCGCCTTTCGGTGTATTTATAATTGTTCACGAATCCCGAAAGTGCATTCACAGTAGAAAAACCAGTGCTATATTGTACGGTGCATTCACGATAACAAAAATTGTGTTGTAATGTACGGTGCATTCTTGATACAAAACCAGTGCTTTATTGTACAATGTATTCACGAAATAAAAAAACAGTTCTGTATTTACGGTGCATTCACGATAGAATTCACGATATAAAAGCATTAACGACAGAAAAACCAGTGCTGTATTGTACGGTGCATTCACGATACAAAACCATTCACAAAAGAAAAGCAAGTGCTGTTTGTATGGGGCATACACTATTAAACAACAACAAAACAGTGATCTATGTTACGGTGCATTCACGATAGAAAAACCAATGTTGTATTGTACCGTGCATTCACGATATATAAACCAGTGCTGTATTGTACGGTGCATTCACGATAGAAAGACCAATGTTGTATAGTACGGTGCATTCACGATAGAAAACCAAGTGTTGTAGTGTAGGTGCATTCACGATAGAAAAACCAGTGCTGTATTGTGCAGTGCAACCACGATATATAATTTCCACACACGAAAAAAAAACACCAATACTGTATTGTACGGTGCATTCATTTTACAATACACTGTGCTGTATTGTACGGTATATTCATAATAAAAAAAAGAGTAATGTATTGTACGGTGCATTCACTTTACAAAAACTGTGCTGTACTGTACGGTACATTCACGATAAAAAAAAAACCAGAGCATTATTGTAAAGCGTATTCACGACAGAAAAACCTATGCTCTATTGTATTATGTATTGCACGGTGTATCCACGACACAAAACCAATGTTGTAGTGTACGCAACAGAGCCATCCACAACGGCCTTGTTCGGGTAATCTGTCGAAGCCGATGACGTCACCGCAGGGACTGACGCACGCAGTTCCTTGACTGATCACCGAGGTATTCATGAGCGGCCGATCGGGAACGGGGGAACACGGGAGACGGGATCAGCCTAATGGTAGCCAGGAGCTCGAGGGACGCTTTAACGCCGCTGACGAATGCTGGCCCGCGCACGTAAATCAATCCACTCAGGGGCGACTGGCGGGGCTGGCTCTGAGCGCGTCGCGTCCCTGTTTTGCACGATGCCATCGCGAATTAATCACGTTTGGTTAATCGTATCAACGTGATATCATCGACGTTACGACTGTCTCTGTTTCGCGCATTTCAGCCAGGCAGGCGTACATTGGATTAGGAGCACGCGGCTTCGACTTGGGTGGGTGGTCGGCAACCTGTTTTTGGCCGGTCTCTAAATGCCGCAAGCCTAGAATTAGTCGTCTGTCTCAATATGGTCATCTGTCTCAAAAGGACTTTTTCTTCAAATTAAGGTAAACCCGGAAAATGTATTTCCTCTGTTGCTGCACCTAGCACCTGGACAGATATCAACGAAACTTCAAAATAACCACACAGTTGTCGGAATGATATTCTTAGTTCTTAGTTCTTATGTGGTTAGTGGCGGTGGCGGTGGCGGTGGCGGTGGCGGTGGCGGTGGCGGTGGCGGTGGCGGTGGCGGTGGCAGTGGCAGTGGCAGTAGCAGTAGCAGTAGTAGTAGTAGTAGTAGTAGTAGTAGCAGTAGCAGTAGTAGTAGAAGTAATAGTAGTAGTAGTTCTTTTGCATTTTATTTGTTTTAGCTGCAGTCGTAGCACTGATTAATAGTGATATATATATATATATATATATATATATATATATATATATATATATATATATATATATATATATACACTGTCCTGCTCAGTACAACAACAACACAGCGTACTGCGACTACCACCGAAACTCGGCACTGTGTGACACGTAATATGTGAAATCAATACAAAACGCAATGTGTAAAATCAATATAAAACACGGTACCACAAGTCAAATGTTTAGCACGTTACTAAAAATTAATCATGCACTCACTCACACACGCGCAATGCATTCGTGCACGTATTACAGTCACGAGCAAACACTAAGAATTTTTCAAGATTCAGTGGCACAGCCCAAGATTTGTCGGTGGTGATATGAAGTACTATTATTTTTATTAGCATATGTATGCAGGCCGATGTCAGAGACGACCTTACTGTTAGCATTTTCTGGATGTTTTGCGACTACAAGCTACACACATCCTCGCTTTGCGTGCCACCGCAACGCATAACAACACAACGTGTTGACGTATCATTATTTTGAAGCAGAGTTAGCTTTTTACGTGCAACCACACCCAGGCCGCCATCTTGGGCTGAGAAAGACGACGGTAATTCAGGTGTTTCTTGTCGTTTGTCAAGTGTCGCGGCACGCTATTTGTGGTACGGGTTGTCACGTCACGCAATCTGTGGATATTTTAGGATACTTTCCCAGCCCCCATGTAACACTGGCACGCACTGTCGCGCTTACATTTTTCTGGTCGTTATAAACTTTCCGATTGACGTTTCTGCGCATTCGCGATAAATGTAATATCATCAATGTGCAGCGAAACGACAAAGCATTTTTTGTATAAATGTCACGGGCTGTTCGTTAACTCTCCTGTGATGATTACTGTGAAGAGTAACACATGTCGGTCAATACAATACAATTTTACGTTTGTTTAAATCACTGTCACATATTATGGCGCACTACAATCACGTGATTTACGCTTGCTATCAAAACATGCCTGAAAACTTGTTTGCCTAGTCTTAATTTGCGACAATTTAAATAACTGACGTATTTCGTGACGTATTTCGCATTCGAATCCTTCGCTGCTGTGTCGAACATTGGGCGAGTTCGTTTACTCCACATTGCTCTGGTTCACACAGCTGTGTGAATTAGTCCAGCCTTGCTGCGGTGGTTATTTATGTATGTTTTGCGCAGTGATAACAGCGTTCCTTAACGCGTTCATAGAATATCCAAACGACGTTTGATTGAACTGGTCTGCAGATGGGGTGGGGGTAAATGTATTTTTTTACTGAGCTGCATGACGTCTGAACATAAATTTTGAAATCTTTTGTAGCTGATCTAGTCAACATTTAAATCGGAGTTGTAATAATAATAATAATAATACAATAACTTCTATTGCGCCTAAATCCTTGGAAGCCAAGCTCAGAGGTGGATCACTACAATGCGATTAATCAATCACAGAGTCAATAAACATTTCGATTGTCAACATACGGATTGATACACCAGGGAGCAAGGTTAAACATCCTTTTTTAATGACGGGATTTTGCAATATTTTTCAACTGAACTAACATTAGAAGCATATTACAAAACGGAGGTGCAGTTACAGAAAAAAACCTCTAGGAACAAAAAATCCTAAGAACAAGACGATCGAAGCTGGATAGGTGTTCTCAAAGAAGTATTGCAATGATAGGATCAATCGATGTTCATTGACGTCTTGACGCATTGCCTCATATCAACAACGACGATTAACTAAGCTGCATATAGCAGTTTGATGTTTTTGAAGTTTGTCACGGCAGAGATTTATGTGAGGTACGAATTTGTGTTCTTAATAGGTCGTGTAAGTCTCGCGCGCGAAAACGAGGCTGGGGCATTTGGGGGCAGGAAGTCCATATTCTCCATGTTAACTTATAGGATTTTGCTTTGTTTTTGGTTGTAATAATCGAACTGTTCCCAACTAGCGTATTTCAGTTATATTGTCCGAAGGATTATTACAAGCAGAAGCAATGGAGCACTTTGCCGGTGACAATGATCACGGAAATCGTGAATTGTAATCGATTATTATGGTGGTTGCATTAGCGGCAAGTACTTGTGTTTGGCGATCTTGACTAATAATGAAGAGTGCTATGTTTCGCGCAGTACAACCTGTTTGGGGCAAACGTATACATGTGTTATGATTATGTGCATTTAGACAACTTGTCAGATATAAGTGCTTATCACAACCACAACTTATTCTTGTGTCCAGTCCCCAATCGGCTCCAGTCGCGCGGAGTCTCGCTATGTATGGTAACCCACTTACAGACCCTATTGACCAGAGGAGGACGTAGGACCGTGATATGGTGTCAACTGAGGCGGTCGTTGCGTTGTGGCGAGATGGGTGCAGACACCTGTCGTTGTTGCTTGACTGTGGCTCGCAGTGACGAGTTTTGATTAAGTGTTTCTGCAGTTACTGTGGCGAGTGACGCGTGGAGATGTTAGATATTTTATTGCTGGTGGTCTTGGCCGAGTTTGCGAGGTTTATCGGTGTCGTTGACAACGTACCGTTGTTGGTGATGTTGTGATTATTGGTAGCTCTAGTGTTGTTATTCTTGTTGTTGTTGTTGTTGTTTTTGTAGTCGTTGTCATTGTTGTTGCGTTGTTGTTGTTGCCGTCGTTGTTGTCGTTGTTGTTGTCGTCGTTGTTGTTTTGTTGTTGTATTTGTTTTGGTGTTGTTTTTGTTTTTGTTTTTGTTGTTGTTGTCGTTTTCGTTGTCGTTGTCGTGGTCGTGGTCGTGGTGGTGGTGGTGGTGGTGGTGGTGGTGGTGGTGGTGGTGGTGGTGGTGGTGGTGGTGGTGGTGGTGGTAGTGGTAGTGGTAGTGGTAGTGGTAATGGTAGTGGTAGTGGTAGTGGTAGTGGTAGTGGTAGTGGTAGTGGTAGTGTTAGTAGTGGTAGTGGTAGTGGTAGTGGTAGTGGTAGTGGTAGTGGTAGTAGTAGTAGTAGTAGTAGTAGTAGTAGTAGTAGTAGTAGTAGTAGTAGTAGTAGTAGTTGTAGTAGTAGGTTTTGTTGTCGTTGTAGGCGTTGTTGTTATTATTGTTGATTCTCTTGGTGGATGTAATGGTAGTCATGTGTTCTGACGTTGCTAGTGACCTCTGTACGTTCGCTGTGTCTTTTTCTACTATCATTTTCCATGGTCACGTGTACGGTCACGTGATGGTGTCCACTATCGTGAGAAGTCAATGCGTCTCGAACAACAAGTTACACCAGGCTCGTCATCTGCAGTGCTCCATTTAACTTGTGGTATAGCAGAAGACGCTAGTTTCGCCGTATGCCAGACTAGTTTTGTCTAGGAGACGTCATCTACTTTAGCAGAAGTCACTTACGTTTAGCAAACATCCATATCACTACACACTTTCTCATTTCAAACAAACACTTCTAAATAATCATGAGATAGACACCTTGTATAAAGGATCATATTACCTTTCACCATGAAATCATGGTGGCTCCTATGACAGTGAAATTATTGTCTTAATAGAAGCTACCGATCCCATTTTGTAAAAGTTATATGAATATTTTTGTACAACAATAATTACTATAAGTACACATGTTTGTATGTATTGTTGATCTTTTGTATAGTACGTGAACATGAAATAATAATATGTATGCTTGTATAAATGTGCTCATGAAATTGATGTACATACAATATATCTTGGGGCTAATAAATATTATGGTTATGGTTATGGCTACTTACAGCGCAGCTTCATGATAACATAAACTACACCTATGGCTGGTGGATTCCTGATACCAGACGACGTTCCCTTACACCGGCACAGAAGACATCGCAATTATATAAACGTTTTCACCTAGAGCTGCTGGTTTATCGTCGCAGAAGAAATTCTGCCACGCCAGCACATAAATTAGACATGTCCGTGTAAAACCACCGGCTTCTGTTAGCGAGAAACGTCCAGTTACCTCGGCCGGCTCATTGATTCACGGCGCTTTGAAACACAACTAATGAACGCTGAAAACGCAGCCGCCAATATAAATCACGCGACGCGTTCACAGATCGACTTCGTGCAACGGTGGTCGTACATCGAAGGGGCTCGTCGCTTGACAGTTCGCGTAGGTGTCTCTCTGAGTGGTTGGAGACGCTGCCTCGACAGCAAAAAAGACAATGTTGTTTTTCACTCGCTTCAGGCGTGTTAACGTCGCATCTATTACCCTCTGTGTCTACATTACCTTTCCTGTTGTAGGGGAGGCTTTTTGGCATACGGATATGCAATTTACGTTTCGTTGCGTTTTTGCGCAGTCGCGTAGGTTAACGAGTATTCATTGGTTTCCGCTTAGGGGAGACCGGGGCTAGTTGCAACACGGGTAAGTTGTAACAGAAGGTTTGCAGAGAAAACTGCTAATGCAAACTATTCTGCAAGACGACATATCATGACCATCAAGAGATTTGAGCATGTTGTTTGTAATATTACATGAATCCGTCGACGCGCCATAAAGTTGCGCCATTTAAACAAAAAAAGGTGCTACCGTACCGGGGTAACTTGTTATACTTTAGGACACCTCATATAACTCACTATGCCACAAGTATGTAATACGCCAGGCATTTAATTATGCACCAATTATCTTAGGGAGATATAATATGGGGAACCTTTGGCATGACAAAAGTTTCGATCGGTTAAGAAACATACCCGCATACCTAAAATGGGTTGTTTTTGTTAGAACTAACCCCGGTCAACCCTATAAACAGCGACACTAGCTCGTTTTGTACTTTGTGTCCGATGATAATTCAATTGATAGGCGCCAGTCAGCAATATAGGGATACTGTCGCGCACGTTCAAAGTTAACAGCCGTAATGAACGAAACACATAATTGATAAACCTCGATTATCATGATCATACATTACAATTAACCATGGTACTTAAACCCAACTCCAGACTGAATGAAACACCTAGCTTTCTAAGCAGCATGGTATCGCACGACATCTCAGCTTCTATGACAAAGTGACCAGCCACTAATGCCTTCCTCCTTCACCTTCCAAAGCCGGTTTTTATGTTGTGTCGCTGGCAGATTCAAACGACCAGCGTTCGCTGCGTGGAATGCTTCCATTTCCGGTGGTGTCAGTGGTTCCCGATTACTTAGCGGGCGGGTGGCACTTGCGTGTGTGGGCACTTGCGTGTGTGGGCACTTGCGTGTGTGGGCACTTGCGTGTGTGGGCGCCTGACCCTACATAATAATAATAATAATATTTATTATTTATAAAGCGCAATGTCCAAATATGATCAAAGCGCTGCACAATAAAATATAAAGCTATTTATTATGTGTTAAAACTAATATTAATAATAATAAATACAACTGTAAAATTAACTTTCAGATAAACAAATAGAAACGTTAAATTATTCATATTAAAACTGTTAATTAAATATTATATAGAATTAACGACGATGAATAAAATAAATAAATAAAACTAATTAGTACTCTATTTACATGCAATACACATACTAAACGATGACATATATAAATGTCAATACATATGTGTAAAAATAAGATAAGACGAAATATTTGAAATAAATTTTCTAAAATGACATTGAATATTTAAAATGTCGGCAGTAATATGATTTGAAAATGTGCGTTTTTAGTGCCTTTCTGAATGCCGACAGAGTTCCGCAGCACTTGATATCAATGGGCAGTGCGTTCCATAGGCGAGGTCCCACCACACGAAAAGACCGGTCACCAAAACTGGCCAGCTTCGTACGAGGAATATCGAGCAAATGTTGTTCAGATGAACCCGTGCGTCTTGGACTTTATCTATTTAGCAGGTACATCATACTGCCGGGTATAACGACCCGATATTGACAGAGAAGACGAATGGTAAAAATGCTTCACTTTTGCTTATTGCACCAAAGACGCTTATTATATTAATGTGGTTTTGATCTCACTGCGATAAACAATAGAATTAATGAATAACTCGATCAGTTCATAATGGCTGAGAGAAGATTTCGACAGTGCGCTTTATCGGTATTTAACAAAGTCCACGTACTCGGCGTGATTTCATCTGAATGCATGCAAATCTGAAAGTCGCATTTGAAATACAGCCAGTGTTTTCTCGCTGCTTAGCACATACAATTTTCAATTGATGATATCAAACGAAATTTGTTGTAGTAAGGTAGTTGGTGACATCTGCGCAAAGTCTGATGTCAGAGTGTGATTAAATTTAAACAAAGAAAGAAGTAAAGGCAAGTTCTTATATAGCGCAGTATCCAGTCCCCAGGACCGTTCAAAGCGCTTTACACTTTACTTCCCTGACAGACCTGTTCACTCAGACACCATCTCGGCTTCTCTGGGCAGCATCCAGCCAAATGCTACAATTAATGCGCGAAGGCTGCTCGTACACATATCCACCACTGTCTGTAGCCAGATACTCATTTATTCAGCTGAGTGAACTGGAGCAATGTAGAGTGAAAACTTGCCCAAGATTTTAACACTGCAACACAGGATTCGAACCCGGGTTCTCGTGGTCGAGAGTCCGAAGCTCTAATTTACCATTTCGACCTATTACCTCAAAGACCAACGGCGGATCCATCTGCCACTAGAATTACCTAACTAAGCGTCATCAATGGCAACAGTTGAACGTGTCGTTTTATTTAAAAAAGTCGAGAGTCCGAAGCTCTAATTTACCATTTCGACCTATTACCTCAAAGACCAACGGCGGATCCACCTGCCACTAGAATTACCTAACTAAGCGTCATCAATGGCAACAGTTGAACGTTTTATTTAAAAAATCTAGAGAACCAGACTCAGAAAGCTCCTCGGCATCACCTACAGAGACCACTTCTCCAACAAGGAGGTGCGAAACAGAACTCGGCAAGCCATTGGGCCCCACGAAGACCTCTTGACCACAGTAAAGAGACACAAACTGAAATGGTACGGGCATGTAACAAGATCTCCAGGGCTTGCCAAGACAATCCTGCAGGGCATAGTACAAGGAGGGAGAAGAAGAGGCAGACAGAAGAAGAGATGGGAAGACAACATTCAAGAATGGACTGGCATGACGCTGTACGCTGCCATGGGAAAAGCTGAGAGGCGATAGGAATGGAGGGAGCTGGTTGCAAGATCACCTGTGGCGCCCCAACGGTCTACCAGACTATGGGATAGGTGAAGAGAACCAGTGTTCAAATGTTTTGCTGTCCTGTCGAACCTTAGATTTGTTCATTCATTCTGCGTTGCTCCAGTTTATTAATTAATAAACGAGTACCTCGCTATAGACAATGGTGGATATTTGCGTACCAATAAATCCACACAAATTCTGTATGATCATGCCCATCCTCTGAATCAAGCCTTTCAGAAACTGCCATCAGGGAGACGTCTAAAAGTTCCATCAAGCAAAAAAGAACCTCTTCAAAAAATCGTTTGTACCCTCTGCCATGTTTATTTTAAATGCTAAATGATAATGCTCTGTTTTCAACGAGTCATTAATTAATTTTTACATTTTAGGTGTCTCATATTCTTATGGTAACTGTTTATTTAATCTTATTTATTTATCAATTTTAGTATTATGTTATTACTAATGTTATTGTCTCCTATCAGAGACCCATTTTAAGAAATTATACATGCTTATTTATTTATTTATCTTAGTAGCTATTTTTATACGTAATTTATTATTATACTTTACCTATTTTATTGATGACTATCTTTACTATCATTTTATTGTGTATTGAAAACTGTAGGCCCTATATGATCCACCAATGTTTTTATTACTCTCATTTTATATGTGACTGAAGACAAAAATTCCGTTTTTAATATGACAATACGGACAATAACGTTTTTTGAATCTGAATCTTTGAATCTTGAATAGTCGTCTTCCGTCATTTGAAGAGTGGCTGGATGCTGGACTAGAAGACGAGACGGTTTTCCCATGAACAGGTTTGCCAGGGATTATAGTGTAAATCGTTTCGATAAATCCAACGAATTGGATACTGCGCTGTATACAAAGTTGCCTTTACCTTTGCGGCGTCGCTGAATGCTTCCCATAGAAGAAGCCCAAATGGTGTTCAATTGAACATATCTGGCAGGTCGACGTGCAAAAACGTTTTTGAGCAGTTCCTAGGGTTAGACATGGCACTTTGCATGAACTTACATTTACCTTTTTAAAGTAAACTACCAACATGATTGTATTACAACAGACTCTCCCAGCCCAATTACCTATGCGACTTTGTCTTCAATGCAACAACATCACAGCAACAGTAGAACTAGGTAAACGTTATTGCATCGGTACATATTGGACTTGGTACTGAGAAGGAATATTGACAGACCCCGACGATTTATCAGCACGATCTACTACTGACTGGAGGTTATCGTCCGTTAGTAATAATTATTAGATCGGTATTGACTAGCGACTGACGATAGCTATCTGGGTCGCTCGATACGATCGCTGTAGGAACATCGACGATTCTGCCTCGAATTATCCGGGGAAGGAACTCACTGGTGAAGTCAACATAGTTAACTTGGGTCCATAGTGAGTGTCTGATCGGCCAGAATGATTTCCAAGCCAGTGATCTAGGACAGGCATGTGGACTCACCGAGGAGTGCTTCCCCGGAAAGGCGAAGGCGTGAAGATGAGAGAGGTCGAGAAACACACGAAACGCAGAAACATAAGGCAAACTAGTGATTTTGGGTATCATCTCAGGGGCGGATTCAGACAGGGTAGCTTATGCCATAAGCTACCCTGTCTTAATCCGAAACAAACAGAGAGACAGACAGACAGACAAAGAGAGACAGAGACATATGATGATGATGATGATGATGATGATGATGATGATGATGATGATGATGATGATGAAAGTGAGAGTGAGAGTGAGAGAGGTGAGAAGAGGGGCGGAGAGAGAACACTTATAGCAGGGAACAGATGGGATCGAAGAATATGTAACGTAAACGTCAGATGAAGAGACGAGATCGGAATGGAAACATCCTGGCCCCTAATGTAACCGGGAGACAGACGAACTAGAAACCTACAGAGAGCCCTATTGTGAAGACGGGGCTGGTAGAAAGGGGAGACAAGGATCATGACGAATGTGAGGAGGACGAGTCCAAAGAGAAAGAGAAGGTAAGTTCTTATATAGCGCAGTATCCAGTTCTCAGGACCGCTCAAGGCGCTTTACACTTTACTTCCCTGACAGACCTGTTCACTCAGACACCATCTCGGCTTCTCTGGGAAGCATCCAGCCATTTGTTACAATTAATGCAAGAATGCTGCGCGTACACATATCCACCACTGTCTATAGCCAGATACTAATTTATATAGCTGAGTGAACTGAAGCAATGTAGAGTGAAAAAACTTGCCCAAGGTTTTGACAACGCAGCACAGGATTCGAACCCGGGTTCTCGTAGTCGAGAGTCTGAAGCTCTACCCATGAGCCATTGCGCTCAATAACATGACTGGACGACCGAGATTGGGAGATGACGTCACAAGTTGTAATCGGTCAACGACGTATCGATGGACGATCGGAATATAACAACTTTTGCACACCGAAACGGAACAGAGGAGAAGAAAAACATAAAAATCGATGCCCAAAACGGGGTCTTCTGTCGGGATGAAGCAATGCGCAGTCACACCAATGAGTGCCAACCATAATATAGCCGCTTAATCGGGCCGATACAGTCGCACGTCTGCGTCATTGGACAGAAACTGGTCCGATATAATCAGTCATAAATTCTTGTATTGACTCATTCGCACGCCTGCTCGCTAAATGCGGCTCCTTTGCGACACCGCCGTCGACTAGGCTGTCTCGTAAAGCACGAAGCAAGAACCATATTCGCGTTATGTAAACGTGATCCGAGATTCGTCAAACGTTATTAGATACAATGATAATGGCATAACCGTGTACTATGAAGACAGATCCCAGCGCGACTCTGTTTGCTGCAGACCGAAATGGAGTACCTATTGGAAAGGTTGCGAGTTACATACTTCTGAATCAGTCAAATAAATAGTAATTTTATTACATTTACTGCATGTTGTGGCAAATTGTTTTTTTTGCGAAGCCATCGCGAGAGACCACTTGCGTGAACTATGCGGCACAATCGATATAAATGATCTAGCCACAAATCAAGTGTT